>JAQQAF010000002.1:46548279-47228279 GCA_029747655.1 Ensete ventricosum
TTCGTCTTCCACCTCTCATCCTTCTTCCGAGGGCATTATGTCAGTCACTTGGGATCAGCTCAGACGTCACCATGCCCCCGTAGAAGAACCAAAAGCATGTCGGAAGCTACAGGACTTCGCGAGTGAGAGTTTACTTGCAAGTTATCGGAGGAAGAAGACCCAAAGCATTCATACCATTTGTCTTTCTCTAGAGTGAGTTTACTTGGTCAGAAGTGGATGGAAGAAGAACCACCAAAGCCAGCCATTGAAGTGAGAGAGAGAGAGAGAGAGCCATACGCAGAGCTCGAGTGTTGAGGAATTGTTGAGCAGTAAAAGACAAGATTCCCTTCCATTTGGTTCCCTCACTAATGATATTAATGGCCAATTAATGATCTGCTGTCACCAGTACTTTTCCTACCCCTCTCTCTTGGGTTGACTCTGCCCCCAATGATTTTTATGAAGCAATTTGCAGATTTTTATCTTTTTTTTCATTTGGATTTGTAAAAGGAACAGATTTTGTTTCTTTCTGAAAAAGCTTATTAAACCATAATTGAAACATTGTTTGTTAGAGATAATAAACTCGATAAATAGAAAGTACAATAACAACAATGTCTAAACTATTTAGGGTTGGATAAATGATTTTTTTTTTATTATAATTTTTGTCATGGAGCTAAGCTATCTAGAAAGTTAAGTAAAATCTTCTTATGTCTCATTCTTTCTACCTCTTCTCACCCTACTACAAATACTAATTATTTTATCTTATTTAATTACCTTATCTTTAGGTCTCCTTTAAATATTTCCATTTTATCATCTATTGGAGCTATATCTAAATTATTTGTGAATAAAAATGTTTTTTTTATCCTTTATGCTGATATTCACATCAATATTTTCATCTTAGCGAAGTAATGTTTTTATTATGTTACTTTTTAAATATACAATACTTATATTCATAATGGTTATTTTATAATTTTTTTTAATAATTCAACTCTAGTTTTCTAGATATATAGAAACAGATTTACAATTTATCTATTTTTTATCAAACAAATTATAAGAAACAATTTTGGACAAAACATGAGAAGTTCATAGCACAAAGTTGCTTTTGTAGTTATAAATGCTCATCGCTTGAGTTAAGGTGCGTTTGAGAATATATTTAAAATGTGCATTGAGTGCCCAATGCATATTTTAAATGTGAATTGGGGTTTGATATTTTTTGTTCAAATTGCATCTGACCTTGGATATCGTATTGAAAATACTTGATGCTATCTCAATATAATATTAGTATTTGTGAGTTGTAATATATTTTTTTAAAATTTAAAAGTATCATATTATTTTATTTTAAATTATAAGATTATCAAAACAATTTAGTGAAAAACTAATATAATTTATATTTTCTATAAGATAAAATTTTATTTATTTATTTTAAAAAGGTATTTTATATTTATTATAAGATTATATATTATTTACTTATCAATTTAAATAATATATATATACTTTTAAAATAATATTAGAAGGATAAATTTGTCAAAAAATATTCAATGGACATTTGAAATACAACTTTGCCGAGCAACACTTATGTCAATGCACATTTAATATGTAATATTGATCTATTATTTATCAAACACTTAAACCATTCCATAACTATATATTCACTCAAATTTTTATATATTAAAAATATAAATATATTCTCAAATAGACCAAGCTGTGATAGGATAATCATCACTCAAATTTGCAAATGGTATTTTGTAATGTTTTCATGTCTTCTTTTAAGAAGAGTTTCTCAGTGGTTCCCTCATTGAGGTTAATTTGTGCCCCTTCTAATTTAAGGTCATTAGTTGTGTTTCTGATGTGTATAGTTGATTGCATAGGTTATCCAGTAGTAAAATGATGCATATGAGATTGAGATCCTTGGATTCTCTGTGTCTCTGGTTGTACTTGTAGGTCCCTTTGTCAAGTGTAGCTAGATTCAATTACTGAGCCTATATAGTTGTTTTGAGGATGGACCACTGTGGAGTTCTCTCTACACTTACCCAAGTTAGGGGAAAAAAAAAAAAAAAAAGATGTGTTACAGGCATTTAGTAAGAGTGGCATTTACTTGTCACCTAACTTAAGTTTTGTTGGATAAATCTGTACATGTTCAGATTGTTTCTCACATTATGTTAATGTCAATGTTAGCTGCCACTTGGGAATTATTCAGCAGTCATCACTTGGAGGACTTGATCTTGTTCTTGAAGGACAAAGAATGGTCCATTGTCTTCATTTTTTTTATATATCCCTCTTGTTCCATCTTATGCCTGTTATGCATTGTGTTTTTTTTTTTTTTTTTTTCATAAATTTAAAGCCCATCTGTAGAATCCGAATTGGCTTTGCCAACATAACAAACTGTGGATTATATGTCAATTTTATGCTAGAGTTTTGCCATATATGTAATTTTGCACAGTAGATTTGACAGTGTGATGTACATATCCTTTCTCAAATTAGCTCTTATGTTAAAGAAAGAAAAAGCCTTGTTGCTAATAACTACTGTTGTTCCATAACTTCTTCAACTCCTGCTTATATTCCTGACTTTAATTTTCTCATATATAAAATCACTTTGCATAAAATTATTATTAATCCCTGGCTTAGATAATCATAGCTAGATCTAAAAAAACTCTTCTCTCGATCTTATCTGGATCCATTAGAGAAAACTCTAATAGCACCCGAAGTGTTCTACGTCTCTCACTTATCAAACCCTTTACTGTACTAAATCATAAGTTATTAATGACTCTTTTTCTTATTTGAGTTTTCAGTCTAATCCTACGAGTAGATCGAATTTAATTAGTAGTTATAAGATGATGAGACGATTTGGTTAATGCGTTTATGTGATACACCAGAATGGCAAATGCAGCAGGCCACTGATCTCCAAAGGAAGAGGGAATACGCTTTTATCATGGAACTGCAAACAAATGGCCGCTTTCTACAAGAGAATGGGACGAGAGCTTTCCATTCCGACGCAGACATATAGCTCGCAGGACTCCTAATTAAGCCCACTGTGGGTGGCTCTGCGTCCCTTCAACAGCAGCAGCAGCAGCAGCAGGAGGACTGCCATTGCATGTACCAGCCTGAGACACAACCAGAACCGTCAGATTGGACCATATCAGAATCACAACCCTTTCTCCAGGTCCCCGTGATGCGTTTACATGCCCCTCCTCCCCCATAATTGCTGGCCATGAGAGCGGACCCATCTCTGAGGGTGACAACTGAGGGTTGAGCAGTGCTCTCCTTGCAGGGTGGGGGCAGCTCGGTGGTGGCGCTGTACCCATGCATGAGATCGGAGAAGAGATACTATACAGTGTGGACCTGTAAGCTGTGGAGTTTTCTCTACTGGTAGATGAGGACTACAGATGCAGCATGCATGCATGCATGCAAGTAGGTGGGTGCCACTTGGAGTGTCCCCAACCTCGGTCTCCTATGTCGCTAGATAAACCCATGATAGCTCTCCTAGACTCCTGCATCATCATCATCCTCCTCCTCCTCCTCCTGCTGCTGCAAGGTGCGTCTGTCATGGGTTAATGTGAACGGAAAAGAGAAAGAGACGCAGGTGGGGATGGATGGGCTTAAAGATAAAAGGCTGGAGTGGGGTGGTGTGGTGGGGGACCTTCCTCCTATCTAGCTTACTCATTCCTCCACCCCCTCTGTTGTTATTTATTCAGATGACCCCTTCTTGTCTCGTGTATTCGTAGCAGCATTCGCCTGTGGATGCATGTATTCCTACAGGAGCAGCAGCCTCTTTCACCGGAAGGAAGGAAGGAGAGTTTCTTCTAGGCTGGAACTGGGTGGGGGAATCAAAGCTGGCAGGCGAGAAACCCCAAAATAATTGCTGCATCCCCGGAGGAAGCCCGGGCGTGACGTGCATGCAGTATCCAACCCCGCTTCCCTGCCAACCTGAGTAATACCGTTGAGTTCTCACTGTGAGGTCGCTTTCTTCTCGCATGTAAGAGAGAGAGAGAGAGAGAGAGAGAGAAGGGTAAAAGAAGAGAGAGGAGTTTTACTGCGTATATATATATATATATATATATATATATATATATATATATACGAAGAAGGCAGATCTCTCGCTGGATGACATCTTCGGAAGCAGGCAAAGGCAAAAGGCTGCAGCTTCTGCAAGCTATGGCTGTTGGGCTCTCTTATCATCCAGTGAAGGCACGAGTCCACAGTAATCCTTGTCATCTTTTGCGTCCGTACTTCTCGCTACCTCTAACGAGTCGGATGGGCGAGAAATAACACACTTCAGCGGGCAAATTGTTCGGTCACCAATGAACAAGAAGGAGTCGACCCATTGGGCCGATGAGTTGTGCACGTATCACGAAGCTTTGATCTCCCGGGCCAGGTCGATTTTGCCTGTCCCATATAGGAAGTTTTGATATAATTTATCATGATTTAATTCAATCCTGAGAAATATTTTACATGGGTCTTCAAGATTCGAGTTTTTTTTTTTTTAATCATTAATAGGCTTCCCAAGTGGTTGCCACCATGATCTTTATCATTGTTGGGATTGCAAGGATTCGTAGTTCCATTGGAGCGATCAACAACACGTCTGACCCCAATTGTAAGATTCGACGAAGAACTACTTCTTTTAGCGATCCATTTGGCGGAGTCCGGGTGGAAAAGGCGGCTTCCAAGCACACAGAACCGTACCAACTTTTATTTCGCTTTTAATTTTCTCGGGGTCCACAAATTTGGAATCCCTCTAGAGATTGTCGACGTGGGTAAGCGAAGAGGACCCTTGATTCATCCCCCGCCTCCGCATCACGACCGTCCATTTCGGACGATGAAGGATAAAGATAAGAGACCGCGAAACCGCCACATTGAAACGCTACCACGGGACAACTGCCACGTGCGTCCACAGTAGCTGGTTACCTATCCTATACCCTTTTCCTACTTGGCTATCCTTACCCAGTCCCGAACCTCCCTTGTGATTGGAAGTAGGAGGCGAATGGGTCCCGCAACTGACATGGGTCCAGATTTGGTAACGTGGTGCTCGTTCGGTAGCGGTTCTTAGTTATCCTTCTTTCTCCGTCGCCAATTCCAGGGGGCAGTAGCCCGCTGGAAGCATGTCGGCGCTGTGCCGAAGGTAGACGCTTCCACCTTCGTCCGTCGGCGTCGATTCTTTTATCCTATCCATTCGATCAATCCATATATATGTGGATGACGGCATTCATCAATCGACCAGCCACGGTGGTCAGAGCAATTTCCAGAGCGTTCGAAATAGAAGTATTAGAGACCTTTCGGCCGTCGATCCCGCACTCCGATCCAAGAAAAGGAGAAGAGATGATACTGGTCGCAGTTGTAGCGGAGCTGCTGGAGGAGTACACCGCGATGGTGTCCCACGCGCTGGAGCAGCTGGTCCACGACGCCCCCTTCCCCCGGCGCATCCGCCTCCGCATCTTGCGCAACCTCCCCTTCGCCTCTCCGCCGCCCCCACTCCCGCCGCCTCCCCACGCCCTGCGGGTCCGGTCCCGCGCCGCCTCCGTCGCCGCCCGGTGATCCGAGGGCTTCTTCCCTGTACATAAGCCTCCGTCCTTCTCCTTGGTGGAATTGTGCCCTACCCTTTTCCTTCAGTGCAATTGACTGTCTCGAAATCATGAACAGGCGTTGTTGATCTTGGGTTGTCTGCTTCCTCCTTGCTCTCGGACTTCCTTTTCTGATGATCTATAGGTATGGAAACTTATACTAGAGGGATCACATGTCTAATCTCATTCGATGAGAGCAAATTGTTCATGTTCTTCTCCAATTAGGGTTTTTGAGGTCCTCGGCATGGGAAAAACCCTAGTCCTCTGTGCGAGGCCAGTGATAGCTTTCGGTGGAACGAACCGAGCTGACGCTTCGACTCGGTTCTTGCAGAACAAATGATTCGTTGCCCTGCGTGTAAAAATGGCGACCTTTGGCATCCCCAGGTAAAAGAATAAAAAAATGATGTTTTGGGCAGTAATATCTCATTCGGAGTATGATTTCAAGTTCGTATCAGTCCACAGCTTTTAGCTGCTTTGGAATCAGATTCAAAGCTTCCTGTTGCTTCCACCAGCTTTCTTCAACCTAACTAATAAAGCAGTGGCATGATTGACCTAAGAATGAAGCTCTCTCTCTCTCTTTCTCTATATACATATATATATATATTCTTGTTATTGTAATCTGATGGTGGCATCATGTCGATATGCTTTTAGAGGGAGACCTCCGACATTGAAACTTTGGCTTGAGAAGTTTATGTTTGGGATCGCGAGACGACTAATAACGTGATATGTATTTATTGAGTTTGTCGAGTTCTATAATTAATGTGGTTGAGGAAAAGGTTATTTTGTGTATCGTCCCTGAAGTTTGTGTATGCTGAGGCAAAGATAGAGGACGAATAGTGTTTCAATTTGGTCGCATTCCGTTGGAATTTTGGTGTTTGGTGAAACTGAGACACTCGTTACTCTTTTATTCGCCGCAGCGACTTACTGAGAAGGGCGTTACATTCTCATTAACGAAACCCCTATCGAAATTGTTGTGCAACTTTACGTCGTGGTCGAGGTATCAGTATGGTTTGGTTCGATCCCGAGTGCGCAAGGTTGTCCATGTGGATTTTCGGGTAGAGTAGGTTGACATCAAGTTGGGTCGGGTCATGGTCGGTCGAACCGACCTGTGGCTTGGGTCGAGGTTCGGTTTGCGGTGCCTAGTCCCTCTGCTTTGGGCTTCGAGTTCCTAGACACAAGTTGAAGTCGGAAGTGGGGTTTTCAACTCGACCTCTCCGAAGCTCAAGTCGGTAGGGTGAGGTGGTGTGGGAGTTTCGAGTGTCTGCTCCTCGACCTCTGGCGTTGCCTTGGAGGTCAGCTTTTATACCTGAGATCGAGGATCTGTCGTACACAGTCTGTTAATGATCGCCAATGCTCTTAGCGGTCGGCTCGTACACTCCGCACGGCACAAATCGACCTGCACGATTTCGCATCGTGTGGTGTCGTCCCGCGCGTCCCCGAGTGGTCGCATGACGTGCGACGTTGTCTCGTACATTTTCAAGCGACGTAGGCACGGGTCCAACGTGTCACGTCGGCGCACGTGTGCTACATCGTCTCCGAGGCGCTATGTTGAGGCCACGTTGGCACTGACGTGGTCGTCGACTATCATTGTGGGGGCTGTGCCAGACTATCATTTTCTCCGCCTCCAAAGATGCGTGCCTCAGGTTGTTCGCAGAGGGGCTTGAGGTACGACTTTACGCATTCCCTGGTCATATTTGTAGTTCCTTCAGGTGCACGGGTTCTTCTGTCGTAGACCTCCCTTGAGTCCGTCAGTTCACCTTCGTTTCCTTTGCTTGTCGCAGTGAGCCTTTTGTTCGGCCCAAGATTTGCAATTTGGGCCATGTCTGCTCGAGGTGCATGACTTGGGCATAGGTATCCCTTAGCGGTTTCTATGCAGTTGTGATGTGCGACTTGAATATTGTCTTGCTGAGGTGTGTAACTTGGGCATGCGTTGGTCGAGATACATGATTGAGGCCCATATCTGGTCGAGATGCACAAGTCGGGCACTATATAGTTGAGATGTATAACTCGGGCACTAGTTGGGCGAGGTGCATAACTCGGGCTCGTGATTAGCTGAGATGCATGACTCGGACATTGGTTGGCCAAGATGCATAACTCGGGCACTGGTTGGCCGAGTTGCATAACTCGGGCTCTTGATTGGCCGAGATGCGTAACTTGGGCCCGTGAGAGATGCATGACTCAGACATTGGATGGTCGAGATGTGTAACTCGGGCACTGGTTGGCTGAAATACATAACTCGGGCACTAGACTAGTTGCCTTGTTGAGGAGTCCCTTGCGAGATATTCTCGGGCACCAGATTGGTTGCCTCTTGGTCTTTTCCACATCAAGGTCAAGTCTTTGTTGCAACAGGTCTGAATGTCTTCTTCCTCTTCTTCTTCTTCTTCTTCTTCTTCTTCATGTTGGGTCGGGTCTGAGGATGTAGCCTCGTTCTCGATTGGTATGAGGGCTGAGCGTGAATGTTCCCCTTCGGTAGGTGCATCCCCTATGGATCCAAAGGCAACCCATGCCTTAAAGGCCATGTTACGATACCATGATGAGGACTCAATTGTGACATAACCCCTTTTGGTGAGGCTTCGGTCTCGATATTGCATCTTGTCTGAGTACGAGTTGCATGCCTCCCAGATTGGCAGTGACCCTACGACTCGCTCTCGAATGAGTTTGGGTTATTGTACACGCCCTCGTGGTGGGGCTTCGGTTCCCGTTACATCATGTTGTAGCATCATGCCTTCAGCACAGGAGGGTCTCGCCTTCTCAGGTGGCGCCCAAACTCGTGGCCTACTTGGTGGCGTTCATGGGGGAATGCCGAGTGGCTGGAATCATCTAGATCCTCACTCTCTTCCTAGCTTGTTTCTGCCTTTGCAAGGGTGGGGCTGTTATTACTTGACCACCCGAAGTGGCTTCAAGATGAGTGGCGGTCCCTCGAACAACAAGGGATGGAAGTCAGGCTTTTTCTTTGTGAGTGTAAGTTGGAGCTAGGGGTTCAACCTTGAATGGTCAGGTCATGAATTAACAATGTCCCGCCCTTCTTGTCCGAGGAGGAGTCAGAGCAAGTTGGCATTGAAGGAGATCTTCTCTTCCTCTAAAGCCATTCGGTTGATGGATGAGGATTGGCTAGTCGAGACGGACCTCACTCCAGCCCCTCGGTGTATGATGCCTCCCGCCTCAGTTGTTCTTTGGTTTTCCTCCCCCTCATGTTGGTATTAACTCGGGTATCTCTTCTCTGGTGCGCTCGTCGGGGTTGCTCGACTGTGAGCATTCTTACAATATCAAGCTCTCCGTCTAGCGCCAAAAATGTTATGCTACTTTACGTCGTGGCCGAGATGTCAACACCGCTTGGTCCGATCCCGAGTGTTTAAGGTCACCCACATAGCTTCCCGGGTGGAGGAGGTCGGCGTCAAGGCAGGTAGGGTTGTGGTTGGTCGAACCTATCCGAGGCAGGGGTTTGGTTTGCAACGCCTCGTCCTTCCATATTGGGCTTTGGGTTCCTGCACACAGGTTGAAGTTGGGAGTAGTTTTCTTGACTTGGGCCCTCTAAAGCTCAAGTCAGTATGGTGATATCGTGTGGGACTTTCGAGTGTCTGCTTCATGACCTTTGGTGCTGGTCAAGAGATCGACTTTTATATTTGATGTCGTGGGTCGACTATACACGATATGTTAATAGTTGCCAGTGCTCCGAGCAATCAACCCATACACTTCGCACAGGGTGGATCGACCTGCACGATTCCATGCCATGCAGTGCTCGTTCTTGAGCAGCCATGTGTCATGCGATATTGTCTTGTACAATTCCGAGCAGTGTGTGTATGGGCTCAAGATGTCACGTCACCTCTAAGGCATCATGTCAGGGTCATGTCACATGGCCGCTAAATGTCGTGACGAGGATGATGCCAAAATATTTCCTATAGAAAATAAAAATGGATATGAACTTGCTCGCTTTTATCTGGATCAACATCTTTTAATATTAAATTAAAATTGATAGTAAAAAAAATTGATAGCTTATAGTAAAAAAGAAATTGAATTTATGAAATAAATATAGATTTGAGTACGATAATTTTATTTAAATTTATGAAATAAATATAGATTTGAGGACTCATGGTTTTGTCAGTTCGATTCACCTACTTGAAGACTTGCTCTAATCGAATATTTCTCTTGCACGTGATACCATTTATCTTCTCATTTTGGCATCAGAGAAGTCTCTTTAGATACGTCTCCTTTATCAAATCAATATAATTTTTTTAATCAAAGTCACCTCGAACAGAGATAAGTCACTTTGGTATGTGAAAGTTCAATAAATAATTTCAGCACTTTTTGCTTGGAAAGTGGATTGGCTTGGTAAATAATTTCAACATCTTTTGCTTGGATTAGAGCAACTTCTTTTACTTGTGATAGGGATAATAGGGATAATAATTTCAACTTCTTTTACTTGTGATAGGGATAATAGTGGTCCCCTTCCCAGGTCGGACGACGTGACCAAAGATAAACCGACGTGGAAGGACTGGACCGGTTAACTAAGCTTCCAAACCCGCTCTCTGACACATACGAGCAACATGTCACAAACGAGCGAATAAACTCAAGATTTGACAGCATCGGATGTCGTGCAATCGTCATAAGGTCTCATAAGAACCTGAGAAAACCACACGACAGCAGAGCAGAAACAACATGCAACCGGCAGCATGAACATCCGTCGATGGTGCTTGCAACATTAAATAGGTTGGCAGAGAACATCAGAAGTATGATGAGGTTGGGACATGACCAGTCTACGACGTACAGATATAAAAGAGACACCCTAGGGGCAACTCAGGGGGGCTCTTTCTCTACTTCAATCCTAAAAAAAAGAAGCTCCGGCGTTTGAGAGGGAGATGTTGAACTTCACCCTTCAACACAAAGTTAACTTAATCGTCGAAGGGATCTTCCCGGGGACCCACCACCCGGACAAAGGCCTTTTTTTTTGTAGGAATAGCTCCACAAGATTGGGAGGAAGACCCGCACCGAAGTGACAACCCGAGCCGAGCATCCACATGCGTCATCGTCGGACTACAGTGCATTTGCCCCCTCTTACACTCGTGGCCCGAACCCCGTTATGTTGACTCCCCGAACGCGACGGATAACACAACAACTTGGAATGTGGATCGGATCGAATCAATTTTAACATGTTAGACTGACCACTAAAATCTTTGGATTTTGCGAAAGTGAGAGAATTATCGATTAATCAAAGACCCATAATGTTAAAAATATTAAGATATTAGAAAAAATAAATATATTCGTATTTTGATATAATTTAATATAAAAGTAAGTATGTTTGATGTGCTCTATAATAGAACCAACGAATTTAACATTTTTGATGGATCGAACGTCCCATCATACAGATTTTTCTTCTAATTGTTGTTCTATCCATAGCATTTCCACGCCGTAGTAATCGATCCAATTAGCTTCCAAACAAGTGGATACCCGATTCGACCCATCAATCAATTTAAAAATCAGATCAAGTCGATGTCACCAAATATATCCGTATGTATAACTACTTTGGAAGTGTATGGATAAAATTATAATGTCCTGATTGCTACGTGTCGGCCTGCAGGATTGGATAGGGACTCAATTTGCAGCGCATTCTCGTTTCCCTCGTCAGGTCCCAAAGTGCTGCGTTAGTATAAGAAGCCGTCCGCCTTCCCCTTCTCTTCCTCGACGCATCTCCCCCCACCATTCGCCTCCGACTCCAGCAATCTACCCAGGCGAGAGATTCCGCAATGGGCACGATGACGAGATCGCTCTTGGGGCTCAAAACTCTCCCCTCGTTCGCCCCTCTAAATTGTGGGCCTGCTTCGAGGAACGCGGTCTCTTCTCCCGGTATGTAATTGATTCGTCGATTCTTTGGCGGTGTCGGCTCTTGGTGGATAATCCTGGGTTTTCGTTGCTTCTTGTTGCGCTGATTGTTCAGTTTTGATGGTCGCTGGTGGTCGGAGCAACAGCCAGGTCGATCGGATCCTGAGGTTCCGCTGCCCCACGCCTGGGATTCCGATCAGGAAGCGGCCGACGGTGCAAAGGGACACCGTCGCGAGGTCGGCGATCGCTGTTTCTGGACCCGCTGATGCCGCCGCAAGCTCCGTAACAGGTTCGGGTAAGAGAAAGATCGTAACTTAAGGTTTTTGTTGATGGTTGTGCTTTTTTATGTGACTTGATTGTTCTAGAGACCTAGTGGAAAAAATAGGTTTGATTCTTTATGGCCATTGAGATATCGTTTGTGATGCGAATTGATTATGGGTTTGATGCCATGGAATGCTGACCAGTTGTTGGCTTTTATTTCGTTTTGCTTTTCTTGAATCATCTTGACTACATGTTGTAATTGAAACATCAAGAAGAAACGAAAAAAATTCGTTTAGTGAATTTTGAGATAATAAACTTATATATTTGATACCGATAGCTTTTTGACCAGTTATTGATTCTAATAAACTTGATTTCTTAATCATCCTATTTCTCGATTATATGTTTTATATAAAGATACTGAAGAAAAAAAAAAAAGTAATTTGTTGAACTTTTCCAAGAGAAGAATAAGTAGTTTTGACACGATGCAATGAAGACCATTGCAAGCGGATTCATTCATCTCAATTATGTATTTATTATATGAGAAAACTCATTGTTAAATTTGCAATAGTTTAGTCTCTCACGCATGACTGGGTCTGCTGTTGATCAGAATTTCAATTGGTGCCAAGAATCAGGGGGATCTGCTTTTACTCTGTCACGGCTGTGGCTGCAATCTTTCTGTTTGCTGCAATGGTGGTGGTGCACCCGTTTGTGGTCCTGTTTGATAGGTATCGGCGCCGGGCTCATCACTTGATTGCAAGGATTTGGGCAACAATGACTATCATCCCTCTCTATAAATTTGAGTTCGAGGGAACGGAAAATTTGCCTCCTCAGGACACCCCAGCTGTTTATGTCTCCAACCACCAGAGCTTCCTGGACATATACACCCTTCTGACGCTCGGGAGGAGCTTCAAGTTCATAAGCAAGAGAAGCATTTTTCTGTTTCCAATCGTTGGATGGGCAATGTTCCTCATGGGTGTAATACCTCTTCGCAGATTGGATAGCAGGAGTCAGTTGGTAATGGTTTTTTCCTGAACTTTTGCATGTTTCCAGAGTTGTTCTTTATTAAAAGGTTTAGTTTCTGTTAGATGCATCAGATTGGTGTTTTCCAGTATATAATTCATCTAAGATTTTAAATTGAGTTTTAATCGTTCATTATGAATATTGTGAAAATTTATGGTAGGTTGCTGTTATATTTTTCTAATTGGTTTTGATTCCTAGAAATATTTTCACCTTCATGATATGTTCTGGTTTCTATTAACACTTGTGAGATTTAAAATAAACAGTGGAGGGGTGTTTTGTACACAGAATTCCAGTTTGTTGGTTCTCCCCCTTAGCATTGTATTTTTACATGCAATTTATTTAGTATTTGTCACTGGTTGCAGGATTGCCTCAAGCGATGTATGGAATTTGTGAAGGAAGGGGCATCTGTTTTTTTCTTTCCAGAGGGAACAAGAAGTAAAGATGGAGTGCTGGGTGCTTTCAAGGTGATACTTTTATGCTCCATCTGTAGTTGAATGTGATCAAGTAGGAGTTTCTAAAATGAGTTATCTTAATTAATGATTTTGTAGAAAGGGGCATTTAGTGTTGCTGCAAAGGCTGGTGTACCAGTTGTGCCCATAACCCTTATTGGAACTGGCAGGATTATGCCTCGAGGAAAGGAAGGCATATTAAACTCAGGTTCAGTGAAAATTGTAATACACAAAACTTTGGACGGAAAGGATGCAGACAAACTATGCAATGAAGCTAGAGATGCAATAGCTCGAACACTTTTGCTTCATGGCTACGGAGTACATTAAAATGAGTAGCTGGATACTGCTCAATTTCAGACATCTCATGTCGATGGTTGCACTTTGTTGAACTTTCTTCAGGTATCCTTTCTAGTCTTCTCTTGGTTATATAGGAAATTCTTAAAGGGGATTACATGTTTATATTGCTTAGACAAGTAAAGGCAGACATTGAAGTTTACAACTGAACACAAAACATATAATCCGTTTGTAAGTTTGTCTCCTTTACTCCCTTTGTCTTAAACGGGAATCTCATCTTCCGTGATTCCAAGTAAAGCTGTCAGCCTTCAGTTGGTTGCTTAATTGATCGAGTTGAAAGTTTGTTTTGAAAATTTCTTGATGCATCAGACATCTGATTTATTGTGTCTTGCCTCTTGCACCATCATATGTGGACAAGGTTGGGTACCTTCCATGAGTTTGTGAGCAATGGTTGAATTGTCCACATAAGAAACCAGGTCAAAGCAGTATTCTTTGCCATTTAAAACAGTCTCATTGGTTCACTGAGAAGCGGATTCGAGGATAAAAATGGATTGTTGGTTTTTAAGCAAGTTTGGGAGATAAATAGGTTAGAAATAAATTGATACATAATACAGCTGAATGTTAACCAGATTGATACATAATATTGTTGAATGTTGACCCGATATGCAACCTGAATCTGCATTATTGATCAGAATCATGACCAAGTTCTTTGCAAATGAACCTTGTCAAAACATCAGATATCAATGAGGTTGTAGCTATTGGTTCTAGTATATAGAGGAAGCAATCCTCAGAGCACTCACTACTTGATTGTTGGAGACTTGTCGACAGCTGCTGACAATTGAAATTATCGACTAGTATCTAGCTTGGAATCAGTTGCACTTGCAGGGTCCAATTGAGGCCCTGCTTTGGGATTTAATTTGTCAGTGGGACATGATGATGAGTTGAAGATTGAAATGGACTGATCAGGTGGCTGGTTTGATAAAAAACATTAACCCATATAGGCAGGGTGAGCCATGGAAGCATCCACATAGCAGTAGAAATAGGCTGCCAGTTACTGTTCTTCAGGTGCTATCTAACTATACTAAATAAGCATGCTTAGATTATGTGAATTGTGGTTGTCATTATTGTGTCTCTTTGACTATGTACACTCAGTTGCAAGATAATTCTATGACTGGTTTTACCACACCTTTGTGGAACTAACATTACTGAACAAGTATACTTTGATATTGGGCAATGTCACTTCTTGTCATATTTCATTGGTTACACATCTTAGTTGCAAGAATATTGTTCACTATCACCATGTCTAGTTAACCTTTATGGATCTGTTACTTTTATATTTATGATACTGTTAGATATGTTGCTGCACTCTGAGCATTATTTTCACGCTTTAATGATAAGCTTTATATCTCAGCATCATAATTTGAATCTTACACAAGGTTTCTTGACACATATGGGTGAAAACTTCACAGACAAGGAACTTCATCTCAGAAACATTGAATTCATGTCCTAGGGTAAACCGGGTTATTGCTTGATATATAATATCCAGCTGCAAAAGATAAATTTAAGTTCAGTAGGATCTTGTGAGAAATTATACTACTGTGTTTAAATGTCTTTTACAGTCTTTTCTATTTACCGAGGAGTTTATCATAAAAATTCTGTAAATTTCATTACATTAGCTCAAGACCGTTTTAAGTTTAACCTAATAACGTATGTTTAAGTGAAAAAAACATATGAAACATGCATCACTATTGCCTAGACCCTAGAAGTGGAAGTCAAGTATCAAAAGTGTCTCAAAAAATTTCACACATCAATGGTGAACCATTTAGATTTAGGAACCTAGCCATCTTCATGTCATGCATGTGTACACATTGTAGAATACAAAAATGCTGCAGCAAAGAATTGAAGAACATAAGTTGTGTTGCATAGTGAAGTATTTATTTGGGTTACAGTAGAGGCTAATGCGAAGAGAGACGCACCTGAGGCATCTTCTGATGGTTAATAGGGGATGCGAAAAGAATCCCCAAAAATGCTGCGTCGGTTTTAAGACTAATGTGATCATACTTTGGAATTCTTTGAACTCATTGTCGATGCTTTGATATATACTGCATTTTTTGTAGTTCTGCTCATGGCTTTCTTCGTGTCAGGACAAGGATCCTATGACTTGATACCAAGGAGAATAAATAAACTACACAAGCTTGATTTCAAAACATGATATGGCCTATGGAAGCACTACCTTTTATAGGGGCAGGGAGGGAGGACTACTGGTTTAATACAAAATTTTGATGAGTGAAGATGGTATCAGAGTAAGAAGCAGAAGGTACTCTTTGTTTCTTTCTTTTCTGCTCTGATAAAATTCTGAGACCCTTCTATAAACACTGTTTCAAGTCTTCCTTTTCTGTAAGCATCGTTGGCGTGGAAGGTTTTATGAATACGAGTGGTTCCGAATCCTAAAGGTTATATGCAGAAATTTATTCGTCTGCCAGGAGGAGGTTGAAGAGGAGGAGAGGGTGGTGGAAGCACCAGGCCCGGAGGCGGTCGGATGCGTGGGGAGCCGGGGTGATGACGGAGGAAGGAAAGGTAGAAAAGGAGGGAAGGGAGGGGGGCGAGGAAGGCGATGGTGGCGTTCTTGAGGCTTCCCATGGAGAACTAACGATGTCGGTGGTTGGATGGAGGAAGGTGTTCGTTGCAGAGCGGCATTTAAGAGGAAGAAGAGGGCGTGACGATGTTTGGGGAATACTTTGAGGGCCGCGGGTGAACGCTGATGACGGTCGTCATGTGCTCCGGCGCCGCTGCCTGCACGCACCGCAGCAAGAAGCGGCACGTACGCAGCTGTGGATTCATGCCCGATCTCTCGGTATCAAATTTGGATCTTATATGGATCCGACCCGATAATATACTTCGCCTCCTTTGCATGTTCTTTTAGTTTACTTGGATTATTTAGCGTAAGCTACATTCATATTTTTCCATTACCGACAGAAATTAAAAAAAAATGTTTGTAAAAGATATGTTTAATGGTCTCATCTCAAATCATTTTGATAATAAAAATAAAATAATATTGCAATCATTTTTTATTCTCTATGGGAAAATATCTTTAAGACATGAAACATTGAAAGAAAATAGTTGATTATTGTTGCGGGAAAATATCGTTGATGTCTTGGTATATGGTCCGAACTCGTATTCATAAGATTATCTATGGTGCATTCGAGGTGAAAATGTCAAGCTTTCGATGTATCACCTACATGAAAATCGAGGTCAAGAGAGGTTTCTAAACTCGATTCCTCTGACACCCAAATTAGTGACATGAGGTGCATAAGTGTTGATGCACCTCCTCCCAAAAAGGTTCCCTACCTCTTTTTGAAGATAGGCTTTTAGACCGTTGTCATAAAGGGGGCATAATAATCAATGACATATTTTACGTGGAGATAGCCCATAATTGCCCATAGCAGCTTCCCCTTGGACTTTTGTCCACGTGGACAACAAAATTGTTTGCCTTAGACTATTGTCACATGAACAGGTGAGTGGAGGGCGTCCTTCGTCTTCTCTTTTTACCTAGATACCATATGGCGGTTACGTATTGGATAGCGATCAGATGACTGTGTACTCCTTATCATTTGTCACCCCCAAAAGACATGCTTTGTGGCTCTTGGGAGAGGGGTCCGAAGTGCGACGTCTAATTCATTCAGCACGTCTAACTCAGATCTCTTCGATCCATTATCGACCTGGTAGCATGTATGGCTCGTATGACATGTCTAATCCATCACCACCCTCATATCATCGTAGAACGCATGTTGGTTGGATGAGGTTAGATTACTCGACCTCCATGTCTCTTCCCAACCTCCACGACTCAACAGATGCAGGAGTTGGCTTTCCGGACCTCCCGCCTTAGGCAGAGGCGAGGTTCGGGATTATCGACATCCACACCTCGAGTGGAGGTGGCGTCAGGTTTCCCGACCTCCTCGCCTTGGGCGGGCGGAGGTGAGGGTTGAGCTTCCCAACCTTCATGCCTCAAAAAGTTTTCCCTTGTGCCTTATATTATGGCGGGTTTCTTTTGAAGCAGGTTAAGTTTTTTCAACTCGTGTGCCTCAAGAATATTTTATCTTGTGTCTCATACTATGATAGGTTTCTTCTAACACAAGTTAGGTTTTCCTGACTCGAACATCTCAAACATATTTTGTCATGTGCCTCTTCCTGTAGTGGGTTTCTTCTAATGTGGGTTTGGTTTTCCCGACTCGCGTGTCTTAAGCATATTTTATTTTGTTTCCTTTGTCATGGTGAGTTTCTTCTAACATGGGTTGGGTTTTACCGACTCTCACACCTCGAGCATGTTTTATCTTATACCTCTCGTCGTGGTGAATTTCTTATGTTATGGGTCAGGTTTTTTGACTCAAGTGCATTAAGCATATTTTGTCTTGTGATTCCCGTCATGATAAGTTTCTTCTAATGTGGGTCAAGTATTCCCGCCTTGTATGCTTCAAGCATATTTTGTATTGTGGCTCCCACCGTGACGAGTTTCTTCTAACATGGCTTGGGTTTCTTCAACTCACATGCCCCAAGTAAATTTTATCTTACGCCTCCTGTCGTGATGAGTTTCTTTTGACATGGGTTGAGTTTTCCCAACTCATGCGCCTTAGGCACATTTTGTTTTGTTCCTTCGGGTTTTTTGACTTATGTGTCTTAGGTATGCTTTGTCTTATCCCTCCCACCGTGGTAGGTTTCTTCTAGAGTGGGTCATATTTTTTTAACTCACATGCCTCGAGAACATTGTGTATTATACCTTTTGCTATGGTATGTTTCTTCTGAAGTAGGTCGGGTTTTCCAACTTGCTTGTCTCGAGCATATCTTATCTTATATCTTCCACTATGGTAGGTTTCCTCTAACATGAGAAGGGTTTTCTCAACTCACACGTCTTCGGCATATTTTATCTTATTCCTCTCATCGTGATAAATTTCTTTTGATGCAGGTCTGGTTTTCTTGACTTATGCACCTTGGGCTCATTTGTATTTTTGACTCCTGTTATGGTAGGTTTCTTCTAACGAAGATTGAGTTTTCTAAACTCGTGAATCTAATCCACATTTTATCTTGTGTCTCTTGTCATGGTGTGTTTCTTCTAATACAAGTTTTATTTTTCTCGCGTGTGTAGGGCACCTTTTGTCTTGTGCCTTTCGCTATGACAGATTTCTTCTAACATTGGTCGGGTTGTTCAAACTCGCATGCCTCAATTATATTTTGTCTTATGTCTTCTACTATGATGATTTTATTCTAATGCAAGTCAAGTTTTCTTGACTAACATTCCTCGGACATATTTTGTCTTGTGCCACCTATCACAATGTAGGTCTTATTTTTCCAACTCGTGTGTTTCGTATATATTTTATCTTATACATTTTATCACGATAAATATTTTTTGACACGTATTGAATTTTACCAATTGGTATGCCTCGAGTATCTTTTATCTTCCTCCTCCCGCACGTTTCTTCTGAGTGGTATTAGTTTTCCCAACTCTTTAGGGCATCTCCTCCTCTCCTCACTCCAAGGACGATCCTATTGCCATTGACATGCTTTCTCTCCCCATCGCCGTTCCTGCACCCAACACCACTGTTTCCTCCTTATCCCCTCAACCGGTACCTCTAAACTTATTAACAGTAGAGGACACAGCTAAAATGAATCGATCACACCTTTCTTCATATCGGCACTCGAAGACAATGCATCAACTTCTCACCCTTTTTATCATGGCCGTGACGGGACTCATCTGAGCTATGGAGTGGGGAAAAGGCCAACGCAGGTGAGCAGTGGGTTCGTGGTGGGAAATGACCAGATTGGAAATGCAAGTACAACCTCCCTTGCGTTGCGTGGATGACAAGCTTTTGAAGTAGCGACACGGTGCCGTAATTGCCGGTGGCTGTCTCCAGGTGGATCCCTCTCCCATCAGTGGACTTTGTGCTGAGAGGGGATGCGAAGCAAAAGTTAGGCATGGCCGATTACAAAGCAAGTCATTAGAGACGTGAAGGGTCGCCAAAGAAGGTTGAATAGCGGAGAGGAAGGACTCAAGACTTTATTTGGCTTCCTTACTCATCAGAGTCCAACTCCATTATATTTGCTTTGCTTTGCAGGATGTTGTCTTCTTTTACAGTTTGTTGGACGCCGATGAAACTGGTCAGAAGACCAGTAAAATGAAGACATGACTGCCATCGCAGCACCAAAGCTTCCGTTAGCAGTATACAGCCTTGAAACACTTACAACATGCTTTACAGTAGTACACTATTCTTTGCTTCACACACATATATTATAGTCATCAACGTACACTGCGTTATGCGTATACATATATTCTATGCGACTTGGGGAAGACGACGACGACGGGCTCCTGTGTGAGTGACTTCAAGAGGAGGAGAAGATGAACCGGGTTCAGTTCCTCGGGCCGAGTTGGTTCACGAGGGCCAGGGCGTTGCTCGTGACCTGGGACACCTCGAGCACCTTCTTCCTGATGGCCGCCCGCACGGCTGGGCCGGCGTACTGTGAGAGGCCGTCGAGGCACGTCGTCACGTCGGTGAGCGAGGCGCTGACCCAGGTCTGGACGTTGCAGAGGTGCCAGGCGAACCGGGGGCTCCGCGGCCGCCCCATCCACCTCATCTCCCTGACCGACCGCCTCAGCCGGTCCTCGCTGTTCTGCATGGTCTCGATGCAGTCCCGTACCGCGCCGGCCTCCCGCGACAGGTGGCTCTTCCCTCCTCCGGCCGACATCCGTCTTACCAAGGCGGAGGCGGACCTGGCCCGGTCGGCGCTGACCGCCAGGGCCGCCCGGGCCAGCTCGTGCTTGCTCCGGTGGACCGCTTGCGCGTACGACACCAGGCACTGCTCGCACAGCGCCGGGTACTGCGTGACCATGCAGGACTCCCGCACGAATTCGGCGGGAGATCTGGCGGCGGCGGCGGCGGCCACCATTCCACTGCAGATGGTGATGATCAGAAGAACAAAGGCGAGAATGGAAGGCCTCATTGTCGCTTGACACTTTCCTCTTCTCTCTTCTTCTTCTTCTTCTTCTCTCTTCTTCTTCCCCATCTTCACATCAAGAGGTTGCTAGGCTTTTATATAGGCCAAGGCCGACAGTGACATGGTCCATTCTTTATTGCATTAGTTGCTCGTTGTTTGGCGGTGCTCCATAGCGTAATAAAACTAGGCAACATATCATGGAGTACAAGCGTGCTAAGATGCAGCGCATTTGGTGGTATATATTCTAAGATACTCGTGGTCAAACATGCTCCATTGTGATGTCCATCCACTATTCAACGCATATGGCTTCACGGATAGGTCATAGTCCCATGCAAGCATCACGTGATCGGTCCATGCTCGACGTAAGTGGGTGAAGACTTTGTACATAACGATGTCCTCACTGTGGCCACACAACCATTGGTGAAGAAGAGAACCGCTGCTGTTACACTGTGTTCGCTCGCGTGCATGGGCGATGACAATGCCGTTTGGACCGACTCCCGACAACCTAACCAATAAGCACGGTTGACTGATGGAATCATCCAGAATGCTTTGGAACAACGCCGAAGCTAAGAAGAGAGTTGCAATAGAATAATGGCAGTGTGCAACACGTGACAGGGCTGGTTATTTTGCGTCGCGATTCAATTGCCGACATGATTTGATTGCGGTTGAATCGATTGGTTTGGGCGACATGAAGCTTACGCTGTTAGTTAGATCGAGAATTGCATGCACTCTTTACATTTGAGTTCAGATTGAAACGGGTTTGTAATTTTTGATCCGACGAAACCCGACCCACAGCTCACAATCCATCGACTCGTGCCCGAACCAATGGTTCAGATCCGAGCCGGGTTGGCGGGTCAATACATTACAAAATTAGATCGAGGCGGATGTTTTGTCCTGGTTGGGCTTTTTGACCAAACACGGACGTTCGGGTCAACATTCCTACGTCACGTAAGCCTAATTTTGGACCGGGTTGGGCTCCTTTATTGTGTTGAAATCGAACCGAACCGAGCCCATCTGTTCCAGGCGTTCGCCCACAGGCTGTGGATGGCGTGCAAGCAATTTAAGGCCGAAGCTGGACCGATGACACCATCCCCACCGATTAATTCTCTGTTCGGGCCTCCCTCCCTCCCTCCCTCGCTCGTCTCCTCGTCGACTCAGGCTTTTCGATCCTTGTCGGCGGCCGCAAAAGCTCAAAAAGATCACCGGATCCTGATGGGTTGCGTCGTAGATCGAATGGGTTGGGTCGACACGGATCTCTCGCTCGATCGGTACGCCAATTTCTAGGGTTTTAGTTTATTAAGCGATTGTTGTGCTTCTTCTTCGGTTTCGATCGGTCAGCGTTCGTGTTCTATGATTCGTATGCTAGAACTTGATTTCCGGTTATGAAGGTTTTAGCTTTGGTGTGTTTGGTCTGGATGACGATGTATTTATTACCGGCGAAGCGGAAGCCATGGAATGGAGGTCGAGGGTTCGGAGCTTAGAGCGCATCCAAAGCTCATTGCTCTCACTGTGGCCGCTGTCATCTCTAAGGGCATCTCAAAAGAAATGCGCTTTGAAAGTTTGATAGACCGGCACTTAATCGTATGAGTCACAAAGCTTCTTTGTCCTGACGTTTGCTATGGGAATCATAGCATTGTTGTGCTCCAGTAAAGAAGTCTCTTCCCGTTGATCTTATCCCCTTTCTTCTTCTTCTTTTTTAATTATTGCAGCGATGATTTCTTTGAACTCTCTTGAAACCCACACTGAGTGCCGTTGCTATATCTACTGCACATCGATGGATGTGTTCTTTTGATTGCGGCGTAGATTGGCTCACGATCATGATATGCCCCCCAACCTTTATTTATGATTATTTACTATGGGGGGTCCGATCCGTGGGGCCGTTTCTTTTGCAGTCTAAGGTTGGTGGGTAACGGTGAAAGTATGTATGACGAGTATACGCCTAAATCGGAGAGTCACGTGATGCTGACACCTGCATCCTTGATGGCATTTCCGTCATTTAGGGAGGCAGAGTGCCGGTGTTTATCGTGTGCCAAACTTGGGTGGTGTACAATCCCGCATCAGACATCTTGTCCGTTGAACAGTCTCTTGGAAGCGACGTGGAGAAACCGCAGACGTAGATCTCACAGCGGATCACCATCACGGTACGGTGCCCCCGCAGCTGGCCGTCCACCATCCTCCGCCGCCAGCCACTCTCCCGTCCCTCGCGCCACCTACAAAATGACCTTTTTGCCCTAAAAGCTTGAACGCATTTTTCCTGGTTCTCCTCGTTTGGATGCTTCGACTTTTTATCGGATTCCTTCAATTCGATATAATACGACAAGGGTCGGAAACCCCAGTGTGGCAATCAAACGCCCGAATCTATCCCGGGATCAACAAGGTCAAGATGATTAGATTGCAGATAAGATCATCGGGAGTTGAGGATATTTAGGTCTTTTCAGGTGAGCATCGTTGGCAATATGGTAATTTCGTATGGGCCTCGGGGGCATGTGTGAGCGGAACTCTACTACATAAAGGGCTCCTCTGGCGATCAACTCTTCCTCCTCAGAGTCTTTTGCCTCTCTCCGTCTGCGTCTGTTATTGTTCGAATTGCTCCTCCTTGTCTCCGTTAACCGGCGGCGATCTCCGTCAGATCGCCGTTATAACGGCGTGAGAGGACGGACTCCGGTCTCACCTTCCCCGCACTCTTGTTCTTGCCTGTTTTCCCCTCCACATTTCCGTTACGTCCGTTCGTTTTTATTATTATTATTATTATTATGTAAAGACCACTTTGGGTGGTCTGATCTCTCTCCTTCGGGGTGCTGACGTGGCGAGAGCAGGAAGGGTTGGGATGACGAGCCACGCCCGTGGCCCGGGGACGCTTGGCGCGCCGAGGAAGCGGAAGGAGCGCGACGCGTCCGGCCATGCCCGTCCACAGTTGGCGAGCTCGGCTGAGCCGGCTAAGGACAACAACCGGCTCCTGGCCGGCTACCTGGCGCACGAGTTCCTCACGAGGGGAACGCTCCTGGGGAAGAGCCTCGGGCCGGACCGGGCCGACCCGGGAAAGATGGGTCCGGCCGAGCCGGTGGGGACGTACAAGGAGGCCTCGTATTTGCTGATGCGGGGCGGGGCCCACGTCCCTGGCGTGGTCAACCCCACCGAACTGGCTCGGTGGCTCCGGATGTGATGATAACAAAGGACACGTGGAGATCATCCCCGTTGCGTCACAGCTCCTCCCGCTGCATGATGTCGTCGTCCTCCTCCTCCTCCTCCAGCGAGTAAGCGATGAGAATTTGCTGATGAACCGTTTCCATCTCGTTTGGGTTCGTCGGTGTCTACTTTTTCTTGGTGATGTTTCGTTGGAAAGGGCAGGGATTGCTAGTGTATGTATTCCTCATCTTTTTCTGCTTTTGCTCGCTCGTATTGCTGCTTTGCCTCGGGAATGATGGAACCCCCTATTCTCTCCGTGCTTCTGCGGCTGTTCGTCGTCCTCCAACCACAGGCCGCCGCTCTCTTCGTACGAATAAAGTTAATGAACCCGATGCCGGTATCCATGTCCAAGGAACCATTTTGGTGCGTGCTTCCTCGCGTGCATGCCGTTCACGTTGGCTGCCTTTGAGCAGTGAGTGATCCTTCGTTGCGGTTCTGAAAATGATATCATGATTCAGAAGGAAAGATACATACGGTGAAGGAATGAGTGAACGATTGGTTTCACATAGTACGAGTTGATGTAGTTAGTAAATGGAATTAGGTAGCAAACCAACCTAGAGAAGGCATATTTAAGACGAGAGTGGTGGAGATGGATGATGATGAAGTTGATGTGCCCGCGCCATGCCTTCTCGCTGCTTTGATAGAAAAGGAATGGTGGGACCGACGGTAACTGCACCCGTTTAATAGAGGAGGACGACGACCACGTGGTGTGTGTTGAAGGACGCTGTCAAAAGCTGACAGGTTTTGGTTTGACGCGTGTCTGTGGTCCGATACGTATATCAACTTTGGTCGGATCAAAGTGTCCGGACGACATTTACTTGTATCCGACGATACTTAACCATTTTTCCCTCGTCCTTTTGTCTGGTATTTCTATCACGTCTACTCCCTCTCAGTTATGTTCATTTTAATCCTTAATAATATTAATCATATAGTTTATAATTTTTATATTTAAAATATTTTTTTAAAGATAATATATAAGTTTCTATCGTTAAGTATTTTAAATGATTTATAATAAATTATTAATATAATAATATATATAATTTAAATAAAAAAAATATTTTAGTACTTATGATTTTTTATCATGAATCATTTTAGTATTATGATTTTATTAGTATGTAAAATAATTTTTATATTTTTAAAAATATAGCATATAAATTTTTCTTATCAAGTCTAATTTAACATATAATTCATAATAAATTATTAATATAATAATATATATTTTAAATTAAGAAAATAGAACACCATCAATGGTAAGAGAATGTGTCATCGTGGAAGCGACCACTAATAGCATCATCGAGCCGTTATTACCTAGCGGACGTGTGTTAACTAGTCTAACATTAAGTACGTAATGATATCATGATCCCTCCTTCCTCTTTTTGGGCATTTTCGTCCACATCACCTTTCACTTTGTGCTCTCTTACGTCTAACCCACCACACTTATAATATGGTGGTCTAACTCTTCCTTATCAATGCTTTCGGTCTCTTACCTCTCTCCACATAATAAAACTCTAAAGTTTGTTAACTTAGATTTGATGAGAAAGATTTATATATTCTGTTTTTAGAAAAAGATATGAATTATTTTATAAGAACTTAAGTATTAAATGACACTGAAATTTTTTAAAAAAATAAATTATAAATTATTATATTAATAATTTATTGTAAAACAATATGTCATGTATACATATTCTCACGGTTATTAGATCAGATTTGACGGGAGGAACCTATATACTATATTTTTTAAAATATATAAATTATTTTAAACATAATTAAATCATAAGAATTTATATAAATAAAATCACATAAATTAAAATAAACCTTAACTCATAAATAAATTGATATATATCGTTGCAGGCTCAATCCTACCATGGAGTGATGTTCTACGAAGAGGAATATTTCTCTGACCATTTGTTATTTGTGATTAGGGAATGACTGATCAACGTAACCGATGAAACTTGTAGGCTTTCATTTTTAGTTTGTAAACCCCACATATGAAGCACGCCTAAATGTGGGAGAGATTGCACACTAACGAGCCTAACTAGAAAGAATTTGTCAGATTACAAGCTGGAAATTTTGGCTCTCTTATAGATGCTTTAGAAGGAGCATAAGTTTGCATGCAGCTATTAAACACAGGTAGTTCAATTTGCAAATTAGAGGAATTATTACTGCAAAAAAGACCATCAACCAGCACCGATGTAAAACTTGAGGAAAGCATAAAACTTTCTGGAAATAAGATGCATGACAATGGGTTAGTTTCTCATACCCAATAGGAGGACAATTTACGTTGCAAGCCACATTGAATTTATTGATGAATAGTGGGATATGGTAGTAGTCATGACAGATTTCTGTTTAAAATGTCCGAAGCAGCTTAAACTGTTTCGAAAGAATGGCATTCAATTTGCCTTCCGCATTATCCTCGCTGCATGGGCACATTCAACCGCCCATGCCTTTCCATCACTCTTCTTGTCGCAAGGGCTGCAGCCTCGCTTGCACGAATTGTCCCGGTCGCCATGATCGCAGCAAATTCCCTGGTGATCTCTTCCTGCACCTTGTTGCGAGCGTCACCAAGAGGGTCTTCAGCCACCTGGGGTTGCTTCTCCTCGCTTACTGTTGCAGGTGGAATTGAATTTGCGTCACCCACAACCTTTGCTTGTGAACTCCCGGGATCAGCATTATTGCCACTGGACTGTGCAGAGGCATCTCTCTTGGTTGGGCTTGAAGAAACACCGGTTGGAGCAACTGTTTGGGTCATAGATACAGGATTGAATTGAGGAGCTTGAGGTACGGCACCCGACTTCAAAGTTGCTTCCAGACGCTGAATCATGGGAACTGCAAATCAACGTGTTTATCTGGTCATAAATCACCTTTTAAGTAATAATACAGAAGAAGACACAGTTGAAAAGTATTACAGAGTAATTTCTCTGAGCAAGAAAGCTGTGAAAGTTAAAAAGGAGTTTCTATAGTGGTTGCAGTCACCCTAAGTCACTGTCAGATAGAAACTATTCGGTTCCATATAGACCACTTGATATTATTCATAGGCTCAATCCCACATGAACTCATGAGACCTATCGAAGGCAGTCCAAGCCCAAAAGAGAACTAGAGGGCCATACAGCTTGGGATGAATCCTTCATATAGCAGGAAATATGTTATAAGATCAAACATTCAACTCCTTGGTCAAGGCATGGTAGACCTGAGAGTTAATTATCAGATACTACTTAGTAAGAGTCAATATCACTTCTCAAGTGGTCTTTCTAAATGTCACTATTGAATTTAAAACTGAAATGGCGGCCCCTAACATGTGACTGACACAAGTTTTCACATGTCAGTCTTCTTTACCTGTTGTTCTTCAGCAAGGTAAAGCCTGAAATGAAAATATCATCGTTGCTCTTGTTGTTTAAAGGCTTCTCCATCGGTATGGCACTAGCCAAAGCTGTTTGTTTTCTGTTAAAGATTTGTTTTGGGATTTTCAGGATGGCAAAAGACCAGCCCATAGTACATAAAGGATAAGCTTAGATATACAAGAACTAAAAAGAAAAAGGTAAAGATGTGATATCTTACGTATAAGTGCACCCATGGGGCTGCTCATAACTTCATTTGGAAGCTGAAGGATGTAGTCTGGAATTGTGGTGCTAACAAGGAATTGAACCACCTCATTGCTGAAGTTGTTGCAGTTATGACTGAGAAGGTTGTAAGTCTCAGCTGTGTAGCGTTCGCTAATCTCTTGCAAGTACTCCTCAAAAACTTCCTCAGGAACATGTGTCACCCCCAATTCCACAACTCGGATTGGAGTTCCATAGGGAGTCTTTCCAGCTGGGTCTTGTTGAATGCCTCCTGAGAAATAGTATTCCTTTCCATAGACCACCAAACCAGTGTGCCTGTCGTATCTCACATTGCAAGATGAAAGGTTGAGTGAATATGATTCCATTATTATAATGAGGCAGAGATCTCAAAGCATATTTGTAGGCCAGATTTAAACAGAACCACTTCATCAATTAATTTCCAATAAATATGTGATTACAGTATGTATAGTCCCCATATCATCTTAATCAATAAATTTCTAATAAAACTGCAAATCATTAAATCAAATCCCCAGATTTACTTCTACGAATTTCCAATAAAACAACAATTACAGTAAATATAACCCTTCGGTATTATTAGGTGCACCTTCTTGTAAACATTGCAAGCTTTGACCCCATCAATATAGTGCGGCTGCTTTATATGCAATTTGAAGACTGAGAATTTGTTCAACATGTGAAATCAATTATTTTAACACTTGCTTTGCATAGAACCTTTGCAAAGACAAGTCTAGCTCTGAAAATTCTTAAAACATTCTTCTTTGCATTAGAATTACCAAAACACCCACTCTACCAGTAATGAGTATAGCTATTGAACCCAATCTTCAACAATCAGGTATTCTAGAGACAAATGATTTGAACTCTCCTCAAATTGTTTTCTACTCAACCCCAGAACATCACAGTTAAAAACTGTTTTGACAGATATGATGAAATTGAACCTGCCATGAATTTCTACAATTGTATCTAGGGCTATAAAAAAATACAAAAAAGAAAAAAGATCACGCCTAAGCAAGCAAATGACTACAGAAAACAAGTGATCAATTTGCAGAATAGGCTTCCGATTCGCACAACCAAACTGAACTCGGCAACTTATATTTCCATTTGGAATAGCCCCATGCTTCTGATAATTGGATATTTCTTAGTTAAGGATGTGCAATAGTCACAATGCATAGATCAGGCGCATCAACCAGATGTAAAACCTAGAGAAGCTTCAAGTAGACAGCACCAAGCCCTTGGTTTTCGCCTTTGATGTATTCATTTCATCCTTCGCAAACATCTTATGCCAACATGTTGTCATTAAATCTTCAATGAAAGACATGTCATTACTAATCCAACCAGGAACAGTTAAATCCATGTCGGACCAATAAATACAATACCAATCAGTCTTCATTATTTCAAAACTCAAAAAAAATATTAATTATTCTATTTTGGATACTTTTATTCTTTTAAGAAGAATAATATAATAATCAACTTTCAGTATGTAAATGTTGCATGTCTTAGATCATCAATCATCATGAACCACATGTGATCAAATGTCATTGCAAAAACACCATTCTAGTGGAACACAATGAGCACTTTTTTCTTTCCTTCCAATAATCTATCCAGCTTCAAATCTTGGATTTTACTCAGATTTTCTATAATACTTGAATTACCTACCTACATGACCACAAAATGCTTCACAGGAAAACCCACCACAATAATATCACCCTATTTCCCTTCCATCACCCTTATAGAGTTAAGTGAAAAGTAGAGAGAAAAGTAATTACAAATATCTATAATTTTCATACATATAGCATACTTCTATGGTAGATCCTGTTCTACAGCCTCGTACTACTCCATCTACAAATTCTATGGCAACCAAAAACCTGAGCTATTTGTCCAAATTTTGAACAACACAAAGAAACAAATTTCTAGTATTAACAAGTGAATCCATCAAGATCATCAGAAAGGGCTGACGATCCATGGTTCTGAGCCCTAAGCAGTGAATTAGGTGTCAGAAGCCTATACGGAACGCTCAGTAAGTCGATACAAAATCAGACCAGAAACTTATTGCAATCTTCAATTTGATAAATGGTTTGGTCCAATAAGTTAATTGAAAAGCTTCAGTGAAAGATCAGTAATCAAACACACACAGTCTTAACATGACCACATTGTAGATCTAATTTTCACGAAAAAACTTTGCATAGGCCCTAATAATGATACTACTATGCAAGATAGACCCAGACTTGCCTATAATAGTTTATATTTATAGTGAATATGTCCAATCCAAACTCAAATTAGTACAGAAGATTTAGTCATGCACGAGTTTTGAATGGCAGATCAAACCGCCCACTAAATGAACACTCAACCCTAAACAACCGCCCATATATTTTTTATGTGTGCAATGTTCTCAACCATTTTAATTTGCCGTCAAAAGCCTCAAACTAAATTTCCACAGTGGCTTCTGAAAGAATGTACTCCTCGTGAATTGTGATCTGACAACTGCACCGTTCTTCCTAAACAAGATTTTGGCAAAGGAATGAGAGAGCAAGAAGTTTACCATATGGCTTCGATAACCTTTCCCAAAAATGTCATTGAAAGCTGCCGAGCAAGTCCTTGGCTTAGGTCGTACACATGTAACTTGACCTTGTACCCATCCTGCGGCAAAAGCAACAAACTTCAACAAAATCGATCAAGAATACAAATAATTTTTTTCACACGAATCTGCATCTGGTTGCTACCTCTGCCATCTTCCTATAATTCCAAAGATCCTTGCTCGAAGCTTCAACTCAAGAAAACCTGAGAGAACCAACATTAAATGAATAAATCGAAATTATTTATCCTTGTCTGCCTAATCTAGGCTAACAGTTTCTCTCAGGATATCAACTACAATCCCTAAAGTTACAACCAGATTAAAACAGCGAAAATTTGCACGAAAAATAAATCAACCGAAACGGATTCGACAAACCAAAAACAGAAAAGCAAAGGAAGATCTCGATTTCGTATTCTAAACCTGAAAGTTCGTTGCACACGAAGAAAGGGATCACACAGAACGAGAACGAATCTCAAATTAGCCCTTCGATTCAAATTAGCCCCGATACGATCGCAATCATAAGATCGGATCATTCCACACAGCAATCGGATGAGAAATAGATCTAACAGTAAGTCGAGGGAGAAGAGAATACCTGCGAGAAAGGGAGATCGAGACACCGGGGCACGAAGAGGAAAGCGGAGCGTAGATGGGAGGCGAGGCGAGGCGAGGCCTTTTAAAGGCCCAGCACGAAACATTGTCATTGCAGGACGAAACATTGCAATGCGTCTGAATGATTGCCATGTAAGCGAACAGAAAACTTGGCAAAATATCAACGGCCCTGATGGAATTTCTGGACGACGCAGCAGCCTTCGCAGCCCCTTGCACGGGGTTCTTTCTTCGAGATCTTGTGTGAGGACACGGAAGCACATGGTTTCGGTGGACGAAAGTTCTTCAAACCTCCCAATCGATGCGGGAGTCGTGGCAGCCAGCTAATGGAAGCACCGCGGAAGGTTCTGGAGACGGGTTATCGGGTCAGGATGCCCACGTTTTCTGGGCCGCGCATAGAACTACATCGTTGTAATTAACTTCTGTTATACCACGGTCAGCATAATGACATTGAAACCCAAATTGAATAATAATAATAATACCATCTCAGAAAATACTATAGAAACATAAGAGGTCAAATAATTAGTGAAAACGATAAAATATTTATAAGATATTTAAGATATATATCTAATTCAAAAAGGAAAATGTATAATATCAAAATATAATGTGACAAATATGTTATTTCTGAATTTCTAAAGGTTACATATAAAAACATCTTTTTTATAAAAATAAAAATTAAGAAAATAATATTCATGCTAAGCAAGCATAATAGTCAATCGAGAGGGAAGGACAATCGTTCGTCACATCTCAAAAAGTCATGATCGAGATGTCAGCAAGACTTGGTCCAATCTGAGTATGCAAGGTCGGCAATATTGTTCTAAGACGATCATAGGGGACTTGCAGGAGACCAAGTAGCGAGATATTCGAACAGACTTTTCGAGATGTGACAAACGATTGTCATTTCCTCTCAGCTAACTACGTCATGTACAAAGACCTAAATCGGATGGAGAGTCCTTTAACTCGGCCCTTTTGTTGCTTTGTCGGAGCCGAAGGTATAGGAAAGATTAAGAGCCGTGGTGTGGGTGCGAGTTCCTCTCTGTATTATTCCTGGGGTGGCTTTCATACATGTCATCGGGGGTTGACGTACAGGGTGATTCTATGGTTGCTAGCGTCAGCATTCGTGGGTGTTTAATACTTGTTAATGCCTCGAGCGATCGGCCTGTGCATTGGGCACAAACATCGTATGGATCGTTTAGTGATGCTCCTTACCTCATACATGATTGGGTGTGAGGCTGTGTTGGTCAGTACGCACTTGGATAAGTTTGCATGGTGAGATTGCTAGAGTGGGTGATAGACAGTTATGTTGTCCTTATCTGTAATAATTAATTGGGTTGATGTGTTAGGTTATCTATAGAACTAAAAATAGGGATATACTTATTTGAAACGTCCTTCTAGATTAGGGTTTAATGCTTATCGGATCCGGATAGATTCTTTCCATGCACGTGACTCCAAAGCTCTTCGAAAACCATGGCATTGAGCTATCAAAATCAACGCCCATATCTCTGATGCCATGGCGCAGGAATAAGCATAAAAGCCCGGAAACAGTGGGCTACGCTTCTGCGGTCACAGAGAAGAAAGCAACACAATACAGTACCGGCCACAATGGGATCCTGCGTTAACTGGAGACCTTTTCCCCTTAAAAATGTATTCTGTGTCTCCCAAAGTACCGCCACGCATGAACTGTAATTTATCTGGTTCTGTTCATGAACTGATAGCCCTACTACTCCATCCCTGGGACCAGATGGCCTCCGCCTCTTCTTCCAGTGGGAGAATGGGATGACCACATATCCACCCTAGAGAGTCCTTTGCACAGTGCTCACCTGGAGATTCCGTCCGTGTTTCTCAACAGCACGATCGTATTCTGCAGCAATGTGATGGGAAACAGCTAAAGAACCAGGTTCCATGATGGGAGAGTTGGCTCCAAGATGAAACTGTTCATGGAGGATAGAGAGTTTGATGAACTGTAGCTGAAAGCACAAGATGGTTGGGCTACAATGCAAAGCACATCAGACCCGAGATCATGAACAACATCCCCTTGTGTTTGCTGAAAGCTAGAGAGAACAAAACTGGAGGACCAAAGGTCACAGAAGCCACATAAAAAAAAAAAAAAAGGCTCAATCTTTGTGCCAAAAGCCACTTTTTTTTTTCATCATGATGCGTGATCTCCAGCCGGATAAAGATGATTCCTCGCTGCGGTAATCTCTTGTGTGGTCATGGTGGGAAGGAAAAAGATGGGGTTAGATTTCATGGGAAACGGGGTGCTTTCTCATGGAGCTTTCCTGTTGAAGCTGCTCATTGTTCGCATGAAACTACGCTGCAACAGTCAAAAGCAGGCATGCTCGGTTAATCTTTTCAGTGGAGAAGTGCAACAGGAAGAGAAGGAACAGTGGATGAAGCTAGAGAAAGTTTCTTTCCCTCGCTTGTTCCTCCCTCGAGAGAGAACCTAAAGCTGAAGGACGTTGCACCCGTTTGCCAAATGATGACACAAAGATTTGGATTTCTCATGTCTTTTGACTTGATGAGTACCGTGTCCCAAAGCAAAAGAAACATTCTTTTGACTCTGCTCAGTGTAGCATTTGATTTATGAAAATTGTGATAGGAAATAATATTTACATTTTTCGAGTCGGAGTGAGTTAGATATGTATTGGCGAATCGAGATATGTATTGATCGGCGATGAATTGGCGAGGGAATCCAGGAAGTGGGCAGCGGGCGCGGGGGGGCCACACGAGTGTACGGGCGGCAGCGGCCGAGGCGATCGGGAAGAGTGGCGCCGGGACTCGTGCCCCGCGGGTTGTAGATTCGTGACGCGAGTCGTCGGTTGTTTGCAGCCCCGCGGTTTGAAGATTTGGGAGTTTTGTTGTCACGTGCGGGGGAGAGCGCTCTAATTGCGGCGCTTTGTCGGATTCCCACGTGGGAGGGAGGGAGATCACGATTCGCTCGGTGGATTTTTGTTTTTTTGGCGGGAAGATGGAACGAGCGACGCCGCTTTTGAAATGGGCGGGAAAATGCCACTGAGAGTTACTTTGGCCGTTCTGTAGCGTCTGCTTTGCTACATTTGTGAAGAGAGACTATTCAATTGCATTTTATTGATTGGATCCAAATTTGTGTCGAATCATTTGTTTGGTGGAGATGGGGAAGATCAAGTGAGGCAGTCAGTGGTGGGTGGAGAAATCATCTAAATGGAAAAGATAATTAAAAGATGTTTTGTTCGTCTCGATATTTGACATAAATTTTATGTATTAACATCCTATAAGCTACACCCATAAGTTTCTTAGCTTTTTTTATATTTCCTAATGTTGTTTTAGTCTTAAGGAGAGTTATTGATTCTTATAAGATCTTAGTCTAATTCTTAAACATATAAGATTATTTGATGTGATTGATCAAACATTAAATAATCTTATAGTAATCGATAGATCATTTTCAAGAAGATAAAAAATTTTCATGAGCTAATGTCGATAATAGATAATATAATATGGATTTATCTTATTAAATAATATCTCACATAGATCACAAGTTAATGGATATTTAATTGGATTTCTCAATAGTACCTACCGTATTAGTCCTCTATCAATTAGGAATTAAAGTACAGGTAGTCAATAATTCCTTACAATCATGTTTAAGTCAATGATGATATATATCTTATGCTCCCTTTAATTAAATATATTTTATTATATCTAAATTCGATCGATAAGGTTAAAGCAAGCGATATGACATAAGGAGCTGGATTACCATGTGGTAGTCAAAATAATCGAAATAATGCAAAAGGTCTTCATGCACTTGACAAGGAATTCATAACATATAGAGATTTTTTTTTTTGAATTAAAGTAACATGAGAATTTAAAAGATAGAGAAGAAACAAAAAGAACTTGTTATTTACAATCAAGAAGACATCTTGATTGTGAAAAATATTATTTGAACTAAGGATGATTAGAAAAAATATTCTAGGTCAAGATGGCAATTGAAGTGATCGATTTGACATAACGGACTGAGGTTTTGTATGATGTTTTGTGTTCACCATGTCAAGTTGAGAAAGGATAATTTTTTTACCTTTATCGATACTAATGTTCTCAATTCATCATCATGATGGAAATGTTTACCGTCTTAAATATAATTTATATAAGGTCGTCAAAAAGGAAAAGGAAGGCAGATAGATCATCACATTGGCTCTTTTTGTTTGTTCATAGTAGGGCCAAAGTTTCTGAGATATTAGGAGGTAAAAATGGATCACAAGGATGAAGAATCTACTTGTGGTGCAGGGATAAAACATAGGATTAGTACTTGTGATGCAGAGGCGAACATTGGATTCCTTGAGAAAAGATTCGCTTGTTGGAGTTGACGAGCTAAAAGTAGGGGAAGAAAACACTGCGACAGAGAGCGGTAGATTACGTATAGTGTCGGAGAAAGCCATTGGAATGGCTGTCCGTGCATGGAAGAAGCTCTTCCGTGTGTCGGGATATGGCCAATGCATTTTGTTTTTGTTTTTGTTTTTGGTTGTAATATGAGGTCTTCTCTCTCACATGCAGATGAGCAGCTGCGTTTGATTCCACTCACTTTGGATTCGGCATTCATTCTAATGGTTTTAGATGCAATATGTATGAGTAATTATCATCCTTTTTTATTTTAGTTATTAGCATATTTATAATAAGGTAAATTATTCAAAAACAAATATTTTATATTCATTCATAAAGCTCTAGTAATCATCCATTTTTTATTTATTCTCATCATTTTTTTTATCTTAAAAAAATATATAGTGTCCATGGCCTTTGCCCCATTTATCATTATTGTTATGTTTTTGTCGACCACCTCAACCGTCGTTCTTGTCCGTCATCTTCATCTCTTGTCCATCACCCCTCTCATTTGTCTTTATTGTTATGCTCTAGTCAACTGCCTCAACCATCATCTTTGTCTGTCGCCTCTTCCTTTAGTTTGTCTTCGCGTTGACGACTGATATGGATAATCTCTTAAGAGAGTAATCGACGATGATCGAGTTGTGCGAGTCAACCTCGAAGTCATCTTCTCTCTTCCTGTTAATAACGACTATAAACGAGGGGCAAAGGCGACTAGGTAAGGTCGCGATAATTGTGGGCATGGGGAAGGATGTTGCTTAAACTCCTCTTTCGTCATGTCGTTTCGATCATCAATCTTGATAAAAAGGGATAATAGTGAAGGATCAGTAGACGACGGATGCATCGATAATGATGGTGTTAATATAGTAAAGATATAAAAAAATGAGAGGGGAGGCAAGATGAAGTCAAAGGTAAAAAAAGGTGTAGAGGATAGAGTATGAGAATAAATAGAAAGTAAGATGGTGAGAATTTATGAAAATATTTTTTTTTAAAATTATCCTTAATAATATGCATGTATAGATTATGATAACAATATAAAGTATATATCAATATAAATATATAATTACAATTTAGAGGAACCAACGATGACAATCTCATAAATTATGCACCCATACTTAATTTTTTTCTGAATCGATTTTTTTTTATTTATAAAAAGAATAAATCTTTTTATCAAAGAATTAAGAAAAATCGATCCGGAGAATAATTTGAAAGATCTAAAACTAAAAATAACAATGTTTACCATCAAAATAATATAATTGAGGTAATCAATCGATATAAATTGATTAGACATCTGATTCAAATTTAATATAATAAAAATATATATTTAATGAATTCCCTTATACCCTATTCGATTAAGTCTTTACTTAAAATACGCCTACGGATGCGCTTCAAGTACAATATACGTACATACACAAACATCACCCTCTGTTCTTGCTTCCCACTACCTCTCCAAAACCCCACCTCTCTTCCCCGCCCCCCCCCCCCTCTCCGAAACCCCACCACTCTCCCCCTACCATCGCTTCCCAAAACTCCCTCTTTTATTCTGTTTCCATTGTCGTTCTCCGCTTCTTATCACTCCCCACGCTTCTTTCGTCGTTCCTTCTCTCTTTTGTGGAGTGAACCAATAGGGTGTGAAGGAGGGGAAGGATATACGATGGGGAAATATATGAGGAAAGCCAAGCTTCCGGGCGAGGTGGCCGTCATGGAGGTCGCTGCCCACCAGCCCTCCCGCGGTGTCCGCACCCGCGCTCGGGCCCTTGCCGCCGCTGCCGCAGCGGCACAGGACTCCTCGCTCGCCTACCTCGAGCTCCGCAGCCGCCGCCTCGAGAAGCCCTTGCCTCTGGTTCCGGCATGCAAGCCCAAATCTAACCCTAGTCCAAAGCTTACATCGCAGAGGGCGAACCGATCCTCGGTGTCGAATTCGCGGTCGGCGGGGTCCGGTCGGATGAGGAGGTGTCTGGACAGGGGCGAGGGTGCATCGCCGTGTGTACAAGTGTCGTTCGGCGAGAACTTCCTCGAGTCCGAATCGAGAGAAAGGTGGGTTTTTGCCGGATTCGTTGCCCAAAAAACTGATTTTTTAAGCTAGGGTTCCCAAGCCTGATGCTTTTTGTCGGATCTTGTTTGCTTAGGTTTTTTTTTTCCCCCTTTTTTTTCAAGAAAGTTCTTTCTTTTTTTGTTCTTTTAGCACCGAAAAATAAAATTATATCAAAATATAGATTATTTTGTTTCAGTCTCTTCTATAGTTTGAGTGCCTTGTGTAGTTTCTTCTACTTTTTATGGTTGGAATCGAAATTGATAGGGTTTAATCATTCTATACAGCAGTTCTTTCTTCGTTCTTGGTGGGTGCTACCTACAAAATTATCAGAAACCCTATTTCACACTAGGGTTTAAGCTTTGAGTTTGCTCTGCTCCTTTTTTTGTTCTCTTTTAGGTTTCTTGGCTTATCAACATCTATATTTTATTCTTACTGGACACTGGGTTAAGTTTTGGACATGTTTTGTTTAGAAATGCAGTATTCTTCAAAAGAAAGTTCTCATTATTGTGCTTCTCCTCTTTGGTCTTGGAGTTGATCCGTAGAAATGCTATTCGCTGAGGCCTAAATTTATGTGTCTTTGCAGCTTTTGTGGTTCTCACTGATTTCTGGTTTCTGAGACTTCGATTTTATTTGCTTCGGCTTCTGCTACTGAACTTGTTATTTGATATTGTAGCTTGTTTCTGAGAATGGATTACAAGCTTTACTATCAGCAGATCGGTCGTCCCTGGTTATGCTCTTCTTTGCAATCTATTCATATGATTTATGGAACTCCTGCTTGTGTCCATCACTGAGGGGACCTCCATGATGCCTCCTAGTAATGACAGCCTGCAATTGTGGCCTTATGTCTTTTTTGCTTCCTTGGTACTTGCAAGATGTTTGAGACTGCTAAGTACCAAACAGATCCTGATTCACATAACCTGGTCCAACTAAAACTCATCAAACTCAACAAAGTTGGGTGGCATTTATTCTCATTTATTTTAGTTCCATGATCTTTTCCATACATTTTTAGTCCCTGGAGTAGGATGAGGACATGCTGTAAAACTTAGCCTTCTAAAATGATTATACTGAGTTATCTGTTACAAAGTCACATACTGTTGAGTTTTCTTTTCTTAGGTTGAAGGCAAAAGAGGGGGAGAGGGGTTAGTGGTAGTTTGAAGTTGAGTTGATCCCTACTGGTTCTGTGGATGGACCATTTGCCATGGTAAATAAAGTGGTGAGAGAAGTGAAAAAATGAAGGAAGGACAAGATAATGGTTGGACATCTCAGTTGATGCTGAGTCTGCCTGCAAATAAGCCGGCAGGCTTGATCCTTGTCTATGAAGTGCGTGTAATCATGTCTACATTTCAATTATTTGTCTTTGTTGCTAGCATTCTGCTCTTGTTTTGGAGTGCTTTGACGATAAATGCTCACTTCAAGAATGTGCACAATCAGATTTGAACACTTGACTGTATCTTCTGTCTTTTATGTGGGTTTTAGAGCCCTTGTTTAGGTTTTGCACATCTGAATCAATCTTTTGATCTGAGATTTGGAAGCTTGCTGTGGTTCTTTTGTTGCTTTCTTTACTTACAGTTGGATGCATTGGTGGAAATGTTCAATTGCAATGTCAGAAGTATATGGGAGCTTTTATTAGTGTTTTTTTTGGGTCCATTGTTAAGTATTTTGAGGTTTTTGTTATGTGCCTTTGTTTTCATTTCTTGGATAAATTATCTTTTGAGGATCACATGATCTTTTTAATTTTATTTTACTCGAGTGCTTTGGATCTAATGCTATTTCTTGGTTGCTGCTTTGTCAGAGAGATGACACCTTGCAGCTCGATAAGGGATTCTGCAACAGCCGTGACCCCAGGTTCTACAACAACATCTAGCTACTCAATTGCCGGTCACCGGAGAATGCAGAATCTGATGCCGGAAAACTTCCCTACTGATCGCGAAATCGAAGAGTTTTTTGTGGGGCTAGAGAAGCTCCAGCAGCAAATATTCATAGAAAAGTATACAATTCTTCATATTCTTCCCATTTCCTAAACATACTAGCAAAAGAATGTGCTGCTGAGTTCCATCTGCATCTATTATTGCTTTAAAACCCTGATGTATTCCTGGCTCTTACCAACCTCTCTTCTTGCCTTTTTTGTCTTGCTTCCAGGTACAACTACGATCCCGTGAATGACCACCCACTCCGAGGCCGGTATGAATGGGTGGAAATCGACTTGTAGGGAGAACATCATCCAACTATCTCTGTCCAGGAATTCCAGAGGAGAGAGAGAGAGAGAGGAGTGCAATGCCAATGGTTTTTGTCACCACATCCAGAGCTCCCTGTTCCGGGTGGTAGTGTAATGATCTTTAGAGCTGACAAGGTACACTCCTTGGTGAAGAGAAGATGATGCTGAAGCTTATGGTAACTCTTAAGTGCTCATTCCAAGGTGTGTTGTAGGGTTTCCCACGTTTGTAATGCAGCAGCAGCACACTCTTCGGTAGGAACTGAGATCAACAAATGCTGCACCAGAGTCAAGTGTTACTAGTAGCTACAAGTTCTTGTGATGCTCGCTAATGGTTCAGAGTGGTTTGTCAGAAATATAAAACGACCCATTTGCCTTTATTCGATCCTTGTGGACACACAACTCGATGTAGGCCAGAAAGAGGCCATGATAGATATGTTCTGGTGAGCATGTTCTTGATGATACTGTGTTTTAAGCTCTGCCATATGCCGGTGTGTCTATAATGGTTCAATGAATGGAGTTGTTTTACTGTTTGATGGGCTTCTGGAAAATAATTTCTTCTCATTTCTTTCTCATATCAACAGCTGTTGGCTTGTGAAGTATTAATTAGAAAAGGTGTTAGTGCATGAAATCGATTCTAATGTAATGCTGTGTGTATGTATTATGTATATTAAAGATCAGTAGTAAAACTACAGTTTCTTTTTGTGTTGAATATTATTAAGCCTCGTAACATCGGTTTCCCAAATCTTATTTCATTTTGATGTCTGAAACATTCACGACGCTTTCAGTTTAACCATCACATATGCGATGTTTGTAGCAGTGAAGTAAAAAGACACTAATAATGCAACTTAAAAGCATTCTCCAATATGCATTTCAACTGATATCACAGCATCTGTGAGACTAGTCTGGTCTTCTCACCGCTCCACCAATGGATCGATCATATGCATTGAACTTGGCCATTTGCCTCTTTCTGATCACACATCACCCCTTGTTCTTCCCTTGTCGCATCCATAGTTTCGCATAACTCCCTATTGTAGGAGTAAATGTTGGTCACATATGAGAAGAAGATGAAGTTGAAGACACCAAGAACAGTGAGGAGTGCATAGTAGCAGTCTAGACGTGAGGCATTCAAGTTGTTCAGTATCCATCCCTTGCCATTCTTGCTCGTAACGTCAGCCACCAGTTTTAGGAGAAAGCTGCTGAGGAAATTACCAATCCCATAAGCTGTCAAGGAGAAGGCAGTCCCCAAGCTTTTCATGCTCTCCGGAGCTTGGTCATAGAAGAACTCTATGTTCCCAACAACCAAAAAGGCATCTGCTATTCCCATCATCACGAACTGAGGGAGCAATATGAAGATGGTGACAGGAACTTGGCCTCCCGTCTTGTCTACTCCATGGCTTCTTGCAATGCTTAGCCTTCTTACTTCGGTAAGCGACGCGACCGACATGCTGGCGATCTGAAGTGCCAGTCCGGTTCCCATTCTCTGGAGCATGGTGATCCCCCTTGGGTTCTTTGTCCAAACTCTCATGATCTTTACGAAGTAGCAGTCGTAAAGTACGACCGTTACGAGCATGGAAACAGTGACGAATGCTCCCAGGCTACCTGGGGGGATTTGGAAGTGCGGCCCCATGTGAAGATCCAAAGTGGTGCCTTGTTTGACGAAGAGGGTGTTGATCTGAGCGATCATGGTGCAGGGAATGAATATGGCGGCCAGAATCGGTAGCAGTCGTAGAATTCGCTTCGTCTCTTCCACCTGTGTGACCGGGCACAGTGTCCACGGGGTGTTTGGGCTGCATTTTACTGCAGCTTTGTTAAGGAACCTGCAGTTTTGGAACGGTGAGAGAATCGAGATGCTTGTGTTCGATAAAAATGGCATAAATTTAGATGCACTGACCTTAAGGAATCGGTGGAGTCGATCCTGAACTTTCCTTTGTTTGAATACACCTCCAGATCAAGCTCATGAAGCTGCTTTGGGTCATCAGGTATGGGAAGCCTCCACTTCCTTGTCGCAGCCACTATAACCCTTGCCATCCTAGTAAATGGACTTCCTTGGGGCAGTTTGTGCCTGTAATATGGTGTGCCAGCCAAAAAGATCAACACCGAGATGAGCAGACCAAGGGTTGGAATTCCGTAACCTACACTCCATCCCACATTGTCCTGTATGTAGACCAAGAATGTGTGGGCGAAGAGGGTCCCCACGAAGATGCTGAACATCCACCAGTTGAAGAAGGAGAGCTTGTGCATCTTCTCCTTGGGATCGAACTCATCGAACTGGTCTGCTCCGATGGTCGAGATGTTGGGCTTTGTTCCACCGTTTGCCAGCGCAATTATGTACAGTCCCCCAAAGAAGACAGCCAACTGCAGCGTCGAAGCCGGCTTGCAGTTTACATTGCAGGATTCTGGTTTCAGCGGAGAGACGGTGACTGCTAGCGTCAGCAAACACATCCCCTGTGAGCATGGAGTTTGGCATTCGTCATGCACAAGTTGAGAAGATGATGACCTCCCTCTTTGGATCCTTTTGTCAAAAAAGACTGTAATTTTCCTACTGGAATAATCAAATAGATGCTCTTTTCACTATCAATAAGATCAATGATTACATGACCATTGCTCTTTTCTTCGGTTCTCACTGTTTCGTAGTGAATTATTACGGTGACTATTTGTATTATCACCGTTGCAAATGTTGGAAGGTTCTCACTGTTTAGCCCACAATCTAACCATTGACTCACTCAATTATTAATGCATTCCTCACATAGTATTTGAGTCAAGATTTGTAAACTAGTGATGATTGAAAAAGAGAAAGAAAAAAAGAGAGAGAGAGAGAGAGTCTTTGACACTGCGAGTCAACGTGAATGTGATCATGAAAGCGACTTCTCGGAGCATGAAACAATGAATCGAAGAGGAAGTCAGATCAGGATGAACTCAAATGAAGGCTCGGTTCTCATTTGTTTTGAGGTAATCGATCACCACACACACAACCAATGTTTTGATGAAGGACGAAGGCGGTGCACAGATGAAAAGTCCACATGAAGTCCAACGAGGTCACTGTCAGTTGCTGAAGGATGAAGACGACCGTAGGACAGAAAAGTCTTCGAGGAATCCGATCAGGTCACCATAGCTTCACGGCGCCGGTATCTATGAAAGATTGCATCTGCTTTGACCATCTTTGTTTGCGTGGGGAAGACTACATATAGACGCCAACCATGGAAATCATGTCGATTGTAATTGGCCATAAGTTAGCATTCATGGAGTTTTGTCCTATGGTGGGTCAGAGCCAACTCGAATAAGACATGACGGTCAACGACTATGATTGCTTTTGTAACCTCACAGTCATGATTGACATTAGGGTGTCTCGGACAGTGAACCCAACTTCGGATGGGAATTTTACGATAAATTATTAAGATTGTTATCAAATAAATTTATTATTATTTTTGTAAAAAAATATTATTTTATTTATTTCGATGTAAAAAAACCCTATCCTATAAGATTGTTTATTATTTTATGGGAAAATTAAATATGGAGTCATGGAGATGAGCTCCACACAAACTACTTGATGGCCATGGAGATCCACACGTATCGAATACTTGGTTCTTCTAGAAAAGCAGTGCTTTAATGGTGAGGAAGGTGAGACGTCTTGTGGTTCGTGGGAAGTATATGTTTCCGGTGGTGAGAAAGGTTAAATTGCTTGTATCCATTACAAGTGGAAAACAGATCAGCAATGCATACGAAAACTTAAAAAGAGTTGCAGTGTTGAGATAAATTTTTTTTGTCTAGCAGATAAAGATAAAGAGATAAATATGTATTCGGGGTTGGCGTAGAATGATGAAGCAAGCAACCCAGAGAAGGGAGGAAGACAGGAAGAAACGCAGTGAAATCAAACGAAAAAGGAGAACTAAACTTGAGGGGAAGGGAGTGAAGTGGAGTTACCGAGAGATAGATGGCAGAAGAGAAGAGGAAGGTCCAGTATCGGCCGAGAAGAGCGTCGGCGATGTACGCCCCTAATACTGGTGTCAAGAACACAGTGCCCACCCAGTTGGTGACGTTGTTTGATGCATCAACGGTGCCCTGATGGAGCTTCTTGGTCAAATACAGCACCAAGTTGGATGAGATTCCATAGTACGCCATCCTCTCAAACACCTCGTACACTGCACAACAAGAATGATTGATCACCGATGTATGGGAATTAGAAGCTTAGATGGAAGTTTTACAAGGCATTATTTTTTTATTACCAACAACGAAGGAGCAAGCAGTCCATCCGCCTCTCTTGGATCTAAGCACGGGGCTTCCCTTGAGATCCACGGAGCCATCCTTGGCGTAGTCTCCCTCCCCCTCCCCACTCTCTATGCTCTCCGCCATTGCTGAGCTCTGGTGCTTGGAACACTCACGGAGAGGGTGGTCAATTTATAGAATCCGTCAGACGCAGATTACCGATTTGTCCTCCACACTTAAAATCCTGACCTGGGCTTCTGTAGCCTTCCGTACCCCAAGCTTTCATGTCACCCTGTAGATAGACCTATGTGCGAGTCACTGCTTAATTATTCAAAGCTTTGTTAAGGAAGCGTGGAGAGGTCTTCGATAAGGAAGACCAGAGGTGCATGAGTGGAGTTTGGGATCTCCGCTGTTGTGGAAGAAGACAGGGATGCCGCCGTCGACAGCCTCGCGCCACGCCCTTGAAGAGTTGCACGCACTGTGAGCTCTTCTTGTTGCTCTACTCGCCTTCGTCCTCGCAGTTTAATGCAGTGTGTCGAGAGGATGCACGTCTAACAACAAAATAATTGATGTGTGGTTTAGTTCAGCAACTACTATGGCATTTATGTCAGAACATGGCTTTGAGATAAATGAATCCGCGAAGTAGTTGGAGCAAACTATGGATGGAGGTAATCGAGTTAATTTATTATATCAAACAACCATTTATCGCTGAAGCACCAGTGGTCTAGTGGTAGAATAGTACCCTGCCACGGTACAGACCCGGGTTCGATTCCCGGCTGGTGCAATTTTTTTATTAGCTTCAATAATTTTTCCGAACATAATTTGAAAAGTTTTACAAGAGAGAAAATAATTTGACGGCGGACACGAACAAAGCAATCTATTTATCTCTACGAGCATCACAAATGGTTTTTTTTATTAGCTTCAATAATTTTTCCGAACATAATTTGATAAGTTTTACAAGAGAGAAAATAATTTGGAACAAAGCAATCTATTTATCTCTATGAGCATCACAAATGGTTATGGAAGAAGAAACCATAGCAAACCACGAGGAGAAACACAGTGGAGGTTTTTTTTTTTTAACCTCTAGTAGGAATTTTTCAGCCTTAGGATTCTATCTTAATATAATTCCCCTTTATCCGGAAAAAAGAAAAAACGTGCAGCATGAATTATCTTGATGTGTGTTGGGAATGCATTCATTATATGCGACACACACATCAAGTTCACGAAACATGTAAACTTAAAATATGCCACTGCAATATAAAGCAAAATCCATATGGAACAAAGAAAATTTAGGCATTTTCAGATGCAAACGAAACATTCCAAAAGTTAGCCATAAGAAACTGTTAAAAAGTCTAAGACAGGTGACAGCTAGAACAAAGCTTCGATGAGCCTCTCAGGAACTCCAAGAGGTCGATACAAAATTTTAAATCGACTATCGATATAGCTCATCCCAAGTAGTCAAACGCTGTATCGACCACCTCTATTCGACTTGTCTCTTCTCGAGTCATCCTGCAGGAGGAGGCAACAAATACTATCTAATCAACATTCTGAGGATCAGATGGTAACAGATACTATTTTTGTTTTTCGGTTCACTTTAAGGTGCTAAACAGAACCAATAAAATTAAGGCAAATAAAAATCTGGATGTAGAGTAAAATGCATTCGAGTCCATATGCTGACATGATAGCCTGATGCCTGAGGTTTTAAGGTTGTAAAGAGATGTACATGAAAGTTGTATACGATCTTCTCATCGAAGTCGATGATTTCCTTCCACTTCCGTCCAATGCTCATCTAACAAAGTATTCATTAAGTCTCAGAACCGAGTACATAGTATCAAGAAACAAGGAAACAAATCTAAAGCATAAGAAGAAAAAAGTGATTTAATATCATCATATACTTTATTGTTCTCATTTTTCTGGAATTGGGAACAAAATCAAGATTGGCCATAAGGTTTAATATCTGGTCAGATCAAGTAAATCTGATCATGGAGTCAGGTATTCTATAAAGAACCTAAAGTAAAAGTTGATTAGGAATCAGCTGGTATCAGAAGGCTATCAGACAGATTGGTGGCGGTGGTGAGCATAGGCTGCAACAAGCCTGACAGGTATTGGAACTAGCAAATTGTTAGAACTGGCCACAAGTCAGTCAGAACTGGTGAGATCAGTCAGATCGGCCTGGGATCAGCAAAGTTCTGTTGATTCTTCCAATTCATGATGATCCACAAAAAATCATTATAGAATCTCATGCACTGGGGCATCCTACTTATAGGTGTACACCTCATCAGCACACTGGTTCTTACCCCTAAATAGAGAATACACTTATAGGTGTCTGTTGATTTATCGTACTTAATAAGCCTACATAAAATAAAAGGTGATGCAAAGACAGAATTGCACAAATATACTAGAAAGGAAATGATAAAAATGTATAAACAGTTTACAGATTGGGAGGAAGTCAGAGATGGTTAAAAAGCAATGAAGCTCCAAAATGGTGTTTGGTAACTTTGAAAACCAAAGATCTTAAAACCTGCTTAGCTGTTTTGTGGACGAGAAAATCAGGGATATATGAATAAAGATCTTATAAAGATTATGGAAGAAAACTGGTTAAGAATTGAGCACGTTAATCTTAATCTCATCAATCTGGTAAGTAGAATAAAGTCTGAGTCTTGAGGTCCCTTTATTTTACTTACCTGAGCAGTCAGATTAACAATATTAATAATACTTTATATGGCAGTTTCCCTTCGTCATCAAAATTTTGTACTACTTAGACTTCCATTTCTTTTTCCCAAATTTACAACTATGATACCGTTTAGAACTCTTCATCTTTTCAAAGTACTAAACAACATTAACTCAACCAGTCATACTTCTAACTTCTTGGTGCATTTCGACATTCCTTGAATCCACTTTAGAGAGTTTTCTGTAATGCAAACTTATTCAAAATTCAGATTTTAATTTAATGCTTTACTAATATCACCATATTTTTGGTACAAAACAGCTTAAGTTGGAGCATAGCAATTAAGCACTCAATGTCACAACCATTAATATTCAATCGAATGGTGCAAGCACACATTAAGCATAGCTCACAAATAATGCAGTGGTCATCCCATGAGTGCACGAAAGGGCCTTATCATGGACCAAAGACACCATCAAGTAATTAAACAGCACCCAAACAGTGCCACCAACATTTTCTTAGAAAAGGTAAAGAACGTGGTAAAAGAAAGAAACACGAACACACAATGTTGTATATGACTACCTACAGTGTAAAGTGATATATATATATATGATCTTACGACTTTACAGATTAATATACATCACAAACTTATTCATGTTGATTCAAAAGAAAAGAACCTGAACAGCTTCGTTGCTTGCTGCCTTTGTCCATAACGCAAGCTTGTCCTGCCTTTGGCGTACACTAACAACAATACCACAAATTTCCTCACTCTCTTCAAATTGCTCCCCGATCAAAGCCATCAACTGCAAAATCCAGTTAAATGCATAGCAAAAATTACTTAGGATTACAATCTAGTAAATTTAAAAATAGTTGTTACAAACTTAAGAGCAAATTACTGTAAAATAAAAATAAAAATGACACACCGTCTCTAGCCACATGGTGTCAAGAGTGGCCTTTCTGTTACATGAAACAGACCACTTGCCTCCATTTGCACATTCAGGATCTTCCCATTTGGGTTCTATCCCGGACTTGAAACAGTGGAAGTCGGTGCTAGCAGGCAATTTGCTCGGACGAAAGATCTGATCATACAAGCTGCAAAGAAAAACAAAACCAAATACACAATTAGTTAGCAAACTTAAAGCTAACATGGAAGATGAGACAAAATTACAAGAGCCCTGGTTAAAGATTGGTCAAACATGGAAATTAAAGCCCATGCGCCCCGCAAAGCCCGCGAGGGGAGAAGAAACGTCATTTCTTCTCCTCGCGAAGCCTCGGTGACGTCGCCAAGGCTTCGCACCCTTGTTTCTTCTCCTAACAATCGCCGAAGCTTATTCTCCCCATGAAGCCTCATCGAGGCTTCTTCTCCCCGCGGGCGATGATCGGGATCGTCGAGGGAGAGCAGTGTCGGATCTCTAGGTTCTCCCTTCCTCTTCTTCCTTCTCCCTCGACTGATACCGCCCGATTGCGGGCAACAACGATCGAAATTGACCTTCATCGGCCGATTTCGAGCGATAACGAGGTCGAAACAACCCCAATTGATGGTATCGCCTGATAGCATGCGGTCCACGTACCGGTCTGCTGGCGGACCGATACGTACCACCCGGTAAGGGCCATACCCATCAGTAATGCAGACCTTGCTAACAATTATATGGAAAACCTGTAGTTCGAAGTACCGAGATGATGCTTTATTCCCATTTGAACATGAAGTTAAAGGAAAAAAGAGTGATAACCACATATGTTCTTACGATAAAAATTAAGTATATTTGATTTCCCACCTTCATCGTTAAAGATTTACGGGTTAAAACCATGATGGAAGCCGTCGCCTCCTCAATTATTCCTTTTTTTAATATCTAAAGAAAGAAGGCTGCTAATTAAATCATCAACACGCAACATTGCAAAGAATCATACAAAGCCATGATTCACTTCCACGGCAAGCTAGAAAAGATGAATACAAGCAAGACGAACAATAAAACCTCTAAAGCACCACAGATCGTAATATAGATCAGGAGGAACAGATCGACCATCAGGGGTGTCGTACCACCAGAACTCCTCGACGGTGTCGAAGGTGTAGACCTTGCGAAGGGCGGTGCCCCAGGCGGCGCCCTGCTTCGGCTTCGACTGGTTGTCGAACCAGAACGTCCACTTCCTCTCCAAGCGGTGCGGCGCCTCTACTACGCCCTCGCCACCAGAGCTCGCCGCCATCGTCTCACTCACCTCCGCCATCCTCCTCTCCTATCTCGGTCGGCTTTCACAGACCCCAAAGCCACGAGACGCCAAAAGATAGCCGCCACAAGAAAGAAGGGTTCGGAGTCGGGCGCATAAATATGAGGTTTTCTTTACGTTAGTCCCTCATCTCTTTTCATTTGCAAATAAGTCCCACGGTTTATAATAAAGTCCCCGAAAAGTCTGCAAATTAGTATTTGAATTAAATCTGATGAAATAATAACCACCTGCGGTGTTAGGTCCGTAGCAATATATTATAAACACATGGCTATCTTTGTGCTTTTTTATTTTAAATTACTTTTATCCGAAATTATTCAAATTATGATGCTGAGTTAAAAAAAAATCATAAATAAATTCACGAGTTGAATTATATAGAAATATATCTTAAGAATAAAATATATATTATATAGTCAAATCCAAGCCCCACACACAAAAATCTCTTATTGGTTTCAGTACTACATCAACAACATCACATATTTTGACATTTCTTACTTAAATTTATAAAGATTGTAATTAAGCTAGGTTGATGAGTCTCTTCCTTTTCGACTAGAAAAGATTTAAATATGAGGGAGACTCATCCCAATGCTAAATCCTAATAATAAGATATGATTATGATAAGATCGACTTGTTCTACAAGCAATTCAAACCATTATTGTTGGCTATATAACATCACTAGTCTCTTCGTGCAACATTGCAGCAGAAGCAGCATGATCAAAGTTACAAACCACCCTCACATGCTAAGTCTTTCATCTACTCTTGATAAAAACAATACAAGAGGAAAATAATATTACTGATTATATATAAAATATAAAAAATATTATAGATGACTTGACATTAATAGGTCATTTCTAGAGTGATGAAGAAATCTTTGTCCATAGTCTTAATGGCTTAGGTGATGAATACAAGGAACTAACAATGATAATTTGGGTAAATAATTCTATAATAAGTTGATTGATCATGAAAAATATCTTAAATGAGTAAACAGAGACTGAAGGGAACAACGATCATAGCTCAATTCAGTAAAAAATCCAAAAAAGTATTCAAAGAACAAGAACTTAAATAAAGGGTCAAATTAGATGTCTCCTGGATTCATGGGTAACACAAAAATCTATTATTGAATCCTAAATTTTGATGATTAAATCAATTGATGGACTAATATGCTTTTAAGAGAATTGACATATGAAAAACCTTGATCATGGACATGAACCATCACAGGGCTAATTATCGAAGCATGAGAGTTGGATGTTGGGCCAGGAAGCATCATGTTAGAGATTGAGCGTCGACCGGAGGATTGATCAACATGCCAAATGATGGACTTTATGCCATGAGTTTGGGCATCAAGATAGAAAGATTAAGTATTGCGCCAAAAGATCGGATGTTGTAGAAAGTCAACATGTCGATAGATCGGGAGATTCACCGAAGGAAAGGACGATACACTAGAGTTTTGAATGAAGTGTCGGATAATTAGATGACATGCCATAATGTTGAACAACGTGCTGATTGCTTCGTGATTGTACTAAATATGTGATTGAGTGGTTAAGTCTTGATCAAGATTGTTTGGTGTCAAATTCGATTGGTATTGGATCGTAACCATGCTAACTCAATCGGGAGCCCATTGGACCTGAACCAGGGCCGAATTGGATTTGTTCTCATGTGGTGGTTTCGCTCAAATAGTCGAAAAGTATTATTTTTGTGCTTTTTCAATAGTACCACTAGTATCTTAAAAACTCAGGAATTTTAATTTTTGGCTCCAATTTTGAAGCCTTTGGGGGTCTATAAATATCTCAATTATTTTTGCTTAATGAAAATATGAATAAAGGATGAACAAACAAGAATCCTTGAGATTAAAATTATTGTGAACTCTTGAAATTATTTGAGTCTCTTTCTCCTTAAGTTTAAGGATTATTCTAAGGAGGTGTGAGGTATTGTGTTAAAGAGTTTGTATAAATGTTTTCTCCTGAGCCTAGTAAAAGGAGAAGGGTTGTAAAAAAGGTAGTTGATCCTCATCCGTTGGAAAGAAGATAGGTAGTAAAAGCCGATGACCTCGAGAGAAAATGAATCGCGAGTAGACATAGGTCGAGACGATCTAACCACTATAAATCGGTTTACAATTTTTTTCTTTACCTTATCATTACTTACTCATTTACTTACTACTCTTACTTACACTTTCAAGTTAAACACATATCCAATTTATATTTTCGTTCAAACTTTTTTGAATCGAAACCTTATTGTGTAATTCACCCCCTCTCTTAGTTCCACTACGATCCCAATAGTCATCTCTCCAACCAAGGTAACACCTTCAATATAAATAACTTAAGAAATAACTTTAATCACAACTATCAATAGTTCTGATGTCCCAATAATGAATCAATAAAAAGTCATATGCTAATTTCATAATAAAATTGGACACAACAAAAGTTTATTGGTCTTAACCCAAGCCTACTACCACACCCAATTGACTTCAAATGAATATCATGACTACTCTAGCCCAAGCAATTTGATTATTGACTTTGGTGCTTCTTACCATATCACATTTTATTTGTAAAACTTATCCATCCATAATAATCATGGAGACAATAAAGATATCATCATTGATGATAATAATAGAATCCCTATTGCGCATATTGGTATCACAATACTTAATTCACACATAAACACTTTTACACTTCATGATATTTTATGTGTACCTCGCATCAAAAGGAATCTTATCTTTATCTCTTAATTCTGCAAACAAAATAATACCTTTATTGAGTTCTTTGTTAAGTCATTTCTTGTAAAGGATATGAGTCTGAGAGCATCCTTAATCCAAGGCTAGAATAAAGATAAACTCTACGAATGACCGTCAACTTCACAAATCACCTAACCAATCTCTCTTGCTTAAGTTGTTGCTCCAATCGATGTGTTTCATCACCACCTTTATCATCCGTCATCTTCCATTCAACAACATTTAATTTCTTATTACTTCCTTTCAACTTTCAAATCAAGTAGTATAGTTACTCATTGTGATGTGTTTCTTAGCAATAAAAGTTACAAACTACCTTGTAGAACATCCTTTATATTTTGCTTCAAATCGTTTAAAATTATTTACATTGACGTCTAGAGCCCTGCTTCAACCAACTCCTTTAATAATTTTAGATTATATATCATTTTCATATATTTACTCTAATGGAGGAGGTGAATATCATGCCCTAATTAATTACTTCTTATCCTGTTGTATACAACATCTCAAGTCACCACCATACATATATTTTAATTAATTGGCTCTACTAAATAAAAGCATGGACATATAGTTAAAATTGGTCTCACCCTTTTACACCAAAATCATATGCTACTAACATTTTGGTTAGTAACCTTTCAAACTATAGTTTACCTAATTAACCGTATGCTCATCAGATTCCAACAACATTAGTCATCATTTTAAGAACTATTTTATAAAAACTCAAAGTATTTGGTTATCTATATTATCTATAATTACGCCCCAACATATCACACAAGTTAACACCAAAATCTAAGTCTTTGCATCTTCGTTAGGTACTCCCTTAAACATAATATGTTTAAGTGTTAACTCAAAAGGTCTTTGTATCATGTCATGTTATTTTTGTTGAGTCCACCTTTCCTTTTCAAAATCTTACTTCTTTAGCAATGTAGCCACTACAACAATCATATATCATCGAGTTTATATAAGTATACCTCAAATCCCCTCAAGTGCAACTCTCGTCACATCAACCAACACTTCTCCTCTAGACCTATCCTCCCTTATCACTCTAGTTTAGTAGCACCTCACCCATTTTCAGCTTTTTCATTTAATCCTCTACCAACTCACTCTGCAATGCCTAATAAAATAATACCCTTACACCACAAATGATGTTACTAACTCTAACACAACCTAATAATACCACCGAGCTTGACAATAAGCTCCATAAATAACATATTCAAACTAGGCCAAATCCTTGACTTATATGCTACTATAAATTCTCTACCTGAGTCTGCTAAACCCACCACCAGCACTCAAGCCCAACAATCTTTACACAAGCGTAAAGTTATGTGTGAAGAATAAGATGCACAACTTCACAGTGCTATATAGACCCTTGTACTATCTCACCGCACACAAAATATCATTATGTTGTAAGTGAATCATTTGAATTAAGCGGAACCCAAATGAATCTGCTACCATATACAAAGCACGTCTATGGCTAAAGGTTTCACCAACGACTATGTTGATTTAATTGAATTGTTAAATCGATAATAATTTGACTCAACCTTCTGACTTCATCTATCGTCAATATCTAAGTCATATTTGTAAATTACGAAAAACTATTTATATACTTTGTCAAGCTCTAAGAGCCAAATATATCGAACTTAGCTTATTTTTTTATATCAATCGGCTTCGTCAATCTAAGTCTGACACTTCTTTATTTCTACAACAACAAAAAGGAAGTATTATATATCTACTTATTTATGTGTATGACATTATCATCAGAAGCAATAATCCCATGGAGATCTAAGTAATTTTTTGGGCAATTGACAGATCGATTCTCCGTCAAGGATCTAGGAACCTAATACTATCTTTTGGGAATGGAAACAATTTCATATTTTTTGGATTTTTTTTTATCTCAAAAGTAATACATTCAAGATCTAGTATCAAAGACGAACATGTAGAATGTCAAAGAAGTCACCACCCCACTATCCACTAAATTATTCAAATTATATGATAGCAGCCCTACTACGAAACCCACAAATACCGATAAGTACTTGGTTTTTTTGTAGTTTTTCTCTCATATGTCCATACATCTCATTTATAGTCAACAAATTATCGCAATCTATGCATCGACCCTCCATTGTGTATTGGTTTGTTCTAAAACGTATCATGCAATATCTCCAAGGGACTTTCAATCATGGACTTTTTTTTCGTAAATACTTATCACTTCGTGTCTTAACGCCTTTGTCGATGTTGATAGGACAGACAACACTAATGATAAGATATCTACATCAATCTACATTGTCTTCCTTAAACCAAATATGACCAATTAGAGTTTTAAGAAATAGAATACAAATACATGATCCACCATTGAAACTAAATACCGAGCAATCGCCGCTATTATCGTTGCAGCACTTAATTAGGTCATCAATCTACCATAGAAACTTGGGATCACCACCTAATCCACTCTTATAATATATTATGATAATATCGGTGTCACCTAAGTATGCGTCAATATGATATTTATTCATACATAAAATATATTATAATCGACTTCCACTTCGTTAATGATCAAGTTTTCTTATGTCTATAATTTTTAACTAATTAATAGACTCTCTCACATAACCTATTGTTTATATAATAATTCAATTATACTGATACAAAATTTATGTTATTGAAGAAAATTCAATGCTATGGAAGCACGCAAGAATATCATGATAAAGGTAATGACGATTATCATGCGTGTTACATAGTTGGGTGACCACCACGACAAAGCATCGACCAACCAATATCAAATCTCAGTTCACCGAGTGGAGGTCTTGAGCGGTTCAAATCACGGAAACCAAGTCAGGAGGCTCCCAATCAAGAATACCGATGCATTCATTATTTACCTTCTTTTTGTTACACACTGAATAAAACTTACTTTTACCATATCCACCCGGTAAATAGTTTCGTCTAGCCAATGACACAGGCTTTTTCCAACGCAGAATTCACCGTCTGGATTATTGGACAGGGAAACACTCCCCAAAAGGACAAAAAGACCGTCGCACATGTAACTAGTGTGTTGATTACATCAATTTTCTATCTTGAGTAATACATCTGCTAATATTGTGAATCATCTTCAACCAATCAAGACATCACACACACGAGGTCTAAGGAAATTAATTCTACGAGCAGCCCTGGAAGAAGAAAAAGAGGAAAAATAAAAAATAAAAAATCATGGTTGCAGGAACATATCTATCTATGATGAATGACAGCCTTGAGAATTGCAGCAGCCAAGGTACCCCCCCACCTTGTGCTGGGACTTGAACAGCAATTAATCCCTCTTCTCCGGCTTCAGCCCATGTTCCTTCACACTGGAAATAACATTCTTGACATGCTTCATTCAGTTCCTCTTAATTATAAGTCATGAAAGAGCCTCCGAATGTGTTCAACTGTAGCAGGCATCAACGTGATTGGGCATCTCTTATACTGTAAAAATGCAGTAGTATCACATGACACTCATCAGAAAAGCATCAGAATCGCATCCCATCCCATACCATCAAAACTGAGATAAATCCTGGGTCTCACCTGTGAAACATATTTAAATATGCAAGAATAGCAGAAAACAAAACCAGACACAGCAACAACTGATGGATTCATCCGTTTCTGGGAACACAGAGGGCACAGTGTCCTGTCCTGTGGCAACGGAATCCCATCTTTCGCTACCTATGGTTAAACAGTCAAAGGTGCTTACAAAGACAAATATAATTGAGAAAATTGCTGCTTTGTTATTGATTTTCTGACAATGCTAACGTATTTAATTTCCTGAACAAACCATTACAGAAAAACAAAGTTAACCGTTGATTGAAGACTTCCAAATCAATTAATTATAACTGATTTTAAAGGGTAAAAACTCTGACAAAATTCATCCAAGAAATTGGGACAAATACTAATTCAGGCTAGCTACATTTAAACAGATACCAAAGTATGTTCTTAGATCAAGTAGATGAAAAGATAAAACAGCCACAGAAGAGCAGGAAAGACATCGAGAAGATAACAGGACGATGAACCTACCTTTGGGGGAGGTGGAGGCGGGGGTGGAGGGTACACTGTTGGAGCTGACATTCTTTCTTCTGCAGATTGGTACCACCATTCCATCATCTGCATAAATGACCATGAGGGTAACATGTTGGTTAAAAGTATGATATTAATGCAAAGAGATCAAGCCAATAAGCTGATGTGAGTTAAAGGAAATGTAGCTATTACAAGATTTATGGCATGCAGACAACAGCTGCAGGAGTTGCCATTACCATGCTTTTCATAGCATGAACTATAACCACATTTACTCCAATGTTACTACAGAAAATACTGGGGTGAAATGTAAACAAGAAACAGTGGAACTTCGGCAATGCACATCTATATTTCATAAACCAAGATAATCCGTATATCTAAGTAGTAGCAGTTTGTAAGATGTCCATTTATTACAGACATCAAAATAAAATGCATGCCTAAGTCTGCAGTAAACTTATACTAACCAAATAATTTTGAAATAACTAACATCTTTGTACAATTCAGGATAAGATAAAGCAGCTACAGCATTATTATGCAAATTCCTACCCGAAAATATCCATGATGAGTATCCAGACAAAAAGGAAAAATAAAATAATTGGCAATGAAACATGCATCCTAAATATACTTCACAACAAAGCATTTATACAAAGAAGAGAAGATACTAGTACGTATATATCAGAAAGTTAAATGGTAACACTAATAACTTGATACCATTCAACGTATGCCATTATATAAACTGCTAAAGTTCTACCCCATTGAAGTATCCATAAGTTACAACTTTTGTATTAAAATATATGGTACTAAAGAGGTATATCCTTGAAAACTGTTAAGACAAAAGTCAAACATGTTTACATAATAACTATACTGTGGAAACAAACTTACAATACAATATTCCAAAGCAACAATTGGGTTCCTGAAGTGTCACGCAATAAGAAACAGGTAGCAGGTATGGTATACTTACTTTAAAGAAGAAAACAGCAGCTATTAGTCCAGTTTGAGCATAATCCAAACTGGTGTATATGCAGCTAAGCAACACTCTCTGAATTGCCTACAAAAACCAAGCAAGCCACTTGATCAGATTTAGCACATGAACGTAGATACCCGATGCAGAAAACAATGACATCACATTTCAAATCATACACGATTAAACCCACCCTTATTTTAACAAAAAACCAACATACCTTCAACCATGAAGGACCACGTAGTCTCTCACGTTCACGGCTTCTGATCTTTGAAATTCTAGAAGATGAATCCATCTAGCTTGACATCAATTAAGTGCAATCCAATTAAAATAAGTCTACACCATAAAGGATTTCAACTTTCACATTTAGCTATCTAGATAGCTATCATTAAGATGGTGTAAATACGAACAAAGCTCTACAAGAGACAACCAAAATGAAGCTCTATGGTAGACTACTGAATTTGCATAATATGGAGACATCAGACATGAACAGATACAGCAAAGGTTCTCAGGTCTATCAGTTGTGATTTGTCATCCAGAAAATATAATGTCTGCCAAAACTAACAGGATTCATGGATGTATTTGACAATTTACCACACTAAGTCATCAGACTCACACGTGTTGCAACAAATGACCAGCACAACCAACACAACACAGTTCCTATTCCTGTGCCAACCCAGAGCAGGAACAATGCTCAACAAGTAATTTGGCAGTCTTTAAATGATACAATAAGCATCAGCACCATCAAGTATGAGAAACAAGGAACTGAAGAAATTATGACATAATGCTATGTCAAAAAAAAAATCCTACTAGCAAGGAATGCATGTTCCTAACAAACCTGATGCAAAAGGTCTCTCTACTCGTCCAATGCAGTATTCAAGTATAAGATTTCAAGCTTCAAACACCCTAAAGTCCATGCATAGCATATAATGAGGTTATTCCAGGTTCTTATTATCCCTAGCATAATGGGTTGGGCTACCCAGACAACAAAATAAACCAATGGCACTTGTAAAATTTTACTGGAGTTAGTCACTAATTGATATCTTGACAAAGTACTGCCAGAGTCCATACCAGTTCTTGCCCTGTGGCACGGCACACATGAACCCCAAGGGCATGTAGTCCTGGACCATAGAACCCAGTGGCATCCAGAAGATATAATAGCTGGTAAGCAAAAGTCAAACCTGCAATGAATGGAACAACTTCAATTTATAGGTCGTAAATAAATTGCAAGTCACTTGGATCCAGACTAGACAAAGTCACTTGCAAGATGCATGAGGTTGGCCTTAAAAACCTTAACATTTCATCTGCATAGTTCCTAGGAAAGTGAAAGTTATAAAATTAACTCAGCAAATAATTTTTGCTGATTTGCCATACATTCTTCTCTAAAGAGAAAATATATCAATTAAGTGAAGTGCATCCTTACATGCCTGTAGGCAACTGAAGATGACATTTCAGCATTAGTCTGTACTTTGTATCCTCATTATTCAAAATTCAAATAAAAAACAAATTTGAAATAAAAAGAATGAAAGGGGAATAAAAAGGAAGGGTTCCATGTGCTGCAAGTTTCAAATGCTGATACTCTCATTCCTGATTGCAACGGTGTTTGCATGATATGGCTTATAATACAGGCTGCCGATCAAGAACCAACACATGCACTTCCTCCTGCTACATTGATCCTTCCAGCGATAATTGTAGTTTGAGGCAAACAAAATACCTTCATTGGTTGCATGGATCCATGGGTAGCAAGCACCTATAATTGCTTTAATTTTCCTTTTAAGATCCAGCACACTAGATCCTGCTTCACTTGAAGCCTGGATTCGTCCATGAGAAAACTCTCCTTGATCCAAGAGAAAGTCTGCATCATCCAATCTGACATCATCATGGCCCCAAAGACTCGCTTGAAGCCTTGCTTCCCTTTCTTGATTGTAAATGGCATGCAGTTTTGACTTGAGATATGGCAAAATGACCTAGACGAAATAAAAAAAGAAAGATTAGCTAACGATTTTGTATCTGACCACAAAAGACTTTTTCCTAATTACTGCAAAGAAGTATTGTCAGAACCAAAGAATAAATAGCATCCCAAATACTTGGAAAGCATATTTGGATTGTACAAAAGGCAGTTATATGTATGATTCCAATTGTATACGGATGCTTATTTATTTGACAAGTGTACCTGATAATTTACCAGTTTGAAATCTCCAAACCACTTGAACAACCTTATCACTTATTCTTACTGAACAACACAAACTTTCAGATCGAGATGGTCTTCATGTTGACGTAACATTATTCTCATTGCTTCATTTTGCTTTCTCTCTCTCCTATGGTTCAATTAATCTTAAATACAAAACCATTGACAAATTCATCACCATTCATGCATTTTTTACTGTTTGAAATATCTTCAGAGAACAATATCTTTTTAGACATAGTAACTTTCTGGACAAAAGCACTAATAATAAGCATTATATTGGGACAAAATAAGATGAAGATACAAATGTGATCTTATTTCATTTTATCTACTCTGAAAACTGGGCCATGTGTAAATCAGAAAGAAGAAAGGTTCTTATCTAACATAGCACTACAGTCGTCAGCTTATCTGAATCACACTCTGGAATCTGCATAAGATTCCAGATTGTAAAATACATCCTAGGAATATGCATGACTCTAACATAAATAAGAAACTCAATACGAAAAGATCACATACTGGAAAACAACAGATAAGAATACTGCTGCATTCGAGTAATGCAGAAACGACTACTTGAGGGTGTGGTTCATAGTCAGTACAGCTGAATTCGAAAAGACTATCATAGTAGTACCTAAGGTTATATTTCTGTGTCAAAAGATTATCATAGTAGCAACTGAACAGAATGAGAATTTTAAGTGAGCAGTTTAGAAGCTGCAATTTATTCAATAAAATGGCACAGAAACATCCATAATATTTTACCTATTAGGTTGACATAATGACATTTCTGTCATCAGATTACAATAATAAATAGAAAAATCAGGCAAAAGAATCATAATGTACAGCCTACCATTGGTCGATTGGCATAGTTCAGTAGCTTCAAAATCCAAGAAGATAAACAGATTAACATCAAAGATATTATTGAACAGCTAGCAGAATTTGATACCAGAAATGCAACTGAGAGAACTTTTTGGCGCTTCTTTAATCCAGAATGATGGATCCTATCATTTGATTCCATGTCAGAAGTATGTTTACTTGGTGTTATATTCACAGACCTCCTTCTGAGACCATACAAGGACTCTGAAAAAGAAGCATCTGGAGAAGAATATGTATAAGATGATCATTTCAAAAATAGCAGATAAGAGGAGAGCTCACAAAATGCAGTTCATCAATACCAAAATGAATATCATAATTATTCAGCAGATAAGGCACAACAACTCTGTTGATTAATGATAGTTATAACTTATAACATGATTTTATTCCAATTGACAAAAGAATTTTATTTCATGTTCCAAATGAAAAGACAGATGAAACTTCCCCAACCTTTGCCTCAAAGGTGACAAGGAATATACAAGTAACCTGTGAAAGATTTCACACCAAAGTATGAACGTTCCATAAGTATACTAAGAATCTGTGCAAGTAAACTAAAAAAATCTAAATAATATGTCACTATGGATATCATTAAGGTCCGAAAAAGAAACTTAGCTATAAAAAGATGGGATGAATTATTAGTTTGTTGTTTTCAATTGATGAACCATCAATGTGAAGATGAGCAACAGAGGAGCAGAAGCAGCAGCAGTGATAAGGTGGTGACATCACAATGTGTCAGTGAGGAATAGTGGAATAGAAGAAAGAAGAGAAGAAGAGAGAAAAAGAAAAGGAAAACGATATGATGGGTACTGATACTCAACAATTTGGTACCAGTCAGCTTACAAGCAGTAAGCTAGGTTTCAGACTGAGCAACCATCGACTTGTCAACTGGTAAAAAATGGACTATACCAAAGTTTAAATTAATGTGAATCCATCAACCGCAAAACAAGAAAAAGCATGTCACAGGGTTCAACACTAGATTTTTTGTAAGCATGAACAATCTACAGTTTAAAAATCCAAAAATTTTAGATGTCCACACTCATGAAATTCATTGTGTCGCTTCGCTTAATCCACGCAGCTAGCAGTCATCCATGCGTACTAATGAATCTCTTTGTAATTTCTTTAACTTAATAGAAAATAATAAGGCTATCATGTTACCTACTGATTGTGTTTGTTAAATATGTGAACCAATCTTGAGCTAATCAAAGTAAACTAAGCATAACATTTGCATATAAAACAAAAACATTCTTTAAGAGCATACCATATTTAGTGTCTCTATTATAGCTCCCAAGATCCTCATAACAATTGAGTTGATGTGCTAACTCATTACAATATCTAAAAGTGGTCAACTGTTATTAAAATAATTTATGGAGCAGAATTGATTTCATTTTCTGCTTGGATAACTGGCAATGTGATAACATCCACATGCAATATAACATTGTAACATAAATAGGCAACATAAAAGTATGTGAAAAATATATATACACATATGCATAACAATGTTCTTTTCAACTTTCAAATATCAAATTCAACTTGTAGGTAACAAATTGGAATTTAACAAGGAGCAGCCAGAAAAGAATTTTGAAACTTGATGTGTTGCTAATTATCGTCAAGTTTAAAACATCCCTTATCGAAACAGTGACATAGCTGCTTTTTTAAAACATAATACGATTATGGTATCAGTGGAACAAAATGAATTATCTAAACGCCAGATCCCATAACCCAAATCCACATCTAAAACAGATGAACCATAAGGGGCTCTAGACTTGACAATTTTTAGAAGGATGATTGGTGTACTGAGCTGTACACTTTTTTGTGCTCTGAGAAGCATAGTAATGGTTGAGTCCATCCTGCTCAGTGCAGTAGACTCCTGCCAGTGCAGGATCTAGGCTAGGTCTTATCTATGAAGCTAAACCAACATGTGAGAGAGGCTATTTTCGTCACTCAAACCCTTGATACCAATAGTGCAGGTGGCTTAATATGGGGCAATCCAGAATATGTCAAGTCTATGGCAGGTCAAACATATACTTCCATGTGCGGAGAGGTTATGTTTGACTCTCAAACACTTGATAGTCAGGTTACATAAGGTTACCGTGGAAATGGAGCCCCCTTAATGAGATATCAGCGATTGCAAAAGGTGCTCGGGCCCTCGCCTAAGCGCTCAGGCGAGGCGAGGCCCGAGCGCCTCGCTCGATCTCTAGGCGGCACCTCTTTGGGCGCTCGCCCAAGCCCAAGCGCTAGGCGCTTCGGGCGAGCGCCCGGGTTAAACTAGGCGAAGCGAACTAGGCTTTTAGCCTGGTTCGATCGAATTGGCGTTGGTTCAATCGAACCAACTAACGCATCGATAATTGCTTCCTCAACCCTAATCCCACTCGCGAATCGCAATTACGCTGCCGACTTTGTTGCTGCTGTCGCCACTGCTCTCCATCGTCGTCGCTGCTCGCCGCTTCCACTGCCGCTGTTGCTGCTCGCCGCTGTCTCTGTCGTCGCTGCCGCTATCGCTGCTCACCGCTACCGCTGTCGCTTTCGCTGCTCTCAGTAAACAGCTTTCTCGAAGTCAGCCACCTCGCCTATCTATTGTAAACAGTATACTGTTAACTTATTGTTAACAGCATACTGTTAATAGTAAGTTAACAATAGTATACTGTATATTAACAGTATACTATTAAAAATAGCTATTAACAGTATACTGATAATAATATCTTTTATTTATTAGATTAATAATATTATTTTGATTTAATTTTTAATAATACTAATATTCAGTGATTAAAAAAGCGCTAGGCGCCAAAAGGCGCCAGGGTCCCAAAACGCCCGAGCGAAGCGAGGCGCCAAAATATTTAAAAATATATAATATAATTAATAAATATAATTATTTAAATAAAAATATCATATTTAATAAATATACTATTTAATACTTAAAAATACTGTTAACAGTATATTGTTTACTGTTAACTATACTGTAATATGGATAATATACTATATATGTAATAAATATTAACAAGTATACTACTATACTATTAATATTTAATATATATTACACTGTTAACAGTATATTAACAGTATACTGTTGACAGTTTATACTATTAATATTTAATATACATTATACAGTATACTATATATAATATACTGTTAATATGTGTTAACAGTATATTAACAGTATACTATTATACTGTTAACAGTATAAGATACTATTAATAATTAGTTATAATAATTAGTCAACTTAACAGTATACTGTTAACAGTAGAATCGAGATGAGCTGACCTGACTGCGAGAGGAGTAGCAGCGACAGCGACGGTGTCAGCGGCAAGCGGCAAGCGGCAGCAGTGACGACGGCGAGCTGCAGCGAACGACGGCGAAGAGAAACGGCAGCAGAGATGGTGTCGGCGACATAATCCAAGCGACTAAAGCAGGCTCTCGGGCACTTGGGCGAGAGCAGTGACGGCGGCGAAGACAGCAGCAGCAAGGCGGCAGCGGCAGCGGCGGTGGCAGCAAATACGGCAGCGACGATCGGGATTAGGGTTGAATTAACAACAAATATATAGCTGCGTTAGTTGGTTCGATTGAACCAACTAACGCGACAGACCGAACCAGAGCTAAAAGCCTGGTTTGGTCGATTGGATTAAACTGGGCGCTCGCCCGAATCGCCCGTCACCTGGGCTCGGGCGAGCGCCAAGCGGCGCCTTTTTGAAGCGCGCCGCCTGGGTGACGATTGAGGCGCTCGGGCCTCGCCTCGCCTCGCCTCGCCTCGCCCGGGCGCTTAGGCGAGCGCCCGAGCGCTTATTTAATTCACTGGTAATATTTATTTATTTAATATCATATTTCTATTTACATAATTATATTTATTAATTGTATTATATATTTTTTATATTTTAGCGCCTCGTTTCGCTCGGGCAAGCGCCTAGAGCCTCGGGCGTTTTGGGACCTTGGCACCTAGCGCTTTTTAAATCACTGTGAGATATATCAAAAGTATCAAATATATGCAAGTGTACATTGAGCAGAAAAACAAACACAGAACCTGCTGTCTATAAACTGAGTTTAACATCAACAAAGAATTTACAAATACATGCAGCCACACATGCGTAAGAGATAAATACAGAACCTGTTGTGCGTAAACTATGAGTTTCCAGCACCAACATCAACAAGGCAAAGAATTCATCATCATAATCTAACACCTTGTGAAGGAATGGCCTTCTTAAAGCAAACACCTGTGGAGCATATCGACACAAAACAATGTTAATTAAAGCATTTGCTGTTGGAAACATTCCAAGTAAACCAAATGCAATGAGTGGGATAGCAAAGCATGAGTACAGATATGTAGTTAGCGTTAATCCCACATGGACACCTTTGTCCTATTTCAGGCAGTGAACAATAATACATCAGTTACATGAAATGAAAGTAATGTGACTCTAAAATAGAATAGTTTGATAGTCGAAGAATGGGTTGTTGTGCCCTTGTGGCCTATTAAAAAATTGCCACTGGCTGTCTGCACTGACCCTGATTTTTTTTTTTTTTTTTTGGCTCCTGCTCTGGTAACTTGCTATGTAGAGGCAGCAGTGATACATCAAATCAACCAGTATGTGCTAGTCTCTTCATACAATCCATCATTTCTTATCAACACATTCTTCCTTAACTTTCATCAAAACCCCCAACAAGCACGTGACCATTCTTTTCTGGGAACGAAAAATGGTCCCAATGAGTGCTGCAAAATTAGATTGCAAGGATGACCATCTAACTATAAGTCATTCGTAGAAGTCCATGGCCGTCCATGATTTCATTAAAAAATACTTCAACTAACGCAACCTAATAGATGCATATACCTTTTTGATTTGTGTAGTTTTTGACCAGAAAAGAAAACTCTGCTATATTATAATCAACATCTAAACTTTATGTGGCTAAAACTACAGAAAGCAGAATAGAATGTGATGCAATTAATAATCCGCTTTGTAGTACTTATAACGAAAAGATATAAGAAAAAGGAGTACAATGCTTGAAATTGGCAGTTTGCTGAGAAAATAAAGAATTGGAAAGTGGAGTAACCAATTAATTAAAAAAAGAGTAGGACATAAAGAATATTAAAGAATTAACTTGCAAGTGAAAATATCATACTAATATCTCAACAAGGAATCGAGTAATTGGCAAAAAAAAAAAAAAAAAAAACAGTTAGCATTGTGATCTTATGCAAACACAGTTTTATTAAACACTGACATAAAAGCAAACTCTACTGATCCATGACATCTACGAAGTAGACAACACACAAGTTGTGCAAGTCACTACCAGCCTGGCCTTTGCATTGCCAGAACAATCATCACTCCTAACCAAGCGTTCTATGCCTTTTCTTTGAACTCCTGAAACTTGTCGAGGCTCGTCTATGCCGGAGCACTTCTTTAAATAGGACTCCGTAAAAGTAGCAAAACGAGCAAATTATGATTAAGCAGGCCGCAATTCCCGTTAGGCTCGGTCCCTGTCATTCTACTAATATGATGACTTCTCTTGATTGTTGCCAGAGTGGCCATCCATTGCAAAAGAACTATCAACAAAAACGCAAACTCAAAGCCAAAACCAATCAACAAAGGAAACCATTTCCCGAAACCCTAACTTCATAGAACTGCAAACCCTGCGATAGAAAAACCCAAGAGAAGGTAAGGAAGCGAGGGAGGAGCGTGGTACCCCCAAGGAGTATGTGAGGGCGGCCCGGAGGCTGGCCGGGAGCTGCTGCGCCGCTGCCATCTCGAAGAAGGTCGGCCGCGCCCCCTGCCCGCCCACCTGGAAAAGCATCTCGATCGAAGGGTTATGGTTCGAATCAGACCTCTCTCCCTTCTCCTCTTCGAACGCCGTGCGAGGCAGACGAGAGAAGAGGAGCTTCTCCTAATTTATGGGGCTCCTCATTGCAATCATAATTATCCAAGAAAGTGATGCGTTTGTTTCCTTCTGTTTCCAATCAATTTTTTATATTCTTATCGTGAACAAACTCGAACGCGAGGCGGGTGGGCAAGGTTATGTCTCGCGTCATTTTGCGTTGAGATTAGCAATCCAACGGAGATATGGGCTTATTCCGATCCTTTTCTAACGCATCACCGTCAATCGTGTCAGTTCAACGTGGGGACAAGAAAAAGAGAAACAATTATTTGGGGGAAAGGTTTTCGACTTTGATGATAGACCGGCAATTCACAACAATTAAATCTTCATTGATCAGTTAGTTCAATAATACTTTTTAAGCTTTCATTTCTTCCATCGAAATACCTGTCAAAATGTAATATCTTTAGTAATAATAATGAGTTGCTGTATATAGTTTGGCCGAGCTTATGTTTATAATTTTGAATTATTCTAGCAAGAATAAGCACACACATATCAAGAACTCGTTATTAATTTTGCCGGTTCATAAAGAACTTACTACGCTAGTGATAGGAACATACATCTTACAGAATGGACTAACAGTCTCACTAGTAAAGATTTCTAACCTTACGATTTGGGTTTCCCAAAACTTGCGGCATCATAATGTATGATGAAGTTGAACATAGGCACCCTAGATTAATTATTTATCCACAGAGAGAGGAATCAAGTATCATCCAGAAAATGCTACCATAGGACCTCTAAGTTGTGACGGCTGAAAACCTTGCACTTTGGAGTGGAAATTCTTTCATCACACTGATGATGTTGATATCACCGGCTAACTGCGTAGTTGATCAGAGTGGATCTAGGCTGATATTGGAGTTCATGCCTCCTTGTCACTGACCCTCGCGCATTTTGCAGCTGATGACGGGGAATCAGTAACAGCATCTGCGTCCTTGTGATTGGAAGGTTCAACTTCAGGCATCTTCCGCTTGTTAAGTATTTGCTGAGTGATCTCTGTCTTGTTTGAATCAACAGGGTTGCTTCCTGCATCTCGGAACTCAATCTTGGCAGAAGATTGTGTCAAATCAGAAGATATGTTTGATGGTTCTTCCACGGAGGATGGAGCATGGAGCTTGTCCATCGTCGTCTTGCATTGATTCTCAAACATCATCTGCAGGTACTTCCCTTGCTCCTCAATTCTCAGCTGCAGATTTCTCTGAATCTGTGGAAGGTAATGACAGACAAATTAGCTGTTACTGGGACTAAACAAGCGAGAGCCTTGAACCACTGAAAGTAAATTGCCTCTCTCACATGTCCGTAAGCAATGACCATGAAAAGCCATTATTTCAGAATCAACACAAATAGCATGTCATAAGAAAGGGTGGTTATCAGCCAAAAGTTCTCATTGTGCATTAATAGCGCACGAAAGAATGTAAAAAACATGATGCAGAGAATTTAAGTTTCAAATTCGGTTCCCAGGAATATCTTGGATGTGTAAAATCTATATAATAAATTAATAAAAACCAAATATGCAATATAGTTTTTAGTTGAACCGGTCATCAGTCAGACTAATATGGCATAGGTACTGTACAATCGCATGTGTTGGTGCGAAAAGGTTGCCGATGATACTAGTTTTGAAACTCCTAAACCCTAATTAAATCCTGGCCTTTATGTTCCATTGCCTCAATAATGAATCAGAATATGTTCTAAAGACCTACTATGAATCATATATACCAGAAAATGCAAGCGTATAAGCTTCTAAAATACATGAAGATACATTTATTAATCATACATCAAAAAATAATTTAGTCAAAACTTGTAAATGTAACGATTTAATCATTATTCAAGTCATGCCTTATAAGTAGGTGGTTACTACCACCAAAACGATGTTGTGCTTCTTCCCGGCCTGGGTTAGCATTGTCAGGTGACTGGAGATTAATGTTTGAAAGTGAGATTAAAAAGTGTTGTGAGTTCAAGAACAAAAGAAATTAGAGTAGTTAAAGGTTTAAGCAAATAGATGAAGGGGTCTGCATACTGGATAGTGCACATACCACCCTGTATGCTAACTGTATCAGGCAAAATTGTCGGGTTTGCATCCTGGTTAGCAATTGGGTTGATGAATTCTGGTAGGTATGGACTGGTCTACTTGAAAATATGAAACTTGACCAGGTTTTGGTCTGGTGTGTTGTTATGGTTCATTTTGTACCAGGTTTTGGCCAGCCAGTGTAGCACAAACTAAGTGTTTCAGAATGCCAAAACAAAAGACCCAAAAAAATGATGAAAAGGAGGAGAACAACAATTTGTATATATACAAGCTACATGGTCAGACTGGTGTAATGCAGGCTTTGTTAACCCTCAGAGCCCTAAAAGCATGATGCCAACCTGTTCTTTGCAATTTAAATGATATGGAAGATACAAGAAAAAGATGTTAAGTCAATAGACAACCCTGGAGTTCATTTGCGGGTAAATAGATCAAAGGTTCACAAATCATCTTACAGATACAGCAAAGTCAGAGCAAGCTAAATCATGCTTATAAATCACCAGCAAAACGTACCTCGAGTTGTTCATGAAGCTGTTTCTGAACTTCCATCTGGAGTCGCAGTGCTTCAGTCAGATCAATACCTCTGTTATCAACATGGAATGCAAGATCAATAAGTCAACCAAAGGGACATATAGGCAATTGACTAGTAATGCAAGGCATATCAGATGCACAAATACAATTTAGGTGCTAAAAAAAATAAGAGAGTTAACTAAAATTTAATTCGGTATATGAAAGAGTGATCAAGAAATAAATTTTAATTTGGCACAAAACACTGTCATATAACTAATGCCATGGTTTTAAAAGTTAACCCAATCCCGATTTGAAAACCAGTCAATCGGTACAATACTGAGACATCAATCAGTATACCAACATGTACTACCCAATATCACTGGAAAAATAATAATAAAGGAAAGGTACACCAAGCAGTATCAAGCTATATGATCAAATCAAGATGGTTGATCAAACAACTAAATACCAGTTCCACATTCCAATTCAATTCCAACTGATACCTTAATCATGCCTAAGACTCATTTGAGCATCAAATAATGAATCATTTGTCAAGATGGATAACATATACAAGTCATTACAGGTTTTTTTTTTTGTTTTGAAATTGCTTAACCACCATCAATGAAACATCAGAAATGTTGGTGAGAAGAAAATAAATGCATTTCAAAAACATAGATTTAGCAAACATATTTCTAAGTCTTGCAGGAAATACAATCAGGAAAAAGATGGTTATATACATATTTTAGACAAATCATTTGATTCTTTCCCCACTTGAGGCAGTATTCAGCATCAAAAGAGATTCTTAAATGTCTACAAGATGACAACATATATTTAAAAAAATCTTTTATTAGGCATTTATTAACTCACGTCTTCAGATCTAGGGAAGGTATTCCTTGACTCTGAGTAGTCTTCTTTTCTGACATCCCTGATGCATCAAGAAAACACGTTTTTTAAAAATATAACACGGTCTACAGTATGATACCTAGCATATACTAACATATAATACATTTTGTTGTCAACAGTATCCAGATCACAAACTAAGGAATATATTTTTCCATGAGCATTTGCATCATCAGACAATGAAGAAGTGAATTAAATTCTCTTTAAAGAATAAAACAATGTAAATCCATGAAAGTTTTCGATCAAAAGTCATGAACAACTTTGACTAACCTTCTGATAAGTCTGGCCTATAGCGAGCTGTTCTGTATTTCTGAAACAAAGTGAAAAAAGGACTATTTTATAATTGTACCAGGAAATGTCATAGAAGTGAATGAATACCCAGAAGGTGAACAAAGTCCCAACCTGTAGATGACTTTTCACATGGTATATTGTCAAGCCTTCCACTTTCATGAGTTTCAGTACTCCTTTAGGAGTCGCTTCTGAAGGTGTAAAAATAATTAACATTGAACAGGAAAACTCAATAAGCTAGCAGAAATAGATATAAAAAAATACCAACAGGACAACCTACTTTCACCGCCACCTAGTTGGTTGACAGCATTTACAAAACATTCATGGAGCTCTGGGGTCCACCTCATGCGTTGCTTGGCTGCTGCAGTAGTAGCAGTAGACAATGGACTAGTGGCAGCACTAATCTCTCCAGAATGACATGGAACAGATTGATGGGTTTGCGATTGGTGCACTGACATATTCTGGGAGGACTGCGCAGCTGGGTAAACAACCTATAGAAAATCAGAAAACACATGAACCAGTCGCAATCTCGAACAAGTGAATTATACTGTCACGTTGGAAATGACAAAATTCATGCACCAAATGAAGATGATTATCCACCTACATCATTTAATCCTTATGTAATATATATGGAGTGTCATAAGGGCTACACGATTCAAAAGTAAATAGCATAATAGATTACTGATATAATGTTTTCTAACGCTATGAACTGATGACAGTTGTTTCAATATAAGTCTCATGATCCAGTGTCCAGAAGAAGTACCTTGTAGTCAGAAAGAAGCAACAACAATAACTTACTACATCGAACAGAATAAATATCAATGCTAATGGACAACACAAAGGGGGAGAGAGTAAACAAGTGTTTCTGAACTACAACTAAAATTTTCCTTTGCTTAAAGATAATGCAAATACCTTTGGTTGAGATTCAGCAATAGTTTTGTCACTTAGAAGCTCCTCCCAATCTTCATTCATGATCTCACTCCACCATTCAGTTTGCTTATTAAGGTCATCAGGCATCACAATTGAGTTGCTTTGGATTTGATTGTTCCCAGTGATGCCATCATTTGAACAATTAAGAATGCCCTGATCTGAATCTGGACACCATGTGACTTCAGTTGGATCTCTAGGAAGGTTACAGTTTGATGCTTGAAAAGCACCTGTATATGAAGAATAGGCTGAAGGCAAATGGACTTCATTCAGTGACTGACTGACAAGGGGAGTCCCGTTTGTATGCCTCTCATGAGGAAGAATCGAAGAAATATCAAGATCTGAAGAAAATCCAGAAGGAGGTGGGTACAAGGGTTGACCATTTCCATTGTCAGCAACAAAAGGAGAGTAATGGGAAGTCAATTGATCACTTCTTATTTGTTTCTCCATTAAAATATTCTGGGAATCTGGTAATTTAGGGAATTCTTCCACGGTGGTTGGTAGAACAGGTAGAGATGATGAGACAACCCCAGAGCCTCCAGAAGTACAGAGTTGCTCCATTTTTACCTTCCCCGCTGGTACAGCAGAATGTGCTTCCATTTCTTTCCATGCATACATTGTCCGTAGACCATTCACCTACACAAGAATGTTAAGAAATAAATTAAATCAACTCTAAAACAATATTCATGTGGCAAGAAGTCATCTCTTGAACCCTAGAAATATCATATTGATGACTAGAACAAAGTGAAACAGATTATGTCAGCACAATATAGAGAATAATTTGTGCTTCTAATCTATGAAACAGTCATCAATCAAAAAAAGTTTTAACAATATCCTTCTTTCACAGTCAACAAGCCACTTAAGACCACAACCTTGTATCACAAATAAAGGAACACCAAAAAAAGGAATAACAGGACCGAAAGGATTTATAATACTGGAGCAGCTTTGACTTCCTTTCAGGAAAGAGTAATATACAACTTTCAAAGAGAAATACCAAGTCAACTCGTCCAGAAGCGCATTGCTCTATATGAACAAATGTAAGGTTCCAGAATAAGAAAAATCCAAGTTAGCCCATCAAAATGTGGTGCAGGAAATATAAATAAGGTATAAAGAAGGGAAAAAGAACAACCAAATGTAGTAAATAAATTTAGCAACTGCACTGACACCAATCTTAGGTGGCAAGGGTGGGAACACATATTAAGAAGGGAAAAATAAAACTTGCGAAGCCAAATATTCACATCTTGTCAAGGTGGATCTTTGGGTGACAGCTCTTTTATTTAAAAAAGTCCAACACTTAGCCTAGGATGACGTATATATCAAATCTGAATATTTATAATCAACTGTACCAGTCTATATGGAAAAACACATTACAACACCCTAAACAGTGAAAATGGCATCTTTCAAGATCCCAAAATAATAGTACAGTTTATGAGACTTCCATCCTACATGTGAACTAATGACATCACATAGTAAATAAAAGGTATCTGTTCACAAAAACCAATAACAATGATATCATAATTTGGAAGTATTGGAGGCTTCACTTGGAATTCAAAATGTCCTGTCATTTATTCGACATCATTTAATTTAAAGATAAAAAAAGCTCTATATGAGGCTCGGGGGCTGGAAGAGTTAGCTGAAGCATTAGTTCAGCTTCTGACAAGGCTGTTTTAGCAATCCAAACTCATAAGATGATGGACCAGTGCTGAATATCATTACAGCCTCAAGGCCTGCCCTCCTCCACCTTTCTTTTGTCACAAACCATCACTACAATCAGCTAATGCTGCTCCAATAACAAAATTTGTCATTTTTTTTTTCAGCTAAATCACATTTTGATCAGGGCAGGCATCATGGGTGTGGATGAATCAACATTGGCAAATGGCTAATTAGATTAATTACTTGTAACTAATTAGATTTAGCAGTTCCTTACAATTATGCATGCTTACATCTAAGTGGAAAAAGTTCAGTTCATGTAGTGACATCAGATGTGCGCCAAGGAAAGGATATTCAAGTGCATAAAGTAAACTACAACAAACAGAAAACATTACCACAATAACAGCAGAACTAATTCATAAATTTTGCAGAAGTTTCTCCAAAATTGTGCTAATTATTTTCCATGGCTTACTTAGGTTTAGGTCTTCCTCAACCCAATTATGAGTAAGACTATCTTGAAACCGAGTGGCCACTTGCTCAATTCCGCTCCAATTCATTATTTGGTTCTACTTATTTGGTGCCAATGTCTTAACTCAGACATGGAGGTGATCACATTGTGCATAAGCTAACCATTCAAAGATTTATCATAATTGAAGCAGAATTGCAAAGATAAACTGTACAATCAAAATCATCATTTCATAATTGAAATAGAACTTTTCAAATGTTCAGTGGAGAACAGATAATCTAAGTCATTACCACAATTAAAGAGAAATAGATAATTACATAAAATATATGCTAAAAACAATCAGCTAGCTATCCCCTAAAGCAATTAATAACTTAGAGAATATTCACACCATTGAGCAATCCAAATGTGCTAACTAATTTGATGTCATTGAGGAATAGTACTAATGTGGATATGGTTAAAGACGACCAGGTACTTCGCCAGTGCCTTTTTCCTGTAATCAGGATTTTAGACTGACTAGAGAAAATGTACAATTCAACTGTTTCAAGTAGTAAACAAATTAGTTTTTTTGTTCCACTAGAAGCCAAAGTGATTCACGTTTTTACAAATAAAATTTGGCTTTATCTCAGTTTTACTTGGACAGAAGACTTATTAAATTCTCAGATCTCCTAAAGAAACCATCATGTAAACCTTCTAAAATGTGAAATTGATGTAAGTCTGTAGCATGTAAACATGGTTGTGGATACATGCAGATAGTAGCTATGTGCATTAGGTATTAGTCTGGTGAAATGCTTGGTAATTTAAAAACATCAATGATCTTATGCAAAATGTCATGATAGACACTATAGTTAAACACATATAAGTATTAATGGTCTTAGATAACATTATTTCTTTTGACAGCAAAAAGGGCCCGAGTACGGTTACTGCAGTTTTAAGCTTTGGACAATTTTGCAGCCTTCCGCAATTAAGTAAATTTTTTCCAAGTTGATGGAAGAAAGACATTTACTTGCCGGCTTGTTCGCTTATTTTAGCAACTTTGATGAGTTTAAAACTTTGTTCATTACAACAAAAAAACTTCAAACTAGGGTAGGCAAAGAAACAGTTAAGATATACAACAATTAACAATTAACATTAGATTTACAACACAAGATTACAGTTTGCTTCTGTTGAATACCCAATATCGTAGATCTAGATAGTGTAACTTGAGATGGTAAAGACTATAAACATAATCCAACATTTAGATGTATGCTATGTCTGACAAAACAAAACTATTGAGCATGGGTAAAAAGAAACACGAGCTTAGATAGAGATAATAACACAGATTCCAATCATTCGGTTTGACACACTAAACATGTGTTTTGAGATTTTCAGTGGTAATGATACTATCAAACTCAAGATTGGCCTTCCAAACCAGTAGAAATAGAGGTAACGGCAGCCTTATGCCAGAAAAGCGCCTTTTAGCTGAAAACTTATGAAGATTGCAATCATAAATGATACTTAGGATAAAATAAAGGAGATTATAAGCCCTCTCCCTAGCCCTATCAGTGGCACAATACCAAACCAAACCCATGATTGCACAACGCCCCTAAAATTAATAGACCAAATTCACACATCAAGACACCATCTTGAATCCTTACTTAGGGATCGACTTAAAATCCAAAGCAGAAGCAAGATTGTTCTTGTGCTTGTGATCCCAGTAATTTCAACTCGATCTAAGAAAACAGACCAACAAATCCATGATGATTGCCATACTCCACAGGACCCAGGGAGAGAAAAGAGAAGTCATGAAGAACTTTACAGTCGTCTGACCCCTATCCCATACTTCAACAACCAAACACATCGAGATGAGATTCTCATATCTTATCAATCAGGAAAAAAAGTAATAAGGTCGAGATCAAAGAGGAAGTTCGATACTATACGGAGGAGAACCCCAAAAAGCTCCTAAACTTCGATCGATTCCGATAAGTGGGAACAAGTAACGAAAAATCCAGAACCCTAGCTGACCTTGCTTTGCATTCTTATCCAAAAAGCTCACGACGTGGGAGAAGTTCTCCGGACCACGAACGAATGGCTCCAAAGGGGTAGAGAAAGAACAAACGCCAAACGAAACCGAATCAAACGCGAACACTGGAATTGGCTTCTGGGGATCCTAACCTGCATATAACGCTGCCGCGAATTCCAGCGGTCGGGGGAGGAGGAGGCTGTCGTCGTCGATCGGGAGACTCAGACGAAGACGGTACGATTCGGGTGACTCCGTAAACATCCAACTCAGCCTCCAATGACCGATTTATTAGCGTTTGTTCTTTAAAAATAAAAAATAATAGGAGAATTTGTTTCTTTACATTAAAAAAACCCCTTTTAAGATTTTAAATAACCTCATACATATGAATAACAAATAATTGAGGGTTTTAGGAAAAAACATCGACAAAAGTTTTAATATTTCCACAAGAAGTAGACAAACCTTTTGAGTTTTATAGGGTTAAGCATATTAATTATGAATTTATAAAAAAATGACTTTGTAGGGTTATATATATATATATATATATATATTTAATTTTTACATTTAATATTTCAGAGAAGAAAAAAAACTGATAGTGTGCGCAGCTCGTGAATGAATAATATTCTTTTACGTGATAGGTTTAATTATGGTCATAGCTTTAGATTTATAAGCCACTTTTGACTTGGTTCATAGAATACATGTGATCCTAATGTCACATGGGATCGAGCCACATTAGCATCGATTCCATGGATCTATCTAAAATTACTGTAGTATATCGAACGCATCATTAACTTAAATACACCTTACGAACCATTGCGGTAACTTCACCGATGGTGTCATACAAGTTCTCGTAGCCTTCCTCGTTGCCAATGGTGTTGATCATACTAACACTAATGCACCTGATCCTGTTAAAACTTTAAAGGTAAGCATTCTTACTGGGATACTCTTTGGGAAGTTGTTACGTTCCATCTCTTTTTATTTTATTTCCTCTATTGATAACATACTGATAGGGTAAATAATGGGCCATCGATCCAACTCATCCAGGCCTATGTTGGGTCGACGACCACGTCAGCATCTGGGAGGAATCACGTCCGTTCAGGCGGCTAGGTCGACAGCGACATCAGCATCCGAGGTGGAGGGGTCCGAATGCTGCATCACCCGACTCCCCCTTCACGCGCTATTAATATCGCATGACGCACCATATCCTCACCCCACACCACTGCACCAACGAGCTCGTCATACGATTCAGCCATGCCCGAGGTGACGACAGGGGTAAGGCTGAACGTATAGGCGACCTCCTCTCCGATAAGTATAAAATCCCCTTTCGGCAACACCGAAAGGGGAGCTCTCTCTCTCTCTCTCTCACACACACACACACACACTAGAAACCTCGAAAGGGGAAACAACTCGCCTCCCTTCTCCACGAAATCAACTAACTCGGGCGTCGGAGGGGTCACGTCGGACACCCCCCACCCCCGACGAGGTCTTTGTGCAGGATCTACGTTGCAGACATCGAGCGAAACAAGCAAGCAAACAATCGAGCCAACGCCAGGGTGCTGACATCCAAAGGACGGACCCAACCCGAGTCGGAGATCTCAAATTCCGACCGACGTGGGCGAGCTTGCGCACTCTGCTGGAACCAAGTCGGGTCGACACTTTAGCACGACCCCGAAAGTTCAACAACACATAGCTTTGCTATTAATAGGTCATATAGGTAGGAAGAGAGTTTTACATAATAGGTCATGATAGAAATTTTAATTTTGTTCGAGAAAATTATTATGATTTCAATATGATAAGATTAAATTGGCTCAACACAACCTAACACCTCTCCCTTTGGGTAGATTCAGATGATCAAAGTTAAGAAGCATCGGAGGTTCATGTCATGGGGTCCAAAGAGGTGACCCACTTTCCTACCATAGTTTGATCATGATATGCACTTAGGTACGTGATAGTGACTTTTCTGGGGCTTGCCTAGTGGATGCGTCCCGTCTTCAAATGTGCTGAGCAAGCCTCTGCTGGTCCAGGCCCGTGTACGCTAGGTCACCCGCTTCGTAATCTCTTCGGCACAGAGTGGAGCTCGTCCGGATGAGTGGTGATTCAGGGCTCGGCTTGGGAGGTCTGATGTTGGAGTGGGGGAGCCCGGGTGAAGAAGGGGTCGTCCCGCTGGGGTCGGCCGCTGGTTCCTGCAAGGAGGTCGGGTCGGGTAGGTTCCCGACGTGACCCCTTCGATGATCAAGTTAGTTCGGTGGTTTATTTGCGATCCCCCTACTCCGTGGAGGTGCAGGAGCTTTTATAGTGGGTGTTGTAGATTGTTCGTACCTGATGACCTTACCGCATTTATGACTTACCATGTCGCCGCACCTTCCGGCATGTCGTCGCGCCTCTCACCATGCTTGTCGTCCTGACAGTGAGGCGTGCGCTTGCAGGTGGGGGGTGTCGACCTTACCTGTGCCAGGTCGGCTGTACGACAGCTGGCGTCCTCCATACAATCGGTCGGCCACCTGCGTCGGGTCGGCCACGTCGGTGGGCCAGCTGTCCGAGGGTGTGATGACTTGGTAGCCAGGTTGGCATTTGTCATATCATTATTCTCCCCCCGGGTAGACCTTCTCGAGGCGCCTGATGAGGGTGTCGGAGATGGGTCTTGCGCTTAACCGCTGGTTCGAGATCGCCCTGAACTAGTCTCGAGTGCGGACTTTTGGGGATTTTGAATGATGTGGTGGTAGATCCGACCGAGCGTGAGCTCGGGAATTGTGACGTATCATGAGTTGACCAACCGAGCGTGAGCTCAGGAATTACGAGGTAGCGAGAGTAGATCCGACCGAGCGTGAGCTCGGGAACTGTGATGTAGCAAGAGTTGATTCGACCGAGCGTGAGCTCGGGAATCGTGATGTAGCATGAGTCGATCCGACCGAGCATGAGCTCGGGAATTGCGATGCAGCGAGAGTAGATCCGACCGAGCGTGAGCTCGGGAATTGTGATGTAGCAAGAGTTGATCCGACTGAGCGTGAGCTCGGGAATTGCGATGTAGCAAGAGTCGATCCGACCGAGCATGAGCTCGGGAATTGCGATGTAGCATGAGTCGATCTGACCGAGCATGAGCTCGGGAATTGCGATGCAGTGAGGCTTTCGCCATGGATGAAGTCAGGCACAAACCTTGAGATCCGGCCGAAGGGGTGGCCTCGGGCGCAAAATCCGAAGATTTGGCCGAGAGGGAGACCTCGGGCGTAAATCCAAGAATTTGGCCAAGAGAGTGAACTCGGGCACAAATCCGGGGATTTGGCCGAGAGGGTGAGCTCGGGCGCAAATCTGGGGATTTGGCCGAGAGGGTGAACTCGGGCGCAAATCTGGAGATTTGGCCGAGAGGGTGAACTCGGGCGCAAATCTGGAGATTTGGTCGAGAGGGTGACCTCGGGTGTAGATCCAAGAATTTGGCCGAGAGAGTGAACTCGGGCACAAACCGGGGATTTGGCCGAGAGGGAGACCTCGGGCGTAAATCCAAGAATTTGTCCGAGAGAGTGAACTCGGGCACAAATCCGGGGGTTTGGCCGAGAGGGAGACCTCGGGCGTAAATCCAAGAATTTGGCCGAGAGAGTGAACTCGGGCACAAATCCGGGGATTTGGCCGAGAGGGTGAGCTCGGGCGCAAATCTGGAGATTCGACCGAGAGGGTGAACTCGGTCGCAAATATGGGGATTTGGCCGAGAGGGTGAACTCGGGCGCAAATCTGGAGATTTGGCCGAGAGGGTGACCTCGGGCGCAGATCCAAGAATTTGGCCGAGAGAGTGAACTCGGGCACAAATCCGGGGATTTGGCCGAGAGGGAGACCTCGGGCGTAAATCCAAGAATTTGGCCGAGAGAGTGAACTCGGGCACAAATCCGGGGGTTTGGCCGAGAGGGAGACCTCGGGCGTAAATCCAAGAATTTGGCCGAGAGAGTGAACTCGGGCACAAATCCGGGGATTTGGCCGAGAGGGTGAGCTCGGGCGCAAATCTGGAGATTCGACCGAGAGGGTGAACTCGGGCGCAAATCCGGAGATTTGGCCGAGAGGGTGAACTCGGGCGCAAATCTGGAGATTTGGCCGAGAGGATGACCTCGGGCGTAGATCCAAGAATTTGGCCGAGAGAGTGAACTCGGGCACGAATCCGGGGGTTTGGCCGAGAGGGAGACCTCGGGCGTAAATCCAAGAATTTGGCCGAGAGAGTGAACTCGGGCACAAATCCGGGGATTTGGCCGAGAGGGTGAGCTTGGGCGCAAATCTGGAGATTCGGTCGAGAGGGTGAACTCGGGCGCAAATCTGGGGATTTGGCCGAGAGGGTGAACTCGGGCGCAAATCTGGAGATTTGGCCGAGAGGGTGAACTCGGGCGCAAATCTGGAGATTTGGTCGAGAGGGTGACCTCGGGCGTAGATCCAAGAATTTGGCCGAGAGAGTGAACTCGGGCACAAATCCGGGGGTTTGGCCGAGAGGGAGACCTCGGGCGTAAATCCAAGAATTTGGCCGAGAGAGTGAACTCGGGCACAAATCCGGGGATTTGGCCGAGAGGGTGAGCTCGGGCGCAAATCTGGAGATTCGACCGAGAGGGTGAACTCGGGCGCAAATCCGGAGATTTGGCCGAGAGGGTGAACTCGGGCGCAAATCTGGAGATTTGGCCGAGAGGGTGACCTCGGGCGTAGATCCAAGAATTTGGCCGAGAGAGTGAACTCGGGCACGAATCCGGGGATTTGGCCGAGAGGGAGACCTCGGGCGTAAATCCAAAAATTTGGCCGAGAGAGTGAACTCGGGCACAAATCATGGGGTTTGGCCGAGAGGGAGACCTCGGGCGTAAATCCAAGAATTTGGCCGAGAGAGTGAACTCGGGCACAAATCCGGGGATTTGGCCGAGAGGGTGAGCTCGGGCGCAAATCTGGAGATTCGGCCGAGAGGGTGAACTCGGGCGCAAATCTGGGGATTTGGCCGGGAGGGTGAACTCGGGCGCAAATCCGGAGATTTGGCCGAGAGGGCGAACTCGAGCGCAAATCTGGAGATTTGGCCGAGAGGGCGAACTCGAGCGAAAAAAAGGGTCTCCTCCACCCAAGAAGTCGTGGCGTTGGAGACCCTTTTTTTCAATCCTTCAAGGATGGCTCGGTTTGTTACCTCGGCGAGCCCGTTAGCTTAGGGATGGGCAACCGAGCTGAACTTCAGTTGGATGCGATAGCTCTGGCAGAACGCTTTGAACTTTGCGTTATTGAACTACGTGCCGTTGTCGGTGATGATCGCCCTTGGGAGGCCGAACCTGGTTATGATGTTCTTCCATACAAACCCTTCGACTTGTTTCTCGGTGATGGAGGCCAGCGGCTCGGCTTCGAGCCACTTGGTGAAATAGTCGACTCCGACTATCAGGAACCTTCTCTGTCCCGAGGCTGGGGGGAAGGGGCCGAGGAGGTCCATTCCCCATTGGGCGAAGGGCCAGGCGCAGTCGGCAGTCGAAAGTGGTACCATCGGTCTATGTTGGAGTCGGGCGTGCTTTTGGCATGACTCGCAGTTTCGAACGTAAGCTTGGGCATCCTTTCGTAGTGTGGGCCAATAGTAACCTTGCCTGAGGACCATGTGTGCCAAGGTGCGAGCGCCGACATGGTCTCCACATATTCCCTCGTGGATCTCGGCTAAGGTGGTTTGTGCCTCGGTCGGGTTCAGACAGCGAAGTAGGGGTCGGCTGAAGCCTCGCCGGTAGAGGCGGCCATCGATGATGCAGTACCATGATTCCGCACTTCTGATTCTTCGGGCGGCCGCCTTGTCCTCGGGGAGGACTCCCGCTTGTTTGAAGCGGAGGATCTCGTTGATCCAGCCTCCGTCTTCTTGACCAACAGTCATGATGGTCGGGCCAATGGAGGGCCCGACGGTCCTTACCATTGCTCCGGTTGGTGTGTCGGTCGCGTGGAAGGAAGCTAATCTGGCCAAGGCATCTGTCTGCGTGTTCTCATTGCGAGGTACCTTGGTGATGGTACACCTTTGAAACCGAGCCGTCACCAGCCGCACCTCGGCAAGGTATTTGATCATTGCTGCTTCCCGGGTCTCAAACGTGCCATTAACTTGGCCGACGACGAGTTGGGAGTCGGTGAATACCTCTATGTCTTCTGCTCACAGATCGGCTGCGACCTTAAGACCGAACAAGAGCGCTTCATATTCAGCTTCATTGTTTGTAGCTCTGAATCCTAGTCGCAAGGCATGTTCGTAAATGTGGTCGGAGGGGTCCTTGAGCACCAAGCCGACTCCTCCTCTTTCCGAGTTAGCTGAACCATCGATATGTAAGGTCCATCCAGGGGTCGGATTTTGAAGAACCGGTGGCGGCATGAGCTCCGATAGGAAATCCGCGAGCACTTGGCCTTTGATTGCCTTTCTTGGCTCATATTTGATATCGAATTCCCCTAATTCTACCAACCACTTCAGCATCCGACCTGCGACATCAAACTTGGAAAGGATCTGGCGTAGGGGTTGGTCGGTTATTACTTTGATGGGATGTGTCTGGAAATATGGCCTTAGTTTTCTGGAGGCCAGAATCAGCGCCAAAGCTATCCTTTCTATGGGGGCATATCGAAGCTCAGGCCCTGCCAAAACGTGGCTAGTGTAGTAAACCGGCCTTTCCCCGGCTTTGTCAAGTGTTACCAGGACCGAGCTAACTGCCAGGTCAGTCGCAGCGAGGTATAAGCCGAGGGGCTCACCATCTTTCACCGAGGCTAGCTGCGGCAGGTTCTCGATGTGACTCTTGAGTTGGCGGAAGGCCTCCTCGCATTCGGGGGTCCATTTGAAGTCTTTTGCCGACTTCAATGCGCGGAAAAAGGTTGAACTCTTATCTCCGGCCCGGGAAATGAAGCGGCTTAGGGCCGCTATCCTTCCCGTAAGTCACTATACCTCCTTTATGGTCCTGGGGGACTGCATCTCCTGTATGGCTTTTATTTTGTCGGGATTGGTATCGATTCCTCGTTGATGCACTATGAAGCCGAGGAACTTCCCGACCGTGATGCCGAAAGTGCATTTCGCCGGGTTGAGACGCATCTTGTATTTCCTCAGCGTGCGAAATGTTTCCTCCAGGTCGGAGAGGTGGGTCTCGGCATGTCGGCTTTTGACTATCATGTCGTCAACATATATTTCCATGTTCCTTCCGACCTGGTCCTTGAACATTCGATTCACGAGGCGCTGGTAAGTTGCGCCGGCATTCTTCAATCCGAACAGCATCACCTTGTAGCAGTATGTCCCATTGTGTGTGATAAATGTCGTGTTTCTTTTGTCTCTCGGGGCCATTTGGATCTGGTTGTATCCCGAGAAGGCATCCATGAAGGAAAGCAGCTGATGTCCACAAGTTGGTCGATGCGGGGAAGCGGGTAGCAGTCCTTCGGGCAAGCCCGATTGAGGTCAGTATAATCAACACACATCCGCCAATTTCCATTTGCTTTTTTGACGAGTACAACATTGGACAACCAGGTCGGGTACTTTACTTCTTCGACGAGTTGTGCGTCCAACAGGCGAGTGACCTCATCCTCTATGGCCTTCTGGCGATCCGGAGTAAATTTCCGCGGGCGCTGCTTCACAGGCCGGGCGTCGGGGGAGATGTTTAAATAGTGTTGGGCAATCTCTGGGTCGACCCCTGGCATGTCGTTTGGGGTCCACGCGAAGACGTCGTCGTTCCTCCTCAGGAAGTCTATCAGCTGAACTTGTTGATTCTTCGCAAGCTCCGACCCGACCTTCACCAGCTTGCCCATGCGGCTCTGGTCTAGTGGTAGCTCGAGAACTTTTTCCGCGAAGTGGGTGTCTCGGGTGTTTTCCTCTGGGCCCGGAGGCGTGGCGTCGATCGGTTCGGTTCTTGGTTTCTTGCACAGCGTTGTCGTCGTTAAGTAGCATTGTCTGGACTCCTTCGGGTCGCTCCTGACCTCGCCGACCCCGGCTCGAGTCGGAAACTTCAAGATCCGGTGGTACGTTGAGACGATCGCCCTAAGCCGATTTAGGGTCGGGCGCCCGATGATGGCGTTGTATGCGGATGGGAGCCTGACCACCATGAATGATACCATCAGCGTCTTTGACCTCGGCTCCCCCCCGAACGTGACAGGGATCGTAGTTGTTCCCATGGGGGAGATGGAATCCCCAGTGAACCCTGTCAAGGTAGATGTTAGGGGGGTGAGGTCTAGGTCGGTCAGTCCCAACCGCTGGAAGGCATCGAAATATAAGATGTCAGCCGAACTTCCCGTGTCGATCATAACCCGCTTGACGTAGGCATTGGCCATGCAGATTGAGATTACTAGCGCGTCGTCGTGAGATGAATGCTCCTCATCTTGCGACTTGAACGTGACGTCGAGGTCTTCATGATGTAGCGGCCTCTTCCCGGCCTCGGATCGCGCGTATGCTTTTCGCGCCGATGAGCTGTTGTCGCCTGATGCTGGGCCGCCGAAGATGACGTCGATCTGTTTTTCGACCGGGCCCTGCGGTCGGGGAGACAGGTCTCGGGGTGGCCGACCGTCCGAGAGAGGGGGCTGCTCGCGGACGTATCGCCGCAGATGACCGCGCCGGATAAGGTCTTCAATCTGGTACTGGAGATCGCGACATTCTTCGGTGTCGTGACCATACTCTCGATGGAATCGGCAGTACCTCCTCTTGTCACGCCGCTCGGGATGTGACTTCATCCGGCTTGGTGCCTTCAAGAGTCCCTTCTCCCGTATTTGGAAAAAGATCTCTGTTCGGGTTGAGTTGAGGGGAATCGGAGGAGGTCTGGCTGGCAGCAGGCCCGACCTGTCCTCCCTTTTCTTGGGAGGCGGGGCTGGATGCCCTCGAGACTATTCGCCCCGAGGGCGTTTCGTCTCGTCCCGCTTGCCGACTATTAGGGTCTCGGCCGCCACATACTGGTGTGCCCGTTGCAACATCTCGGGCAGAGTCGTCGGTGGTCGCTCGATCAGCGACCAAAAGAACCTTGACGGCTTCAGCCCCGTCAGAAATACTTGAATGGCCAGGGACGGATGGAGGTCCGGAATGCCCTGTACTTGTGATGTGAATCTTCTTACGAACTGGGAGAGGGGCTCGTCGCTCCCTTGGGCCATCCCGAGGAGCGAGGCTGTGGTGGGCCTTGGGCACGCGCTTGCCAAAAAATTCGACTCGAATTCCCTTGCTAACACGTCAAATGACGGTATGGATGCGGGTTTTAGACGAGCATACCAGGTTCTGGCCGATTCCCTGAGGGTGGTCGGGAAGGCTCGACACATCAGTGCCTCCGAAGTGTCGTAAAAGGCCATCTGGGCGCGGAATGTGGCGACATGTTCTATCGGGTCTCCACTGTCGTCATCTGGGCTCGAGGGCTAGTAGCCTGAAGGTGGCCGGCAAGGGCTTCGAGTGTATCTCGGGGGTGAATGGGGAGCCTCCTTTAGAGCTTTCCCCAGCCTCGTCTTTCGATCTGAGGACTTCTTTCTGAACCTCGTCAAGTCGCTGATGGACTCGGCGGACTTGCTCCCTCAAAGAGTCGGTGGAGTCAGTCGACAGAATGTCGGGATCAGGTTCAGTCGGTGCTGGGTTGTGAGAGCGGCTTTGGGATCGGGTTGGTGTCGATGTCGGCGAAGCTGGGACCCGAGGTAGGGGGGCCTCAGTGACCCGGGGTGGTGGCACCTCGGTGACTGGCGGGATTCCCCGGCTTGGGGCCGTTGGTGACTCCGCTCGCGGAGGTGCTGATTGATGAGCCGCCGAATGCATCAGTTGTGGCAGGTACGGGATTATGGTCTGCACCATCCCTGCTAGTGCTTGGACTTGGCTGGTGAGGCCGAGGAAAGCCTCTGCAGTGACCATGGGTGGTGCAGGGTTCGACGCGGGTGAGGGGAACCCGGGGTCAGTCATCATCCTCCAAAAACGGTTGGGGGTCAGCATGACAGCCGGGGCTTCCTCCGCCGATCGAGGGTGATCAGATTCCGTCTGGCGCTCTGTGCCCGAGTCAGCGAGTGGGCGTTCTGGCGACATGGGCCCTCCTTCTAGCGCCAAAAATGATAGTGACTTTCTGGGGCTTGCCTAGTGGATGCGTCCCGTCTTCAAATGTGCTGAGCAAACCTCTGCTGGTCCAGGCCCGTGTGCGCTAGGCCGCCCGCTTCGCAATCTCTTCGGCACAGAGTGGAGCTCGTCCGGATGAGTGGTGATTCAGGGCTCGGCTTGGGAGGTCTGATGTTGGAGTGGGGGAGCCCGGGTGAAGAAGGGGTCGTCCCGCTGGGGTCGACCGCTGGTTCCTGCAAGGAGGTCGGGTCGGGTAGGTTCCCGACGTGACCCCTCCGACGATCAAGTTAGTTCGGTGGTTTATTTGCGATCCCCCTGCTCCGTGGAGGTGCAGGAGCTTTTATAGTGGGTGCTGTAGATTGTTCGTACCTGATGACCTTACCGCATTTATGACTTACCATGCCGTCGCACCTTCCGCTATGCCGCCGCGCCTCTCACCATGCTTGCCGTCCTGACAGTGAGGCGTGCGCTTGCAGGTGGGGGGTGCCGACCTTACCTATGCCAGGTCGGTTGTACGACAGCTGGCGTCCTCCGTACAACCGGTCGGCCACCTGCGTCGGGTCGGCCACGTCGGCGGGCCAGCTGTCCGAGGGTGTGATGACTTGGTAGCCAGGTTGGCATTTGTCATATCAGTACGAAAGAGGTATCATATCTAGATTTGAGTTATAAAATGTTTCCTAGACTCCTAACATGCACTTCTCATTTCCAATTAGACGATACATTGATCGAATAAAATAAATAAGTATTTTTCATTTTCAATGGAGATCGAAAAGATCAAGATCTTCCCCATATAAACCATATTTAATTTTTCAAGTCCTAGTATAATTTTTAGTTGTTGTAATGGCTTGAGAGGGGCTTATGAATTCATGTCATTTTCACAACCAAATGTTATGCTTATGAGCTTACAATATGCAACCCTTTCTCCTAGAGATTCCACATATTGTCCTTCCATTGATGGATTCCACATGTGCACACAGCTTTCCATTGAGGCACAATTACTTTTGGTATAAAGACATGAGAAGGCCAAGCAAGCACTACAAAACTATGAGGTGGGGTGTGTGTGTGTGTGTGTGGGATGGATTCCTTTTGTTGTCCAGTTGTGCCAGAATTGTGACAGATATGGATTGGGGACCAATGGGTGATCATTTTGCATTTTTCAATAAGATTAGCTTCATATCCTTTTCCTGTAAAACCCAAGAAAACAGAAAAAAGAACTGTGTCAAAAGATTAAAAAATATGTCATGTGTAATCTACAGGTCTAAGTCTTAGATGCAAATGACATTGATTAGAAATTCATGATCTTATTAAGATATATAAGCTCTTACATTTAGAAATGCAAGCACAAGGACTGATTCTATTCCAAGATTTACTTTTTGCTGATAAGAATGACTGAATCCTTTCTGTATAATAGAGCAAGTCCATGCAAATTCAACTGCTACAATTGACTTCAGATGGTTACTGAGCTGAAGCCAACTTGGAATTTAAGCAAGAAGAGCTTGAGTTGATGGAGCAATCTCCTACTCTTTCCTACATATAAATTTTGATGTCACTGACTTGAAAACCACAAAGTGAAACAAAAATACTACATATCTTATCACCATATAGAATCAAACCTTATTGCATGATGAAAGAAAGATAAATTCACAAATTTGGATACAGATCTGGTGTCTGGGAATGGATGACTGCAACTCCTATGGAGAAAGACTGCAGAGCCGATAGAGTTGGCTGAACATTAACTATGTATGTGTCTTTGCTCACATTCAACAACTGGAAAGCAGGTTCTCCGTGCTTACAACCCTGAAAAATGCAAGCAAATTTAACCATTTCAGTTATCATAAATCACACAAAGAAACAGCTAGCTAGTGTCTTGTCAGCTATTTGGCATGAAGTGTGCCGATCGCAGTTTCATATATAGTTAACCAAAGAAATCAATCAATAGGTAATACAGATATGGCCATGTCGATACAGATACCCACTGTGTTTGAAGTAAACAGAAAAGAAGAATGGAGTGAGCATCAGGGATTTAGAGTATCAAGTGGTATTTTCTTATTTGATTAGTATGAGTAATTTAAATCAGAATTGGCATCACCAGTTCCATTTCTAACCAAATAACTAAATGCGAAATAGAAATTTACTGACAGCATTGTCCAGGAAAGCATTAGCAACTCAAGTATAACCCGCTCGAAAACTTGTCCTGAACATTGAAAGGCTTGTGCATTTATATGGATTAGGAGTTCCGATGACAATGGCTTAACAAATAGATCACCTGTGACATGTTTAACAACCTACCTGATACGATCTTCATAGATCACTGAGAGCAATTATAAATAAATACAATAAAATAGGTATCCGGAGATGTTTAATTCGATATACAGCATAAAATTGTAGCATATTATTAGTTTTTGATATGCCAGTCTGTTAGAATATGAAACTCTTTATTTGGTAAAAATCAAGGCAGATTAGAGATGATAAGCGCTTTGTGAACAAGACAAGTTGCAGATATTTGAACTACAAAGAACCATAATGAAAACAAGATTATAAGAAATAGAGAATGATCTGCATGTAATTGACAATTATTTAGCAGTTGGTTTAGCAACCGTCACCAGCAAGATTGACAAGATTAACAAGTGCAGGCAAAATAAGAAAAGGTATATAATAATTGGTCTAGCAATCACAACTTGAAGAACAGGAGAGACTGAGAACTGAAGGAGAAGAAACCAAAGCTCGCCCATGTTATGTATCAGAAACCAAACAGGAAATAATATGGATTACAAAATGAAAGATACTTGGAAGTGAAAGAAAACTATTGGTAAGATGATCAAACCTACCACATAGAGCACCTGATATAAAATTTCTGTCAAATAAAATAACAAATCATATCTGCAAATACTAACATAACAGAAAACCTCTAGTGAGGGAAATATCCAGACTAGATTCAACTATAGAACTCACCTAAAAGAGTATTAGTTGACGGACATCATGTTTATTAAAAGAAACATGCATGCCTACAAGTTCCAGTAATCAATGCAAAACCATAGACAATAAATATCAAAAGGTAGGCCAAAAAAAATGGAATAATCACATGGATAAAAATGTTGCACCTCTATAAATAGTTCAAATGACTTGCAATCCTCTCCCATCTCTGCCTGGGGCAAAATCTTTGAACTGTTAGACTCATTGTTTAGTACTTTTATAGGACACCCGGCATCCCACCCACCACAGTCACAATGTCCATTTGTCTTCCATCTATCAATAAGATTAGAAGGGCCACCAAATTCGGCAACTGGTCCACCATGAAATCCATCCGGAACTAAAACAGTCACATTCCCGGCAGTCTTCTTCCTTTCACTTTCAGATTGCTCTTGACAACATTTGGAAGAAGATGATGGCAGCCCTCGAGAAAAATCAGCATCATTGAGTTCAACTTTCTCAAGGAACTTGAGACCCCAACCTCCAAAAGCTGCATCTTTTGAGCTATTATATCTGTGATCTCCTACAACTATTGCCGCCAATTCAAGATTGGGTGGGAAACCATTTGTGAGCTGATCTGCACAGTCTGATTCATAAATAGTTTGTAACTCATTAGAGAAAAGTTGCCACAGGTCCTCAAACCGAGAACCTGATTCACCAAACTTAAGTTTATGATTGTGCATGTATGAGTGACTTGGCCTAAACATCTCAACCACCTTTTTGGATTGCCCGTTACTTTTCTTGATATTTGATAGTGGCTTTTCCTTTTCTTTCAAAGATTCTTCATTGGCACCAAATAAAACAAACTCAATTTCCATGAATTTAGATCTTCTGGAATTCACAATTAAAGAACTCGATACCTTCATCTTTCCAACAACATGTGAAGCATTAGAAACATTTTTGTTTGATGCAGTTCTGCTTGCTTTCCATGAATGGAACAGATAAATGTAATCCAGGGACTTATCAACAGAGGGACTAATCTTCAGAGGATGAGCCACATATACTTCGCCTCCATCATCATCTACAGCAAATAAGAAATAAGGGATGCTACTTTCCCAGACACAGTAAACAAGCGCTGAGGTGACAAAGCTATGTTCCGGTGAAGCAGACAGGTCAGAGGAAGTCGATCTGGTACTTGAGCAAGAAAAGATCAACTCTTGAGAGAATTTTGCTTCAGATCCTTGTACCGATGATCTATAAGTCTTAGGAGAGCGTACCAAATTTGAGGACTGCGTCTCTCTGGTTCTGACTAATCTTAGTCTACTTTGTTCTGTACCAACATCTTGCTTGACTGGATCAATCGGCGATGAAACTTCCATGAGGCCCATTTTCTGCATAAATCCTTCTACAGAGTTAAATATCCTTTTAGCTGAAGGACTTACAACTATTTTTCCTGACTGAACCTCAGGTGAATATTCGAAAAAGAAGTCACCCGATGGTTTATGCTTTGTGCAGCTTTCCTATGCATTGAGCTTTTAAAGGCAACAAAGTAGCGGCCATCTTAGCAGGGACGTTTAACACAGAACTTCTCCATAATAGATAGCATGAGAGCCAGAACTAACTTCTCCTGAGTCAAGATTTTTCTCAGTACTGATGATCTAATCATGAAAGTTGATCTGATTATTGAATGGAGATGTTCTTTGGATCTAACTGCATCTTCCACTAAATTTCAGCTGTTTGATTCCCTTCCAATTTTATATTTGCCATTGCCATGATGGAACAGCACACAAGACACTAACCTTCACAATAATAAACTGGGTAAACTTCATGCTGTGTTGTTAGAAAAGAAAATACAAATTCATAACATAGGTATAGCATCTATTAAATACAATTCTAGGAATAAGCATCATGTGCAATTTATTTCATTGTTCTTCTAGAGCATACTAAATTACACACTATCAGAAGGCGCAACTTTGATAAACTTCAGTTTCTTGTTCTTTTTTCTCGTCATGAAGTTCATGAAACCATCAAATTGGGGCTAAAAATTTTCACCTCATGGTTCCAAAAACCTGCCTCTGATACTATACCTATCTAATCTGCCGATTGGAATGCATACACAGTTCTGTGGATGTTTCTACGGATTACTAGTTCATAGTGTAATCTTTATGGTACTGGGTTCACTCTCAGTAGAGCTAGTTTCCTGGCAACCACAAGCAGGGCACTAGATAACATATTCCTGTTCTCACACACACAGACACTAAAACAAGCATCAAATAAAGTGAATTGTTTAACCCCTTTGGCTTCTGCTGCACTATCAAGCCAAATAAAGAAGGTACATATGCACCATAGTCATGGCGTCGATCAAAGAGTTTCAATCTAATGACACTAGGCCATGCAATTGCCAAAGCTCTCTCTCTCTCTCTCTCTCTCTCTCTCTCTCACTCACAAACACACAAACATACACACACACACAAATGTAAAGACAAAAATCCCAGCCATTGACATGATGCAGCAGAAATAGATGAGGAAAACATGAGCAAAAAGCAGATTGCCTCATGACAACTGCTGCTGACTTTAAGTTGATTCTTTGGTTTCAAAATATATTATTTTTGGGTCGTAGTTTCCTTCCGGTTCATGACACATAAAGTTCCAACTTTTGGGCCTTCATCAGCACCCATAAGCTACGCAAACGAGCCATTCTCCTAAATTACCAAAAGAAAGAAAGATCAAGAAAAACCTCCACCATATCTACGATTGTCATTAGGTTCCAAAAAATATCTGGCAAACAGTACGAATGGCATTTCCTTCTCTTCCTACAAATGCTTTATCACAAGTTGAGTCTCCACTTTTATTCTTCCAAGGAGAATTTTGGTCAAGTTCCTTCTTATCTATATCAGATTCCCAACATCCATACCCTTCACAAGATTTCAGCAAGGATATGAACTAAAGATAAAAGTAAGAGCGGGGCATCAAATTCCTCACCTGGGACACAAATATTGGCGAACTTGGGTTGGTCCTGCTTCTAGAAAGGGACCATCTTTCGCTATTAGCAAGCCAAAATCTGACCACCAACAGAGCAGAAACGGGGAGGATCAGCAAGAGGAGGGTGACTGATCAGTAAAGAGAGAAAACGAAGACGACAGAGTTTAAGACCGTCATAGAAAGGTGACTGCTCGTCCTGTAGAGAAGGGTAATAAGAAATGAAATGGAAGGGGAGAGTTAAGGAGAGTAGCAGAGGAGAAAAAGGCAACTCCTTTCCCAAGTCCGTGTGACCTTTTTCCCTCTCTTTTCCGTTTAAGCATTGAACAGCTGCAGGTGCCTCACAGGGAAACGACGACGTCCAGCAAATCAGCAGCAACAACTGTAACCCTCCAATTCGCCATTAATGACAGCAGCAGCGTGTGAGAATTAAATAACTAGAGAAGGAAGCAACCCAAGAAAACCAAATCCAAGACATCGACGTTAGCTGTGGGAATGCCACCTGCTCCTCCACTCCCATGTGATTCATGACCTCAAAGTCCGATCTTTCCTTTAGAACACATCCCAAAATCGGATTTTTGCTCGTACAAGAACAAAAACGATGGATTCCTTTACCGCCCCAATTAACAGAATCGAGAAAATTACGACGCACTGGCCACATCTGCTCTCTCTTTGTTCGATTTTGTTCTTTCTTTTGTGCTTCATTTCGTCGCCTACTCTTCGGTAAGATGAAAGATAAGGAGAGGTAGATCCCAGTCGCCTCGGCCTACTCTACTCAAAGCAGAGAGAGAGAGAGAGAGAGAGAGAGAGAGAATGGGTGCCGAACGTGCGTGGGTGTGTGGTGCGTCCACCGCCCGCCACTTTGTCCCCACATCGATCCCCTGTTTCGTTGCTTGTTTCTGTTGTACGTACTTAGATGTCAGAGACTTCAACCACGATTCACGACCCCAATACGGGACTCTGTTGGATGACCAGCTATCGGGGAACACTACAGCATTCCTTTAATGAGCAGATTAGGATTGTTCTGCTACAGTCAATTTGCTCTCTGACGAAATTTAATGTGTGTGGGCGGCGAGCAGCGGGAATTGAGGTGCATGTTGGCAGATCAACTGCAGGGTGGCGATGTGAGTCTGTCACCATGTGGATCACAGCAACACAAACCTGCTCAACGAAAAAGAGAAAGCATTTGGATCATCGTCCAAACTTGTGGGTTGACAAATCCTACTGTGTGCTTTGTTTGCTCTCATTAGTTGTAATCTTTAAAGCAGAATACCTCAAGATATCCTGCGATCATGTTGCCGGCAAGCATAATCATCTCTGGTGATGCTTAACCAGTTTGAAGGTGGCATTCACAACCCATCGTCTCTTTTCCGAGGAATGATGATTGCTTGTGATGGAAACAAAGCGAGTGCTTTCGACTTTACCGTCCACATCGCAGTAATTTCTCATTATGAGATGTCTTCCAATAATGCCTCTGAATCCTATTAAATAATGAACTCAATAATCATGATTTGGCCAACATTTATTTCAGAATTTAGATTTTGCGTACTGATTGAATGATAACCCACCTTTTCGTTTGCTTAATCGGATGGGAAGTAGAGATCAGGGCATGTTTGTTCCTCTAGTTATCATGCTCTGCGTCAAGCTCAGGCACACACTTCAGAGTTCCATGCTTAGGGCCACAATATCCCATGGTTCAGCTCTCAGGATTGGAATCTGATGCTCTTTTAAGTTGAAAAGGATGTTCCTGCAGCCTAGATTGATTGCTTCTCCCGATGAACCAGCCAAATACTGGTGGTCAATTCTCTAATGCTGATGCAGCTGTGATTAAATGTCAGCAGCTTTTATTAGATTGACTTCCTCCTAATATATTTCTCTGGTTGAATCAATTAAGTCATCTTTTTGGTTTGATTCAAGTAGGACTTACTCTGCTTGCTTCTGATAGCAGACAGGTTGTTCTTGAAAAGTTGGTTCTGCCCAGATAATTGGGTCTCCAAGCAGTTGATATCTAATGTTCTGATAACTCAAAGCACATTGTATATTTAGCTATCAGATATGAGAATGAACAACGATAAGCATTTGTAATTTAAAGTATACAGATCGCAATCTAATTCGTAGATCTATTTTTAACTTCACAACAGCTAACAAGTGAATGCAGGAGCATAATTCTTTGGAGTTGAAACATGGAGAAAAGGAAGTATATGGGGAAGAACTCGTCGTAGTAACAACATTCTCCACACCATTAGAGTTTATTGAATGGATGATGGACTCTCCTTGTTTAGGCCACACGAGTCATATCCAGGATTCAAGGGTGTAGTTATACTTGAACGAGTTGACCCCGCTGATATGTGCAAGGATGTCAGAAGAATCGAGGATGTCTTCCTCCTTGACGACCGCCTGCACGAGCAGATTCGCTGAGATCTGAAGTAACTCTCCATAGGAATGATATCTAGATAGGCAGGGTGAGAGCTTACTTCTTCGTCGTCGTCGAATTCATGGCTGCTGGAGCTCAGTCTTGCCACTTCTCCGAGCTCGTCATTCTTCGCAAACCTTCCCCGGACTCGAGGTCGGCTGTCTGCTAAAGTTTTCCGGCATGCATACTGCGAACGCCTTTTGTCAGCTCGAATCGCTGCTCCAACTCGACATGAAATGAGATCGCTTTAAGTTACCTTGATCTTCTTGCTGAAGTTTCTTTCGTTGCGCTTCTTCATGTACCGGTGGATCTTCTCCTTCCTCTCCTCCACGGACAAGCGGCCAACTTTGTAGGCGGAATCATCCAACGGTGCGACGTCGGACGTCGGCAGCGGTGCCGGAGGCTGGTTGCCACTGCAGCCCATCATCAGATGCTGGCTGCCTCCGCCATGAACCTTCATAGGAGAAACAATATACTGAATCCCCCGAGAGGGCAATGCGGGGAATAGCAAGCATTTAATAGATTCCTAATGCTTGCCATAGTTCTCAGCCAACAAAGCTGGATTTAGTTTTATGGTGAAGGAAAGATGAAAAGTGAATGAATGGTTATGAACACAAGTGGAAGTTCTTGGAGTAGATCAAACGCAACAAGGCTTTGTGTCGCAGGTACCTGCAAGTCGCCGGAGCTGTACATGTGGGGCCTCGCGTCGTGCCCGTACGGCCCCAGGCCGCTGCTATCCGACACGTTGACCGGCCCCAGCACTGGCATTCCTGCACCGGAGAGTCCCTGCGGCCGCTCGCCGCCGTACAGCATCCCGCCGCAGAACAGCGCCCCGATTCCAACCCCTTCGATGAACCCGCACGGCGGCGCTTCCAGCCTCACCAGCTCTGGCGGCTGCTGCATTCCCCCCGCCGCCGAGTAGCGGTCCTCCTCGTACGCCGCCTGCGGGTGCTGCTGCTGGCTCGCTGAGGGCCCCCCCGCCGCCGGAACAGGGACCACCAACCCGTGGTCGAACGGGTACTCGCTGGAGATGGCATCCGTCGTCACGAGCTGATCGAACGGATCCCCCGCGTACGGAGGCGGCGGGACCGAGAGAATCGCCGGAGGAGGAGGGGGGTTCGAGGAGGAGGAGGAGGAGGAAGGGTAGTGGGGGAGGTCGGGCTCGGGATCGGGATCGGGATCGGGCCGGGGTGGAGATGCGTCGAGGAGGGCGTAGAAGGAGGGGAAGGGGGAGAAGGATGCGTCGTCACCGGGGTAGCAGCAAAGCGGTGTGCTGGCCGCCGTCGTGGCGGCGGCGGTGGAGGAGGACACGTCGTCGTAATGCGCGAAGAGGAGGGACTGGTGCTGCTGGTGATCAGAGCCTGGGAAGAGGTCCCCGGCCGCGCTGCCGTCGTCGTCTTCGCAGAAGTCGAGAAGCTGAGCGGCGATGGGGCTGGAGATACCCTCCTGCTTCCAAACAATACACTATCTATAATAATTTCGAAAAATATTCTCATCTAAGAAAATATGAAAGATGGAAAACAAATAAAGAAGAAAAAAGGTCACATATCTCTATAAATCAGAAACATTAAACATAAGCTCCTCCTAGCATCTATTTTCATATTTCTATAAATCAGTAACCTTTCTGCATAAATACTGCCAAGAATTGTTTGAGGTAATAACATTCATTCCTAGTCCTTTTTAACTTGGGTCAACAAAGAACTCAATGAGTCCGTTGACCTCCGTCTTCGCTCAGATAGGTGCTTCACCAGCACTGACGGGCGACGACAACTAGTTCACGACAATACACGAAGATCTCCTGTCTATATTTGCTTCATGCATGGCGCATATATATATATATATATATATATATATATATATATATATAGGTACATGTGTACGTGTACATATGGATATGCGGCCTGCATGGAAGACACGTGAGGAAGTGAAGGTTTACGTTCACGATATGTTGAAACAAAGCACCTTTACCAGCCAAAGTGAAAGATTCTCCCACATTAAATTCGTTCCGGAGTTGTCCAAATCAAGCAGAATCGGGGCGCTTTACCGTACCGCAGGGAGCTTGTGTTCTTAATGGGCATCATGTGGGGATGAGAAAGCTTAGAACAGCCCTTCAAACAGGTATATGTTCTTGACGACTGGTATCTCTTTCTCGTGTCTCCTGATTAATGTAAGCCTCACAATGCGTGTTTTTTTGAAACATTCGAATCATTTTAGTCTTCGGTAGAGAGAAAATGAAGTGAAATAGAAACAGCATTACGACATCAACTGAGAGGAAAAAAAAAAAAAGAATAGCTTATAAATGGAGGTCATGCGCGAAAGTTGTCTGAAAATAACGCTGAAAAGCTACGCTACGAACTCTAGGAGATGGATGACATGCATGGAAACAAGAAGAAATCAACGTCATACAAGTGTTGGCGGAGGAGGATTCACGAAACCTGAAGCTATTTGAAGCTTTATAATTCGATGGAGTCCAAGAACAGAAAGCTAAGAGAGAACGATCTTGCAAGAGAAATGCTCTCAAAACACATGCAACTCCAGCTCAAAGCAAACCAGGAATTTAGAGGAAAGAAACATGATCATTCTACACACATGTCAACACAGGGAATCGACTGCATAAATACGAAAAAGAAGAGATGAAAATGGAAGGAGAGTTTCTCATGGCTTACGATCAAGAGCCCCTCGGGATTCTGTTCTATCATGTTCTGCAACATGCCTCTTTCACCGACTCTCGATCTCCGGAACAAGAAGCAATGAGACGAAGAAGAAGACCTAAAGCACTTCCTCGTAGCGTTCTTACTGATAACCTAAGATCACCTTATTCTCGCCTGGCAAGACAACTCACACCGCCAACAAACCATACAACTCCATCGCCTCATATATAGCGAGGCGAGAGAAAGCAGGAGGGCTGTTGGCTTATTATTACGACTGCCTAAAAATGGCGTGGGGAGAAAAGATCAAAAGACGAATCGAGAGAGAAGCAGGAAGCGGGGCAGATAACGGAGAGTTCCTCGTACGGATATACGGCGTCAAAGACCGAGCTCCGAGCTTGACGGTGGACCGCAGGAGGGCACACGTCCGTTTGCCACGTCGACGTCATGGAGACCCGCGGTCAAACGTTTCATGTCTTCTTGTTTCCGGAAACAAGAAACAAGCATATTCTCTTGTTTCCTGAGTTGTTTACGGAAAACCCGCAACAAACACAGATGGTTTTTATGATGCTTAATTGCCAAACTTGCACTTCCCATTCCGAGCTTAGATACTAATTATCGAACGCCGCCCGTTTCACTAATCATGGTTAATTACTTCACAAGATGGGACGACATACACAAATCTAATAATGCATGGAAACAGAAGCCTGCCGAGAGCAGGGAGGAACCAATTCCCATCAGTCCCTCAAAAGGACTTCCACTGTCTGTCTCAAAGCTCGAGAGGTCACACGGCCTGCAACTGCGACTGGGGGAATCTGCAAACCATTCAGACGAGTTTGTTCTCTGTTGGCCAGGAGAGGTGACCCAGCGGAGGAAATAAGAAAAGGAAAACGAGAGGATCAACACAGATATCTTGTGAAGTGGCTGCTGCCGCCCCTTTAGAGCTGCACTGGAATCTCATGCCCGCCCTTGTTAGAACACGCCATCCATGGACATATGCTTGCGACACCTCCACTTGCATGGCTATCCCGACACAGAGGTTTAGATCTCTGCTTCTGCGGGCTGCTTTGATTCACCAGTTGGGGAAAGCTCGGCATGCAGCACCAGCCATGCATATGTTCTCGCTGTCGATAAGACGTGAGATCCCCCAAAGTTGCTGCCAAAACAATTTGTTTATTAGATATATAAATATTAGTTTTGTCAAATAAAAAATAATAGGCCTATTAGCTCAGTTGGTTAGAGCGTCGTGCTAATAACGCGAAGGTCGCAGGTTCGAGACCTGCATAGGCCAAATTTTTTTTTCGATATTAAAAATAATAAATTTTATAATATAATTAAATTATACATATTAACCAGTTTCAGAAAAGAAAAAAAATATTATTTTATCGTAGTTTTCTCCTTTTATGAGACCAACAACAAAAAAAAAAGTCATTGGAAGGGACCAATTCTCCATTGCATATCATGTTTCTTATGATCTATTATCCTATGGGTGGGTTCAAATATGAGCACCAAACCATAAAATTCTTTGCAGGAGACACCAATAGTAGCAGCATTAAGGTTACAGGGAATACATACTGCTGGCCAGATAAATTGGGATCCTGATTGAATCATGCATTCATTGTTCAAGCCATTGTAAGAATTCTGAATGAGAGCAAAACATTGCAGAACTCAATGTTTCAAAACAATTAATTAAGAATTAGATGAGATCCACATCACATACAACCAAAACTTACACTGAGCATGTATTCTGTGAAAAATAATCTCCATGAATCTGTGTAGGCTTACATCTGTATTGGAAGGACATATATATATATATATATATATTGATAACATGATGAAACAGAGAGCATCCCCAGCAGTGAGACCAGATTGGATACAGCCATTATTCCATTGCTTTCTCTCCACCATCACTTGTTGGATGGCAAAACCACATGCCCAAAGCAAACAGCCAAATCCATCTCCCTCTCTGCATCCCATCCAGTCCACCACCACCCCCACATAGAAGACAAACATCCACCACCTCCACCACTCACACCATTTTACCCTTGACAGAGGACAAGGGTACATTGGCACCCTTCCCACTCTCCCCCACCATTACTCTTCCCCACCTGTCACCCATCAACCTTCAATAATCTGCAGGAGAACACAACAAAGAGTTACATGCAAGCTTGGGCCATCTCTGACATCTTAGGTCTCTGCAATGAGACCAAGTGGGTTTTGCCAGCATTACTCACCTTCTTTCTTTTTCATCACACTCCTGGCAAACAACAGGCAGATGATGAAGAAGCCCACTCCTGCTGCCCCTCCCACCACTATGGCCACTGTCTTCCCTGTTTGCCCTGATCACCAAGAACCAGTCCATCCATCATCACTGCTTTTGGAACAAGGCCATAACATGTTTCCTCCATAGAGAAAGAGCAAAGTCTGTTCCTTTCTTAATAGGCAAAACAATTAATTGAACACCTCAAAAAGAAATCTTTTCAGAACACAAGTATCAGACAAAATAATGAAAAGGAAACTTCGGATCCATGCAACTATCATGAGATAAAAAGGAAACAACAAGTCAGATGCAAGATATGAACAAGATGAAAATGAAATCTAAAATCCATGCATCGCTATCATAAGATTGAAATCAAATGCAATGTGAGTTCTGGGGGGCCAAAAAAAAAGATTACTTTGAGATTATATGAATCAGAGAAAATGAAAGATTAAAGAGCTTCGAATCCATATGCAAATTGGCTTGAAGATTTAGCTTAAGTAGAAGGGGAACAAAAATGGAATTTTTAGTATTATTAACAATACTCACCTCCAACGCCGCCGCCGGCGGTGGTGACGCCATTGGCGTAGTAGCTGTAGCTGATGTAGCACTTGTCGAGGTAGACCTGGCCAGAGGCGGCGGCGCCGCACTCTACCTCCGACTTCTGGATGGCCTGGGCCACGCAATCGCTGCAGTCGCCGGTGGAAAGGTCGCCCTCGCACTGCGCCATGGTGTAGACGGATCCATAGCTGGTGGCGTAGAATCCTTGACTGCCGGCTACGCCGCTCTGGAGCTGGCTGAAGGCCGTGTCCCGCTTAACCTCGAAGTCGCCCCCGCCTCCGCCGGAGCCACATGTCTTGTAGAGCATCTGGGTGCCGGAGACCTGGGGGAAGCCCGACACCTGGTACAGGGCGTAGCATCCGGCGAGCTGGACGCGTGCGGCGGCGGCATCGCCGCAGAGAGATGACCACATGGGGAGGAGGCGGCCGACGCAGTCGGAGCAGTCGGAGGGGGAGAGGTCGCCGCGGCACTGGAAGAGGCCGAAGATGGACTGGCCGCCGTAGGCAGAGGCAGTGGTCTTGTAGAACTTGGAGTTGGAGGCCTGGGCGCTCAGGGAGGAGGACAGGGCGGCCAGGGTCTGGCCGTTGGCAGCGCCTCCACCGGAGAACGTCTGGTTGGCGCAGCCCTTGTAAACCAGGTTGTAGAGGCTGCCGGCGGCGGCTGGTGACAGGCAGGCAAGGCAGAGTACTGTCAGGGTGACGGCTACTCTTAGCAGTGGAAATGCGAATGAATAGTTTGGAGGAGGAGAAGAGTGGTGGCGGCGGTGGCCTCTGGGGATGCCCATCTACTACTAAGTGGTTTTTCTCTCTTTCCTTCTCCCCACTATCCCTTCTCTTCTTCACAGTCTCTCTAACTACGTGCAAGAGAGTGACAAAAAAGCCTAATTTGACAGTAGAAACAGCCAATGATGAGTCATTTCAGGGTTCCAAAGGAGAGAAGAGAGGAGGAGATAGGGGGGGGAAGGAGGGTTCCGGAAACTAATCTCAGCACGTTGAGGTCATGTTCATGAGAATGCAGCGAGCTGTGAATAAAGTAATGCGGCAGGAGGCATGGATGTGGTGATGAGTTGGTGGTGAACGGGGCCAGCAAGAAGAAGTATTCCAAGAGCAAGAGTCAAGTCAGAGGAGGAGGCTGGAACGCAGGACGGTGAATGCATGGTTTGACTCCATGGCTCGCAGTCCACAGTGCTCGCTGAACCAGGGAGGAAGGAATGGGGTTCTCTCCCCGGGCCGAGCTTGATATTTACGCCAGCAGCGACTTTTTCTCGCCGATTCATGGAGTGGGGAGCGCGGGGAGCGGAGTTGTCAGAGGCTCTCCCAGTTAAAACAGGGAAGAAGGCCTTTTTTTCTGTACTGCCTACGCCTCCACCTTTTCCTTTTGCTGGTGTCGTCGTCGTCGTCGTCGTTCCCGAAACTGGTTTCTTGCGGTGGGAGGAAAGGACCTCGAGGCGGTAAAACGTGACCTCCATCGGGATTTGGCGCATGGGATTTGGGAAAAGTTGGATCGCTCGACTGTAGAGACACTCGGCCACCATCATCTTCTTCTTCGTCTTCGTTTCCGAAGAGTTGATTTCTCCCAGTACACCATCATCGTAGGTTCTGCTTCATGGAACTTACGAAACGCTCTTTGTATCAGTAATACTGCATGGAAAGGAATGAAGCCATAGCTTCGAGGGAAGTCTCATCCTCGATATGACTATTAATAATAATAATAATATTTATTATTATTATTATTATTTTCAGTAGAGAGATAAGATTGATGTGTGGCTAATATTTGTGACTAATTACATAGTTAATTTTTTAAAACATTTTTCGATTTTTATATAAAAATAAATATCTAAATTTATTTATCATAATATCCTCATCTTATCAATGAAAATATGAAAATAAAAAATTTTAATATTCAATGTTGGACAATATGAATGGTAGTTAATAATGATATCGTTAAGAGCCGTAGATAAGTATTATCGATAAAGAGAACGATAAATAGTGTCGCTTGACATATATATATCACCGATTATAGGTGAGCAATAACACTAATATAGATGCTAAAAGATTTTTTTTGTTGCTCGAGAATTATGTCGATATAGACATAGATGTAGAACGTTACTCACCTCTCACCCAAGTATTCTCATCCACATCAACGACTGGTAGCTCCCAATGACATCATCGTCCGCTACCACTAATACCGTCTGTCATCGTCAATTGAAATTATTTTTACATTTTATTTTTGTATTTTCATTAGGGTACATTAATCTATACATTTTACTCATAATTATAGAGATATCACTTTTTAAAATATAAAAACTAAAATATTAAAGATAATTAACTTTAAGAAATAATATGTAGTTAATCCAATATCCAAAGCATGTGCGATTGGAAAGGAAGTAAAATTACATCATTATTTATCATTATTTAATCTTAAAGGGTAACTCCATCTTTTTAGAAATATTTACGTCATTTCATAGGGAGATTAAAATCAAGATGCCAACAATCAATTTCTATTAGTTAATGCAGAGGTTACGTGCAATCCATCTCAGCACTTTTGAAGCTGAATTAAACATGAGGAATATTAGATTTAAATTGATATCATATTAAATTCATGACTATTATCAAATCCATCTAAAAGTTTAATTGGAAAGATAAATACGTGATATAATAAATATTGATCTGACTGTCACATCCCTACACCCTTGGACGATTATGTCTCTAGCATGATCGACCCGACACAGTGGAGTCGACTTAACGCAGGCATAGAAGAGTCAGCAGTTGTACGACCGACCTGACATAGATAAGATCGACCCATCACGATCACAGCAGGCAAAATGTGCACCACACTATGAAGACCAGGGGGATCAAAAAATCGATAACTTAACTGACTTAATCATCAAAGAGGTCACGTCGAGAACCCCACCCGACTCGACCTTCTTGCAGGAATCTTCAACTGACCTGAGCCGTAGGCACAGATACCCGACCCGAGCTCCAACACTTCAACTGCCGACTTGGACCCGAGGGCTTCTTCCACCCAACTGTGCTCCACTCGAGACGAATACAGACGAACTAGCGCAGATGAGCCAGACCCAATCGTACTCACTTAACAGACACGGAGGCACAGACCGTGCCTACTGGACATGCATGAAGATTTTCCACAAACTATAAGTTTACTAATGCTAGTTAAAAAAAATTACAGATGTATATTAAACAGGGTAATGTTTATAAATGATGTTTATGAAAATGAATGAAGACTCAAAATTGAGTCGAGGATGAACAAGAGACACGTTGGTGGAAAAAAAAAAAATTCTGACACACAAATGAAGAACCAATTATAATAGAGTTAATAGTAGTAGAGAACGATCCGCAAGAACTTTTAATGCAGAGGGAACATTTAAATTGGCTATAAATTTAGAATATGTTTATTCCTAATTCCTCTTGTTATTTATAATTTTATCTTAAGAACTTTTAATATTTTTAAGATATCCACTTGTAAATAAACGAAAATATCCTTGTCACATTTTCTTTTTTCTTTCTCTTCTTTTTCTAATTAGAAGTGGTGAACAACGTGGAACAATATCAAACAGATATATATAATAATAAAATTATATATAATTATTTTTTAGGGGTTATCGATAGCAAACTTTTAAATTTAAGATGAGGAGCACTGGCAGCAGTGATCTAAAAATTATACAATAGCATATTGAATTAGAAGGCATCAAATTTTACTCTTCTGTTCCTCTTCTACTTCTTACTCTTCATAAATCAGCATGCTAGAAAGCGTCTGAGATGACCAAACATCTCGAGATCAAACTATCAGACAACCAATGAAGAAACTGTGGCTGAATGCTAAGGAAAGAATCAGTAATGTTCGTTGCCAACCAACGACAAAAGCATCACTGAAGTATACAAACATCATAACATGACACAACGATAAAAACATGAAAGAACACAGAAACGCAAGTGTTCAAACATCATCATCTTCCACAGAAGTTATCCCTCGAGTCACAAAAGGCTGTGGTGGTGGTCAAAGGAACATTTAAAGTTCATTTAAAGGTACAAACAAGATCTCTTTGAACGTGGCCCTGCATTGACCGATAAGAGGTCCTTTGCCTATAATGTTGACAACCCTAATCTCCCACTAAGTCACAAGTCAAGAAAGAAGAAAGCCTAATGGTACAGTAAAAAGAAACATGGATAGAATGGAAGAGCGTTTAAGAGGATGAGTCGAATTTGTAGTGCTTATCGACAGCGACGGAGACATCCCAGGTGCAACTGAGTCCCTTGGGGAAGATGGCAAGGTCTCCTGCGCCGAACTCCATGCACTCTGGGCAACCCTTCGTGAAGATCTTCACCTTCCCTTTGACGAGGTAGCACGTCTCTTGGGCGTCATACTTGAGAGGGAACTTTCCTGGAGGACACCCCCACCTGAACAACAACAAATCAAAGCAAGCAGAAGAAGAAGAATAAACAAAGGGAACTCTGTAAGAGACAAGAGAGAAGAAGAAGAAGGGATCACATAGTTTACTTGGGCCATGACTTGATGCCAAGCTGTTGTAATCGCGACTCAGGAAGGTTTCTCTCGACGGTGACGGCGAGGCTCCGCGCATCAGTCTCCGTTGCCCCATGCTTTGAGCTTTTGGCCATCGAAGTCGAAGAGGAAGGAGGCGAAGCGGCAAGTTGATGGCAGTTCCTGGACTCGCTCTTATCCACTGTGATGAGAGATGGGGAACGGAAAGCAGAGCTTTTGTGTTCGTTGTGCTTGAGATATAGATCGAGCAGTTACCACCCGACAGATACGAGTGGAAGTTTACATGTTCGTTGTGCTTGAGATGTATAGATCGAGCAGTTGTGGTTCTCGAATTGAATAGTTATCAACTCAGTGAGTCGACTCATGATCATGGGGCTCAGTTTAATTTTTACCAGCGAGCGAATGGAAGTTCAAATGTGAAGAATGATCATTATTCGTATTTAAAATAGACATCTGGAAAATGTGCCATCGATAAGGAATTAATTTGGGCATCCGATCTCAATTCCTGGTCGAAGAATTAATTGGGTTACCTTTCCGAGTCAACTCGACCGAGTCAGATGTCAGATCAGGAGGAGAGAGAGAGAGGCCAAAACGTTGATCACGGGGATCCGAGTGACGTGGCAGCACCTCGCGTTTCAGATTCGACTGGGCCCATTACAATCGTTATAATGGGCCGGATCATCATTGGAACGAGACCCGTTAAGCAGACATAAATTAGCCTCAGCGTCGAAACCCTAGAGAGCAGCAGCGGGCGGCAGCGGAGGGAAGAGGTAAGAGGGAAAGAGGAGAGAGAGGGCGAGGCAAGATGCCGGCGGGGCACGGGCTGAGGGCGAGGACGAGGGACCTCTTCTCGCGGCCATTCCGCAAGAAGGGGTACATTCCCCTCACCACATACCTGCGCACCTACAGGATCGGCGACTACGTCGACATCAAGGTGAACGGCGCCGTCCACAAAGGCATGCCCCACAAGTTCTACCACGGCCGCACCGGCAGGGTCTGGAACGTCACCAAGCGCGCCATCGGCGTCGAGATCAACAAGCAGGTCCGATGCTCCGTCCCTTCCTCAAACCTCCCCCGTCCTTCACTTGCTATCATCTTCTATGCCGTAAATGTCAAAGGTTGCGTCTTTTTTGTCCATGTACCGATCTTGGGTTGTTAGTCTGCTGTGGGCTGCCTAAACTAGAGCGGAATGGGAAAGACTTGTCATTGTGGCCTCATCGATGAATTGAATTGATGGTTGTTGGTTTGGTGCTGCATCAGGTTGGCAATCGGATCATCAAGAAGAGAATCCATGTCCGTGTCGAACATGTGCAGCCGTCGAGGTGCCAGGAAGATTTCCGTTCGAGGGTGAAGAAGAATGACCAACTGAAAGCCGAGGCGAAGGCGAGAGGCGAAATCATCAGCACCAAACGGCGGCCGGAGGGTCCTAAGCCTGGTTTCATGGTCGAAGGTGCTACGCTCGAGACTGTCACTCCCATACCTTACGACGTCGTCAATGACCTCAAGGGTGGCTATTAGTTTTCTCCTCCTTTTTGACGAATTGTTAGCTCAGCTTTTGATCCTTGTTTTGCTTGAAGATTTCATCCGTCCAAATTAGTTGTTTTTCTCAGGAGATTGGTAGTATCAAACTTCCTTTTTAAGTTGAATGTTCATCTTATTATTCCCCAAAAGAAAGCCCAGTCGTCAATTGCTATTAATCCCAGCTTTCCGAGAAAGCAATCATCTCCTATCCTTCAAATAATATCAAAGACCCATTTGTGTATGTCTTCATTTTTGCTCAATTAATATATGCTCTTTTCGAATCAAGCATTTTAAGAAATCAGTCGGGACAGAAATGATAGAAAATTTATATTGCAAACTAATTTCTCGCTAAAACTCCATTTTAAGCTCATAACACTCTGCATTATGTTTGCTCTATAGCAGTAAACACTGAGTATGAATTCAGAAATAAAGCAAATACACAAATCCAAACTGACAAGCATAAGAACACAATGCAGAATTAACAAAGAAAAAAAAAATTTGTTACACAAGTTCATGGATATGTTACTGCATGTAGTAAGTAGTACACATTGCTAAAATGACATGGCCAGACTTCTCAAAAGTGTGCTGCTGACAGTGGAATACATGATGAACAAGAAGCTAACCTCTCTGCATGAGAGGAAAACTTAAAATAGCTATCTTCTTGATCACCACCACCACTACATCGATGTTTCCTTTGTTGATGAGACTATTCCTGTCATCACCAGGAACATATATGTCCAGTACTCCCCATCATTTTTTGCCACCCCAAGGGAGGTTTGAACCTTCTGTATCTATAATTTCTCCCATTTTGAGAACCTTTTCTGTAGATAAACTTCTTTCGGCTGGAACATAAAGAGCAGGACCATAATTGTTAATGGCAGCATGAATCTGCTCAAGTTTGTTTGGCATTGCTTTGCTCTCTTCATAGAGGAATCAAAGGTTCTTTACACAACAAACGCTCAACACCTCTCCTTCGAGGTGTTAGGGCTAATGATAAGATGAGAAGCTCTCGTATATACTTATGAGATTATATAGGTATGATAGAGGTAGACACCATACGAAGAGTAGTACTTGCATCATTTCGAGTGATGGAAAACTACGTTTCCGAGGAGATGGGTTCGTTCGGTGTCATTTTCGATTCAGGAACTAAGAGCTAAGATTCAGCAAATACGATGATTCCAAAATCCAAGAAGAGGGGTTGCTCCCTACGCGCCATTAGTGTCTCTGTATCAGTTTGGCTTTGGTGATGAGAACAGGGTAGGAATGGGATCCTCTCCTCTCCTCTCCCGGCCAAATAAAAGTTGGATGCTTTCCTTTTGTTCTACCTCATCTTTATCTTCTCTCCTCTTCTTCCACGTGCAGGGGCGGCTAAGTGCAGAGTAATAATTGAGCATCATCCACAGATCGTCTATATCTTGTATCAAAAGTCAAAATATCAAATTTGATATCCGCTAATATTTTATCTAATTTTTTTTTTTATATCCAATATAAGATTTATATCGAGTGTACAAGTATATATCGAATGATATAAATTAATAATATATTAATATTTTTTTTTCTTGATATGATAGAAAATCTTCATGAGTACCCACCCGCGTGATATTGTTATCGGTAATCATTCAAAATTTATAAAATTTATATTATCGATCAAGTATTTATTGAAATATTAATTTATTAGGTCTTGAGTTAAATATATTTTTTAATTCATCTTTTTTTTTAAGATCCTTAAAGGATCATATGATGTTTTGAAAATAATGATCCTTTACAATATATATATATATATATATATATATATATATATATATATATATATATATATATATATATATATATATATATATATATATATATATATATATATATATATATATATATATATATAATGGTTAAAGATCTTTTAAAACCTATGAGTTATGGAATTTGTGAATTTAGAATAGATAAGAGTATGGTGATATAAATCCTTCTCCAAATCACATAAAGGAAGGAAAGCAAAAATAATAAAAAATAAAAAATCTTCTCGCATGAATGTTTCTTAACTGGAGCATATATTAAGCTCTGTAACATGGATAGGGCCTTCAAAAGCAGCTTTATGAGGTTATGGACTTTAATTAGGTCATCCCCTTGAATAAGACTTCACTTTATCATTATATCTATCTTTACAGACAAACAAAGTAGTAAGTAGACCATTCAGGACCTAAATGATGAGGTGGATGACTTGATCAACATTATCCAACTTTGTTGGGTTGAAACATCTTTTTCCTAAGGTTGATATATATCCAAAGCCTGATACAGTCTCCAGCATCAGCATGTTGTGTCACTGTCATAATACCATTTGATACCCACCCACATCTGTGAGAGAAGTATCTGCTTTACTGACTCAGATTGCCAAATCACAAGCTTCAGTAAAAGTACACATATTTCTGTGGGGGGAAACAAAGAGAGGGTCCAGAAAAAAACATCCACAGGACAAACTGTTGTTGCTTTTGGAACAAAGACAGATGGCAAGGATTGACAACCAGCGGATGGTGCAACAGCACAATCAAACACCTGTTGGATGCATGACACCCCACATTGGATTCCATACTCGAAGATAAATGTGATAGATTTCAGCGAAGACCATCTTAGTCTTCTACATCAATGGAGAAGTAACGCAGAGGTGGAGTTTGAAGCCTTCCACCACCATCCTTTACGGATGAAGAAGGCTAAATATCTAAAGGTCAGCAGTACTTTTGTGTCCTTTAACGAGTCTTGCCAACGATACTCCATAGGCATAACAGTTGACAATATCTTATGGCTGTGCCTCCTTTTTCTTCCAAATAGAAGTGGATGTATGAATCATCTGTGCGAGACAGGAGGAAGCAACATCGCCTTCTTCTCCGTCCACTTGTGAACTCACTCTTTCTCGGCAAGACCGGTGATGGCGCAGCTTGTTTACGGACTGCAGAGGGGGAGGGGGGCAGAGGAGGAGGTGAAGAAAGAAGATGACGGATGCAAGCCGAGAAGGAAGAGAAGATGAAGAGGTCTGTGACCGTAGGCAAGTCTAATGCTTGGCTTTGGGGTGGGGGGGGGGGGAGTCGTTCATCCATCTCCCCCTCTGTTTCCTTTTCCTTTTCCTGTGTTTTCCTCGCCATCATGTCGCTCTCTTTTTGGATTATTTTTCCTCAAATTTAGTGCTTGATTTGGTGGTCTGTGTGCTGATCTTTCCTTCTTCTTCAATTAATGCTTGATTTGGTTGAGATGTAATGGCGTGATGGATCGAAGATGAATCAAGAAATAACGACAGTTCCATTAGATACTGTGATCGACCCTTCTTCTCCATGTATGTCTTCCCTTTTTAGCTGGGAGTCTATATATCAGCCATTGCCAACATCTCGACTGTCACAATCTTGCCCTGAAATTAAAATTTCCTAATGTTGAATCCCAGTGAAGGTCTTACTTACAACATTGAATCCAGAAAGAAAAGGTAAACCTGATATATACATTAAAAAAAAAAAAAAAAAAAGATGGATCTAAACAATCAAGATGCAGGGGATGGTTTTTCTTGGTTGATCATAATAGAGAAGAAAAGAAGGGACAATCTGTTCTCCATATTCCACAACAACAACAAATCTGAAAAGAAGAGAGGGGGATGAGAGCTCGTGTTGATTTAATAAAATATTTATCAGCCAGACTAGCCGAAACTTTCTTTTTTCTTTATATCGAGATTTGAAATGTAATTAATTACATAAGATATATTAGGACAACCAATGAAGAAGCCATTAGGAATTCTTATGTTTGACTTTAAAGTCTCATTGGCTTGAGCATGTATTTGCTAAAGTCCCATTTGCTTGATTCTTATGTTTTTTTTCATTTACTCTAAAATCCGTTCGTTTGAGCTTAAAAGGTTTTTTTCTTTTTTCATATATAAAATATTACATTGATATATGAAATCAATTTATTATGAATTTAGTGTTCAAAGTTTCATTCATTAAAGAATATGTCCGGACACAATAATCATACGGTAGCCCTCAAACATTAGCTGATATTAATTTGACGAATGGATGTTAATGATATGTTAGAAGAATGCAAGAATCACTTGTAATGATCTTGACATCTTCCCTCTAACGTTTCATCTACGGGGGTGACATGCTTGTAACATTTGTATTATTTTTTCTTTAGCTTTCGGTCTATGGGAGCGATAGACATATAATGATCGCAATGCTCTCATCCTAGTGCTTTGTATGCGAGGGTCAATCGAGGAGGGGCAGATCAAATCGATCATCTGTTGGTCATTATCCTTGGGGGGTCGATCATGCCGATACAAATGGTGTCCCATGGATTGTCATTCTTAGGACCGACATAAATCGTAACTACCTCCATATCTCTCTCGTATGGGGGCGATTGAGTCTTCATTGTTTACGTTAGTGCCCCTACGATGACCATTAGCAGAAAGTGATTGATTACCAAAATAATTACTGTCTAAGTCCCATAGTATTATTAGAAGATTCTTTCACTTATTATACAAAAACCAATTCAAATCTTTATTTCCTCCTATTTTTTTGTTCATTTTGTTCTATAGAAAACCGTCCGCATGGACAAGTACGTACAACCATTAAATTCTCCATCAACATCTATCTCAATAAGCTTTCCATTAGACCAAACATAAAGTAGAATTCACTTTGCACTCGCTTCATATTCTCCCTCACCGGCGGTAAAGGGACATCTGGGTTGTTCCCGGCCGCACGCTCATCTCGCGGCTCACCGACCCCCACGTGGAGCTCCCGAGTCCACACATTTGCCACATATATACCCTACACACTTCCCGCTCTTCCCACTCCCACTGTTCCCCTCGATATTTTACTCTACCGTTAATACCGTTACATTAGTTGCGCCCCCCCACCCAAATCTACCTTTGATCCTTTCTGTCTAAGTCGGCATGGACGGCGATGTAAGCTCCATCACGCTTGGATTCGGTCCAATAAGCGTATACATGTCTTGCATTGTGATGGAGTCGTACGAAGACTGGCATTTAAATCTTGTTCACTTGTCTATGTGGTTTGATCATGACGGTCGTCGGGCTTGCGGGTGATGGTGGTGGACAACGACTCACGCCACCTCGTCCTCATGGAGAGGCTGTTGTTGCAGTGCAACTATCCTGCAATGGACAAATGCTATTGATTCATTAATCTTCGACTTTCTTTGATTGTTCCATTACGTTCGAGTCATGTGTTAGCGAACTTTATCTCCTTATCGCTTATTAGCAGCTTTTTATTTGGATCTTCTACGTACAGTTATGACGTGTGAACAAGTTGAGTGAGGAAGCGATATCACTCGTCATGGATGATCGACAAGGCATTGATCTAATCATCAGTGATGCGTTTTTGCCAAGCGATGATGACTTGTTGATTCTGAAGTTACTCGCCTTGGTACTCGATTTTTCCTGTGATAAGTAGGTTAACTACTCCAAACACATATATTTTAGTGAATAATTCTACTTGGATTCTTGATGCATCTCCATGGCGTAGTGATGTCTTGGAGGAGTGGAGAGATCGGCATGATGATGAACTACATTGCCCACGAGTTGAAGACCGTGTACGAACCTGATAGCGGCATGACACGATCGGGTAATCTCGGGAAGAAACAGAAGGATTGCATACTACCCATTCGAGAGGCGGACGGAGTCGTCATCGACGTCTGTGACCTCAAGAACGCCAGACTACAGTGGAGGACGCAACTCCACCGTCAATTCGTGGCAGCAGTGAACGCTCTTGGGCTCGACAGTACGTGCCAAATCTACGGTTTTTGGTTCAAGTTGCTTTATTTGTTTCCACGATTTGAAGGAAGCTAACTTATTATTGTTTTAGAGGCATCGCCAAAGAAAATTTTGGATATCATGAAAGTCTAACATCTAACAAGGGAGCAAGTTGCCAGTCATCTGCAGGTAATTTGCTTAAAGATAGTTAGCACCCATAGTTCGTCGATCCGTAAAGCGCTCTATATGGATAGAAGATAAAAGATACAATTTCCAACCACTGAATCCATGCTCGGCTGGGAGACAATGGGGGGCTACGAGGTGGCGGAGGTGATGGGGAAGGAAGCGAGGGCGGAGGCGGAGGCGGAGGCGGAGGCGGAGGAGGGTCTGGCGGCGGTAGCGAGGGCCACGCGGCGTCGCTGATGGCGTCGGACGAGTTCGTGAATCCAGTGAGAAGATGCGACAATCGTTGGGGTCCATGTCTACTTTGATCCGTGTCATCTCACTTTTATGTGGGGCCCACCACCCTTGCAAAAGCGGACAAGACGGCAAACATTTTTGGTTCTGTCGTTTAATTTCTTTTCCTTTCTTTTCTGCTCCTTTTTAAATTACACGAGAGTTTCAGAAGTAATTACAGACTATTTTCTGTAATTAAATTTTTTGATATCTTTATTTTTAAATTTAAAAAGTTATATTAAATTTTTTTACAATGATAAAAATAAAATATTTAATTTTATTTCTCCGTTGACTTTATCGATGAAATATATAGTACATGATATCATATGCATCAACGATATAAAAATAATAGGAAAAAAAGATAATTTTAATAATACAGACGGATGATTGTATCGTGGGTGACTGTTGTGATAATGATTGTCAAGAACAATGCTATAGTTGACATTGTCAATGTCGATCCAAACATCAATGATGAGGAAGAAGAGAAAGTAGAGCAATGAGGCATCTGTATTGATATCAGAGGAGGAAGAGGACGGAGGTGAGGCATATGTGTTGTTGCCGCATCGCTATGCCTTCTCTTCCTCCTTTGACGTCGCTTTGCATCTATGCTGGTGCCAAAGGAGGAAGATGAAGCAGATGAGGCATTTGTGTTGGTGTCGTACCGCTTTATCTTCTTTTCATTCTCGTTGACCATCACTTCATTCAGTGTGACACCACATTGCCTCCTTTGCGTTGGTACCGATTGCTTTGCCTCCTCCTCTTCATTCTCGTCGACCATTGCATCATTTTGTGTGACATCACACTGCCTCCGCTATGTCAACATTGCACTACTTCATCTCATCTTCATTCTTGTTGACCATCGTATCGACGGAAGAGGAATAGATTGTTCTTCTTTTCCTCTTCTTCCCTTTTTCTCTCTCAATTGATTTTGGTGGTACCACCCAGTAGCGAGCGATCCGCGTACTAGTAACCTGACGGACCGGTACATACCGCACGTATTGGGCGGTATAGATCGAAATTGCATTCCTTGATTCCAAAACGTTATTATAGCATCAATCTGGTACGGGTGGTACAGATCGAAATTGCATTCCTTGGTTCCAAAACGTTATTATAGCATCAACCTACTAGTGGGAACCTTTAAACTTCTATTAGGTTTTTGTACATTTTGATGTGAGCGAAGAATTTCACTTGCCAATCCTGCCTCCTCTTCTTCCTTCGGTGTTGTGCCTTTATGCATCCTCTTTGTTCTCATTGACCATGCATCATTCGGTGTGGCACTGCATTACCTCCTCTCATCAATGTCATATCGCTCTATCTTCTTTTCATTCTTATCGATGATTGCATCGTCAGAAGAGCAATGCAGCATCCATGTAGATGGCTTACCTCCCTCATCTTCCTCTTTGGCATTGACGTAGATTCCTCATCACCCTGTCTCACCATCGTCGATGTTCGGATCGATATCAACAAGATCTCGACCACTGCATTGACGATATCATCAATGTCATATCGCTTTATCTTCTCTTCATTCTTATCGATGATTGCATCGCCAGAAGAGCAAGAGGAGGTAGAGCAATGAGTCATCGATGTAGATGCCTCATCTTCCTCTTTTGGCATTGGCGGAGATTCATCATCACTTTGTCTCCTCGTCGTCGATGTTCGGATCAATATCAATAAGATCGACCAATGCATCAATCTCACCAATCACCACAATAACAACCACCCACGACTTCACTCGTCCGCCACTATCATTTAAATTACCTTTTAACTACTGTTTTCGTGTCATTCGTATATGTGTTGTCACATATTGTATATTTCATTGTTAAAACTATAAAATTTTTCTTTTCTATAACTATAAAATTTTTTACATCTATCAATCGAGGTGCTAAAAAACACTACAAGTTTAATATATAATTAGCTCATGAGACAGCCGTAACAATGTTATGGCTTTGCATGGGAGAACCAGCTGTTTGGGGCACTTGATTTATTATTAACATAAAACCACGACCGAGTTGACACTCCAATATTTCTATATTGGCGATGGAGTCACGAGAGGTTCCACGTCGAGCGCTCCTTCGATGGAAAGCCACCGGACACACTCAACCTATCTGTCTTGTCCAGAGAGATGAATTAAGAGAATACTTTTAAAAGTCTGTTTATATATATATATATAAATGGGGATCGAGGCAGAGAGAGAGAGAGAGATCGAGAGTGCGGAGATGAGGGAGGGCAACGTGGTTCTATTCCCATTCTTGGCGCACGGCCACATGAACCCTTCCCTCGACCTCGCTCGCCTGCTCTCCGCCCGCTACCCTCACCTCACTCTCACCCTCGTCACGACCTCCGGCAACCTCGCTGGCTTCCGTCGCCTCCAGCTACCTACCTCCCTCCGCCTCGTCGCCCTCCCCTTCTGCCCCTCCGATCACGGACTCCCTCCCGACGCCGATACCTCCTTCGCTCTCCCGCCTCACCTCGTGACCCACCTGAACCACGTTATCGAGGGATGCCTCCTCCCCTCCTTCCGCCGCCTCCTCTCCGACTTGATCTCCGCTGCCTCCCCTCCCCTAATCTGCGTCATCGCCGACATGTTCCTCGGCTGGACCGCCCCGGTGGCCAAAGAGCTTGGCGTCTTCCACGCCACCCTCTACACCTCCGGCCCTTACGCCATGTCCATCTACTATTCCATATGGATTAACCTTCCGCACGTTGATGGGGGCGACGGCGAAGACGATGAGATCGCTGTCCCGGGTGTCCCCGGCTTCACCGTGCGCCGCCGCCAGCTGAACCCCAACATGCGCTCCGCCAGATCACCCGACCACAAGTCCGCCGCCTTTGTCCGCCGCCAGGCAGCGCTCTGCCGCAGCTCCCGCGCCACCCTCTGGAACACTGCCGAAGTCCTCGAGAAGCCGTTCCTCGACGCCTGGGCCACGTCAACCGGCCAGCCGGTCTACGCCGTGGGTCCCCTCTTCGCCGCTGCCGGCCGAGTAGCAAGAGGCGATGGTGGGCTCGCTGCGGAGTGCCTCGCGTGGCTGGACCGCCACGTATCAGGGTCCGTGGTCTACGTGTCCTTTGGGTCGCAGAACCGCCTGCCGGCGGAGGAGGCGGCGGAGCTAGCGGCAGCGTTGGAGGAGCAAGGAAGGCCGTTCCTGTGGGCAGCCCCAGCGCCTGACCAGGCCCCGCCGCCACCGCCTGATGGGAAGAGCGAGTGGACGTCGGGACTGGTGGCGCGGGGTTGGGTCCCTCAGGTGGATATCCTGAGGCATGCGGCGGTGGGCGCGTTCGTGAGCCACGGGGGGTGGAACTCGACGCTGGAGAGCCTCCGGTTCGGGGTGCCGGTGGTGGTGCGACCGATGGGAGGCGAGCAGTTTTGCAACGCGAAGCTGGTGGCGGAGGTACTGGGGGCGGGGGCGGAGGGGGGCGGGGAGGTGGCGGAGGCGGTGGCGGAGGTGATGGGGGAGGGCGAGAGGGGGAGGGAAATAAGGCGGAGGGCGAGGGAGATCGCGGAGGGTCTAGCGGCCGCGGTTCAGGGCGGCGCCAGCGGCTGCCAGGGGGCGTCCCTGACGGCGTTGGACGAGTTCGTGAATTCGGTGACAAGTCGCGACACGAGTGGACCAGCTGTGGGAGTCAATGTCTAATTTGAAACGTGTCCCCATGCATGTGGGGCCGACCATCCTTTGCTGTGAATCGACAAGACAGCGAGGATATCTGTTGTATTTGGATTTCTATATCCTCTTTTTTGGCCTCCGGTCATCAGATTAATGAGGGCATCGACCCTATTAATCCAATACGCGTGTCTCCATCTCATGGCTTCTTCCCATCGGTGAACAAAATAGTTTTGCTGAACGTTAAGTTGGTTCGGCTTGCAATCTTTTATTTGAACCGCCAGCGGTTGACTTACTATGAATAATAAATGAAAGACGTAAAGTTTTGGATCGGCGGTTCAATCGAGACAGATGGCACAAAATGAATATTTTTTCTTTTCTTTTTCGTACCTATCACGCAATTTTTTTATAATTTATCGAGTATAATGATTTAAGACAAATAATTATAGATTATTCCCTCGTTGATGTCCGCATAAATAAAAGATAAAGATAAGATTATAAGAGGTTATCCTCTTTTTATCCTCATACAATATTTCTTAAATATTTTATCTCATTATGGTTAAGTATAAAAAAAATTATTTTTAATATAAAAAATTTATATATTTTTATAATATTAACTTGAATGTCGGATGGATGAGATGGAAGAATTTTTTTTGACTTCGGTACTTATGAATAATTTTATGTATGTAAGTCTAAATCATATCGAACTAACTAAGACGTTAATTATTTTTTATTATAATAATCATAAATTGATCATTAAAATAGGGATAAGCTAAATTAAAATGAACATTAACATAGTTCCAAATCTCAGTTAACATTTAATAAATTAAAGAGAACGTTATGAAGTGCTCTTAGTTTAACGTAATTCTGTTATTTAAAGTAAAATTACTTTCCTTACTTGAAAATTAAAGTTTAGTTTTTTTTCGAAACAAAAAATTTACTATTAACACAATGCGATTTGTCGTTGATCGGTTTGCATCTTCTGGTGGGACTTGAAATGTCGGATTTGTCTATATTATGTGCTCCATTATTTTCTTGAGAATTTGGTGAAAGTAATCCAAATAGGATGGTTTATTTTCCTATGAAGTTATGTTATAGTTGGTTAGTATATTATTACATAAGTAATATATTTTATGTTTTATTTAATTAGATTTAATAGATTTTGAATTGATGGAATTGCTTTCTCTGAAAGTAAAGATGGAATTGAGTTGGCTACTCTCAATCCACACGAATATGGGGTTGATGGGGTGAAATATAGTGATCGGTAGGGCTGAGTGAAATAATTGATCAGTAAATTAAAAAAAAATGAATTAAAAAGGGATGATGAGCTTTTCTCCAAAAGTCATACATACCTTATAACAAAATAATGTTTAAATATATTTTTCTCAAAGTAATATATACATAACTAAGACAAATCTTCTTTTATCAACGATGACCAGGGTCACATTATATCCCCGTCATGACATCTAAAATTATATTTGAACCCATAATGTATATAAAATATATCTACTTGTGTTAGGGCGAGAAAAAAATAGTTTCTGACATATATCAATGTTAAACGTCATATATCATATATCAAACTTTTGAATAGATAATATTTTATAAAAACATGTAGCATTTTCTATATTTGATTTTGCAAAAGGATTTCATAATATTTTGAACCATAAAATAATTTATAGGCCAATACTTCTTTCAAATAATATTTACCAAACAAACATATACATTTTCAATGGTTGCAAACATACATAACATATTTTTAATACCAAAACATTTCATAGATCAATGAAAAATCACACAAGTCAATAACACATATCGTTACTTCGAAAACAAGTTAGGCATAGTCGTTCTAATACTTATCTTGATTATAGATTATTACCATCATGATGAAAATTCTTCATCTTTACGTAAATCATAAGAGAAACATAAATTAATATCAGGTATAAAATCTTAGAATCTAATGTATGATGCCCATATAATCTAATTAATATATTAATTAAAAAAATATTATCTTATGTTTGTTTTTCCCCTCTTGATTGTTCAATTGCTCGTAATCTTGCATACACCATACCCACCTTCGGCAACAAAGACCTTTTTTTTTCTTTTATTTTATCTAATTTTCTTCTCTCTTTCCCATCCTCATGCTTCATGAACAAAATAAAATATAGGGATTCCATAATTTATCTAGATCAATCCTTGTGATTGTGATTTTGATCTCCTAATCTCTTCTAACATGCGATCCCTCTATGGTTTAGTTCATCTTCATAGGCGGGATGGAGAATAGAGGACATTAAGAGACTAGCTACATGATAAACCTTAGAGTTTTTTTCTTATACAAAAATATTCTTCTATTTAGATTTTAATTTTTTTATAAATATATCTTTCATAAATCTTATAATTATATATAGATCCTTAAATAGAATATGAGATATTATGATTAGTCCTAGCTATCATTGTGTTTGATAAAAGATATGATTGAAGATCTCTATCCATATGATATCAGGATGTGATATCCAACCATATCTTTTATCGGTGTCGTCGTCTTTTTATTTCTTTTGCTTATATTCATTAGTGTTGCCTTGCGATTTCAGAAGACAGAAGCGGATAGTACTTGCAGATAATAATCACATCAAATAAGGTGCATTCTCTACATTGAATTTTGATAGAAGAGACATATAAAAGGGCATCATCGAAGCCAGGGAAGATTTCAATACCAAATTTTGTATCAAAAGTGATGCATATTGGCAGAGTCTAGAGAGCAGATTAGGCAAGTGGGGAGCTGCTAGCTACTAAGAAGATTCACCTACCCGAAATTAAAGGTACATTTGATGAGAAACCCTTTCAAAATGAGATACAAACTTTTAACTCAAATTCTATATCGTGATATTATCAAGATTAAATTTTTTTACTAAATTTCTAAATCATAATATCAAAAATTCACATATACTTGAGGCACATAGGTTGGGAGAATTCGACCCCCTCGACCATGCTCTCTTGAGGCATAGGTCATGAAGACTTGACTCCCTTAGAATTGTGCTTGAGGTACGTAGGTCGGGAGAACCCGATCCCCTTGACCACAATCTCCTGAAAGATATAGGTTGGGAATACCCAACTCCCTTAGAAACATGCCTGAGGCATGCAGTTTGAGAAACTTGACATCTTCAATAGCGTGCTTAGTGTCAACACATAGAGGTCAGGGGCCTTCGACTTCCCTCGACGCTCGCCCGAGGCATATAGGTTGGGCCTCTATAACCTCTATCGGGTGTGCTTGATGTGCGGAGGTCGAGCATCCATTATCCCCTCTGCGCTTGTTCGACGCATGAAAGACAAGTACCCCCAACCCCCTCAGCGCTCACCTGAGGCCCATTGGTTGGGAGTCCCCAACACCTCCGGAGCATGCTCGATGCACATAGGTCGGGTGTCCTCGACCCCCTCACCTCTTCAATGCATGACGGTTGGGCACCCTTGACCTCTTCAATGCTCGTCTAAGGCACACAAATTGAGCTCCCCTAGCTCATCTAGGGTGTGCTTGACATATGGAGGTTGGGTGCCCCTGACCCCCTCGATGCTCGCTTGAGGCACATATGTTGGGCATCCTTGACTCCCTCGATGTTTGCCCAACGTGTTGAAGCTGAGTGCCCTTGACCCCCTTAAGGCCCGATCGAGGTGCGGAGGTCGAGCACTCCCTACCCACTTGGGACTTGCCTTAGGCACAAAGCCCATGTATCTCTTACCCCATCATGCCATGATTGATGCAAGTCGATCAGACGTTCTCGACCCCCTCGGAGAACCAATCGAAGAAGCGTAAGCTCAACGTATCAGATAAGCCAAACATCGCACTTCAAGTCTCTCCTAAGGGAGCTCCCGAAGTATTCGTTCAAGGGAGATAAAAGATAAATAAAATATCATCAACCTATTATCTGACACATGATATTCACATGATGACCACATTGGCATAGGGGAAACAAACCCTACCCTCTCGATTGACCCACATCGATGTGCGAGTCCAAAATAGTAAGTTGAAGGCTACCTCTCCTTTATCGCTTACACGGGCAAAAGTCTAGGAAGAGGTTATTAGAAGCGGTTAGAGGCTGCCTCCACACAAAATATTCAGTCTTTTTATTACCTAGTATAAAAGCTCATTTCTAGGAGGAGAAAAAAGTTGACTTTTTCATTGCTTTTCACTACACTCACCTCACCTCGGGATACTAACTTGGGCATCAAAGAGACCAGGCTTAGAAACCTATTTCAGACATATGTCTTTATGCAGGACACACCAAGGAGCATGATGTTTCCACCTTAGGGGTATCTCAGTCGTACCTTGAACTTCCTGCACGATGTTATGCCTTATATGTGGTTTGGTTATACAGTCGTGTCGTATGAGGAAAGTAATCAACTTTGCAAGTATTTGTTAATCATGTTGGGGAGGGAGAGAACTAAAAAAAAAAAAAAAAAACTAAAAAGAACACAACAAATATCAACAATCAAATAGAGTCGATATAAGATTAAACGTAGTTCAATAAATCTCACTCATATCCACAGAGAAAACTATATTTTTTTATGATATATGAGATTAATTATAAAATTATTGAGATATCCTCACTTAAGTATAACTCCCATTATACACATTCTCATACAAACCTAAAGAATTATTCTTTCAACCCTCTTTAGATCCACTAGAGAGAAACATAGCACCATTAGTCTCTCTCTCTCACCAAAACTCTAGATCCACTAGAGAAAAACCTTTAGTAGCATCCGAAGTGTCTTACCTCTACCTCTTCCTCTCGTCAAAACCCCTAAAACTCGATGTGTCATATGAACAAATCCTAATTCATAGTGGACTTTTAATTTAATTAGGACTCTTTCAACCAATTAAAATATAATTAAGATTCTTTAAAATACTTATCAATCATAACAAATCAGAAACTATAATCTTGAAGTTGTGATGATGCTTTGCTAATGTCTATGGTAAAGTTCTTGAGATCCACAATTTTGGATGTCTTGATCATAAAATAAAATAGCCTCAAGACTTCAATTTGTATCCAACATAATTTGTACTGATATTTTGTTTTTAAACATATGCTTCTCGTATCAAAGCTAGCTAGCTACCTTAATTATGACAAATCAATGTGGGTGTATCAGATGGCTCATTCAAAGTCATAGAACAAAAGTAGGATAAGCAATGTATGGTCCAACTTAAATTTTATTTCATGGATCTGATTATGACAAGTTGATATAGACATGCCTACAATATTATGTAATATTTCGACCATAAAGCAAATATGGGTCCAATTGAAATTTTGGATGGGACTGATATAATCTCATTCATTAATTACTACTCATATTTGGATGGGACTGATATAATCCAAAAATAATATGTCTCTGTTACAATTTTAACATTGCTTATGAATTCGTATTCTCACACAATGAACGCTTATCTTCTAGAAAAATTCGTTCAAGTTGGTATGGTTGAGTTGACTTGACCTGAGAGGTATAAGCGTTATATACATATACCAAAATTATTGTCTAAAATATCTTTCTTCTACAATTTTCACACAATGAGTACTTAGCAACCTTCTAGAAAAATCTCTTGAACATAGTATGCTTAGTTGACTTGAGAAGTATAAGTGTGCTATATATATATATATATATATATATATATACTCCCAATAAGGAAATTGATATGGTGGCAACTATTCAAAGGGGTCAGACAAAATCTTTGGCATGGCTTATCAACTTGCTTGCAAAATACAAACCCATCAAAATTCCTATCTAAATTGATATCCACTTGCTAATATATCAACATTTTATGATTTAGCTACTTAGAATTTAACGTGAAAAGAGTGGCATGTCTAACATGACCTGAGATCCAACAAACATTGATTTCTATGTCTATTTCTTTCAATTTTAGTGGATAGTATGATGCCATACATAATACGGTATAGTAGTCAACCGTAGACCTCTTATGGACGTGTGACATCTTTGTAATAATTTGACCACAAGTCATGTGTAGATCCAATTGAAATCTTGGCTTGTCCTTAGAATCTCATTAATTTTTGCTTGTATGTGGATAGGACCGATATAATCCAAAAATAATATCTCTGTTACAATTTTGACCTTTTGTATGAATCCTTTATCTCCTTCTCATACAACTGAGTGCTTAGCAACCTACTAAAAATCCTTGAAATATGGTTGACTTGACTTGACCTGAGAGGTATATATATATAACTTGCAATAGGTGTATTGATATGGTAGCCAATTATGCAAAGTGGTCTCACAAAATCTTTTTTTGGAGAAACAAAATTTTCATAATTATCCTTACAAGTTTTTAATCTCCTAAATAAAGGGAAACATATGTATTCCATTTGTTGAGTTATTATTTTTTTCCTTTAGAAAATAAAAAGAAAAAAATGAGGATGAAAGGGAAAGCATATAATTCAACATAGAAGTCATCCTGTCGCATGGCTTATCAACTTAATTGCTGATATAGCAAAACACAAAACATCGTTGCTCAAATACCATGTAACAGAAAAATATATATATATATTTGCCTTCTTTTCTTGCTGTATGCTGCACTTATGGCATCTCAGCTTCACAAAACATTGCTTTGTGCCACTTTGCTGCTGCTGCTGCTTCTCTTGCTTCCCAAGGGAGGGAGGGCGTTGCTCCACTGGAAAGCCGCTCTTAGGAGTCGTCAATCCCTGAGATATTGGAACCTCAATTCTAGTCCATGCAATTGGACCGGAGTTACATGTAGAGGGCGTTCGGCGATCACCGAGATATCCCTGCCGAGCATGGGTTTGGCAGGGCCACTTGATGCTCTTGATTTCTCGGCATTGGGATCAGTCGTTCATCTCAATCTCTCCTACAACCACCTCGGTGGGGCAATTCCTCAGGCCATCTCGGCTCTCTCCAGTCTCGTATCTCTTGATCTCACTAGTAATCAGTTTACAAATAATAGATAGCTTCGTCACCTCATTGTATCTATCCTACAATGAACTGGACGGCCCTGTTCCTGATAGCCCAGCTTTCCGAAGAGCCCCAGCGCAGTGGTTTGCCCATAACTTTGATCTGTGTGGAGTTGTTCAAGGGTTGCCTCCCTGTGTCACACTCGGCACCGCAACAAGGAATACCTCCAAGGTTGTAATGTAATACCCATCATTGCTTCCGTCGCCTTCTTCCTTCTCTTGTTTGTATCCGTTGCAGCTGCTTTTCGATTCCACAAGAGAAGGAAGCCGGCAGTACCTGTCGATGATAGTAACACCAAAGAAGTTGCATTCTGTATATTGAATTTTGATGGAAGAGATGTATGTATACAAGGACATCATCGAAGCCACCGAAGATTTCGATTCCAAAAACTGTATCGGAAGCGGTGCATATGGCACAGTCTACAGAGCAGAGTTAACAAGTGGGGAGCTGCTAGCGGTGAAGATGATTCACCTACCAGACACCGAAGGTACATTCCACAAATTTCTGGTGTACGAGTCCATGGAGAGAGGAAGTCTGGGATCTGTCCTCCGAAGCGAGACTGCAGCTGAATTGGACTGGGGGGAAGAGAGTGAACATCGTCAAAGATGTTGCTCGTGCTCTCTTCTACATGCATCATCACTGCACACCGCCGATCGTTCATCGAGATATCACCGGCAACAACATCCTACTCGATTCCGAATTCAAGGCTTGTGTTTCCGACTTTGGAATTGCTCGACTGCTGAAGCCGGATTCATCAAATTGGACCATGCTTGCAGGCACACGGGGTTACTTATAGCACCAGGTAAGTTTCTCTTTCTCTCTCAGATCTCGTAGTTTGTGCAAATTAAGACTACCTGCAATTGAGAACATCTTCAAAAATATGTTTCGTCGGAGATCTCTATGGATTGGCGGTTTAATCATTGGCTCTTGCTGTCTGCAGAGCTTGCATATACAATGAGAGTGACCACTCAATGCGACGTGTACAGTTTCGGAGTGGTGACGCTGGAGTTGCTGATAGGAGAGCATGGAGAAGTACTCATTTCCATTCTGTCGTCTTCGCCGATCAACGATAGCTTTGTGAAAGACGTATTGGACCGGCGTCTACCCGTTCCTGAGGGTCAAGTTGCGGATGAAGTAGTTGCAGTTTTGAGCTTGGCTCTTCGTAGCGTGGACAACCACCCCGAATCACGCCCGACAATGAAACAGGTCTCCGACAAGTTATGCGTGGTCAGAACACCCCCACCAAGCCTCCGATCTATTGATGCATTGAAGCTTTCCGACTTGATGAGCGTGGAGATATGATCTATATGCACTCCACTGTCCCCCGTTGCTTATTTTGGTCAGGATCGGTAGACTTCGTTTACTTATGGCTTGCTTTATTAGTGGTTTCATTCTGCAGCGTGTTTAATAAAAGCATCGGTTGCTTATCGATCTCTTTTCTGCTATTGTTTTCGACTGCTTTGGTAATCTTTGCCTTGTTATGCAAATCTTGGACGCTTGGAAAGTTTGATTTGCTTGTACTGTATGCTTTACAGTTTCTTGAGAATTTGTGAAGGTAATTATTAAATGAAGACTGAGGGGTGATTGGTTTCTGATATGTGCCTGCCCACCATGACTGCTCTGCTACGGAGGCATGACAGAGAGCCGACGGATGAGTAGGAAGGAATTCACTCGCAGCAACCACCAGATTTAAAGCAATAGGAGATTGCTGTGCCGCTTAAGAGTAATATTTAAAGCAAAAGGAGGGAGGAATAGCGTTCGTATGATGCAATGCAATGCGATGGTTGTCTGATTCAGTGGCTCGAGACGACGCTGCTCTCGGAAACTACCAACTCCCAGTTTACTACAAATATAAAATGATCATCTCGTCAAAGAGAAAAGCACAAGTGAAAAGAATATGCATTATTTGCTCGTTTCATCGTTCTACATTAGAGATGAAGAGGAAGAGGAAGAGGAGCGTGACAGAGTTGGCGTCTCGAGCAATGGAATCTTTCTTCTCCCAGAAATCTCTCCCCAGCCTTCTTCTTCTCTTGCTTGTCTTCTCCGTTTATCCGAAGCCGGCATCGACTTCTCTTGTATCGCAAGGTCGAGCGCTCCTCCGATGGAAAGCCAGCCTCCGAAGCCAGCAATCACTCCGATCTTGGAACCTCAGCACCAGCCCATGCAGCTGGAGTGGCATAACCTGCAGCCTCCGGCGTCACCGGGTGATCGCCGAAGTTAATCTGCCGAGCATGGGTTTGGATGGGCCACTCCACACTCTCAACTTCTCCGGCTTGCCATCACTGACCGGCCTCAATCTCACGTTCAACAGGCTCAGCGGGCAGATCCCTCCCACCATCGCCACCCTCTGTGAGCTCATCTCTTTTGATGTCCAAGGAAATGACATCACGGGGACGATCCCAGCCGGGATCAGTTCTCTCACAAAGCTGAGATCCTTAAATCTCAGTGGAAATAAGATAAGTGGCTCCATCCCTCTTTCGTTGGGCAACATGACACACCTGGAGTTCCTCAACCTGTCTGGAAATGGCTTCTCAGGAAGCATTCCTGAAGAAATAGGGGATCTCCCGAATCTCCAAGAGTTGGATCTCTCCGCCAACTCTCTCACGGGATCTATTCCTCAAAGCCTGGGAAATTTGACTCAACTCTCCTCGTTGGATCTCTCTCTGAATCATTTATATGGATTCATTCCTCCAACACTGGGAAATCTCGAAAAGCTTCTTGTCTTGAGCATCTCCAATAATACTCTCACCGCTTCAATTCCTGCCAGTTTGGGTAACTTGACTAGGCTCATCAAGTTGAATCTTTTGGGTAATCACCTCTCTGGGCCCATACCTCATGAAGCAGGGAATCTTGTCCAGATGACAAATCTAGTACTTGCTCATAATAGTTTACTGGGTTCCATCCCCCTCTCCCTAAGAAATCTTTCCAAGCTTAGCACACTTTATCTCTTCAACAATCACATCTCTGGCACGATTCCTGCTGAATTAGGCAATCTTGTCGAGCTGAGAGACATAGATCTATCGTATAATCTTTTGACTGGTTTCATCCCTTCCACCCTGGGAAATCTAGCTAGACTAAGGGACCTGATCCTTTCTTATAATGAACTCTCCGGCCCCATCCCTTCTACTTTAGCTAACATGACCTCTCTGATACTATTAGACCTCACCTATAACCAAATCTCTGGCTGCATCCCACCATCTTTTGCAAATCTAAGTCTAAAAGAACTATCAGTGATTAATAATAGTCTCTCCGGAGCTGTCCCAAACCTTACGAGCTTGGTTTCTCTGAAGCTGGCATACAATGACCTCTCTGGGCATCTGCCACCAGATGTATGCAGAGGAGGAAAGCTTCAGCATTTCGCCGCGGCCTATAACAAGTTCCACGGGCCGATACCAGAGAGCTTGAGAAACTGTTCAAGCCTAGTGCGGGTTCGAATGGACAGGAACAACCTCACCGGAGACCTCTCCGATCACTTTGGAGTCTACCCTAATATGAGATACATTGACTTGAGCTACAACAGGTTATCTGGAACGCTTTCACCGGATTGGGGAAGTTGTTCAAACTTGATGAGCTTAAGACTATCCAACAACAGATTAAATGGAACAATTCCATCTGAGATTGGGCAATCAACTCAGCTGGGAGTGCTGGACCTTTCTTCAAACCATTTGGTTGGCGAGCTTCCGAAGAACTTATGCAACTTGATCTCTCTTATAGAGCTGAACATAAGCAGCAACCAGCTATCAGGAGAGCTTCCATCCGAGATCCGAAAACTACTCCAGCTGATGAGACTGGATGTCTCAGGCAACAACTTCGGTGGGGTGATTCCGGAAGAATTAGGTGGCTGCAAACTGCTGATATCAGTAGATATGAGCAACAATGGCTTCAACGGAAGCATTCCTTACGAACTCGGTCAGCTGGTAGACCTTCAGGAACTGCTAGATCTGAGTCAAAACTCCTTTAGTGGTCATATTCCATCTCAATTAGGCCAGCTGACACTGCTGCAGACCCTCAACCTTTCCCACAACAATTTGGCAGGCCGTATCCCACCTTCTTTAATCAACATGGCAAGCTTATCAGCCTTGGACGTATCTCACAATGAACTCGAAGGTCCTGTCCCCGATGGCCAGCTTTTCCGAAGGGCTCCAATGGAGTGGTTCACTCGAAACAGGGGCTTGTGCGATGTCGTTGCTGGTCTGCCTTCATGCAGTTCATCCCCAGCTAGAGAGGCTCCCAACGTGATTCTTTTGTCCAGTATGGCTGTCCTCGGAGCCTTACTTCTCTTCTTCCTCTTTGTTGGATTCGCAGCACGGCTGATGAGAAGAAGGAAGCAAATAGCAAATGCTACAAGTCAAACGGGTGGAGGTGCGTTCTCCATATGGAATTTTGATGGGGGAGATGCATACGACGAGATCATAAAGGCAACCGAAAACTTCCATGATAAGTACTGCATTGGCAAGGGAGGATGTGGGAGTGTTTACAGAGCTACACTGTCAACCGGAGAAGTAGTAGCAGTGAAGAAACTACAGCAGCCAGATCCCGAAATATCATGGCAGCATTTCCAGAACGAAGTACAAGCGCTGACTCAAGTCCGGCATCGAAATATCGTGAGGCTCTTCGGCTTCTGCTCCACTCCTCGTCACAAATTTATTGTATGCGAATACATGAGCAGAGGAAACTTAGCAGATTTCCTACAGGAAGATGCAACTGAGTTAGATTGGGTCAGGAGGGTCAGTATCATCAAGGAAGTGGCGTGTGCTCTGTGTTATTTGCACCATGATCTTGTTCCTCCCATCGTGCACCGAGACGTAACAAGCAACAACATCCTTCTCGATTCATACTTCAAGGCTTGCCTATCGGACTTTGGAACCGCCAGAACCCTGAACCCTGCGTCTTCAAATTGGAGCTCGCTTGCAGGCACACGAGGATACATGGCACCAGGTAATTCGCCATCGGCTACTTCTCAGCAGCATCACCATATTATTCACGTTGATGGTAGAATTTGCAGGCACGATAGATGGTATGATGACAGTTTTCCATTTCTTCTCCTCGTAGAACTTGCTTATTCGACGAGGGTGAACGAGAAATGCGATGTATATAGCTTTGGAGTCGTGACGCTTGAGGTGCTATTGGGAAGACATCCGGGCGATCTCATCTCTAGCTGTCATGATGAAGGTAGCGTGATGAGAGAGATGCTCGACCCTCGTCTTCCACTTCCTCCCGCTGAAGTTTCAGGCGCAGTCTCTGCGGTGGTCAAGATTTCACTCCGGTGCTTGAATAGCAACCCGGTGTGTCGTCCGACGATGCAGCATGTATCTAATGAGTTGTGCGCCATCAAGTAATTGGCTGCGAATGTTTGTTCATTCATGGCTAATATAGCAACGTGTATATACAACCACAAAGAACTGGAAGCAAAGCAGAGCAGCTCAATGCTCTGCTCATCTATCACAACTTTGGATTCACCAAACACCGATCTCTCCGTATGTTTTCTTTTGTTCTTTTGTAAATAGAGATTCAACTAATAAGCTGATGGGGCTCTCCCATAGACTTTCTCTGATTGAATAGTTTACTGAGATTGATTACGGCTTGGAATACTACTCATCTGGTTGTTCAAGCACCACGAAGAAACCAAGGAACATTTGTATTCTGGTCCAAAGCCACCCTGCAATTATGGCATTTCCGCGGTCTGAAGGTTCTATCTTTACCACAATCATGCTTCTGCTCCTCTCGCTTTCTCTTGTTCTTGCGACGGCTTCACTCGGATCCCAAGGGAGGGCGCTGCTCCACTGGAAGTCCACTCTCTGGAGTCGCCAATTCCTGGGATCCTGGAAGCTCAATTCTAGTCCTTGCAATTGGACTGGAGTTAAACGCAACACCGTCACACGGAAAGGAAGCCCGGTGGTGATCACCGAGATATACTTGCTGAGCATGGCCTTGGCAGGGCCTTTTGATGCTCTCGACTTCTCGGCATTGGGATCACTCCTCCATCTTAATCTTTCCTACTACCAGCTCAACGCAGCCATTCCGACTGTAATCTCGACTTCTTTCCAGGCTCGTATCTTTTGATCTCACTAGCAATTAATTCACAGGTAAAATCCCCACCGAGATTGTCTCCATGAAGATGCTCCAGTTCTCGAGTCTGAGTCAGAATAAAAAAAAAAAAAAAAAGATCGGTGCTGGACCTCCATCCTTGAGCAACCTCACTACCCTCGTGTACTCACACTTGGAAGATAATATAAGCTTGAGGGTGCCATTCCTAAAGAGTTGAGGAGACTCGGCAAGTTGATGTTTCTCGACCTTGGGGACAACATGCTATCTAATTCATTCCCTCCTAGTTCGTCGCTCGCTCTCAGCAAAAACAGCTTCCAAGGTTCCATTCCCTCGACCTTGAAGAATTGCACGATATTAGTTAAGGTTCCGTGTTGACCATAACCAGTTGACATGGATTTGAGCTTCGATCTCTTCTCCGGTACACTCTCACCGGGCTGGGGGAAATGGGACAACCTGACATGTCTCAAGATCTCAAACAGCAACATCACCGGAGCCATGCCAACCCACTTTGGGCAGTCGACTAAACTGCGAGAGCTGGATCTCTCTTCCAACTATCTACAAGGAGAGATCCCAAGGAGCTTGGGCAACCTATCGATCATTGATGTTTCCAACGAACGCTACAGTAGAGTGGCTTAGTAGAGTGGCTTATGTTAAGGATTTGCAGCGATGTGCTTCTTCCACTGCCGGAAGAGATTATTGGGCAGATGTATCCAAATTCAAATTCAGCTCATAATATATTTTAGTGAACCTCATATTCTAAAATTTTAATTATATTAATCTAAACCTTAGATTATGTAATTAGAGTTGAGATTAAAAGTACAACGACGACTAAAAATATAGGAGTGAGAAAGAAGACTACAACAGTAGAGATCAGAAAATAAGAGATCCAAGAAAGGAAAAAAGACAAGGACATGAAAAGACTATTCTCAATAATTCATATCTTAGATTAGATCAGTTTCTAGTGGATTCTTACTGTGATCTCTTGTGAAAGTTTTGGATATTGTGCTTAGTTTATAGTCTTTGTATCCCTATGATTTTCTTGTGGCTGTTGTTTTGGGCTTGGACAAGAAGTCTTGAGATATGTATATTCATTATTTTGATATTGGTTTTTCTCTAGCTTGTCCTTTGGTTTTTACCCTTTGAGTTGAAGGGGTTTTCCATGTAAATCTTGATGTTTATTTGATTCACCAAATGATCCTTTCTTTCCTCTTATATTATTGTTGTTGTATGTAGAGTTTTGATTATAATACCCTGATTAGTCTCATATTCGAAGGGGATAAGATTAAAATTAACTTATAAGTATCAGATGAGTGTATTATTATCAATTTCAACTTAATTATTTTGGTTAATGATTTGGATTAAACAAAGTTACTCTGTTCAGGGTAGGTCTCCAACAATTCTTGTGAACTCTAATGATCTCTTATAAGTTTTTATTTTTTTTTATCTTCTACGGTATAACTATAAACTATTAGCTTTAATAATATATTACGACTAAACATAACAATCAGCTTATGATATATTTTTTTGGAGAAAGACTGTCATCTTCTTGGCATGTGATATATTTTTTTTCAGACAATAGTAAAATAATCATATGAATCGCTAACCGATATAAGAAGCAATGGATCACTATCTTCTATATTAATCGGTCATATCAATTTTATAATTGATCTAATATTTTCTTGAGCATGATCAGATGCTCTATAAATTTTGCGCCATTCTTCATCCTCATCATCTTGTATATCTTACTTTAAATATAATTTATTAATCAAATTTTAGCTAGATAAGATATTTTTGAGCTTATGTCTAATACTTGGAATGGTGACATCATTAATAATATTATCAATGAACGAAAAGATAACAAATAGTCAAGATCTTTTTTTTTTTCACATAACATGTTTAAATTATGCATAAGACAAAACCTAGTTGTATAGATCACACTAACACAAAAGGAACATATCACTATGTATAGAATATATGCTCCGTAAAGGACTCCAAAGATACTTGACAATCCTAATCCTTATTATATTATCAACAAAAGAAAAAAATGTCTAAGGTGCATAAGAAGGTCTTTGATGATGTTATCCAACATTAAATAAATTGATAGATCAATAATTCCATATTCTGATCAGAATAATTAATTAATTAATTAATTAATGTGTCGTGTAGTAGTTTTCTGCACCTCTCTCCATCTCTTTTGATGTTTCAAAACCATGGGAGCATCCAACATATATATGTGTATACTAATGAGCTGTAAACGATGCTAATATAGTGAGGTACTCTTAAAAGGAGAGATTTTTTTTGTTGGTCTTTGTCTTACATATTAATTTCTCGTTCTATGTGTAACATATACAATAATACTCTCTCTATATATCCTTCTTTTAAGTATATCTTTTGACATATTTATTTGAGAATTATGTTTAACTTTGTTGGTCCAGCCTAATTTGGACTGGATATTTGGACATTATATTTGGGTATTTAGTTCAAAAAGAAAGAAAAGTGAAAAAGGAAATAAAACTTAATGTAAAAGATGACAGCGTACCTTTTGGAGGAGGCAGTGAGGCACTGGAACGTGAAAAAGGACAGTAAGAAAAAGAAGAGAGAGAGAAAGCTTTAGTAAGAGAATTGAACGTTAAATTTTTTTCAGTTTTATCCTAAATTTTATGTGTATAATTTTTATAATCAGATCTACAATTCTAATGATATTGATAAGTGATTTATTCTTTTTATGATGATTTTTTTGATATATTTATTTAGTGATTTTGGGTATTTTATTATTGTGAAATCCATCTAGATTGATGATGAACCAAGATATATTTTGTTGATGATATTATGAACCTCTGATTATTTTAAAAAAGTTTGATTATAAATTTATTATCTTTTTTTATGATAGTATAAATTTAAATGGACTATGATCCCATGATTTTTTTAGTATTGAGTTTTTCAAATCAAAAATCTAGTATCTGTCTTTGTGAATGATTTATTATTTTGTTGTGTATGATGTTACATTTGTTTTTGGTAATAAATTGATAATTTTTGGTGAAAAATCTATTTTGATATACAAAAAAAAAAAATATTATTCTGTATTCAATAATAAGTTGATAATTTTTTATAAAAAAATTATTTTGATACACAAGAAGTAAAAAATATTATTCTTCATCATCCGTGTTAAATAGTTTTTTCCCAACAGACTTGAACTAATGCCATTAGTTATTTCTTAATAAAATTAATATATTTTATCCACTCATAGCAGCCATTCAAATTGCTTTCACCCATATCTATCCGGCAAAATAAAGATATTTGGATAATTGTATTAAAAAATCTTATTTTGAAATATTTTCAATTAATATTCTCTTCTTAAAAATTTATATAATATTTTTTTTCTTCTAAAAATGATATTATCATTTGAGCTTCCACCCATGCCTCTCCTCTCCTCTTCTTTTATTGTTATCATCATCCTCGTTCTAATCATTCTCGCTTATGATCCAAATTTTATGATAGAAACAATGATTCTCACTCCACCCAGACAATCTCTCTCTACTCATCGATCTCATCTTATCATTCCAATTGTAACGAGGACGATAATAATAATAAAAAAAGAGAAAAGGAGATGTAAGGACAACGGATGATGATCTACAAGATGAAAGTAAAAAGGATAATATCATCTTTTAAAAAAAATACTGTTTTATAAAAATTTAAAAAAGCAAATGTTAATTGAGAATTTATCAAAATAAGAGATTTTTAAAAAAAATTATCAAATATATTTTATCCACTTATAATGACAAAAAAAAATTAATTTTTATTTGTTGTAGGAAATGATCGATGTGCAATGATAGATGTCAAAAAATTTAATAATATATAAAAGAATGGTGGGGTTGAGTTGGCATGTTGTGAACCATAAAAGGGTGCTGTTGTAACAACATGTTGACTTTTGGGATCAATAGTGACTTGGAAGCATTCTTTTCGATCCTATCATAAATAGCCTTCAAACCCTTTATAGTTGTGAAAGGTCACATCAGATGAGAGAGTTATTGAAAGAAAATTATTTTTTTACACAAAGAATTCACATTACTTTGAATTGATGAACAATAAATAAAATTGATTGGCAACTCAAGGGAAAAAAAAAAAAGAGTTTCTTGAGTCAAACTTATAATAAAAAAGTGAACAAAATATTAGAACAACAGGTTGTGAAATGTACCACTCAACAATGATGATAACGATAATTATAAATACAACAAGAATCTTATGAAAGGTAACATAAATAATGGTAGAAGATTTAATTATTGATGTGGTAGCGTGCACTTTTCAACTGAAAGACTTCTCCAATAAATAGAATCCTTTTGATTAACAAAAAGAAACTCCTTTTTTCTTTGTCTTTGATTCATAATAAAAAAAATATCTTATAAAGTATTGTCACCAAAAGAATGTTTGGCTGGTATATAATTCAAAATTATATGAAATTATATAAATGTGACCACTTGGTATTATTGATGACTTTTTTTTCTCTTCTTCAGTTATATTTATCAATATACCTACATGGTTTTGAGTTAAAATATAAGATTAATTATAATATTTTTTTGTAATTAGTTTTTTTTAGTATATCAATTCTTAGACTTTCAAAAATTGTATTGGAATTCATAGTTAAAAAGATGATTTTATAAGATTAAAAATTTAAAAGAGGGGTTTTATTAGAGAGTTAAATGTATTAACTTTTGTAAGTATAGAGATCCCAATATAACTTTTAAAATTATAAGGTGATAGGGCATATTCTGGTATATTCCTCATGACAATAATCAACAATCACGTCAGAGCCAACGTGGAGCCTCGAAGCCGACATAGTGCCTCATAGCCGACGTAGTACACGAACGCCAACATGGCACCTCGGCCCCATACGAGATGGCAAACTATGCCCCCGCTGCTCCAGGTCATCTGAGATGGCATCACACAACACTGAATCACCTGGAAATGCGTGAAATAATGTCGTGAGAGGTGCACGAGCCGATCGCCCGGGGCATCGACGGCCATTAACGAACATGTACGATCGACCCTTAGCAACAGGTAGAAAAGGCAACTCTCTAGCCAACGCCAAGGGATCAAACCTTGGATACATAAAAACACTCTCAACTCTATCTCATACTAACTTAAGATTTGGAGGGATCAAGTCGGGAATCCCCCTTCTAACTTCGGTCTGCATGTAAGAATCTAGCGTAAAAGGAAGAGTGAACTCTCAGCTTGACCTCGGGTCAGCCCGGTAAATGGTGTCATGACTTGACTTGACTCTGAACCTCTCCACCCCATAAGCCATGTGGACGACCTTGCGCACTCAGGATCGAACCGAGTCATGCTGACTCCTATGCCACAACTTGAAGTTGTGTAATATTTTTGGCACTAGAAAGAGAGCCCAATGTCACGAGAACGCCCACCGCTGAGCAACCCTTGTGAGTGTCCCAAAGAGGTGGTGCTTGCTACCCACTCCACCTTCGAGCTCGGAGGGCAGCTACCCACTGTCTTGCATGTCCATGAGAAATTCTCAACCCAAACCCCAAGCTGCTTTTACATCTTGGACAATCAGTGCCCGAGTCATGCATCTTGGCCAATCAATGCCCAAGTTGTGCATCTCGACCAATCAGAGCCCTTATGCACCATGGCTAGTTAGCACCCATGTAGTACATCTCAACCAATCAGAGCCTGAGTCAAGCACCTCCGCCGCTAGTGCCCGAGTCATGCATCTCAGCCAGTTAGTGTCAAAGTCGTGCATCTCAACCATTCAAAGCCCTAGTCATGCACCTCAGCTAGTCAGCTCCCGAGTCATGCACCACAGCCAACAACGATCGAGTCATGCATTTCGATCAATCAGTGTCTTTGTCATGTACCTCCAACCAATTAGTGCTCGAATCATGCGCCTTAACTAGTCAGTGCTTGTGTCGTGCATCTCGACCAATTAGTGTCTGAGTCATGCACTCCAATCGTGGAAAGCCCATTGAGGCCAACTTATACCCGAGTCATGTATCTCGACCAATCAATGCTCGAGTTGTGCATCTTAGCCATTCCGAGCATGAGTCATGCACCTCTACTAATCAACTCCTGGGTCGTGCATCTCGACTAATCAATGCCTGAGTCGTGCACCTCGGTTGTGCAAAGCCCATTAAGGTGGACTTGTGCTCGAGTCATGCATCTCGGTCAATCAGAGCCTGAGTCATTCACCTTGGCCAGCAAGCACCCTAGTCATGCCTCCCTGCTAATCAATGCTCGAGTTGTGCACCTCGACCATTCAGGGCCCAAGTCATACACCTCGACTAATCAGTGCCCGAATCGTGTACCTTGGTTGGTCAGTGCCTGAGTCGTATACCTTAGTCATATGGTGCTTGTGTTCTGCACCCCAGCCAATCAGAGCTCGAGTCATGCACTTTGGACAGATAGCGATCGAGTCGTGCACCTCGATTGTGCAAAACCCGCTAGTCATGCATCTCGACCAATAAGTGCTCAAGTCATGCATCTCGGCCAGTTAGAGCCCAAGTCATGCACTGTGGTCAGTCAACGCCCAAGTCATGCATCTCGGCCAATCAGAGCCTGAGTCATGCACCTCGGCACGTCAATGCCCGAGTCATGTATCTCGGCCATTCAGTGACCTAGTCGTGCATCTCCGCTATTCAGAGCTTAAGTCATGTGCCTAAGTCAATAAGCTCCCATGTCATGCACCGCGACCAGCTAGCACCCTAGTCGTGTATCTCGACCAATCAGTGCCCAAGTCGTGTACCTCGACCAGTCAATGCCTGAGTCATGCATAGCGACCAGCTAGCGCTCAAGTCATGCATCTCGGCCAATCAATGCCCAAGTCGTATACCTTGATTATTCAAAGCCTCCTAAGGCAAACTTGTGCCCGAGTTGTATACCTCAGTCAAGTAGTGCCTGAGTCATGCATCTTGGTCATTCAGAGCTTGAGTCATGCACCTTAGTTAGTCAATCCTGAGTCATGCATCTCAACCAATTAGTGCCTGAGTCATGTGTTGAATCTCGGATTTTGATGATGAAATCAATTGATGAGTTATTGATCTAACATGGATTGTTAGAAATTGATTGATGCAAGATTAATTACGATAGAATGATTATTACAATCAGGATTGGACAAAGTTAAGTCCATGCATCGAGTTGATGCGGTTGGGAACTTGCCAAGAGTGCGTTGGGAGCTCGCCAAGGGTGTCGGGAGTTCGTCAGAAGAAGACCGAGACTCACCGAAAGATTGTCGAGGGTAGACGAAAAGTTTGTCGGGTGTTAGGATGGTCTTGTAATGGATGGTTGATAATTATGATTATATTTAATTAAATCATAATTAGCATTATGCAGGACTAACTATGAGAGGAACAATGGAGTTACAATCAGATGATGGGCCAAGATCAAGCTTAAGCATCAGGCCGGGGTTCGGACAATGCAGTGGGATCTCGCTGACGTTTGCTAGGAGATTCGCCGAAGATATTAGGAAGCTCGCTGGGAACACGCCGGGAGATCACCGGAAGAAGACTGGAAAACCTGCTGCAAGAATGTTGGAGGATGTCGGATTGACGAGAGTTAGGTCTTGATTATCTTGATTGGTCATTAAGTGTTATAATCATTGAGTCATAGTTAGGGTTTAAGTCCAAATTAAGTTAGATTTGGAAGAAATCCAAATCAACTCAATAAGACAATCAAGTCCACTATTGAGGTTTGATTGAGCTCAATTGGTTGACCAAAGGGTTGGTCAACATCAGGTTCAAGCCGGAATTCGAAAAGTGGAGGGAACCACTTTTGCAAAAAATTTGGCGGGTAAACCGTCGATAAGCGACAGGTGTACCGCCACCCGCCCAGGCTTTGGGGCGACTGACCCGCCCAGGCTGGGCGGTTGAACTACTCGTACCTAGGAATCTAGGTACTTTGGGCGAGTGACTCGCCTAGGGCCGGCGGGTAAACAGCCCGTACCCAGGTGTTCGGGCGACTGAGCCGCCCAGGTCGACGGGTGAACCGCCCGTACCCAGATTTTTCGGATATGTTTGATTTTTAGTTCAAAAAATCTGAAGCAACTTGGGGCCTATAATTACCTTAAGTATTATTGCATTCCATACAACACTTCTAAGGGAAAAAGTATGTGAAAAACTTGTGTAAAGTGTAAGAAAAAGAAAAGGGGTAAGTAAATCTTATCTCCCTTTTAAGCTCAAGTGTAAGGGTTTGATCTTCACCCAAAGAAGATCGGTAGTGGACGTCAGTGTGCCTTAAGAAGGAGGACTCGGGAGTGGACGTAGGCCTTTGACGCCGAACCACTATAAAAATTGTGAGTGGTTCTTTGCTTTCATTACTTATATATTTGTTGTATTGATGCTTCCGATTTAACTCAACTCTTCTAAAGCAAAGTTTTCAAGATAAGTTATTTCCTTCAAACGTTGCTTATCTTTCCGGTTTCCTTATTAACTTAGTAACTTTCTTTTAATCACTCACTCGTTTCACTAAGAACGAAAAGCTTCGAATTTCCTATCTTAGTTTAATCGAAAAGATTTCATCTAAACTAAATGTTTACACTTGATGAGATAATGCCCAAGTTATGCAACCGTGTAGGTTGGTCCTCGGCCAACATGGCACCTCGGCCCCATACCTGACAGTGGACCATGCAACATGAAACCGTGTAGGTTGGTTCGACCGTGCGGGTGTCCAAGCCAGTCGCCCGGAACATCAATGACCACTAACAAACAGTGTATAGTCGATCCTAAACAACATGTATAAAAGCCAACCCCCTGGCTAGCGCCAAGGGATCGAACCTTGGACACCCAAAACACTCTTAACTCCATCTCATACTAACTTAAGCTTTAGAGGGGTCGAGTCGGGAATCCCTCTCTCGACTTCAGCCTGTGTGTAGGAACCCAGTGTAGAAGGAAGTGCGAACTCTCAGCTCAACCTCAGCTCAGCCACGTGAACGACATTGCGCACTCGGGATCGGATCGAGCCGTAATGACTCACATGGCACCACATAAAGTTATAAAATAAGGATCAAAATGAATATTAAGGGTATCAAATTACATATACGTAACTAATCCTAAAACACGAGCTCTATTTACATTCAATCTCGTGCACTTACTCGTTCAATGTTTGTTTAGATTTGCAACTTGCACGAATCACGAGGCCACGCGCAGCCACTAAGATCGATTCCGTGGGCTCCTCAGCTCGTGTTTAGCCTTTTCCGCAACCCGGTGCCTCGAATCACCAGCGTGATCAAATCACCCCAGCCATTGGTACCTCCCTCAGTTGGTGCACGACTCGGTTCAGGCATTGACCCCACAAACCAAAGAGCATCATCTCGGTTGCGGGGCCCACGGATTTTAACCAATGGAAAGAGAGTACTCCGTTATTGCGGTTGAACCTAGGGCGGCGCATCTCGCTCTCCAGCCACAGGATCGGGGTTTCGACCAGGATACGCCGACTTGCGGTGCTTCAGCGAACTCGATGATCTCGCTAGCGCGAACGTGCCACGTGGTTCGATAGCGATCGGTTGATCTGGACGCACATACTTAGGCCACTCGGAGAGCGACACGTTTCTGAGATATGCTGTTCCCTGTTAAAAACTGGACACATGTTTGAACCCCGCACTGTTGCCGTTCCACGCTCGAAGGAGGACATCGAAGAGACGCAAAATTACATAGAAAACCTCCACCGCCATCTGGCCTCGGCCAGTGCTTCCTTCCCATTTTGCGCCTCTTCTGCTTCTTGGCTCTCGCTCTCCTCCTCTCCCGCTCTCTTTCTTTGTTCTTGAGGTCGCTGCATTCTTGCGATGACTCCCTCGTCGCGGCCACCCGTCCCGTTCCCGGACCTCAACCTCGCCCCCTTCCCCAAGCTCGAGCCCAAACCCGAGCCGCCAGACCACCACCAGACCCACCTCGGCTCGGCCGGCCCACTCGACCCCCTCCTCCCCCCTCCCAGTCCCGACCCTGGACCCCATCCCGCCGCCGTCGACGTAGAGAGCGCCGCCCTCTTCACCGAGTACCTCCGCCTCGCCCGCCTCTACTCCGCCGCTGCCGCCGACCACCAGCACCTCTCCCTCGTCCCAGTGCCGGCGACCGCCGCCAGCTCCTCCGCCATCGTCGCCCGCAAGAAGCGCAAGCCCCGGTCGGCCGAGATGGTCCGCGCCTCCGTTTACGACGAGCTCCACGTCCGCGACGACGTCCGCCGGGCCCGCACCACGTTCAACTCCCTCCGCTCCCTCCTCCTCCGGGACGAGAAAAAAGGCGACGCCTTCGAGGAGATCTGGGGCAAGAGGTCCCGCGCCGACCTCAAGGCGGCCACCCTCATGGGCGACCGCGACCTCTGGCTCCACCGCGACAGGAGGATCATCGGCGCGATTCCCGGGATCAACATCGGTGACGTCTTCTTCTTCCGCATGGAGCTCTGCGTTGTTGGCTTGCACGGCCAGAGCCAGGCTGGCATCGACTACGTACCTGCTAGCCGGAGTGCTACAGGCGAGCCGATCGCCACCAGCATTATTGTATCCGGTGGCTACGAGGATGACGAGGATAGTGGGCTTGTGCTCGTCTACACTGGCCATGGTGGCCGCGGATCCAACATGCTCAAACATTGCACTGATCAGAAACTGGAAGGGGGAAATCTTGCGATGGAACGGAGCATGAATTACGGAATTGAAATTCGAGTCATTCGAGGGCTGAAGTCCAATCGTAGCCCCATCGGAAAGATTTATGTCTATGATGGCCTTTACAAGATCGTCAATTGCTGGATGGATGTAGGCAAATCGGGGTTCGGCATATATAAGTACAAGCTTTTGAGAATTGAAGGACAGGATGAGATGGGCAGTGGGATCCTCAAACTTGCTGAGGAATTGAAGGTGAATCCATTGAGTGCAAGGCCATTCGGTTACTTGAGCCTTGATATCTCGATGGGAAAGGAAAATTTTTCAGTTTCTATGTTTAATGACATCGACGATGATCGGGAACCACTGCTTTTTGAGTATCTTGCCCGTCCAATTTTCCCCGTCGAAGCATTCCATGGGAAGGCAAATGCTGATGCAGGAAATGGGTGTGAATGCATCTCGAATTGCTCAGCTGACTGCTACTGTGCCAAGAAAAATGGTGGTGAATTTGCATATGATGAAAATGGGATCCTGTTGAGGGGGAAGCCATTGATTTATGAGTGTGGCCCCTTGTGCCGGTGCGCACCAAGTTGTCCCAATCGGGTGAGCCAGAAAGGGGTGAAGCATCAGTTGGAGGTGTTCAGGTCAAAAGAGACAGGGTGGGGAGTGAGATCACTGGATTTGATTCTGGCTGGGACATTTATTTGTGAGTTTAGCGGCATCGTGCTAACTCAGCAGCAAACCGAAATTTTTTCTGCAAATGGCCACTGTTTAGTGCATCCTGGCCAGTTTCCAGAAAGATGGAAGGAGTGGGGTGATGTTTCTGATATCTTACCAGATTATATGTCACCAAACTTTCCATCCTTGCCCAGCCTGAACATCTCCATAGATGTTTCAACAGCAAGGAATGTAGCTTGTTATCTGAGCCATAGTTGTTGCCCAAATGTGTTTGTGCAGTTTGTACTATTTGATCACAATAATGTCTCCTATCCTCATGTTATGATCTTTGCGATGGAGAACATACCTCCATTAAGGGAACTGAGTATTGATTATGGGATTGGAGATGAATCTGTGGGGAAACTAACAATGTAGTGATTTATTGTCACGAAGGTGATAAAGTTCAAAGTTGTAATGCTTTTTTTGAGAGCATGCCACCAATTGTCCCAAAAGTAACCGACTGCTTACTGGTAAATTTTCTCAATAATGTGTAGCATATTGGAACTTCTTTTTCTCTATTCTTCCACTACTCTATTTTAACTGTTTCACTGCTTAGCAAGTTGATGAATAATTATTCAAGTTTTAGGATATGCACAAAAATTTTAACCTATCATGTTCTTCATGTGTATGCATAATTTAACTATGTGTTATAGAAAATTTCAATGGCCTGCATTTTGTGCTATGTTAAAAAAATTTCTTTTGTCATGATACAATGATTCCATGCTTTCTTAATATATATTTCAAGTTCTTGATGTTTGTTTTTAGCAGATCAAGAGCTAGGGTTTAGGACCTACAAGAGGGAGTTCTCATACTCTATACCTTAGAGTGCTCGTTTGCATCGTGCATTTGTTGAAGTCTTTGGCATATCTGACCCTGCAGCAGTTTTATGATTTTATATAGTGAATGTAATTAAAGCTGAAGTTCCATTTAATATGATTACTTTTTACTGCTAACCATCTACCCAACCATTCAAATTATCTTGAGCATGACGGTGTCTAGCTGTCATGCTCATATCATACACAGAGTTGAAGACGGAAAATTTAGCAAAGCCTTGATAGTGTTTGTTACCAAGTACTGTCATATATATGAACAAGGAAGTGCAGATCTGTCCAGAGAGATACACAAAGAACACCTGAAATTTCACTTTTTTTCTTCTCTCATATTAATATGTTTGGCTATACTTTCTGCAAGCATATAATCTATGAATTCTTTAAGGCAACGGATGTCGTTATAATTCGTTTGAAATATATATTAAAAGTTCTGCTTCACCAGATGAGCAATCAATTACTTTTCTGCAGAGACTCTAATGAAATCTATAATGGTGTAGAAAGCATTCAGCACGTCTATGATTGCAAAGATGACGTACTGAAGCATGATTAGTTATTAGTTCCAGCTAATCATCATATCTCATTGTTCATTGCAGTCACCAACTAGTACACATACAAATGGATACTTGGTTTGTGAGATGGAATACCTTTTTGATTTGATCATTCAATTGAAGTGTACTATTTGTTAGATTACATCGCACACTCATTCCGTCCTCAATGGAATGATTTCACTCATTCCATCACACACGGACATCACATTAATTATTTAGAAATCTCTCATGTTTAGTTTTGAAAACATTAGTTGCTGAATGTTCTCAAGTTTATGGTTATCTTTGTGTATCTCTCCTGGTAAAATGTCTGATCTGATGCTTGCAGGATTAGAAAATACCACTATGCATAAATTCTTGTGGCGACAAAAAATCCCTAAAGGATCTGTTGTTCTCCTGAAGGAACAGGTGATGATGTTTTTATCCTTTCCACTCTGGTTCTTCTTCAATAACTGCTTGGACAGCAGCAGAAATCTGCAAGCATTTTTGTAAAGCATGGGAAGATGCACATGCATAATGCAGCAAGAAGATCAAGTTTTGGATGTATCTGTGGAAACCGGAAGACTTTAGCATTAGTTTGTTTTTTTTTTTTGGGGAGCATCGTGTACATTTATGTGTAGCACAATTATGTAGAAAGTGCAGCATGTCCATGTTCAATTTGTTCTACTTGTTGCCTTGGAAAAAGCTTTCTACAGCCCAAGCGAGGCAGCATCACCAGCAGTACTTCAACTCGGTTCTGCAGCAAATTAAAGGCGCAAGTGTAGAATATTTGACCTTTTGCATGTCGATTGTTGCAGCCGAGACATTTGAAGGCTGAGGAGTTGGTGGAACTATTTGGGACAACTTATCTGTGTTTCCTGAGCATTTCAATATTTCATCATATTGGCACCAATCGACAGAGCTATATGTCCGTGTCAACGGACATGTAACACCACTGCATGCAGGTATGGCCAACTCCCAAAGTCATATTATGTTAGTGTTGGGATGGTAGATTAAGTTGGCTTTGCTGGGTGATAGAAAATCGATTAGTTATTATTTGTTACGTCAACGTCAAATATTATTATTTGTTAATTACAAGTTTTAGTGTTGTAAATAGTTTTGAAAGTCTAAGGGATAGCTCGGATCGATTACGAATTGATTTTTCTACAAAATATTTGTAGGAATATTCTTGAAAGTTCAGGGGGTAGTTCGGATCGATTACAAACAAACTGTCTTCCCTACAGAATATCTATAGGCATATTCTTAGAAGTTCAGGGGTAGCCCGGATCGATTACAAACTGTCTCTCTCTTCCAGAATATTCATATAAATATTCTCAGAAGTCTATGGGATAGCTCGGGTCGATTACGAATTGTTTTATATACAGAATATTCGTAGGAATATTTTTAGAAGTCAAGCGGGCAACTTGGGTTGGTTACTAATTGCCTTCCCTATGGAAACTTAATGGGATATTCTTTCTCCTTAAGGTCAGTATAAAAACACAACTTTAACTCTAGACTGAGGGACCTCGATACCAACTTAAGCGTAAGAAGGACCGACACAAGAAGCTACCCCTGGCCTTGCTCTTTGTGTAGGTAATGAGTTTGGAGATGTCATATTCTATTTTGGATTACTCTTCACATACGAATCAAGACCATATTGTGTTGATGAGATATCAATTACATTTTTTCGTAACATTTTGGCACTAAAAGGAGGGCCAGATATCGCATGAGTGTCCACAGGCTGACCCTGTCCATGAACATTCAAGTGAGGCTCCACCTTCAACCCATAACACTTTCACTCAAACAAGGTAACATTCATGAACATTCAAGTGAGGCTCCACCTTCAACCCATAACACTTTCACTCAAACAAGGTAACATTCGCTCTTTCCCCATATAGACATGTGCACCTCGTTGCGAGTACCATTGTAGTACTGATGTTCATTCAAAGACCCTAGACCCTCATCTCTATGAGTTTCGTCGAACCATCTACTCATTCTTGTTGAGGTATTCTTAAACCTTACCCAGTAAATGCAAACATTAACTGGCATAATACAGGCTGTTACCCTACTCCTACCTAGATCAGACCAGCAGGTGATGCCATCCCTTTTTCAACGATCGGTGATAGTTCGACAACCACCAACAACGCCGTCTGTTGGGATCCTCTTGCTTGACGAATTGCTAACCTCTCACAGGCATCCAAGACCTATCGAGCCACCAGTCGAGTGAGCGCCTCGCTCCCCAACCGTAGAATTCAGTAGCTTGCCCCACCACCACTCCGCTCTACTTGAATCCGAGACCCACTCGACCAATTCAACGGACAACTCACTAAGGATCCAACTACAACAAATGGATCGACACTTAGAAGAGATACGTCGTGACTTTCACCAATCCAAGGGTGATGGGCAGATCGATTCTACCTAGAGTCGATGACTGTTTATTTAGGATATCTAAGAGGAGCTGATCTCCACTAAATTTTACCTCCCATCATTGGAAACCTTTGATGATGTTACTAACCCAGTGGAGCATGATGCTACCTTCCAAACTCAGATGTCGCTATATGTCATATTGGATGTCGTAATGTGATGCACTTTCTTGACCACCTTAAGAGATTAGGCAAGAGAGTGGTACACTCATCTAAAGCCAATTTCTATTAGCTCTTTAGCTTAAGAAGCGAAGGAGTTCGAACTCCACTTTCTCGAGAATGTGTGCTCGAGGCCCACGGTAGCAATGTTTCTCGGACTAAGATAAGGCAAGGAGGAGACAACATTCACTCCTCGCTCATGATTCTATCCTTTATAATGGGACTAAAGTCCTTCCACCACTTTTGGTCATTGGTAGAAAGAATATCGATGATGGTACCTAAGTAATTCAAAGAGTTAATTAGTATATTGCCATGAATGTAATGGTCTTGAGCAAGCGTTGGAACAACACAAGAGACTGAGGCAAGACCAACCACAATCCGCCCTTGCCCCAGGGTCACCATGGTAGAGCATAAATGAATGACCTAACCTGCTCACCCGAGGTCTGAACTAACCTCCTTGAACCTGACTAGAAGGAACATTTTTTGTAAATAAGAGAAAAAAGACTTGTTGAGAGACCCCTGATCGATGATGACTTCACTCGAGAAAAGAAACAAATCCAATTAGTATCATTTCTAGCACGATTATGATCATGATACAGAGGATTGTCACAATCTAATGGAATAGATTGAGGAGCCTATACTATGAGGGCACCTTAGGCAGTTCATCCGAAGACATTGGATGTCATCACCCCGACCTCAAGGGTCAGTCGAGAGACAGAGCAACATCATTATCGACGGTCTAACCTCAGGAGGAGACAATACCTTAGGTCATAAAGCTTACGCCCGAGCCAATATTGGGAAGCACCCTAGGTCTAAATGCTATTGAAACTCAAATTATGATAATAAATTTAATTTATGAGTTTATGAAATAATATACTTTTGAGATAAGTGATGTAAGAAATACTTCAATCACGGACTCGAACCATCAAAGGATAAATTATTGAAGCAGGAGAATCGAACGTTGTGCTGAGAAAATTATCATGTCAAAAATTAGATGTCGAGCTAGAGGATTGGTCATGCTAAAGATTGAACTTCATACTATAAGTTCAAGCATCGTGCCGCAAATACCGAGTATCACGTTTAAAGATAGGATGTCATGAGAAAGTCGACATACCGATAGATCAGACGATATGTCGAAGAAAAGGACGATGTGCCGGAAGTTTGAAAAAAGTGATAGACAACATAAGAGAATGACATATAATGTGTTGAAAGATTCATAATTATGCTAGATATGTGGTTAGATTGTTAAAGTCTTGATTAAGATTTTTTTGGGTTAAATTGAGTTGGTATGGGGTCAAAACCATACTAATTTGATAAGGAACCTATTGGGCTTGAACCAGGGTCAAATTAGGCTTGTTAGAAAGCCAAATGGGCGACCTAAGGTAGGCCTGGGCGGTGGTACTGCCAGGCCTATGCGTTAGTACCGCTTGTTTATGCTTTTTCAATGGTAATACCGCTCATGTCGATGGTAGTACCACCCAAGGTAAGCGGTAATAGTACCACCTAGGCTGACGATAGTACCATCAGAGCCTCGATGTGTGGCTTCATTACGATGGTAGTACCTCCATTGTAAAATATTCATAGAAATACTTTCAAAAGTCTAAGAGGCAGTTTAGGTTGGTTACAAATTGCCTCCCCTATGAAATAATGATAGGAATATTCTTGAAAATCTAAGGGACAGCTAGAGTCAGTTACTAACTACCTTCCTTGTGAAATATTCTTCTCAAGGTTAATATAAAAATATACCCTTAACTCTAGATTAAGAGACCTTAAGCATCGGAGCGACCGACTCAAGAAGCTACCCCTAACCTTAGTCTTTATGTAGATAACAAGTTTGGAGAGGCTAAACTCTATTTCAGAAGACTCCTCACATATGAATCAGGGCTATATTTTTCTGTAACACTATGTATCTTCTTAATGCTGTGGGCTTTGAGAGGCTATCAACGTCAAAGAACTTGATTACTGATAGCAAGATCTGGAAATCCAATTTTAGTAAACGCTACATCACCAATTATCACAATAAGCAAAGGAGGCTAATCTTTTTTGTTTTTGTAAAAATGAAAAGTATTTTTATTACATTAAATAGCATACATAACGTTTGATCCGAATATAACGTTGATGGGGATCCAGAAAACCTTATCTAGGAAGAAGAAAAGCCAAGGCTAAACATATTTATAGTTCAACCATTTCATCTAATATTGAGGTTGTTTCCATGCACCACAAGCACATAGACAATCCTGAACGAAGCATACACTTCAATCTTACACATGTAAACACGCCCAGCAAGTAAATTGTGGCAAAATTGGAACAAGCATCAAGTAAATCCTGATAATTCATCAACGCAGAGCACCACGTTAAAACGGTAGGGGCGACCAAAATGGCTGGTTAACATGGAGGACATTGTTCGCCAAAGAAAGCCAAGTACCACATGAAAACCTTTCGATTTCAAGATACAACACACGCATACGGATGTAAAAAAGAAATAATGAAATCAAGCATGTCAATTGGTTAGTAGCAGCAAGTTAAAATGTATTGACATTCAGCCTATGAAAGAATATGCCAACAAATTTTAACAAATCAAATGGGCCACTGCCGTCGAGAAGACTTCCGATATCGACTTCATAAAAAGTCGACGGCCCAAGACTTTCAATCCTTTGAGCATCATGGGGTCGTACTGTCAACTCTGAAATTTCATCCATATAGTGTTCACTGATTCTGACCCTTTCCGTTCTTGGACTTGCTCCTCTTCTCCTGCATCTTCTTCCTTTTCGCCTCGGGAGTAGTCCAACTGTAGTCGGGTGGAATCACAAACGGGTCTTGTATGTCTTCCACACGGCTACTTGGTCCTGATGTGATCGAGTAATTTTGAAGATATGGTGCCTTTATCCATTGAATCCAGGAGCTTGATGATGTCTGCGTTTGGGGACTATTGTTCCCAGGGCTAGTCGGAGGTGTTGAGAACTCTTCCGATGGCTGTAATTCTTCGAACTTGGTAAAAGTAACCAGGACGCGGATAGTAGGAACAACTGGAATGGCAACCTGAAAGAATTTACTGATTGCCTTAAACGATGCACAAGAGAATCATATAACCAAACATGTAACGATATGCTATGAAAAAAACACAACTTCTTAAGAAGAAGTTGCATGCCATTGCTACCATAACTGTTGCTGAATGGGTAAGTTTCAAACTACAGATAGGCAACTGACAGCGATTAAAATTAAGTTTGTCTTCTTTCTCTGCCCAGCTATCAAAGAAGTCCCATCACATTCTCCTGGATCATTCTTTACAAAAGTTACATACGCAATTACATGCCAAAATTTTACTTATCAAGAAAACATATCTTAATCCCAAACTCCAAATTTTGTTTGCAATTAATTCATGGTAAAGGCAGATTAACCACAGTAGCAGGTGCCATGAAGTGGCTGACATTAACATCCAAAAAATTCTCACCTGTCAGCAATAGGCTTCATCAATTATTTTGTTATTTGTAATAAGTTTCTATAAATGTAAAAGTTCCAAAGCGACCTTGTCTATAACTGCTACACTCCTAGTGTTGAAAAACTGATGAACATGAAGAATCCACAAAAGGAAATGATATTTGGATGTTGTCCTTAACCATGACTTGGGATGATCAGAGGTGCATCTTCAGAAAGATGGCTAGATCACAACCAACAAAAGGTCATATACTACATACCACGTAACATATTACATCGGGAACAAGTCCTGGAATTTGGAGTTCTTGTGATTTTGGAGGACCTTAATAGAAATAAGTCCTGGAATAAACATCCAACTCCACCTCAATATTCAAAGAAATATGTACTCGCATAAAATGTGAACAAGAACCAAATTCTTTTTGCCGGAACTTAAAAAAAAACTCCAACTTTAGTATGTATAAAGGACTCTCCGCTAGGAAAAGCTTTCCCCCTCACAACTTCCAGCCGACTGGATCAGCCCAAAAATAACAAATGAAAACTACAACAATTAAGCAAAGAATTGGACGAGATATATTGATCCGGATACTTGAATGTAATCTACACTAAGAAGGTATGCTGTATCTCTTTCAGCTCCAATAATAGGATACAGCAACTACAGTAGCAATACCACTAGAAACCTAAAACCTCAAATTACAGCTAGATAGATCCTGGTGCACCACTTAGAGCTAACGTGAGACACATCCAAGATGGCGCAGTGCTTATTATGACCTTCCTACTGTGCCTGCTCAAGTCTCCATTGCTTTTCCTCTTTCGTTTTTGGGACCTACAATTTGTGAACGCTCGACTTTCTCTACGGGCGCAATACAATTAAGTTCTGTTTGAGAGACTTAATCGTGCAAGTTGATATATTAGGACGCTGACATCCTAGGCAATTTGAGCAGACTTGCCATGGTCACTATTCCAAGTATGTGCTGGATATAGATTAAAGTTGCAGATGGACATAGTAGACAAAGCATGTGTAAGTTGGTCTGTTAGTTAATGCCTTTAGAACAAAATTTACTACAATTAGAAACAAAGGAATAAACAGGGTTGTTTCAGAACTGATGCGATAGAATGGCAGATTACATCTTAGAAACACCATTACTGAAGATAGACTGTCACTCCTGCATAAAGTAATTTACAATAAACCAGTGATGGAGTGGAAATCTAGCTCATGTGAATGAATCTGCACATAGTAAGTAACATAGATCTGAGAAGAGAGAGATTCTCACAACTATCAAAAGAGACCCATTTATAAGGTTAACATTGAAGACACAAATGTAAACAGTGACTAACAGATATGCAACAATTGCAAATAAATCATTGCAATGCTCAAGTGACATGAGCATGTGAAACCTGTAAACATAACATTGTGATAGAAGAAATAGTAAAGTTTCCATAATTGAATAGTCTATGTTCCATACCTTCACTGGAAATGCTCCGGGAGGGAGCTTCGTCGTAAGAAGATCCCTCAGACGACGAATTGCCTTGACCTTGTTTGCTAGAATATCAAGCAGCGGCAATAGCTCTTCCGTCCGAAGTGGAAAATCAGGAGAGAGCCACAGAACAGGCCTTAAACCTTTTCTGTATTCGCTCTCTTTGCTGTTCTCTTTTCGTCTGTATCCATTTTCGGAGGTAGTTGCAGGCCTCTTGGAATCCCTATCTCTTCCCCTCCTATGATCTTCCACCCTGTTCGCAACCTCTACCGAATGCCTTCCAGGCATACTCTGGTATTGAGATGGAGAATCGCCCAGGAGATCACTCACCTTCTCCTCTGCACAAAGTGAACTCCTTGGAGGCGTAACCTTCTTCTGCCCATTATAATTGGCTCTCTTTCCCCAGTTACCAAACCAACTTTTCCTATCTTGTCTACTCTCACCATTACTGCTACCACTAGCATCCTCAATGGGTATCTCCCTGGGCTCATAGCAACTATGCCGGCGAGCAACATGGACTTGGTCGATCACGTCAGGGGATTCCATTTTGAGTGCTTTCTCCAATTGCTTCCGCTCTTCCTCCGTCAAGATGTCTTCGAACTCTTCGCTCTCAGTATCGTTGTCGTTGCAGGCCGAGAGTAACTCCTCGTCCGTCATCGCTCCCGGCACTCGCCTGGACTTGACGCTCACCACCACGTTATGCATATCGTAAACCTTTGCTTTCCACGGCCCGACCATTTCCGACCTCTCCTGCCTCCTCCACGTCAACTGCGGAAGTAGCACGGCTTGCGTGACGTCTATCCCCGGCCGGAAGATGTTCGTCTGGGACATCGCCTTGACTTCTTGGTGGACCTCCGCCTCAGTGGCCGGCGTGCCCGCTCCGTCCAGAGCGTTCATCACTTCCTTGTCCTTGTGAGAGATCATGCACAGGGATCCGGGCGGCACCTTCCCGTCCTCCGATCCGTCCCCGAGGAAGAGGATGCTCTGGTCGGAGCGCTGAATCCGGAAGCCGTCGAATCCGGCCAGCGTCATGTCGGCCCGCAGGTTCGACCCCCGCTTCCAGATCTTGTAAGTGTCGGAGGGGGCGATTCTGGAGATGAAGGGGATCACAGAGCTCTCGAAGTGGAAGGTGATCTCCATGTAGAAGTCCCGCATCCGGCGCATGGTGGCGACCACTCGCGGCAGCCGGCGGCACCACTTGGCCCAGGCGAGGGGCTGGTAGTGGCGGACGATGATCTTGGCGAGGTTCTCCTCGCGGGCGCAGATGGCCTCCTGGAGCGAACTCCAGCCCTGCTCGTTCTGAAGGCTCCAGTCGGCGCCCGCGGCCATGAGCATCTCGACGGCGGCGGCGTCGCCGAGGCGGACGGCGAGGTGGAGCGGGGTCTCTCGGTTGGGGACGTCGCGGCGGTCGATGACGGCGGAGATGGCGTCGGTCTTCTCCTCCTCCGCGACGGACGCCGCCTCCGTGCGGATGGCCGACGGGTCAACGAGGCGGGGCAGCGCCGCGAGCACGCGCTTGAGGCCGGCGTAGTCCCGGGCGAGCACGGCCCTGTGGGCCGGGCTGTGCGCGTACTTGATCGGATCCGTCCCGGCCATTCTTCCTCTCTCTCTCTCTCTCTCTCTGCCTTATTGTTCTTCTTCTTTGCTCAAATTATTCAGCCCTCAAGAAAGCAGAAGCATCAAGAATGAGAGGAATTGACAGCAAACAAAACAACTAATATCTCATTCTTCTTTTGTTCAGCTCAAATTTGGAAACTGCAACAACAGCAGATGGAACAGCGAGGAGGTCCGATCTGAAGAAAACAGAGCAATCCAAGTGCATGTTGCTGGGCTTTACTACAAGAAGATACTATGTGATTTTGTGTGTGTGTGTGTATTTATATACCTGTGAATGAAAGAGATACAGAAAGAGAGAAAGACAGAGAACGAGAGAGAGAGAGAGAGAGAGGGGAGGGGTATAAAACGCGGAATCAAAGGAAGGGATGGCGGAAAGAAGAGGACAGACGCAATCCAAAGGAAAGATGAGAAGAAAAAGAAGAGAGAACAAAGAAAAGAAGGGAAAGGCTCGAGAGACGCTCTCCTCCTTTTCCTTTTTATCTACTTGAAGAAACACAAGTCGTTATGGATACAAAGAAACCTTTCACTCTTATAGAGAGAGAGAGAGAGTAGCCTTTATATATAGTTATTTTCTTGGTGAGGTAGGGAAGTCGGAGGGAGGGGAAGAGCAATTATTTTTTGCTATTTTTGACGGTGGAGGAGGGACCCACGAGGGATAATAGGACGCGTCGGTGAGGGTTTGGGCCGGGACTGACCCGACCGGTTCAGGAATCAGGGGGAGCGAGAGAGGCGCTTGATTGGATGGTGGAGATACGTTCATGATTGGATTAGTGCTGTGCTTTTTTGACGTCGATCTTTGGACGATGTGGCTAATTATTTGGTCTTCCCACTGGAATTAGGAGAGGTGGTAATTGATGATTTTTGCGAGGTGGTTGTTGGCACATTCCCCATTTTGTTGAGAAATAATAAATGAAGTCATTAGAGGACTTGTTGCAGCTCATAATTGACAGGATCACATGAGCAGCACGAGCTACTCAATTTGTTAATCACTGACCATGTGATGGGCCAACCAAAGAAGAAACATGGGGGGCAAATAATTCCAACTATGGCAGAGTCTACTCCTTTTACTAAAGATTAGCCCCCCCTATTAATGTTCACTTACCAACACATTCAAACATGACGCATCATCTTCTATTTTTCTCAATTTAAATCTAAGAGGAACAGTTACTCCAAGACTCGACAATTTTCCAAGAAAACCTGTTCGTATATCTTATACACCCCTAGTTCTATAAAAACATATGGAAGATGTTAATGTTTGGTGAAAGTTTATGATCTCTTTGTGGTGACAGATAAGAACACATTAGAACATGGAGTAGACAAGGGACCGCTAGCTTTATGCACAGACCTAGGCTGGGACCCCCCCCATCGATCGTATGGTTGGAGGAGGATTGCTCAAGTGTAGGTAGGATATTTTTGTCCTCACACGGGAGGAGGAGGTGGATGCCCACCCTGAGAAGAAAGGGATGATAAAAAAAAGTTGTCACTGTTCTTGGGAATGGTGGTGAGAGAGGACGAGGGTTGGATTGCTGATTAGTCCACCCTCATTTTGGGGAGTCAAAGATGCCTCTGTTCCTCCCCCATGTTTGAATGCTCTGTATATGCAACAATGTCCGTAATCCAAGAGTTACCAACTCGTATAGTATATTATTAAACAGTAGGTATCGATTGAGACATGAAGTGCCAAATTGTGGTTCCTCCGTCCACAGATTCAAAAGAATGCAATGTCTCTCCTACTAGGATAGCTGGATCTCTGGGATCGTGCTTGTCACATTGGGTTTAATGATTACCATCTCATTCGCTATAGATTTATTGCTTTAACTCCTATAGTTTGATGAGCTAACCTTGCGTATAATAAATACTTCGTTAGTGTTGGCGTACCTCCATCTCCAAGCGGTTGAAGTATCTATCCCTTCGCCCTTCCTCCTGCTTGTGGTGGAAGAAGACGACAATATCTGGGAATGAATGTTCAAATACTCTCAAAGAGATTTCCATGGTTGAATAACTGAGCGACAAAGTACAGCCATCAATTCTCCTGTAAGTAAAAGGCAAAATTAATTTGCAGTATCCAAGCTAGATAACCCAGAAAAGTAAAAGTAATTACTGTAACCCATAAATAAATAATCTTAAGGAAACTCAAAAATAAAATTTAAAATAAAAAAACCTCCTCAATATTTTCTTTTTCCAAGGCTGTGTTTCGTACTGTTCACCAGGCAGAAGATTGTGAACGAACACATTGGAAGTTCCTTATATTTCTCAAGTATGGCAACATCATGTGCAGGAAAGAACAACAGCAAATGTAGGAGCTTACTATGGCTGCTGTAGTTTAAGATATAAAGATGCTAAGGAAAAATCTAAGGATATTGAATTTATCATCACCCAAACTCATATAGTCTACAACATGTCCTAACAATGTTTTTGATGTACAGGTGCATGTTATCCACTGGATCAAGATAGGTAGTGAGGTGCCATGAAAGGAAAGGATTAGCTGGTTAGTAGTCCTCAGGCAATATATATGTCTACTTTATCTATTAGAAATCACATGTTCGGGGCATGGAACAATCTGATGATGCTTCTAGTTTTCTCTTAAAAAACACTTGCTAATGAAGACAAGACAAACATCACACAAATCTGTCCAGAAAACATCTCACTAGAACATTAACATTTCCTCAACTTTCTTGATTCCTAGTATTTGTATGAAGTTATATAGCAGCATCATGAGGAATTGAGTCCTGATAATTGGTAAAAGGAAAACAAAATAAGCAAAAGCTACAGCCACATGAATCATGGAAGAAGATAGAGAAAGTTTTGCATGTCTACAACAAAGTGCAAATCCATGATAAGATTTTTCTTGCACAGAACCATGGATTCATGGAGTTCAGTAATGTTTATAACTTCATCCTACCGGTGGCACTTTAAAGGCCCAGCAGCTGAAGTAGCTGCAACAATGTAAACACCAGACATCCATGTCATTGTTAATATCATAATCCTTAACCTGACTGACCACAGCTATTAAGAAAAGGCAAGTCACAATTCATGTTCCGAGAAAATACATGCTATTAGTAAGAAGTACCTTTTCACATTGTTGGTGGAGAGAAGAGATATCAATTAAAAGTGATGAAGTATTTCATCAAATACAGTCAATCAGGTTATAATAATTGCATTCATCCTTCTCCAAATTGAACTCTTACTTCAGATGTTTGATATAGATATAGTTGGTCCAATTAATCTGGAAACTCTACAATCACAAAAGAACAGAGTTTTTTGCAACCATCAGAACACCTATTTGTTGGTGAGGCCTCCGTAAATGATTCTGCAGATTGATTTATGATGAAAGAAATCTACATATTAAACTTTGGGAAATGTCCCAATGAAACATCATCTATAACAAATCAACAAAATTTGAAAGGAAATGCCTTTGGAGAAATAAAAGTAGATAGCAATCGACTCCCGAGATTCCCATTTAGAGATTTAGGACTCTTGTGAGCAATTAAAACCCCAGAATCTCGGATCCTGCATCAGAAAACTAAATCGAGCGCATCAATGGTGGAAGTCTATCAACTTGGGACATCACGACGTATTACCAGATCATATAGAACAATAAGAAATCTAATTTCACGGCAGAAACTCGCATCTATGCAGATCAATAGCAGATTAGGTTGTAGAATGCAAGAGGTGGGGAGCAAGGCAAAGAGAAGCAAACGCTATGAGAAGTACTTGCCGTGCTTCGCAAGAATCCTTCGCCGTGGTCGTCGTCTCGCCTCTCGCCGCCTCCTCAACAAAGTTTCTAATCTTTCCCGCCCATATATCTATCTATCTACTCTCTAAACCACATGGCGAGTTCATCGGTTAGGTCGAGTCCGAGTTGGATTGCATAGCCCCCAACCCTCATCCAATGTAATTGGGCTGAGACCAAAGTCCAAAATAGAGAATGAATGCCACAAGCGACTCTTCTTCTCATGATTTATATGGCTCTATATAGAAAAATGGAGGTAAATGTTTTGAAGTAACGGCACACACGCCAGACCATCACGTGTTGAGCTCTTAATCACGTGTCTCTACTGAGTCCACCAGTTTACCAACGTGCCATTTCTGTGGCCGTGTCAATGTGGGAAAACTTGCAGAAATAACACGTGCCACAGCCACGATAGAAGAATTTTTCCGACCGAGGTATGTCCCACTCAATTATGACCGTCTCATCAGCATCAGAACTAACACGAATCTCAACACAACCCACTTTCACAATATATATATATATATATATATATATGATAAACTCATCATTCAATATCCGTAAAGAATGTCTTATGCAAAACAATACATTGTAATGATATGTTTGGTACATAAATGAATTGATAAGGATCATCCCATATTAGAGTTGTACCGCCACTATGCTCCAATAAATTACTTAGTTCACATCGTTACTATCTGTCATCTTATGGTATGAGAGACGAAGGCATCGAGATCGGTTTTGGAGCTTCCGCCTTCCTCCATGGCTCGTCTCACTTCACCTCCCAACTCTCGCGCCCTCCGTCTCACCTCCTCCCCTTCCTTGCTAGCCGTCAGCCGCTCGATCACGTCCTTTATGGTCGCCGATGGCACCAGCTCCGCCCTCTTGTCCCAGTCGAGCACGGGGAACCCCACACGGAGGACGTCCGTCACCAGCACTGCGTTCCGGGGTTGGTCGGAATGCATCGGCCACGCCAGGATCGGCACCCCCACGCTGAAGCTCTCCATGCAGGAGTTCCAACCGCAGTGGCTCATAAATCCGCCCGTCGACGGGTGCGCCAGGATCTCCGGCTGCGGCGCCCAGCCCCGCACCACCTTCCCCCTTCCCTCCACCCGTGTGTAGTAATCCGATGGCAGCTTCTCCTTTTCAACCTCGTCACCACCAGTATCGGCATAGATGTCGGCCCTGTCGGCGTCCCTTAACACCCAAAGGAACCGCCGACCGCTAGCCTCGAGCCCCGCCGCGAGCTCAGCCACCTGCTCGTCGGAGAAGGTTGATGTGGTGCCAAAGGACACGTAAATGACGGAGGACGGAGGTTGCTGATCCAACCACTCGATGGACGGGGGCGAGGCGCCATCGCCGCTTGCTTGGTTGAAGATGATCGGATTCAGTGGTCCGATGGCGAAGGTTTTCTTGTCCTGCCACCCCGGCTCTCGAGCCACCATATCGATGAACATGCCTTCGATCGCGCGGCAACTGTTGATGAGGCGCCCGGAGTCGGCTACCGTCGTTTGCTGCTGGCTGAGGACGAAATCACAAAACTCCTGCGATATGCAGTCCTTGTTGGATACATTAGGAAGCTCCAAAGTCTCTACGGCAGGCTCGCGTGGTTTGCCGCGTAACTCCCAGCGGAAAAAGAAGCCAGAAATGGCTGATACGGCGTGGAAGCAGAAAGCTTCCACGTTGGGAAGGGAGGCAGCTGCACCGGCCGCAAAGGTCATGGAAGAGTCGTGGATGAGGACGACGCGGCGAGAGCGGGAAGCGAGGGAGCGTACGAGGTCGGTGAGTGGGGAGAGGAGGTGGCGAGCGGCGTCGAAGGCGGGCTGGAGGTGCCCGGGGAACTTGATGGCCGCGTCAGGTTCGGGAGCAGGGGATGAGTAGTCCGGTACTGGGAAATCATGGAAATGGATGGGGCGGCAGGCGGTACCGCCGTTGTGGAGGCGTGACGCGCGGTCCAGCACCTGGCGGTTGTGGGTGGCGGAGCCGACGTAGTGGATGGGGAGACCGCGGGCGGAGAGGAGACTGGAGAGGTGGAGGAACTGGTTGAGGTGGCCTTGGGCAGGGAGTGGCACCATCACCACGGCCACGTCTGGTGTAATCGGTTCAGCTTTTGCTTTGCTTTCAGCCATGGCGTCGAGGAGGAGGCGTGCAGGTGAAGGTAATGGGAAGTAATCTCGCACGTTGTAGTGGTTGGCGACTCTCTCTCTCGCTCGCGCTCTCCTAGTGTTGATCATGTGTGTATATATATAGAGAGAGAGAGAGAGAGAGAAGAGAAAAGCTGGTTAGATTGGAAGGAGGAGCTTATGATCTTTGGTTACTCAAAAAACTTGACATGATACAAAGTATGTGGCATGAGTCGTGATGAGGATCACGTTAGCTTATCAAATAATTAACAGTTCTTGTGAGTGCTGCATTTAATCTAAACATAATATTTAATCATTTATATATTTTGCGTTCTTCTGGACCCTAGCTCACATCTAATTCGTATTATGAAGTAGATTTAGAGTATAAGATGTGAAAAAGACATGTAGATATTATTTATCTTTGTAATTTATAAAATTATTATAGATTATTTTGTGTAATTACTTATCTGGTTTCTATATATTTGAAAGTTTCTTCTATAAGATCCGGTTACAATAAAATCTTTATCGATTTTATAAATTTATTTATTTTTTAACCTTGTATATCTATCTATCTATCTATCTATCTTAACGTTTCACTTTTATGAATATACGGATCCGGATATAAATTTTGAAAATACAAGAATCAAAATACTAAAAAAATATTAATTATAAAGATAATTAAATATGATTTTTAATATATAATGGATGGGATTAACTTAATACTTGTATCATTTAGCTATGAAATGATTGATAAGAAGAAGAAAAAAAAGATATTATGTTTTGTTTGTTTGTTTGTTTCAAAGAGGATAGATAATATGGTCTAAGAAGATGATGAAAAAAAATTCTAATAAGACACCTTGGTCTGGTCGAGAATGCATGCATGATATAGAGATTTGGGATGCATTACATGGCTGTTAAATGGATGAACAGAGACGGGGATGAGACTTGCAGCAGAAGCAAGTGGGTCAGACTTCCACGATGCATGTCGGCTGTTGTCTTCTGCCAAAGCGCCATCGATGGACAGGAATTGGATTGGGATGGTCCCCCGGCACAATTACACACTGATGATACAGGAATTGATGGATCCTGTCTGTCCTGACGTCATAGTTGAGGTGTCTCGTCATCGGAAGAGTGAACAGATCAATTTCTTAGAACAATTTTGATTCTTCTATCACCACTCACTCCCCTCTGGTGTGTGTTAGGACCAAAGCAAATCATCTCGATTCCATGCGAACGGGCTCTCCATCCTATCGCCAGGATAGGGGATTGGTCAATGCACCACGCAAAGGGCAGGAAGCAGGCTGGTGAGACTGGTAGATCTGTGAAACGGATGATGATCTAAGAAGCCTGTGGTGTTGAAGGAAGAGAGATGTCATTCATTCAATGGCAGGAGGAGGAAGAAGGACCATGTCCTATGACGTGAAACGTAGCGCTGCCCCTTTTTTTTTCAAGGGTACGTACACAGGCAGGCAGGCAGGCGGTCGTAGTTGAGAAAAACTAGCCGTGAACCTGTCTGTCTGTCTTCCTCGAGCTGGTCCCATGCACGACCACGGTTCCACCAATACCAACTCTCTCTATTCGACTGGGCCATAACGTCGACACCCCCCCTCCTACCAACATCATCATTGAGAAGAAGAAAAAAAAAACAATAAAACGATGAGGGCCACCGCTTCTTCCTTCACAACCCCAACTGTCGCCTTGTGACCATGATGAAACTGAGACGGTGGAGCCGCTTTCAGCTTGGATTGCAATCTCCTCCTCCGCTGCTGCGGAGAGGAGGAAGAACATGCAGATAAATTCTCACCTCGATGCATTTATTCTCTGGTGGAGAACAACGCCAAACGGAAGCATTATATACATACACCACTCTTCATTGAACACTTGGAATCCAAGAAGCCACAAAAAGATTCTGCAGCAGTTAGAAGAGACAATAAAACTAGAAACCAAAAAAAAGTAGTCAGCATCCAGGGATGGAACCACTGTCGGTTTGTTTGTTTGGTCTAAAACATTCTTGGCTTTTATGATTAGTCCATATACCATCCATCATCCATCATCAGTAAAGAATGTTGAGCACAAAACCTTGCAATGGGTAGGTCTTTACAAATATCGCTCTGCCCTACATCAGGAACGAACCAAAAAAAAAAAAAGGAAAAAAACAGCTACTATATTCTCGATCCAGTTGCCACCACGCTCTGAAGCAGGGTTTTGTATATTTGGCTACGGTACAAGTTCATTTGATCACAAAAACACGGGCGCCATGACCAAGGTGATCGTCGCGAGCATCTTAATGAGAACATGTAGCGAAGGGCCAGCGGTGTCTTTGAAGGGATCTCCAACTCTGCAGGTGTAAGAAACCCCCAGTTCAGTACTTGACTAAAAATGCCTTTATCTTCCAAAATTCTACAACATACTATTTATCCTTGTTTGCTAAAATGAGCATTACAGACCTCAACTATTATTATTTTTTTAACATAACTCTCTTTCTGTTTCTTTGCATCTAATAGAAAATGATTGTACTATCAGTAAAACTGCTTGAAGCACATCTCCCAATCTAGTAACTTTATTCCAGTATTCACAATGAACTCTTCTAGAACCACAAGGCCACTTTAAACTGGGAAAAGATTACCTTAACTGATGAAATATTGATCAAATCCTAAGAAAATACTTGGACCCAACTTAAATTTCTGATTTCACATGTTCTTCGATTGTCATCTTACATCCTTGTTTGCTATTTCTGGACCATCTTTGAGTTTAAACGAAGATATGTTTCCTAAGACGTCTCAAGTTCCAACCTACAACCAATTATAATCTTGTCCAGTAATACAGAGTTTTGAAGTACAAACTGATAACATCTATAAATAGCCACACATGCTGCATGCAACAAATTATAAAAAAAGTCAAAAACAACTGAAAAAAGCAAAAAACAGAAACTTATAGCTCAATAAACTTACGTATCACCAGTTACAGCCGCTTTATGGCAATCACTGCCTTTGCCTCCAAGTGCACCAGTCTCTATATATTTCTTGGCATTATCCCATGCACCTCCAGCAGTGTTAAGAAAGAGAGCCATAAGAATACCAGCCACTGTTGCAAACATAAGCATTGAAGCAACAACTTTCGCTCCAAGAAGCGGTTGACCAGTATAGTGGCCCAATAACCGGAAGATGAATCCTGCCAACCAAATAAAACATGCTGCTCAAATCATGAAACCATGGAGGTGAAACTTTCTTCTGGCCTCATAAACAATAATATGCAAAAACCAACAGAGATGCCCTACTTTTACAACACAAGACTCACCGATTACAACTGGAGATATAGTTGCCAAAGCACCAGGCTTTATCATTTCTCTCAGTGATGCAGATGCCACAATGGCAACACAACGGCCATAATCTGGTTTTTCTTGGTATTCCTGGATGTGTATGTTATATTAGTATCATTATCAAAGTATGAAAATTTACAAGGAATGACAAAATCAGGTAACTGGGTTACTCACCATAATACCTGGCCTCTCAAGAAATTGTCTACGGACTTCGTTTACAACCTCTTGTGCAGTTCTTCCAACAGCAGAGCAGGCCCAGGCACTAAATACAAATATAAGCATAGAACCTAATAAGCCTCCTACAAAAACTTCTGGAATTGCAATATCAACCTACAAATCCACCAGCAAAGATGTTCAGACAAAGATATACAAAAAAATTAAGATGCAAAATATATTTACATGCATGAATATGACCAGCAATTAGTACCTCCTTAAAAGAAACATGAGCAAACGAAGCAACTTCATCCATATATGCACTGAAAAGAAGGAAGGAAGCAAGTGCAGCAGAACCAATAGCAAATCCTTTTGTAGTAGCTTTGGTAGTGTTACCTACAGCATCTAGAACATCTGTGATTTCCCGAACACTTTCAGGCTGCAAACAAAGAAGTTGATGTGTTGGATTACTCTAAATAAGAAAGCAACTGGTTTAGTGCCTTTGTGTCAGCATCACCTGGCCTATCTACCACAATTTAACATTAACAGGACAGATATTGATTTTACAAAAAGCACAAAAAAAGAAAAGCATTCACATAACACATGAAATAATTTAATTGTACTCAACAATGGTCCGTACCTGCTGACTCATCTCCACAATCCCACCAGCATTGTCAGCTATAGGACCAAACATATCCATGGTGAGAACATATGCGGCAGTGCTAAGCATTCCCATTGTTGCTACAGCTGTGCCAAACAAACCACCAGTTGGACTTCCAGATTCATCTACCAGACCTGATGTATTTCCCAGCCAATATGCACTGATAATAGCTATGCTTATTACTAGAACAGGAAGGGCTGTTGATTCCAGTCCCAAGCTAACACCAGCAATTATATTAGTACCATGACCTGTAGCACTAGAAAGTGCTAAAACACGAACAGGCTCATGCTTGTAATCAGTGTAATACTTTGTGATCCAAACAAAGGCATATGCTGTCATTATTCCTACCAATCCGCACAAGGCAAAATTTAGCCAAGCAGAAGGTGCCTGTTCGGTGTAAAGGAGCCATCGAGTAGACTGTGAAAGATAAAAAGAAAACGGGTAAATAAAATGCTAATACTTCAGGATATTTCAATAGTCGAACAACCAGTACAATAAGTAGTAAACTGGAAGTTCAAGTGAGTGTTAATAATACATGTTAGGTAGGCATCTGTACAGTTAAGTTGCTTACCACACCAAATGTCAAAACAGCCAAAACAATCGTGACAGAATAACCTTTCTGAAGTATAGCCATTGGGTCTTCAATAGGAACAATTATACCAGGATCACGTGTACCCCTGATTGACAGTATTCCAATAGATGATACTACCAAATCAAAAGAATGCACAACAAGAGGAAATAATATAAACCCAGATGGATCTGCATAGAAAAAAGCAACTTCATTTAGCGTGAGGTTCATGTTAAGATTTGTGAGAAATGGAGTTCATAACATCATAAATCAACAGAAATCTTATTCTCTGAAGCCATAACTTTTGATTTGTAACTGAAACAAGTGGGCTAATCCAGAAATAATGACATGTAGCAGGCATTAGGCAAAACCATAATCCTATAATTAAGGCAAAACCCTAATCCCATCATCCAATATCGACGAAGAAAATAAAAAAAAACAAGCAGTACTTACCTTGGTCTTGATAACTAATTTTATTCATTTTAAATTTTACAAAAATTACAATATAGAGCATCATGTAATCATGTATCATGTAATTCTAGAACCCTCCGTATGCATTATAACATCTAATCAGAAATGCAAGAATATTCTAAATATCATAGAGTATATGAAACATATGATATGCAAAGCATGGATCAGAGAGCAAAACATTGCTGCATAATGGCATGCCCTATGTTGACTAACTAAATGTGGATTGTGAAGGCAGTTCTGTAGGGTTGCAACAAAAAATGAATGAAACAAAAATTGACTTCTACTATATATCATCCCTTGCCTTCAAGTTTGCAGCGCTGAGCCATTGTTCCTCCAAGTATCATAGCACTGATTATCTCTGCTGCAATACTCTCAAATAGATCAGCACCTCGGGCAGCACAGTCCCCCACATTATCACCAACCTTTAAGTAAGTCCACCTTAGTTAAAATTTTATAGGAAAATGCAAAGGAAAAGGATATAATACAAGAAACAGAATCATATTGTCGACCAATCTATGAAGGTCCTAGATGTAGAAAACATGTGTTCTTAACAAAATACCACATGTTTTAGGTTAAATGTATGTAGAACAGAGAAGCATCAAAATAGAAACATTATTGCCAAACCGTCTCTCCAGTAGGTGTTATTTTAGGACTTAATACGCTCCTTGATCAGGAATTGGGGAATAAAAAAAAAGGATAGCAAGCTTAGGTTGATCCCTTGTAAAAAGCAACACCTCTGAAAAACTTGCTTTGGTTTTTTAACCACCTCCCAAAACTACTGAATGCTTACATCCAGTAAATTTTACAAACAAGTCTGTGAATATATTATAAACATCAATAACATACATGTCCTAAAGTTTTCTATTGACTATTGGGATTTTCAATTAATGTTCTGACTGATTTTATGTTACTAAAACCATATATTTCTTAAGACAGAACAATTATAAGAAAGTCCTCAAGTAGTGCACAAGAAAACAAGACTCCGAATTTTTTCTTCCAATATTACTATTGCACCTTACCAGAGCTATGGTATTTTTCTTAAGATGTTTATCATGTTTCTGTACACTACAGTAGTTGAATTAGAAAATGGACTAACAGTTATAATAATCATTTGGAAGAACATACTTTTTAATTAAGGTTTATTCAAAACAAGCAATTCAATTTCATGTACTGGACCATACCGGTCCAGGCTTGGACAATTACGGGCCTGGTATGAATTGATGTACTAACACACATTATGCTAAAACATATCACAATATAAAAAGGGCCAAAAAACAAAAAAAAAACTAATTTGGCATTCTTTCTCTTTTTTTTCTTGGAAAATAAAATAAATATTGATAACGATAATGATTTCAATCTACAAAACAATAAATACTATATCCAAACATACGATAAAGATCACAAGCAGTATCTAGCCTAGATATAGGCTAAATCATCGAGGACAAAGGTTAGATCCGAATCTACAAGAAATGAGGCTTGATCATTGTAAATCAAACCCTAAATTAGGTCTATATGGAATAGATCTACATCAAGATCGGAAAAGAAAGCATCAACCCTAACCTAGTTACATGAAATTACGTTAGAGATTAAGTTCAGATTTAACTTGATTCAAAGAGAAACCATACCAGATCTTGGACTTGAATCTTAAACAGCAAGTATCCCTCCTTTGGATGTATTTGAATGGTTTTGTAAGAGTTGAAAGAGATTTAGGAGAGATTTAAAAGCAAATGAAAGCAGTGAGAGAGGGTGTATGAGAGGAAGACTAAAAAAGAGGATATGGGTCTCTTTAGCTGGGGTCATCACCGAATGGGCTTACCGCGCAGGCCTGATAAACAGGTCACAGGGTTGTAACCCCCGTACCAGACCTGAACCACCCCGTTGAGCTTGGCTCACATCCAGATGGTTATCCGGACTGCTAATCCATGATTCAAAGTAATAAATGTTTTGAGACTCCAATTGCAATACTTTTATTACTTTCCATATAAGTGATGAAACTTGAAAGCAAGGTTCCCAATTTCGATCTGTACTGATGTACCAACCAATGGTCAGTAAGGTTTGTATTGAGGTGTACCGACGGTACACTAAGGTTTAAAGATGGGGGAGGAAAGGGTTTAACAACCCTTTCTTATGGTTCAAAGGTCAATTTGACTGTTTGAAATAGGGTGATCTCAACCCTTGATCGGTAACGGTCGAGATCCTACCGTTACTGATTGGTACTGGTCAGTAACAATCAGATTTTGATCGTTACCACCCGATACAGACCTTGTATCGCCTGATACGAGGTTAGGTTATGGTACCGCCCGATAGAGGGCGGTCCACGTACCGGTCCCCTTTCAAGCAGGGTCGGTACGTCGAACCCTGCTTGAAACTGCCTTTTATATTCGTTTTATGTGTCAATTATGATGAATATTAAGTAGTCACTTGTGGTGTAACTTAATTTCATGAATTCAAATAGATAATTCATTGTAGACCTGCTCTATTAGACAAATGAATTAGACATTATGCATTAATATTTAAAATTTTCTTTTATGATAGGAAAGTAATTTAAGTCATGGGAAAAAAGCTTCAAATAACATTTTAAAACATGGAAATCTAAATAATGAAAAAAGAGAACTACCAACTGATGTTCAAGCTAGAGATAAATACAACAAAGGTGTGATATACAAATTAATATTATAATGCAAGCAGCAAAACAACAATTCAAGTGGAAACTGATGTTGAATCACTGAATAATTAACATAATAAGAGAAGCAATTCAGAAAATAAGTAGCCAGGCATGACAAGTGTTAAGTTATTGAAAGTACCAAGTCTGCAATAACGGCAGGATTTCGTGGATCATCTTCAGGTATTCCTTGCTCCACTTTTCCAACAAGATCGGCTCCAACATCAGCTGCTTTAGTAAATATTCCACCACCCAGCTGAGCAAAAAGCGCAACAAACGAAGCACCAAAACCGTATCCAACAAGAAGAAGAGGTACTGCATAAAATCATAGAACAGAAAGTCAGACTGTCATGAGTTAAATGAAATTGAATTATTTATTGGAGCATATATGTTCCTGAATTCGCCTTGATCACTGCCTTTTTATCCTTGTCTGGGTTCAAAAAATATGGAAGGTGTTTATTTTAGAACTGGTAGTAGAGAAATTAGGACCTTGCCTCCTTTTTCTGTGCCACATCAGAACTAATGCAACATTTGAAAGCAAAGAAAACCCTTTTCTCTGGGCCACATCAGAACTAGTGCAACATTTGGAAGGAAAGAAAAGGTGGCCTTCTCTTTTAAAATCTACAAGATACTAGATTGGTAGACCGAAATTGAATGCTAATTTACATTTCAGAAACTGTAGTTAACTCTCTTATATTCTAAGCTCCGCATCTTAGCAAGTTGATCCTTTGTGTATAGCAAATGAGTTATGAGTTAATAGATTCTATGGCAGGAAAGCAAAGTACTATTTTAAAGACAGGAGAAACACATATTAGTCTGACCAACAGTTACAGGGACAGTGATCAATCTACCTTTAAACTTATCCTAAATGACTAGTGACTTAAATCAAAGGCTAAAACTTCTAGATATCCCTCCTTAATTACTATCTTCAAAAGACAGTTAACAAGAATAAGCAGCATTTTTCCTGTACTAACAGCATCTTCTCCCTCTCTTTGCTTCTTTCCGGTATCCTTCATCTACCTAAATTAATTGTCTTCTTAACCATAGAAAATCCATATATTTTTAACAATATTGTTTCATACTTCATTAGTTTCTACGATGCTCCCAAGTCTTATATCTTTCCATATAATAAAAGGATTTTTTAACTCGCAATGTCAAGGTTCCAAAAACTGGTTGTGTGGTTGCTGTGGGCAGGCATTTACAGGTCTGCTCGTAAACCAATACGCAGATCACCGGCTTTTGCCTGGTTTCAGTTCATACCAGGCCTGCCATCCAATACGGTTACCTTACTCAGCTTATTGTCCAATTTTAATAATTAAAACAGGGGCACTAGTCAGGAAGCTTATTGCTCAATACTCCTTTTTTTTCAATTTTTGACAGCATTTGATAATTATATGTTTTCTTCTTTTTCTTTCTCGCCTCTCACACTTCCTTTCTCTCTCCCTTTCTTTCTCTCTTCCACGCATCTCTCTCTCTCCTCTTCTCCTCCTCCCCCATCTTCGTCCATGCCAACTAGCTGCCACCATCTCCTCTCCATCATGTCACTATCATAGGCTCCTCCTCATTAGGGTCACCGCTTCATCCTCCACCTTGGTGTACATCCACCTGTCCTCTTCTCCTTCTCCTCCTCCCCTCTTTTCTCCCTCTCTCACTAGTCCGGGCAGTTCCAACTCATACAGATTATGAGCATGTTGGTCCGTATTGAAACCCTAATGTTCCAACCGCCGACCAGTATTAGCAATGAACCGATATTTTGTGCACATAATTCATCTAGTTAATACAATACCTGTCAACAACATAATTGTAAAGATCTGATAAAAAATGAAATATATAATAGCTCTTCCTATATTTTGGTGATTGATTGGCAGATTCTAGATTGATCAGAAATTTACAGAAAACTAATACAGGAAACCTTAACATTAGAATAAAAAGCATAAATGATTTTCCATTTGACGAACTCGAATGATAACAAACAAACCATTAAATTTCGCTTATAAATACAGAATCAAGAGATATAAAGTGGTGACATCTTAATTCTCTGAACAAGGTACCTAAAAGCACTTAATTAAAGAAAAAGGCAATAAAAACATGTCAAATCAAATTCTCCCACCTGCAAATGACATTTTCAACAGAATAAACTCTGAAATACAGCAAAGAAGGATGATATATGTCCACATGGCTACCAACTTATGAAGATAAAAGAAGACAATACAGTGGATGAGGTTCTGCCAATGCAGGAGCAAAATAGATGCAAACATAAACAGCCACAGCCTTACACGACATGCAAAGAATGCAAAGAAATTGTTTCTGGCTTGAACCTCTTAACATCTAGATTGGAATAGCGACTTTCTCATGGTGCTCAAATATCAAAAAACAAACAAAACATGGCGTAAGACACTATACTTACAGTCTTACACAATCATAGTTGAGTACAACATATTACAAGTATCCAACAATCCATAATGAAAATAGCATCACAATTAATATATAGCTTTTAGAGCAAGGTTCTGCAGTACTTACAATCTGTAACCTTCATTGAACCAGGAGAATCAACCTCTAGGAACACATAAAATGTTGCATATAGAACAGCAACACCTATTACAGCCATGCCAACAACAACAATTGCCGACAAACCACCAGCACGAACAGCAATCTGCTATAAAACTAATTGTTCAATGTATAACTACAGTAAGAAAGTAACATACTAAGAGATCAAAAAAAATTTACGGAACCTGCAACGCCTCTCGTGCAGAACGCCGTGCAGCACTGGAGACTCTAACATTTGCACGAACAGACACCCACATCCCAATATATCCTGCAATTCCTGAACATAAAGCTCCGAGAAGAAAGGCAGCAACCGTAATGTATGCAGATGTTGACCTAAATGTCAAATAACAAATAGAGTTGAGATAAAGAAAAGAATTAGAAAGTACGCCATGTCTTAGATGCACATAAATACACGAGATGGAGTGAGAAAGCACCTGGAGAGCCCAGATGATTCCTGTTGTGGAGTGGTACTACGAAATAGATATATACCAAGAATCGCAAGTGCCAGCACCATTGCCATTTTAGAAATGGTTCCATATTGAGTCCTGAAGAAACCTTCAGCCCCATCTCGAATGGCTTCAGATATCTAAAGAATGGAGGAAAAGGTGAAACAGATATAATAAGTTAGCAGGTAGAACATTAAACTGGAAAAACAGTCAAGAAAATATTATATATATATATATATAAAATGACCTCAGGTACACTAAATTATACATATTAGTTCTATTTTCTGGAAGACATGATAAATAATCAGTTAAAGAAAGCATTGTAATAAACACAATCCAAAATAGACACACAAGCTTTTTTGTTCTCTTTCTGTTGAGGAAAAAAAATAAAAAGACATCCATAATGTTCTAGGTTGTGATATGGTTATATGGGTACAGGTACACCAATTAGCTTGGTTCATATTAGAAGATGGGAAGGCTTGGTTAGTTCATCATTTAGAATCATGCTACATACAAAAAGATACTTGTTTAGGCTGCTAGCAATATTAAATAAATCATTTTGATCTAACTAAATAATTAACCATGTACCAACTTGGAACAGTAACAATGGTAGTATTAACACATGAGAGGTATGAACGCATTGCCCTGTCTACTCTGGAGTGCTTTTGTTATTTTGAACTTTTTCTTAAAGGATTTTAGAGTTTGCTAGTTCATGGCTGTGAAAGCAACTTCGAAGTCATTAAATGTCCAATTTTGACATTCCGAGTTGTGTACCATAATAATAAAAGATGCAAATATATCATGAATCAGCTCAAGGAACCTGGATCAAGGTTCCAAGTGGGTAGAGGTGTCATGAGATGAATACTACAGATCCATTAATCTCTATGTCATTATGTAAACAAATAAAGATTAAAGCAATAAAGGACTGGAAATCAAATTTAACAATAAAATAGCATGAGAGGAGTGGAAAGGTATGCTCAAGTAAGGACTCTCATTTAGAGCACCAAAAGCGAGAATTCACAAGATCCGTAGAAAGATCTCTGGATTATCAAAGTCTTCAGAACTCAAGGAATTATTGCTATTGAAGCAACTGACATTTCTCCCACTCCAAACGCACCAGATAGTGCCACAAAAAAGGACAATCCGACCTCTGTTCCATGGGTGATGGTGATAGTGGTAGTCCATTCTATCTCTACATTATTCATAATTCCCAATATTGGCCAGACGATATCAAACAATAAGTTTGGGAAGGAAAATTATTATATAAAGAAAAAATCAATGAGCTGAGAAGAAACCATAATAAATTGTCTCAAGGTTATTGGAAAAGAAAAAAAAAGAGAAAGAAAAATTGTCAGGGCTCTAAATATCACACAGACAATTTATTATCGGTCTGGTCTGGTTCAGGCTCTTTTCTCTTTGTTTTTGGTTGGGGTTCAACCACACACGCAAACGCACACGCTCTCTCTATCTCTCTTTCACGCTCATATCTCTTGCAATGTCCACCTCCCTAACAATGCCCGCCCCACCCGCATACTGCCTGCTCAGATACCTCTCCTCTCCTCTCCCCCTTCTCAGTATCATGGCATGCACCAGCATATCATGTGATGATATGTTGATACAAACCAAATCTACACCAATCTGGCTAACGATCGACATACGTCCCATACACTAGATTTTAAACCTTAGTCAGTAACACAAAAAATCTGAATCCTGATATTATATATGCATTGGGAAAAGAACACAAAAATTTACAGATAACACAAATATTAAGTATTCCCAAAATAAAGGGCCTAGCAGAACACCAAAATAAAGAATAAGCATCCCTGACCACTAAAAAGATGTGATTCTGAACCTTGCTCAACAATTAAATCAAGATTTATAAGAGCAAAGGCTACTACATAGAAAGTTAAAGAGTTAAATTTGGAAAATATCAAGGTTTGACTTACCGATCCATACCGGTGTATCAACATATTGTCGGTACTGGTACGGTAGCTTACCGCCCGGTATATTAAAATATAATATAATATTTTTATAATATAATTTTATATAATATAATATTAATATATTAAAATATTAAAAAAGAAAAGAAAAGGGGCAACGTTGCCTCGATCTTTCTCCCTGAGCGGGGAGACGTTCTGTCTCTTCCTGTGGGCAGCGACGACGCGCGGGCGCGTCATCGACGACGTCGCCTTGATCTTTCTCCACGAGCAGGGAGACGTTCTGTCTCCTCCCGCGGGCGGCGACGACGCACGGGCGAGGATGACACGGTATTCTTTCTTCTCCTCTTCTTTTTTATTCTTTTCCCCTTCTTCTTCCCTTTTTCTTCCTCAAGGCGACGATGCATGGCGTGTCATCGGCGACATCGCCTTGATCTTCCTCACGCGTGGGGAGACGTTTCGTCTCCTCCCGCGAGCAACGACGACTCGCGGGTGAGGATGACGCGGTATTCTTTCTTCTCCTTTTCTTTTTTATTCTTTTCCTCTTCTTCTTCTTCCCTTTTTCTTCCTCAATCGACCGCCAACGGTCAATTTCTCCCTCAACCGACTGCCAACGGCCGAAATCGATCACCGACAGTCGATTTCTCCCTCAATCGGCCACCGACGATCGATTTTTGACGGTACCACCCGGTAGCGGGCGGTTCGCGTACTGGTAAATTGGCGGACCGGTATGTACAGGCCATACCGAGCGGTACAGGTCAAAATTGCAAAGCCTGGAAAATATAAACATTAGATATTCTAGAACACTTCAAAAATCATTTTAAATGTCCTTTTTTGTGTTAAAATTCTATAAGTAGCTAGGCTTTCACATCCTAGAATCAAGACCAAGTTCATAAAGTAGTTCGTTGCCAACTCATGTTATATGCAAAATTAAAGATAACAGTCCATATGCAGGTAAAAATTTTCAAGAAGAACGGGATTTAGAATATGACTGTTAAATAGAAATGATCAAGCATTCAACAAAGAGTCTGATCACGGGGCAACTACAACATATAGCAAAACTTGGAAGACAGGGAACTTAGTTGCTAATTAGGAAAAAAAACAAAACTGGCTGTTATGCAGCAAAAGTAGTGCAGAATGTTGGTGGCACTCAATCTACATTCCAGTAGAACAGAAGAAAGCAACAAAAAAAATTGCAATTAGATATTTGCATGGTTTGAACTTTTCATTAACACAAGTCAAATACAGAAGAGAAATCAATAAATAAATAAATAACTAGCTAGCTAACTGAACAGACTGTTCATCTAAACCATGATAAAAGAAGTCAATAGGTCATGAAGAAGTAGCATTACAGCCACGAGTCTATCATAGCAAAATTAAAAAGGACAAATATGAAACACCTAAATAAAATACCTGAACCATTTCAGGAGGTCCCTCATCCTTAGCCAGAACCCACTTTGTGAGATAAACAGAAAAGAAGAAGCTGATGATACAAATAGAAAACACAAAGATGACAATCGGCGAAGTACTAGCCCCAACATAGAACACGGCTCCAAATATCAAAAGCAATAGGACAAGCAACACACGGGCATTTATTCCCAGTAACATCCGAAAGATCTGGAGAAAAGATAAAGTTAGCAAAAATAAATTAGAAATTTGGAATAAAAGTTGGTTGCCTACAACATAAAGCTTCCGGACATCTTTAGAACAGAGGCATAGACAATTTCTATCATTATGCTTTATGTATATGTTCATACATCATATGAATGACAATGAACTAACTACAAGATGGTAAATTGCAAGCAACCACAACTAGTTCCTTTTGGAAATAGAACATTATATATATTATGTCACAAAACTACCACAAAAGTGAGGACTACAACACAAGTTTAAAAGAGTTCGATGGTAATGGAATTTGTCAAAAACCTCTGATGTAAATTGGCCAGTAAAGTTCAAGAATCCATATTTCTTGTAGCTAAATTAGAAAGGACAGAGGAACATAATACCATCACTACTCCAGTAAACAAGTCAGTAAATTAGCAAAAAGCTAAAATAGGAAAAAGAAAAGATATGCATATAATGCAATTCACTTAAAACAAATAAGGGACCATACCAAGGGATAATGTGATTTGCTCCGCATGCTGGGGAACGTCCTTGGCCTCTCCTGGTATGACCCCATCCCATTTTCCATCGCATCATCCATTGTAACAGAATGTGAAGAATTCACCCTCCGGGCCACAGGAAAAGGAGCAAACTCCCCCACTTGGGGTAAGTCGCTCCCAGATCCTTGTCGCTGTATTTTGAAAAGCCTTAACTCACACGCCCGAAACAGGGGCTCGGATCACAAAGTCAGGAACCAAAAGCGGTTGCGAAGTGGCTTAATTCAAACTCAGAAGTCTAGCTTGTCTCCTACGGAGAAAAAAGATACCAAACTCAACACTTTGAACCAAAGAGGGCAAAAAATTTCAAGCACTAACCTATTCTAAAGATGTAGAGGCTACAAGATAAACAAAATATTAAATGCGACGTCAGCAAAACGAAAGAAAGCGATTTCTGTAATCTTGATGGAAATCTTTCGATTCGGATCTCACCTGACTAAGAAACATTCGGACGGATTAGAATCGTCCCCTTACCATTTTGATTGGTATCAGTGTCTCCCATGACCTATTTCAAAGTTTTAGCATAAACAATAAGCAAATATCGTCGTACCTTCATTCTTTCCCGATTCAAAGATCCAAGATCCACAACTCCACCATTCCCAATTATCCACGAGCGGAAAACATACACCAAAGGTTGTCACACGTTTCCCCTAATTTCTACTCGAGAGATCCAAGAAAAGCTGGAAAAAAGAAAAAGGGGAAGAGAGAGAGAGAGAGAGGATTTAGAGGAAGAAGACAAACCCAAACGACACCGATCGAGCACGCCTCCTTGGATTTCGGCCGGATCTCAGCGGCTAACCAGTTTCCCCCGGCGACGAGTCCTCGGATCTTAGATTTCACGGAGAGAGAGAGAGAGAGAGAGAGAGAGAGAGAATGACCCACACCAAAGAAACGGCCCGCACTAATAGTATTGTCCTTAGTAAAAAAAAACACTTGTAGGAGGGCTTTTGTGGAAATTTACCATGGAGGCGAACAACAAGGACGGGTTGGGCAGTGTTTTTGTTGCCGACTTTCTGCTTTTCCCAACGAAAACTCCACTGCCGAGGCTTGCGAACTGTTTGTTTTCTGTTTATGTTTTCTGCTAAACCATTTGTTTATCCCAATATTCGAAAATGGTAAGGAAAGGATGTCGGTTTCCATGCATTCATCAGTCTGCAGTTACTTCCATGGTAATAATATAACACCAATTTAATTATTGTCAAATATGGTAGTCACTGATTTTATAAAAATTATCCGACCTAATTTTTTGGGGGGGTTGAATCAATTTTTTTAGAGTATTGTCTGAAATAAAAAAATAACTAAATATTTAGGAATCAAAATTTTTTCTTAAGGATAAAAAAATGTCTATATATCTCTTATATAGAATATGTTCATGTTTCATGTCCTACTTTTCTGTAAAAAAATATATTAAAAATTTATTTAATAAAATCAAATTAGTATACAATGTTAGGCATTTAAAGTCGTAAGTATTTGCTTGAGTTTTTGTTTTTCTGATCATATATGAGGTTATTGTATAATTGATTGTTTGATGATGAAATATATGGTGTAGGTGAAAAATAAAGTTTATGATAAATAGTATGAAGAAAATATTAGATATGATATGATAATATGGATAATTAAATTTGACAAGATCAACATATATACAATAAACTAGAAAAGAAGTGTTTTCCCAAAATTGTGTTTTTGAAATGTTGTATAGATAGAGATTGTAGAGTGTATGAAATCATAATAAGCAGAAAATGTCATTCGCTTAGCCACGTCAAATCATTTATTTGATCGATGAATTGCGAGACTTGAAGCGTTGAGGTAACTATTTTTTTTATATGCTCGTGCATTGCACGTATACAAAACTAGTATCATGTGATTAATTATTACCTCCCAATTGATCCAAACTATTTGGGTTTGTTCTGATGCCTCACGTATAGAAAACTATTTTCTCCCAATAGAGAAAATATTAAAAAAAAAACTTAATATTAGTGAATAATTAATTAGGTATAATTTAGATAGCGGGTAAAACGAGAAAAAATAATTTATGATGATATGAGCAGGTGATAAGAAGAAAACCTATAAAAAGATGTTTAAACAAACAGGAGGCCTGAGCAAAATTTATAATCATCAGTTTTGATGTGATTTGATAGGCTTCTTTGATCAAGCAATTAATTAAATTAAAGTGAAGATATCTTATGTTTCTCTGTCTTCTTCCGTTTTGACAATTACACCAACTCTCGTGTACTGCCGTCCCGTTCCGTCCGAGACAAATGTCACCGGTTCTTATTGCTTTAGCCCTTTATGTTTGGACTGTGACACGATGGTGTGGCAGCAAATCAACAGACTGTTGTTGCCTGCTATTTGGGAAAGCCGAGGGAGGGGTTGATGCTACTCCACGAACCGGAATGGCCGAGTCGTGGGAACGGTGGACAGGAGGTGTTGTACATTATAAGCGTTTAATTAAAGCCAGCATGTGGGGGGGGGGGGGGGGGGGGGGGTGGGGGGTTGGAAGGAATGGGATGGTTAATAACTGGTCGGGTAAGGTCCTGTTTGTTGGGAAGACAGAGCATGTGAGAGTTGGTCTCTCCCACGCCATTGTAGTTAGTACTCTAGCATATAGAAGATAGATGCTCCACCCTAAATGCCTTTTAACAATCTAAAATGCACATAATGTAATGTTACAAATAATCATAATGAGTTCGCAATTGTACTTATTGTTTCGTATATTGATTAATAATAAAATAGAGAGCTAACGATTAAAACCAACATATGCAATCACAGTATTCTTTCGCTACGGAATGGCATTGCTAAGGAAAAGAAATACACAAAACGTTTACCTTCTAAGCACAGGACTCTCGGGGAAAAAGAAATCATGATGGGATTCAGGTACAGCCAAAACACCTCCTCATTGGAGCAACCAAGAAATCCATGAAGCTTGATGGTTCAGGAGTAACTTGAGGTGAGATTTTTGGAGGAAGATGCTTTAGAAATGCTTTAACTGCTCCAGAAACACCATCCTCCGTTTCCATGGCCTTGGCCAGTTGGACAGCATTTTCTTTCACCTGTAAATTTGCATTAGCTAAATGTTAATGTTGCTGTTGTGGGAGCAACATTTCCAATGAAACGAAGTAGAGTCCCAATTGTAAAAGAACATTGTCTTTTACCAAAAATCATGGTCATATGTTCTGTCATTTACTAGAATACAACACTAGATGCCATTTGGAAAGGCCGGTTACTAACCTTTGGTGTCATCATGAAGTTTATTGCATCAACCAATTTTTCCAGTGAAAATTGATCAACAGGGATAGGTGGGGGTCCCAGTCCCCTGGCATGCACTCGTTCTCCCCAGAAAGGTTGGTCACCAAAGAAAGGTACAATAGTAGTTGGACACTACAAAGCCAACAGTACGTTGATAAGTATGCATATAAGTAATTTTACCGTCCCTAACATGAGAAAAAAGATAAAGAAAGCAAGACAGAGAAAGCAAGTTAGAAGTGATACAGCAGCCCTAAGCCCAGCGGCTGTTGTTCCAGCACCACCATGATGCACCTGAAAATATACAAAAGATAAAAATCAGTTCAAATATGAAGTGTTGTTGACACATTCATCATAACGCAGTTAGGACATCTAGCTCTGTTGTTGGCAGTGAGACCAATCATGTCTAGTTGTAAAGCATACAATGCAACAGCTGCAAATGAGCAAATTTGATATATCGGGTCTCACTCATTCAGTAGTCTTAAAACAATATTCCCTTGATTAATTTTTCAATTGTAAAGCATACAATGCAACAACTGAATAGTTGATCGATTTATTTTCACCACTATCAATCAACAAACAATGTTGTATGTCCTAAGCGCCTGCTTAAGCGAAGTGAGGTGCTCAAGAATATTAAATTTTAAAAAATATATATGACGATCTAATGGAGAATTATGATAAACAAGTTTCTAACCAGTGCAAAACAGTTCTAAAGAGTGAAGTCAATCTGGTGCTAAAAGAATTCTAACCAGTGTTAAAGAGTTCTAAAGAGTGGATCAATATGATACTAAACACTTCTAACCAATAAACAGTTCTAAAGAGGGAACTGAGAAGAGGAGTAACCAATGACTATTGAAGAAGGTGGGGGAAGGAGAGGGAGGCAGACAAAGCTATGGATGAAGGCAGCGACGGCAAATGTAGGGTTTCACTTCGGGTTTGTCTCCTGGGGGGCGAGTTTTGTGTTATGGTTTCACTTTGGGTTTGTCTACCGGGAGGGTGGGCTTGACTTGCGTCAGAGTTTGGGCACTCGTCCGAGGCGCGAAGCGCTAGGGCTCGAGCGAGCGGCACTTCATCAAAACATCTTGCCCAGAGGTTTTGCAAGGCTCTCGAGCCACGCCTCGCCAGAGCGCCTTTTGAAAATACTGATTGGATCCTCCTTATTTCAAGACACTTGATCGAATGCTCAATTAAAATGTACCCTGTGATTCCTGCTTTAGCAGGTACCTGAACTCTATATAGAAATAGAAGATCATGGTGTAACACTGCAACAAAAAGTAGCATCAGCAAATCATCAAGTTGCAAGGCTTACCACTGCCTTACACTGCAGGAATAACCAGTCATGGGGAACATTATCCAGCAGGTACACGTAGTCCTTGGGTTCTGCCACTGAAAAAATAACATCCTTCTATAAAATATCTCAGAAGGATAAGCAACAAAGAGAAAAAAGAACTGTCATATAAACAATATGCTCACAATTTCCAAGGCCACCCCAACCCTTATTGATGATGCCTCTCTGACCAGTAATTTTTAGTGCCTCCACAATAATCTCTGTCATTTTTCCAGGTTCTTGAACAGGCTACAAATTTACACAAAAGTTCAAAATAAGAATGAGACCAATCCCAGGAGGGCATAGACATTGATGATATCAAATCCTATACAGCTATGACGACAACAAAATTCAAATAGTCAAGTTGAACAACTAAATTGCTACAACATCTTATATGCATGAGGTCTAGGAGGCACACAGGATCTGAGGTGTGTGTAATATGCACTGCAATGTGAAGCTCCTGTTGCTAGAGAAGGATTACTCTATTTAAAATTTGTCAGTTAAAATTGTAATGTTCCCTTAATGTTACAGGGATTATAATCGAGCAGCTAATTCGGTTTAGAATGGCTGGGGTTGAAGTTTTTAGAAGGAAAATATACCTTCTATCTTTTGCTCCTTCAATAAGCACTTTCCTTCTGTTCTCCCAATGCTAATGGAAAGAAAAATTAACAAATCCTTACATGATGCTCAATAAACTAGCCACAAAAAGGATACTAAATAGTAAATAAAACCACTTTTTTTTCTTTCCTTCTGTTCTCTCAGAACCAAATGATTACAAGCTAAACTACAAGAGTCCAACATAATTATTTAACATATACTTTTAATGTGCTTGGGAACATACTAATGTGCATTTAGAAAATGGGGTTTGAGTGGATATGTTATCTTTTTAATATTTTTAATAATTATTCAAAAGGGAATACATATTTTCATTTAAATTAACAAGTAAACAAATAAATAAATAAATAATATAATCATATAAATGAATACAAAATAACCTTATACAAAATAATCATATAATATTTTTAATATCATGTTGGTTTCTCACTAAATTATATCGGGAATCATGTGATTTTATATAATGTCATAGTGTATTTTAGGAATTTGAAAAATTACATTAGCATCCTGCAAATGTTAACTGCTGATGCTACCCTAAGGTAGCATCAACATTTGAACATTTGCAATATAGCATTCAGATAAAATATGATTTCAAAAAATTTACCAAAATCAATTCACATTTGCAATTATACCATAAATGCACATTTCAAATATGTTCCCAAACCCACTCTTAGTCAATAAGATCAAAGCATTCCTATAGCAGTAATTATCATGCATGACCGTATATAGATAATTCAACTGATATCTGCCAAAAGGATGAGCTCTAGTGAATGAGGATCGAGCGAATGTAGGATCTTGGAGGGTTATTGTAACCCCCCGTGAATAGAAAGATTGTTTCCATATTAATTCCTATATGTTCCAAACAAATACTGAAGAGACATTTTATATTACTGATAATTTTGCAAAATAAATTTCTTCAGCATGTTTTGGCACAGGATCATCAAGGTCTGCCCTGGGCACCCCATCAGACAACTCAGCTTTTTCTATCAAGAATTTGCAGCAGATATGCACATTGAGACTTATTTATGTCAGTAATAACTAGTAATTAACATAGAAGACAGACAGGGAATGCCATTGCCAGTATCTTTCAAGGAGCATTTAAGAACATTCCAAATCAAAAGAACCACTCATAGATTTCTCAAACATGTGGTAGGCAATTCCTGAAACCAACTATAACTAACAGTGATGTGATATGAAACCAGGATGCCTAGTAAAAGGTAAGGAACCAAGCTTTATTCGTAAAAGCTCATACAGAAAAAGATGTGCAACTGCAATCTATAGTGGTAGAATAATTATGCAGTACAAACTAGTGTCTATTAACAAATATCCAGTTACAGTCCTAATAAGCTTTAAGAGAAGAAAGAAAAAACTATAAAGGCGACAGCCAACAAATGTGAAAGAAAATAAATTCAATATGGCTGCAATGATACTCTGCAGAAGCTATGGAGAACCAATGAAAGATCATTTGCAGAAAGGGTGACCAACATTATAACAGCAAAATGTTGAACTTACAAGGCTACCAAACCCAATATAAACAGGCTTTTCACCAGCATTCAGCCAATCTACAAGTGACTCTGGCGGTTCATAATTTGATGCAAGGTCAAGGAAACAAAATCCAACCACATCAATTTTGGGTCCCCAATCTGCAAATAGCAACCACACAAAAAGAATCATCAAAATATCACAGACTAATAATTGAAGCTTACACTTTTCCATACACCAAACATCAAAACGTAAAAATTCCTTCAGAAAGATCAGTTTATGACAATATAAAAAAAAGAGTTATGACTAACACTCATGTTGTCTATAACGTGAAAAAGCTAATGCAACTTAATTTATTATACCAATTCAACAAAAAAAAAAGACAGAAATTGGTGCCATCATTTCTTTTCTGGCAAAAACTATGAAAATACATTTACATGCAACTACAAGCTGACCTCTTATCAATGGAAAAATTTTATGTTGTCATCATACATCCAAGAATTAAAGTCTCAGTTGGTATCCATAACAATTGATGGTCAGATTGGCACGATAATGGTACCGAAAAATGTACCAACGGTTGATACCGGTTGGTACCATATAGATGAGCAGAGCGTCATAAAGAGGAAAAGAAGGAGGATGAACCCGGAACAAGAGTGAGAGCAAGAGGAGACAAAAGAAGGAAGAGGAGTGTGCATGCAGTAGAGAAGAGATCACAATGCATGCAAGCAGTTTAGGAGAGGAGCAACAGCATGGTGGGAAAGTGGCAGCGATGGAGCATGGAGGAGAAGCAAGAAAAAGGAAGAGCAAGAAAAAAAGGGGTATGGAGAGTGAAAGTCTCGGACAGACTTACTGCTTGGTACAACAGGCTACCAGTCAGCTTCCTGCCCGGTATGCCCAGTGTGGTAAGCTCGATTTCAGACTAGACCAGGAAAAATTGCTCGGATCATGTGCCAGTCACAGCGTTAACATCTATACTCAAGTATATGTTTAAACTTTAAACAATGATCACTAAGTTCAAAAAATGACCTTTTGGTTTTGGAACAAGATGGGGACTCCAAATATACCCATAAGGTATGTCAGAGGCAGAAGTCTGTACACCACTTAAATAAGTCACAGGTCGCAGCTTTAATTTTCTTTTCCTAAAATCATTTATCATGTCCCGTATTCCAAGCCAAATCATAGAATCAACAATCTGATATGAGAGCTGCAAAAGAAGACAAAACTAATAATTAAGTAAATTTAAAGTCAGGTGAAAACACAGATCAAGGAATAAAACAAAGGAAATAAACTATTTAGAATTATATCAATGAGAAGAGAGTACCAATAGTAAATATATGAAGAAGAAGGTCATTAACTACATACAACTCAAGATTATACTAAAAAGCAAGACCAGATAAAAGCAAGAAAATTGATTCAATGGCTTCAGAATATAGCTATAATGTGATCATGCTGTATACTGTCAAGATAGGTAATGATAGAAACTAAGCTGGCATCAAAGCACAAAGAAAGAACTTTCACATTAGCTTATGGAATTTTACACATAACACCAAGATCTTAACTAGATTAAACAGACAATGTTAACCTCTCTTTAATACAGAAAATATAACAAATCAAACAATAGAAGAGCATAATATATTTCTCTTACTCTATATCCAGCAGATTGCTTGACACGGGAAAGAGGATGTGGAAATTCACTAGTTGGTCTGAAAATGTGAAAAAGAAAGTCACATCAGGCACACTTCAGGTCTTAGGTTAAGGTAATAACAGGCAGTGCATATAGATTTGCAAGTTACCTACTTTTACTAAAACCAAATTCAAACATAGCCATAATCTAAACCACCATATGCTAATACAGAAAGAAAGAAAAGGGAAATAAGATCTCACGTCCATGGCATTGTAAAAAAAATGTGAATTGGTACTTTTAGCGCCTCAGCCACATGTGTATGCCCTGAACATGCATTCATCCAGGTCGATAGTGAGACTCAAACATCAAATTGTACATATTGATAAAATTAGAACTTAATTTCTTTGATAAAAATAGAACAGAAAAAATAAGTCCTTATGGAAGTGACAAAACATGAGTGGAAATTCAGTAACTAAATGCAGTCTGTTTATAGCATCTACTAAACCGTTATAACCATATACAAGTAGAGACAAGCAACAAACATCTTGTGCTATAAAGGCAGATTGAGAAAGCAAGTAATTTAACTAACCACACAAATGTAGCACATGAAATACAAAGAGGTGACTAGTGAAGTTATATGGTGTTCAGCAGTACGAGGAACTGTGCTTAACTTCAGGCTTTGCTGGATCTGAATAAAATGATCAAGGTTCAGACTTGAAAACTCAACTTGTTTCTAAGACTAAGATAGGTAAAAAAAAGCAAAGTGATCACATCCTGTTAAAAACTCCACTGTTGTCCAGTAGTAGATCACATCACAGCTTTTACCTTGATGTCAAAGAGACCTAAAGCTTATGTGTTTTAATTTTGAATTAGTCCTGGAAACAGAATACCCTTAATGCTTAACACATGTACCTTCTTCCAACCATGTTGCGATAAATATCATTAGATTTTATTACATTGCATAGGCCTGTTCCTGTGCCTGGGCAGATGCCTTCGCAGCAAACGCCATAATGCTACCCTCAAAGACCAGCATGGTTTAGTTCGTATATACATTGTTTGCAACAGAGAGCCTAAGCAGCAGCTCTTACCCAATGATCCTGTCCAAGGTATACAAAATAACCCAATGATATCTCTGGCAACAACAGTGATTTAAAAAGCACTAGCCGCCAAGGTCCCAAAACACCGGAGGCGCTAGCTCGAGCGAAGCAAGGTGCTAAAATATAAAAAAATAAAATAAAATAATTAATAAATATGATTATTTAAATAGAAATATGATATTAAATTAAGAAAATCTAGAATAATAAAATCATATTTAAATAGAAATATGATTATTTAAGTACAAACTACAATGTCACATTAACAAGTCTCAAAATTTAACAATATACTGTTAATATATTGTTAATTGTATATTAATAGTATAATGTTAATATACAGTATACTATTAACAGTACATTAGCAGTATACAGTTATTAACAGTGTACTGTTAATAATAAGTTAACAGTACACTGTTAATATACAGTATACTGTAAACGTACTGTTAAAAGTAGAGACGAGGCGAGGCGGCTGACCTGACTGACGGTGAAAGCTGCTTACTGAGAGCAGCGACAGAGGCAATGGCGAGCAGGGATAGAGGCAGCGGCAACAGAGAAATGTATAATAGTGATTCGTGAGTGAGATTAGGGTTGAGGAAGCATATATCGGTCCGTTAGTTGGTTTGATTAAACCAACTAACGCGAATGCGACCGAACTAGAGCTAACAACCTGGTTTGGTCGCCTGGTTTAACCCGGGTGCTCGCCCGAAGCGTCCAATGCCTGGGCTCGGGCGAGCGCCCAGGCGACGCCTCATTGAAGCGTGCCGCTTGGAGATTGAGCGACGCACAGGCATCGCTTCACCTCGCCCGAGCGCTCGAGCGCCTTTTGTAATCACTAGGCAACAAACCAGAAAAGTTGAGAATTTGGTATACTAGGGGCCATTATTAAGATCAGTGAGTACTTGTCTTAGACTGCCTTTTTCAATTATAGGAGAGGTGAAAGCCAGTTTGTCTGAGCGAGTATGATATTTGTGCAGAATTTCATTATTTTACATAAATCCTTCTCTCAGTTATCTTATGCTTATTTTCACTTCATATGACCCATGTACTCCATTCATTTGTTAAATTATTTTTCCTTCATTTTGGTCTGGGATATTCCAAAACAAAATCACTCTCTCTTAAGATGTTGAATTGTTGCCAATAATTATTGATTCACTAGAATGGCCGCCTGCCCATAAGACAATATACTATTTGTCGCTTGATGTAGCACCATAAATAAATGATTGTAATATCATATATTACAATATCACTGGTTTGGTATAGTCCGACTGGTTTTTATCAGTCTGACCACCAACCAGTATGTGGACCAGCCCAAATAGGGTGGCCTGGTCTGGTTCAGTATAATTATGTTATTATATATGCTTTTTTTTCTCTTTTAACTTTAACCCTACACTAGGGCTTGGCTCGTACCAAGTGACTCTCACATCTTCACCCATCGCTACTCCCATGTCTGCTTGTCGCCCTCTGCTAGCCGCCACCCATACGCCTGCCGCCAACTCCTAGTACACCTCTTCATCCTCGGCTTCCTCTTCCCCTTATTATATATTACTTTCTTACTGTTCTTGGAGGCTAAACAATAGATGCTGACATATCTTAATCTGCTAAAATCAAGACCAAGGGAAGAAAAGATAAAAAAAGAAGCTACTTTCAGCTAATAGTATAGAAATTCAGATTAGATTCTAACCATATGCAGGTGGATTTGCAATTATAGCATCCACTTTGAACGGAATACCGGTGTCAATATCAGGATCCTTACAGGCTGGGAGCAAGGAAAATATAATTTCTTTAATCTGTTTCCGTTGGATAGGTATCTCCGAAGGTGCAGAAGGTAAGAAACCTTTATTCTTAACCATATCTGAAAAAGTAGCAATCCATGAGCTGAACTATCAGGAAATATATTTGTCAACCACATTTAATAACTAACTAAATCATTCACATACATTCAGCAAGAATTTTTGGATCTCCACCTAGAGGATAAAACTCCAAGCCAGCAGTTAAAACAAATTCCCTGAAATTTGCATGAGTTGCCAGCCTAACACGATGACCATAGTCCTGAAAGAAACTTATTTCATAGTCATGGGGCAGTCATGTGGAACACAATGTCCAAAATGCTGAAAAAATGAAGTACATATAAATCAATAATACTGCCTTCTGAAAGCAATGACAAAAGAAATGTCTGCACATAAGGAAATGATGTCCAATATCAGAAGATAATGCTGACTAGACAAACATGAAGTTCTCATATGATGCTGACAAATATTCTTAGCCTTTGCTCTAATAGGACAAAATCCTTTTATGTCTCCCATGTCTCAAATGCCCAAACGGGATAACATACTCCGGATCAAGACGAATAAAATTAGGAACTTTTGATAGGACCAACAACGCATAAGAAGAAAAAAGTGAAAACCATGCACAAACAATAACACAGCTCCAGAAGTGTTAAATAAAAATGACTATAAATCTCAGGGAGTGCCATTTCGGGTAGCGGACCTGTCTCGAAGATTTGTTAGGTCTGTATGTATTGGATCTATCCCAGTGTATCGACACATGATACGTTCAGGCGTGCCAATAAGAACTCAAGCAATCTGCATCTCGGTTGCCAGTTGGACTAGTCCATACCATCCGTACCATACCGACTCAGGCAATACAACAAACATTGATAAATCTTACTAAGCACTTTCGAAATTTAAACTAAAAATTTTCTTAATAAAAAAATATGAAGTAAATCTACTTGCTAAACACTAAATAGGCATGCCTGAACTAGTTACAAATCCAAAATTAGACCGATGGTAATTGTTAGGATTTAGTAATACAGAGAATACATCACAAATTAACTAACCTGCAAACGTTTTCCAATAGCAACAAATGGTTGCACATCACCTCGTGTCCCAACAATAAGAATCACTATTTGCATAGGAGGTCGATACTGTAGATCAGTCAAATCTACTGGCTCTTCATCAACTGCTTCGCCATATGTATTCTCGGATCTCAAATTTAATGATGTGGTTTCAAAATTGCTTGGAACATCTACCACAACAGTCCCATCATCCTTCACTGTAGCTATTCGATTTAACATCTTCATCTGCATCAGATAAAATTAAAAGAAAAACCATAAAAATAGATAACAAAAAAGCCCAATATAACTGAAAAGATTCCCTTACAAAGACAAAACATGATGCAAACTTTCCTTGATGACAAAAACATAACATTGCAATGTCATACAGTGTAAGGCCAAAACGAGTAAAGGAACTTATTCAGCTTAAGCCAAGTCGCTGGGACCACCCAGCTTTTAGTTATAAGTGTTCCTGCTGTAGCTTAGTCATCAAAGAAGTCGAGAAATGGATATGGACGGGGAGGAATAAATGAAACTTGCCACATCAGAGTTCCATCGAATTGGCATCTCGCTAGTGCTGCACTTCTCTCCTACGTGGCTCAGCGGTCTCATTTTAGTTTGACCACCAAAGAAGAGGAGAAACAATACATGATAGAAGAGAAAAAAGTAAGTGTTAACTATTTATTCTACCCTTTGGTTTTAATGCCTTGTAAATCATATTTTTCCCTTGTTCGGGCAGCACACCACATGGTTCAGTGAGGGATAGTATGACATGCCAATATGAACTGATCCAGGGGCCAGCCAGCACTCCCATGACAGAGAAAATTAATCCTTGATTTGGGGTGCATCTAAAGTCCAGTTCATGATCTATCTTCATGGATGATCTTACTATCTGTTCTCTTATCATTAGATATGCTTAACCACACAATGGATAATAGGTTAGCTCTCCATCATGTCTATAAATTTTATAACCAAACCATTTCCAATCTATTTTTCTCAGTTAGTTATCAATCTTTATATGTTTAAAGTCTTGAACCAATAATGTTCTCTGTATGACCAACATCTAGCTATGATGACTCTGATTTCCCATTGTTGGCTGCTATAACCTACATAGCTGCAAAAAACACCATACTTTCATGCTACAATGGCTTTTGTTTTCCCATTGTTGGTTTGATCCTCCGTCATTGTGCATATTTGGATTCATTTAGAGACATGCCCTAAGCCTATGTTGGCCACCAACCGCCAAATCCTTCAAAAGTACTTGGCTTCCATCATAGCATAAGGGGAAACAATTCAATCTCTAGATTGTTCTATACCAAAAGGGTCCATCATCTCGGGTAATTTGTAAGTTACAACTTATACCCACATCATACATTATGGAAATTTTTGTTCCGATTTTGAATATGCAAGTTTTCATAAATCAAGTGGCAATTATAACTCAATTTGTACTGGAAACTTTCACCTTTTTCTTAAAGAAGCTCATGTCCAGATTGTCAATGGTTATATTGTGGCCTAAAGCAGTGATCAGCATTCCATCATGCTGGAACATATTTCTTGGCCCTTCTCAAGCTCCCATTAGCACACTCTGAAGTCTTCTTATTGCAAACTTATTATCAGCATCAAAGAACAGAACAAGAACCCAGTGTTTCGCAAGCAAAAGCTGCATAAACAAGGACAGAGAACTTACTAACATAAGCCCCTGCAATATGTTCAATGTGACTAGATATAACACACCAGCATGGAGGTGTTCAAATAATTAGGTCAAGGTGTCATAAATTTTGAGTAAGACCAAAGAAATTATTAAAAATTTAGGGAAATGATATCTCACTATTCAAAGAGAAATTACTCTTGACAGAGCTAAATGGCAGGAAAATACCCACATAACCAAAATTAAAAATAGAAAATTTTGAATTAAAGCTTGTTGTGGTAGATAATCATGTGGAGGGGCTTCCGACAGTTAACTATATTACACGTGGCTTCAAGTTTTGAAGTCACTATCCAAAATTAATACCCATGATGAACAGTGTCTTATGAGAACATATACATTGCCAACCGTCGATGTAATTCGTTTACAGGCAGAAGATCGAAAATCCACAATTAAGCATCACACCAACACAGTCTCTCACCAATTGCTAAAGCTATTAAGAAAGCAAACGTTACGAACAGGCCTAGGTATCTTGTACTCTATCGGTACTAGTATCCTTAATTTCCAGTAACTCTTTTCTTAGGGGGTTTAACTGGGAAAAGAAAGGAAGTTGAATGATTCTATAACAAGCAAGTAAGCAATCAATATAACAATAACAAGCAAGTAAGCAATCAAAATAAGAGGAAAAGATCCAAGAGTCCAAAACGAAAAGGAGTAAACGACCCTCGGAACAGGTACAAGGACCGTAGGGACGATTAGCACATCTTGCTTTGCTTTCCTTCCATGTCATGTTATGCGCCCGCTCTGGCATCGAACATAGAGGGGAAAATGGACGATTCCTGTTATAAGGTCACTTCCCACGGACCTGTCCTTTGTATGGAATTCTATTATTTTGAGTTACACAATTGCTTCAGATCTCTTTGTTTGTAATCTAGATAAAGAAAGGATCCATTCATTCTTGAGAGTATTAATACATAGAAACTAGTTAAGGTCGATTGGCTCCTCCACTACTATGGTTAGGCTTCGTTTCGTATATTCAGACTAAATCGCCTTTGTCCCTGGCCTTTAGCTTCGTAACTGCCACATGATAGAGTTTCTCCCGGCCTTTGGTTCTGTACCAGCCCCTCTCGCCTACTAGTTTTTGAACTCTCTGCACTCTCTTTATCATCTAAGATGTCTTGAAATTAGGCTGCATCTTCTTACGTTCTAACTGAGAAGATGGACCTAGGGTACCCCTCAAAATTTCTGCTTCATTTATTTTTTTGAAGCAGAAAACACATAAACATGTCAAACAAGATCTTGATTAACTATGGTAATAAAACTTAAGACTGTTCATGTAAAGAGAGATGCACAATAAGAATAATCTCTCAGCAACAAAAAGCTATACTCAAAAAATATCCGATAATATAAATATTAATAAATCCCAGGAAATAAGGAAGGCCAAGAGGGTCAAACCTTTTGTTTGTCAGGAATCTTGTCATCAAATAATTGGGCTGTTGGGTCACCATGTGGACTATTTTGCCCATGTTTCTCGGTTTTGGACCTTTCTAGATGTGGTTCTTCTGAGGATGTTTCTGATTTTTCAGCGTATTTTGTCCCTTTAGGCATTGTGCTTGCCCTAGGAAGATTTATCTCGACTGAAACAACAGAAAGAGAATTTAGATGCTACATAAAAAAATATTTCACTTCTCAAGCTGTACAAAATGAGCTACTATGTTTTACCAAATGTGGTGGTCTACAAACTGCAGTATCATTTAATGGTAGTTCAGAAATTTTTTAACAAATCAAAAGAGGTAATCAAGATGTTGTAAGTTGGCACTAAGAAGTAAGAAATTTACAAAGTGGCATTTTCATTTCCGTATCAGAAAATGAGCCCCCCCTGAACACAGAATCACTTTTCCTTGATATCGGACATAGTGCATGAAAGGAAACTCGCTATTGGACATTTATTTTCGACCTGGCATGACACTATTCAAAAAACTTCCGACATTCTTCACTTTAATTATAATTATGAAAATCAATCCTACCTCATCTAGTCCTGTGGTTTCCACACTTAAAGACTGAATTCATCAAAAAAAAATTAAATAAAGTGAATTAAAATAGAAAAATAAGATTTCTTTTTCCATTTTCCATATGGGTTGCCTAGAACCCCTAGTGTTAAAAAAAACACAAGTTTAGTCTCTGAACAGAGAACACATCCCAATAAGTAACTTTTATCTAGAGATGTCAGAAAACATAGAACAATCATAAAATAATTTTGTTCAAACAGGTGCCCTACTGATGCCTCCACACTAAAAGGAAATAATTGAAGTTAGCCGAGATGGAAAGCACAACTACCACTATGACACATTCGACCAAGGTTAATAACCATAATCGCCATGAGGACTCTCTTGTTAAAACATACATATTTTCTCTCTATGAAATTTTAGCAAATCACTCAATCTTTAGATTCACAAATATATCAGCAGCATATCTCAGTTCTATACTACCTGGTTGGTAATTAATGAGAATAATCTTCTTACAAGGAAAATGATTTACTATTACATTTGTTCAAAAGAAAACTTATAAAGGAAGATCCTAAACTCACTGAAAAGCTGATGATAGTTCAATCAAGTCAAAACAACCTGTCTTGCACATGATGGTACCAAAAGCTGGAAGATGTTATTCTAAGTGTACTAATATAAAAAAAAAAACCATCTCTGATCTGGACAAGGACCATGATTAAAAAAGGGAAATAACCAAAGAACTAATCAACTATGACTGCTTCATAAGTTCTGCTCTCTAGAATGTCTTTTTGAACAACAACATTTTCTTTGCAATTAAAAATCGCACTCCATCTAAAGAAAAATTTTCAGTGACTCTTGTCAATCTAGGACCAGCAGATATCCAGCGCTACGACTAAAGCCAGTGTTCGGTGACTAGACATTTTATTAGTAAATGTTTAGAAAAGACTGTTTCCCAAAATCTTGTTATTCGCTACAATAGGGTCGTTCTTGGACAATTCCCAGTTAGTTACGCGTCCTCCAATCGATGCGGGATACAGCACCGCCGTAAATCACCTATCTATCCGGAATCGCTAGATTTCCTTCCTCTTCCTAAATCACGCATGACGCCTCAAAACCCATCAAAGTAACTGATACCAAACTCCGAATCAGAAGCTCCCGCTTTTCGCATCGGTTACATCAGAAACACCAGAGTATCAAAGAACGCAGCGACATAGACACGCCGGTGGAACTCCATGAAATCAATCATTCAAACAGCCCATCGGCATAGACAACAGTAGGAAATCTCCAGGCACCACAACCCCGCGGATACGAATCCGACCAAGAGGAAGAAAGGGTCGCGAAGATTACCCGCGGGCGAGGAGGCGGATCCACTTTTATCGCTCTCCCCCGTGCCGTTGCTGTTCTCCGCCATTATTAAACGCCTCAAAATTGAGAAGCACCGGTGAGGGGAACGAAGAGGAGTGGGGAATGGGGAATCTGATGCTCGGGAAGGAACACAGTGAGGGCGAGTGGGAATCGGCACTATGTAATGACATTTAGCCTCTTTTAAGTATATATAGCAATCACCTACCCTCCACTTACGAATATGACATATGGATTTATCCAAATGGGAAGCATCTCCTCAAGATTGGTGCAAAAGGCACGCACCCATTTCAAATAAGGACTTGGTTTCTTAAACCGACGTGTCTATTTGCCGGGCCGTTGTGTATCCTTGCATCGTTTCTTTTTGATCTGATGAAACAATGGACGGTATTGATGGACCTCTAAGAATTCGTTCTATGTGAGGCACCCTTACTTGCAATTTGAGTTCGTCATGTAAACTAAAAAATATATAAAAAAAAACACAGTTATTAAAAGAAAATTTCCCTCCCTCAAACATATGATCCTTTTATGAGTTCTTCCTAAGCCTATGTGCATTCCTATTAGAGGTCTGCATTAATACTATTCTCTTTGAGTTATTAGCCTACCTTCTTGGTGATAAACATAAGAAGGTATATATCAATAATTTACATGATATATATATATATATGAAAGATAAATGCACTATCCACAAAAGGAAAGACATCAAAATAGACATGGTATATGTATGTATTCCTTTTTGTTTTCTTGGTATAAATATAAGATAAGTCCTACCTCAACCCACTAGAATTATCCTATTCTCCTGAAATTTTAAAATAACCGCAAGTAGATTGGGTTTTATGGTCTCTCAGAAAGAGAAAGACAGAAAAAAAAATTCAACATTAAGATCATTAGATCGAAGAGTTGTGTCTTTTCCTCTTTGTTAGAGGACGGTGAGGATTTCATCGTGACAAGAACATTAGTTTTGGAGTGATCAATTTGGTTAGGTTAGGGAACTGACTCTAATCAATAATCGTTCTAAACATAAAGTGATTCTAAAAATTATCTTACTATTCAACAAAATAAGTCGATATGTCACTATAATAATGTAAGTGGAAGCATTCGGTATTCATATCTTCTCCTTCAATCCAATAGGTGGTTGGTGGTTCAAAACTTCTTCCTATTGTCTTTTATTTGAGCAAGCGCATCTTTCTTACTTATGCTCAATAAAGTAATTGCAATACAATAGGTGATGATGTTGGATTTTATGTCGTGGTCGAGGAGTCAACATGACACGATTTGACTCGTGTGCGTAAGATCATCCACGTTGGATTGGAGGACTGGCGAGGCTTGGTCAGGGTCTAGAGCAGTGTTCGGGAACAGAGTTCAGGTCGAGAAATCTATTGGAGCGCCTCTCGAATCCTGCAAGAAGGCTTTTAGTCGGGTGGTGTGTGCCTGACATGATCTCTTCGATGGTTAAATTAGTTCTCGGGGTGTTAAAATTAGTAACCAAGGTGTTATGAGGTCTTGAGAGGGTTGAGAGTCGGGAAGAGCCCCCCTCGTTGACTACATATGGTGTATTTATACTTACAAGTTGGAGAAAAACTGTATTAAGATCATCAATATGGGCGACGCCTTCGGTCGATTCGGAGGTACGATCCTGTGTCGGGCGCCACCCTTGTCTGTTCTCGGGGCCTTGATCGACGGAATATGTAGCTGACAACTCGTCACTGTGTAAGCCTGAGCTAACACCGTACCAGGTCGACGACACTATGCCAGGTACCGTATAAGAATATTGACATGGGCGGATTACCTCAAGGCACTGACGTGATCGAGGTGACTGGGACCCCGGACCCCGAGGATCACGTCACGTGACCGACCTAACTAGACGAGCCCAATATTTTTATCCTACGAGGCCCAAGTCAACCAAAGTCGAGCCGCTATAAACTATCTCATGCCGTGAATTGATCTTTTCGCTTGGCCACCTAAAACGAAAAATACAATAGTCTTCCTTTCTACTATAAAAGCCCAGAGGTCAACTCCTCGACGACCGCTTCACCAACGCTACTCCCATCCCTCACGAGCATTGCCATCTCCATAAAATGTGAGCTCCCATCGGAACCTCTTCCTTCCCTTCATTCTCTCTCATTGGCTATCGTTCTTATTCTATCAGTGGTCTTGATCTATCTGATGCTTGTGTATCATGCGATATTTTGGATTTTGACTCGACTAAACATTCGAATGTTTTCATCTGTTTTTTTTTTTTTTTTTTATGTGCTGTAGGATCGGTAGCAAGGATATATTGGGATGGGAGAGGAGAAAAAGTTTTAAAAAACCAAATGAACACCAAGAGATCATTAACCAAAGAACATATCATAAACCATATGTTATTTGGTTGTCAATTACTAGCTCTTGCAAGGAATGGTTACCAACCATGGAAGCTTGGACTGTCAGCTATATATCGCAGCTCACGTTGTAAATAATAAATACATGGTGAGTTGCACCCAGTTTCTTCTATTCATGTTCTTGGTTATGACTCAATTAATGGAGTTTTGTTCGTAGTTACAAATAGGTTTATTTTGACCCCCGCCTTTTTGTTGGCAGCAACTATTTGACGGCTTATCTGCCATTTCAAGAGACATACATACGTTGATTGAAACCATTAAAAATACTAACATGATCCCTTTCTGAATCAAAGATACACAACTTATGCTTTCTTCATAAACTTAAGTTGCGTGTTCTTAAATCCAAAGGCAATTGCTGGAGTCATACCCACTCGGCACTGATGAAAAGCTAGTGAAGTTACCTGCCTCGTCTCCAAACAGTCACTGCTGCCTTTGAAGAAACAATTCGATGTAAGATCTTTGTCATTTCCAAGTGATGATTATAGCTTTGGATTCATCATCTCTTCCGAATGCACTCTTCCTCTCACTTGTAATAACTTCAGCAGTAATGTGATTTTTTCTCTGAATAAGGTATAAATTTTGTATATTCTTCTTTTTGTTATAATTATAGGTTCTTCTCTCCAGCAGAACAGTTAGTAACTGATCGAAGTTAATTATTATAATCGAGATAAAAAAAATTTCTTGAGATATATAAATTTATATTTACGATTTTGATGATCAAACAAGAAATCGCACATACTGTTGATGACAATTGATTACTGAATAAAATAGTACACGAGTTTTGGTATGGCCTTTTTTTTATTCGGACCTAAAGCTTGATGATTGACCTGCGCCTAACTAGTGAGACACGTAATCCAATCTATAATCCCAGTGAGGGAATCACAGTAGTAAAATACAGATTTGGTTCCAAAGAATCTACGTAAATGTGCAGTTTTTTTTTGTCGAAAGTATTGTATGTCTTTAAATCCTACCGTAAGAAATTGCTGTGAAATGCTTTGAAGAACCAATGCATTTTAATTTACTAGGAAAATTATAGATCTAAAGTTATAAGTTGTAATGGGTTATGCATGACATTTTATGTAGCGCTACAGCCGGATGAGGTGACCGCATTCATATAAGAAAGAACGGGATTGGTTTATTACTTGGACGAGGGTCGCCGCCCACAGGCAGGCAACCGAGATGGATCGTCTCCACCGCTTGCCTCCGCTTCTAGCCGGCAGCGGCGAAGCTTTCCCCGCCTCATGGTCTTTGCCTTGGCAACCTCAGGTATCTTCCCGCTTCTTCTCCTCCTCCGACCTCTAAAAACTAGAGCTTGTAGCGATGATAGGTTAGAATGCATGGCAGGAAGCGGGCGGAGCCGCGATGGCGGAGGAGCTGAAGCAAGCGCTCCTCCGGACGACCCTGGAGCTCGAGTCCACTCGCGCCACGGCCAAGGAGGAGCTCCGGAGGATGGAGTCCCGGGCCCTCCACCTCTCCCGCCTGCTCGAGGCCGCCACCCGAGAGCGCGACGAGGCCCGCCACGCCCTCCTCCTCCTCCTCCTTCACCACACCGACCGCCGTCAACCACTCCAGGAACCCAAGCCCAACCTCGGCCCCAGTTTGGGTTTGGACGAGGGGACTGACGTCGCGGACGCGGCGGCGGTCGCTACTGCTGCCGCGGAGGACGTGGATGAGAGAAGCAACCGGGCGTCTTCGGCGGTGGCGGAGTTGGCGGCAGTGAGGAGGACCCTGCCGGAAAAGGGGCGACTGGTGGAGGCGGTGATGGCTGCGGGGCCGCTGCTGCAGACGCTGCTGTTGGCGGGGCCGTTGCCGCAGTGGCACCACCCGCCGCCGGACCTGCGCAGCTCCGAGATCCCGCCTGTGGCCATCAGTCTGAACTCGATACCGAAGAGAGAGAAGGTCGGGGACGGGTCGCCGTCGCCGTCCTCCTTGTGGAATTCCTCACCATCCTCTTCCCCAGAGAGTGGCAGTCACTGTAATGTCGGCGGAGAGTTCCAAATCGTCACGTTCTCTTAGAAAACAATTCGACTTCCCCCCCTCTCTCTCTCTCTCTCTCTCTCCAGAAGAGTGTCACGTTCTTGTCTTTCCCACTATGCATGTACGAAGCAAATGGGAAAAGAGACAAAGAAAACACTGCCAAAGTTTGTTTTCCGTGAACAAATAAAACAAAAACAATAGTAATCCTCTCAATTCTCAATGCAGCAGTTTTGGTTTCCCTCGTGCTTTTGTTTTCATTTCATGTTTTCCGCCTTTGTTTCTTGTTTTCCTGCAGATCAAAATGTGATGAAAGTAATTAATAGGCACATTCCACTGTGGGAAGGATTCTGCAAGCGATATATATCTTTCCGAGTCACCCTTAGTTTTTTGTGAACAAGTAAAATTCATTGTTATTTTAGGTGGACAAAATATGATCTTTCAAATAATTTTTTAAAAAAAATAAAATTTAAATTAATATAAAACCTTTCTGAATTGAATTAGTGGATCGGATTACATATACTAGATTTGACCTATAATCAAATGTTTAAATTTTGAATATAATGGATATATCATATGATATATGTTAGTCTTGATTAATCTCCAAATAATAAAGATATGATTGAGGAGATTGGATGTTGGATTATGCCCAAGAGTTAGTTACCAAATCTGTCTTTAGAACCTACCAGCGTTAATTATGGAGATGGATCAAATTGTTGGCAGAATCCAATGATGAGCAACTAAAGCTGCAATTTAGCTTCTTCTTCATCCTGAAATGGTAAACAATGAGAGGAATTGGGTAGCAATTAACTAAGAGAGCTCGGAGTTCTCAGCTGGAGAGATGTGGTCTCATGTGAATGAATGCTGAATAGGCTGCAGACCAGAATGCAATAATATGATCTCAAGTTGTGACCTTTGGAAGTAGTGTGAGGCAAGTGAGGATGGTCTCTCTCTCCAATCTTGTCTTGGAGTTGGAAGTCGTAGCTCTCGTGCTGACCCACCCATGCATAATTGTCAAGCTAACACTAATCTTTTCAACAACCTTCCAACATTACAAGAAGAAAGCCAATATGCTGGTTGGTGGCACACAGCTGCAATCATTCTGCTGGGTTCTATTAGTTCCCTTTCTTTTCTCTCTGTGCATGAAGAAAACAATACTGAAAAGTTAATGTACTCTCAGGGTCTGATGTTTCAATGTTGAAATAGTTTCATGCACATGTCGAGTATCAAAAAACAACAAAAGTAATAATGTTAGGTGGGAGAACACCATGAGGTTTGTGACACAGGAATTTTAGCAAGAATCCAAGACTTGTTACCCATAATTGACTTGGATATGAATCAGTAGGAACCAGCAAAGAAGGGAGCTCTGAGGTCCTTTCTTTCTTGCTTCAAGTCTGAACATGACCCAGCCCTACTACATCTTCCTACACCCATTGGGCTTGACCTCCTTGAACCATTTGGAACAAGTCTCATCTTCCACTCTTCTGCGCCTGATGAAAGAAAGCTAACCTCCTACATGTCCTCCATCTGCATCTTCCTGTCATCAGAACATACATGACATGAGAGAAAAGCAAAGGGAACAACAGCCTTTGGGTTGCTATTAAAAACCTTCTCAAGATGAATCAAGCTAAATGCTTTTGGTCCAAATGATGCCAAAATGTATTGACATGCTCTAAATGATGCTGCTACAACTCATCTTGGTGAATTTATCGTTCTCAGCAGAATCATGCAATGTGTGTGACTGAGGGGTATCCATAAAAAAGAGAAGAATACGCACTTATCTCCGGGTGGCTCTTACAGATTCTTGCTGGATTGTTCTCAGGGAAGACCCACAACATTTGTCAAACAGTTGTCAGGTACTTCGAGCATGATAAATACCTGTGTGGGAATTGGCTGTCTTGTTGGTGCCAAACTACGAAAGCTGATGTCAATACTACCTGCACAAAAGTTGAAGGAGACAGCCAATACTGGAATAGATTGGATAGGTGTCTGATGCTGATGAGGAGCATATTTCTCACTGCATTTTAGATTATCAAATCTGAACTGATGTATAACTGCTGCAGAGAAGACTAAAAGAACCATGTGAACCTGAAGTGCAAAATATATGGACACAGAGTAATGTTTCATGCTAAGATTTGTATGGATAGATAAACTGTTAGATGATATTGCATTTATTTGTTTACATGACTATCTTGGTTCAACAATTAAGACCCTGATGGTGAACTTTGTACAGCAAACCATCAATTTGGCCTTGGTGTACCTCATATTGCTTTCACCTTTTGTCTATTCTATATGCAAACAGAGTGGACATGACTCCTTTGCATGCCATGAGTTCATGGGGACAAGAACAGTAACAGTGTATGTGAATCCGTTTAATTAAGTTCCCTTGCCATATATCTTTGGGTATTTTTAGTCACCGTGAAAAATAGATCATTGCCTTCTTTAATAGCAAGATAAACATAAAAAAAAGATTTTTTTTTTTTCTTTTTTTTTCAATAGATCACCCCTTTTTTCCTTTTATTTTGTTCTTCTCAATAGATCTTGACTTCCAAATGTGCCTTTTTGTACTGATACCACAGAGTTTGACCCAGATTTCCATAGAACATTAATCGATCCACTTGACACAGAAAACTAATGAGTACACTCAGTAGGCCAAAAACAATAAAGAACGAAAACAAATATTATGTGGTAAAATCCTAAGTATATGATCATTGACTGATCCCTTGGCCTGTTTGGACCTTCTCGGATCTCAATGGATTTGACCTATTCAAGTGTATGACCCGTTTAAGGTCCACCGTAATCCCAATTTTATGATCGACAAAAAACAAAAGACAAACCAATAACTACAAGATGGTTGCAAGATGCCGTAAAAATCGATTCCTGCCTTCACTTCACCACTATATGCACACATTCACATGCAGAATGGACGAACCGTACCAATGCAATGTAAATGAATTGCAAAACAAGCAAACCTTACCAAAATATCAGGGCACCTGTTCCAAGCGTTCACCATCAACTGAGCACCTTCAACTGGGGGCAAAGTCTCAAACTGCACCAAGCAAATCAAGGACTACTCACAAAGACACGCTCTGATTCGTAGTGACTTCATGATCTGCACCAAGAAACAAACAAGTCCTCTTGGAGTTTTAGCCTATTTTATACAGTATAGGAATTTACTGGGACAAGTTGATGTTTAATAGCGGTTTAGCATGGTTACCTGTTGCAAGAGTACAGTAGAAACAGAGTGTTCCTGCCCCTCGAACAAAATGGACAGATACTAAGGGAAAACCCACTCTTCACTGTTAATTCCAAGAATAGACCATTGCATTTCAAGGAAATAGAGAATCATCCTTTTGTTACTTATAAATTCATATTATATTCGATAAAACATGCAGGGTATCCTGGAAAGTCACCTTAATCTCTTAAGGTATTTCAATGAAGACAACTTAAAGTAAATCCCATGTGGCTATAGATCAAGTCAGCTATTGAAATAAGAGAGAGTAAGCTATTATGATACCATTTCCCACTAATCATGTGAAATGTTTATGCAACTGCACAATGGCATGTGGCTTTCAGGATGTTCATAGTCTATGGAGGAAAAGTTTGTTCAACCAGAAGAAAAAATAATGGAACAAAAGGAAGATCATAGACATCATCCATGACTTTTGGTTGTCTAATTTTTGACAAACAGTTTGAATCTTTAACAAGAACAAACTACGAGAAAATAGAACTTATCAAAGTCACAAACCACAAGTCTGATACAAACAAACAGATATTGGAAATACCAAGAAATAGTACAAAATGTATCGGGACCTAAACATTACAAGAAACAGATATGAAATGAAACAGAAGGAGAATTTTATAACATGTAGACCTAAACAGTACAAAATGCCAAAATTCACAGAAATAGGCTACGGAAATCAAACTTGCCTAATTGCTTGATAACATTCCATTGCAACGTAAACATCGTGACAATATTACATCAATATTGGAAATACCAAGAAAATGGGGGAAAAAGGTTCTTCTTAAAGTTCCATGTACATAACAGCACCACCAGTGCATGTCACATTCTATTCTCCTGAGCATGAATATCAATCAAGGAGAAGAAGGAATAGCGTGTTTGTCATCTAATAGCCATTATATACATTGCCATAATTTAGAAGATGGATTTTCACGCAATACAAATTAGAACATGCACTAGGATATCACTGTTATTAGAAATAAATGAAAAAGATTCATATAGCTCACCCCAAATAGTTGGGATTAAAACCCTCTGTACTTGTTAATGATGCTTTTGTATGGACTAATTGCTTATATACCATGACAGACCCACTGACATCATCTCCGTTTCATGCACTCTACAAAAAAAAAAAAGACTACAAGTTATAGCAACGTAACAGAAGTATGCCTCAAATATGAATAGATAGATGTAAGCAATATAAAAGCAAAGATCTTACAGATCGGTTCCACAGGTGCAACAATACTAAATCTTGCCTGCAGTCTTGACTATGGACTTCCAATCACCATAAGCATTTCTACTCAGTAAAGTGAGATACTAATCAGAGAATTGGGAACAAGTTCTTTAGGAGCTGACAAGAGGAGGTCCAATGAAAAAGGAAAAAGAATAGGACAGACATAATTTCTACTTCATAAGTCATATTAATTTTCATCAAATGCTTGCTTAATGCAACTCTTACCAAATAGACCAAAGCTAAAGCAATATCACTTGTCAAGCATGAATACTGAATTTGCACCAGTACAGGAGATCCATCAATAGGAGAATTAAGTAGCACAAGAATGGAAACAGATAATTCATCATTATAACCTATCTAGCATGCAAAGCTGAAAGTTCATGCAACTTTATTTTCCTCATCATATCTGAATCACCAAAATAGACAAGAATATTGAGGTTAACCATAAATGAACACACAAAAGGATAACCACAAAATCGTCACCATAGATTATTTGTTTGCTCTCCATGACGACAATTAAGATGAAAATAACATCATCACTAAATCAATGATCCACTCACAATCAGGTAGGAGATTACTGCAATAAGTAGGATCTATAGAGACAATCCTATCAGAATCACAAAAAATTGCTTCTATTCTGAACAACACAGTAGAATTGAGTAGAAATCTAGTACAACACAACAGTTCTGCGGACATGGAGGAAGAACAAGTTCTTGAGGACATAAAGGAAAAAAGGGCTTATTATAATGCCTGATATCTTGCATAAACTCCTCAAAATGCTGGCATACCAAGTATCTCTACTGTAGGATCAAGAAGAAGTAGGACAGGTATGAACACCATCCTTGCAATCATTGGTGAGATCATTGAAGGTCTCCAGTTGTTTCTTACCCCTCATGAACACTTCTGTGTCCACCTCAATCCTCATATACCCATCAAACTCCACTGGTACCCCATTGTTAAGCTCCTTAGTCTCCAAGTACCATTCACTGTTCTCACCCCATAGATCCTTAAAATCGTCAAGGAAGTATGTAGTGTATGCTTCTTTCAAAGGTTCAAAGAACGAAGTATCAGGCTCGTTAGTTGCAATATATAGGTGCCTCCCCTCCTCAATCTTATCTTTGAGAGTCACAAGAAGTGACTCCGGCGAAGTATCAGCAGCAAGGTGTGGCCAGAGCTCAGCATTCTTCGCCTTCTCACCCCTCACGATGTGAACCGAGTCGAAGTCCCAATTCATCCTTGAGGCTATCGCGGAAACAATTTCCATCAACCGTCGTGACTTCCATAAGAGGTGCCATGGCCGCTGGATCACAGACTCGGTCTCACCCTCGCAGACCCTGTACCAGTAATTATCCAGCTCGACATCATCAAACTTCCTCATGATTAATGCGTCCTTCACATCGGCGAGCTTCATGGGAGTGACCTTGAAGTCATCAACATAGTAGAGGCTCAGTCCGTCCATCTTGTGCCATTTCCCCCAGTCGGTCCAGAACTGGCCCTGGTCGATCACCGGAGCAGAGTGCTTCAAATGCTCGAAATCGAAGTATAACCTGAAGTCCTTGTCCTCCTCGTTCTGGCCCGTCAGCGTGTACATCGAGGACAGGCAAATCTTCATATCCATGACGAGCGTCCGGTTCAAGTACTGAGCTTCGCCTAGCGCGCAAAGAAAGCTCCACAAGTAGTGATTCATGCTCTTGCAGCGATCGCCGCCGCCCATGTAGATGAGGTAACGTCCGGAGGCGAACGCGGATTCTGAATCGATCACTGGGAGGGTGTCGTTGACCGGCTCGCCAACGACCGGCACCGCCGCTGTCGTCTCATCGGTCTTTTTGGCCCCGAAGGCGGAGTCTTCGCCGGCATGATCGGGCTTGGAGCCGCGACGCTTGCGTGCGTTGACGCCGGAGTGGAAGTCATCGACCTTGGAGACAGAGAGGACGCAATTGGCGGAATGCGTCAGGTGGAACCGGCGGTAGTCTCTGTAAAACATGGGTCGAGTGGCGTCCTTGGGGCGGAAACGCCAGGCCATATCGCAGGAACCCGCCCCACCGGGGACGGCGACTGGCTTGCCGAAGCGGTAGAAGTGGATGTCCGGTAAGGCCTCGATGGCGGCGCGCATCAGCAGGTGGAAGAGTTCCGGATCGGCGCAGTCCACAGGCGCGGCGGGGTCGCACACAGGGACGACGGCGGCAGAGGCCGCGGTGGAGTTGATGTCGGAGAGCTCAATGAAGGGGGCGGCCTCAGTTCCCGCGGCGGCGGAGGTGGAATTGGAGGAGGAGTTGAGAAAGTCCTCGCCAGTGCGAAGGACGGAGGGATCGGAAAGAAAGGTAGCGTTCGAGGTGGAGGTGAGGAAGGAGGCGAGACTGGAGGCGGCGGCAGGGGAGTGGAGGAGGGGGTCATCGGGCTGGTAGGTACCGGCGATGATGGTAAAGACGAGGACGGCGACGACGAAGAGAGCGAAGCAGAGGTTGGCACCGCCGCTGCCGCCTCCCCCGACACGGAGTACGCCCGAGCTCAGGTGGCTCAGTCTCCGCCCGCCGGCCATTTCTTTCTTGGATCCCTTCCTTCGCCGCCGCTTGCTTGAAGAGACGGAGAGAGAGTGGTGTTTTGGATCTGGACCAGCGAGTTGAAAGGAGAAGAAGAAGAAGAGGGTTCTGGAGCTACACTTGGCGCTGAGATCCCGCTGGGTTTTGTCTAAAGAAAACGGCCGAACGTGGAAGGAAGATTAAAGTATGATTAGAAACCACAGGAGGAGAAGCAGCAGCAGCAGCAGAAAGGAAGAAATTGCATGCTTGTCCGTATCAGTTGAAGAACATGATATGAAATGGATGTCTTCATCGCGATCATGGCATTGACTTCTCCAATTGTTTATGCTTTTCTTTTTCTTTATAAATATTTTTTTTATTTAATAAATAAAATTCAGGATTATCCCTTCTTTCATCGATTTAATTAAAATACTCATCGCTTAATCATCATCATCGTTGTTTCCACTATCATCACTATCGCCCCCTCCTTTTTCTCATTTTTTATAAGTACCGTCGAGTGATCAGTGGATATGATTGATTTACTATGGAGGGTATAATGATGTATTAATTTCAATGAAATCAATGAACTTGCTCATCAACATATGAGGATTATATACCATCGAGAGAGAATTTCGAGTATAATTATCAGTGAATCTCATTGAGGGACTTGATCATACAAAGATATAATCGGAGAGACTACTTTAGAGTTTAGTTTTACTTATAAGAGCCCAACAAGTCATAAGACAAGACCAAGTGAGCAAATGTTGCTATCAAGGACGTAAAAAAAAGCATAATCAATATAAGCCCTACAACATGATGGTGGAAGTCATGCATAAGAGCTATAGTATATCTTTCCATTGACTGAGAGGAACTACTTGGAGAACACAGAGGTGTTGAAAAAGGTGGTTAGAAGAGGCAAGGAAGCGATGATGGGTCCAAAGTGACTTAGCTACCCAAACCCAAATGTCGGTTAGAATAGAGATGGACTTGGAGGAGTACCACAATACGATGGATGTGGATCTACCGACAACTAAGAAATAGACACAAATGTAAGACAATAGATAGTAGGGTCATGCCATGATACCATAGAGATTAAGCTTCCATTGAGTCATTGATCCCTTGTTTTCATAGGGGGAGAGCACTTGGTCATGAAAGAGGCCAAGGAGATAGAGAATGTAGAGGCAAACTTCAATTATTGAGACAAGGCTAAAGGGCATAGGCCATGGTGTTGAATCCTGAATTTTGATGATGAAATCAATTGATGATATTATGGACTAATAAGCTTTTGAGATAAGTGACATAGAAAAAACTTTAATCACGGACATAAACTATCATAGGGCAAATTATTGAAGTAGGAGAATCAGATGTTAGGTCGAGAAGTATCATATTAGAGATCGGACGTCGGGTCGGAAGATTGGTCAATGTGCCGAAAGATGGACTTCGTGTCATGAGTTCGAGCATCGGGCCAGAAGGATTGAGTATTATGTTAAAATATCATATGTTGTGGGAAGTCAACATGCTGATAGGTCGGGTGATACGCCAAAATAAAGGACAATGCGCCAAAGATTCGGACAAAGTGCTGGATGATCAAATGACATGTCATAATGTTGGATAACATACTGAAAGCTTCATGATTATGCTAGACATGTGATCGAGTGGTTATGTCTTGATCAAGATTATTTGAGGTCAAATTGAGTTGGTATTGAGACGAAACCATGAAAACTTATCAAGAAACATATTGGGCTTAAACCAGGACTGAGTTGGGCTCATTAGAAGGCCAAATCAGTGGCCTTAAGCAGGTCTAGGCGATGATACCACCTAGACAACCGACAACCACTATTTTGTGCCTGTCAGAACTATAGCGATGGTACCGCCTAGGGCAACAGTAGTACCACCTAGGTCGACAATGGTACTACAAGAGCCAAGAATCGTAGCATTTCGACAGTAATATCGCTCGACACCGGTGGTAGTACCGTCATTATCTCAAAATCCCGAGGGTTTGAATTATTGACTTCATTTTTGAAGTCTTTGGGGGTCTATAGATAACTCACTCATGCTTGTTTGATGTAAGAATGAAATCTTGAGGATTTAAGGGTTGTAAACTCTCTTTGAGTGGTGTTTAAGTCTCTTCGTCCTTCTTGCGTCGAGAATTGTTTCTAAGTTTTAAGAGGGTTGATGTCTCTTATAAAGAGATGTTAAAAGGAGAAGGGTTGTAACAAGGGTAATTGATCATTGCTCATTGGAAAGAAGATCGGTAGTGAAAGCCGGTGGTCTCGATGGAAGAGAAATCGGGAGTAGATGTAAATCAGGATGATTGAACCACTATAAATTAATTTGAATCATTCTCTTGCTTTATTTTATTATTACTTAATTTATATCACTCAATATCCTTCTTGAGTCTAGAAGTGTTTTTAAGATGGTTGAGGTCTCTTGTAAAGGAGATATTAAAATGAGAAGGGTTGTAACAATGATAGTTGATCTTCACTCGTTAGAAAAAAGATCGGTAGTGAATGTCGATGGCCTTGAGGGAAGATGAATCGAGAGTGGACGTAGGTCGGGATGATCAAACTAATCGGTTTGCATCCTTCTCTTGCTTTACTGTAGTATTACTTATTGATTTATATCACTCAATATCATTACTTGCACTTTTGGTTAAACGCATTTCCAATATAGATTTATCGATCTAACTTTGAAAAATCAGGTTTTTGTTTAATGATAATACTAATTCTGCATTCCCCCCACCCATCCCCCCATCCCCTCTTAGTGTCATTACGATTCTAACACAAGAAACTTCATAACGGGTTTCTCATCAAAATAACTGAAAGTGGGGACTTCGGGTTGATGTAGGAGGGCTCGACAAAGTAACGAAACAAGCAATCTGTGATTTATACCTAATCTACTCAGAGAAGTATGCAATAAACATAATAGAGAAGATAATAAAATCCCAAAATTGATCGAAGCTATCGGAGACTTACTCAAATCGAGATAAAATTTTACTCTTTCTAGGCAAAACTTCTTGTATTCCAAAAATTAGATGATAATGAGATAGTGAATCATAATAGCTAACTCAACGTAAGGGGTGCAAACACTCAAAGTGCTTCGGAAGTGTGAGCAAAGAACAGGTGAAAACTAGTAATCAGCTCGATGCATGGAGTACAACTCTCGAGGATATGAGCGAAGTTAAGTAACATTTACATTCTCAACTCTTAAGAGAATGAGTGAAATATAGTACTTTAGTTCTTTTATTTCTCAAATAGAGGAGCTGTACACATGTTCAAAGACATTTTGAAGAAAATGAAATATAATAGTTGTAAAATTCTCACCAATGGTGATCGGTTTTATCGAGAATAGATTGTCTGCTTCATTTCTCAACATAATGCTAATCGAAAATGAAAGTGATGAGAACCTAGTTAGAGGGGACAACTAATTAGAAGAGGAATCGATTGACAAATTTTGTTGAGAAAAGACTTTGAAATTTTTAAAATATGTGAGGTGATGCTCGTTAAAACTCCAACGGTCATCAACTTAGTTCAAGCGATGGAGACTATTTGAGAGACTGACACATAATAAGGAATGTCTTTATCTTCATCTTAATGATCCTTTTAAACCAACAAAGATCATCATAACTCGATGGACCCCACATCAGAGTCAGAGTCATTAGTGAATTGTAGCAATGTGATAGATCAAAGTTTGACTATTCAACAACAATGGTGGAGAGCAATTGGGAGCTAGGAGGCACATTGCAACTAGAGTAAGATTGAAGATTCAACAAAGACGAGGAGATGCAGCATGCGCAAAGGCTTCGCCGAGGACGTCGAAATAAGTGAGGGAGAATGTTTTTGATAAAATTATAAACATGGTGTTCGATGTAATACTCGTATATGCTCGTGACTTTTGATTTTATTCATTATTTGCACATTATGTGGAGGGCTTGGCAACCTCATTTTGGTTAGTTTTGTAGCTGTTTAAGGCTCGTAAATGTATGTTATGTGTAATAAGATAAAATTGCTAAGAAATAGATCATCCATACAATCATTTTGGAGGTTTTCTAGCTCCTTAGAATGGTGTGAAGTGTCAACCAACATAACACCAAGAGCCACTCGGGTGACATGATCGAATGAGCTTTTGGGATAGTCTTTAGAGTTGGTTCGCTGCCTTTGTCCTACAACAATGTCATGTGGATACTTATAGAGATTTTTTATCACGATAGATTACCTTGGACCCTTTATCGCAGGATTATTCGGAGTTCGTAAAGTCTATATTTATAATTTATATTATCTATTAAGTGATTACTAAAATAATTATTTAATCACAAGTTAAATACATCCTCTAATTCATATTCTCTTTTGTAATTTATAAATTAATTGTAAATTTTTAGAAGATCTAAGAGATTGATGTTTTATGAACCACCAAAAAGATGCACGAACGAGCAAACAAAAAGATTGATCTTTTAAGAACTAACAAAAAAGATGTATGACAAAATCAACCAAGAGATAGACCGCCACAAAGCCGAAGAACAAAAGGTTTCGATCATTTCATCTACATTGATGATGCACAGGTTCTTGTCACATTCAATGACCTGAATCTATCAGGCAACACATCCATGGCAGAAATCCGTCACATATATGACACATCCAGAGCAACAGAAACAGGGGGCAGATGCGGCTGTAGGTGAACAAAATGATGCCAAAGTTACAACTTGGTGATTTCAGAACCACTTACACTGAAACACTCTATAAATGTATCGTCCCAGCTATTTACTGCAACAAAGGACAAGTAACTTCTACACAAAATGTTCAGACTTTTGTGAAGCATGCACAGAGAAGAGACCAAAAAAGCTGCCCAAAAACGAAGATGATATATCCATAATTGATACCTCAATAAGAGACGACTGTATCCACAGAACATTCAAACACCCAACAGAGACTAAAATAAATCAACAGCAGCTCAAGCAAATATATGAATAAAACACCACTAGGAGAACAATTTCATATGGCATGACATGCAAGGGTGTGACAGGCGTGCAATATCTCCACGGAATAATCTGGTTAAACAAAGTCCAATAGCTATAGATAACTAGATGATTTGGTATGCTTATTTACAGTGGCACATAAAACAAAGAATTTAATCTTCTTTCTAGTAGCTGAAACAAAGATGTACAGGAAACAGAGAAACCCCATCAGGGATCAGGTTTTCCCACCACTTGTTCATCACTTGAATCATATTCATCTTCACTCAGCTCTTCGTCACTCGACTTGTCTTCTGGAGAAGCGCCAATATCTTCAGGCTTTGCATATTTCTGACAGTATTCTGGATAATGAGGGTAAACAGAGAAGTAAGAAATTAAATACAAAAAAATATAGAAAAATTAAAAATAAATGTTAAATCAACAAATAAATTAGTTTACGTAGAAAGTCAAAATGGGTCCAACACAAGATTCACACAACAGAAAAAGCCTCTTAGAAGTTAGCAGTAGAGACATGGCATCCTCTTGTCAACACAAACCAACAAGATTATTGTTTCAATTTCACTAACCTCTAAAATCTCCAAATGCCTGGGTGCAACATTTAGTCAATACACTCTGTCAGAAATTTTCATGTCAACTGTGCTATAAGCACAGCAATTATTCATGACAAGAACTAAATTAGTTGCACAATCACAAACAGCCGTAATGGTTTGCCAATTTTGGTAAGAACTTCACTTGTAATTTTATATGATGCAAATTTTAAGAACTTCAAACTAAGGTATCTCACAAGCAGTGTCAATCAGGGACTCTGCATTATCGAACAACCACAGACTCTAACATAATAGCTCAAAATTTGTCACATCTAAACAAGGCTCTCGAGTAGGAAAACAGAGAACTATACGGATGATTTCACGTGATTGGTCCAGTTTTATTGCAAATAACTGTTATAGAAGTTATATGTATAACTGCTATATTTCAATCGAACCAGAATCATTTGCCACAAATTTGCTATTGTTTCACATTTCTCCAAATAAGATGGACAGAGTAGGTTATTCAACTATGTTTATGTTTATTAGAAGACCAACAGATAAATATGCCATAGAAACTCATAACTCTTTGAGTCATTGGCATGGTAAATTACTCGAATCTGTTTTCAGTAAGAATCTGAACAAACTTCATGAAGAATATGGACACGAATGATATAGGCACACCTGATCATTCTTTGTGTCCAAATGTTAGGATGCAATATCGTAATGATTTTTAGATAGACTACCGAAGGTAATAAAATGCAACACGAAAACTTGCACAAAATATATGGAATAATATAAGATTGATCTTCGATAGTTAGATTAGTATAGGACATTAGCTAACCATGTTGTGTAGCCTTAATATAAACCATGAAGCCAACCCCAAAAAATTAAATATAAATGTGTAATACTGTATTTTTTTTCTAGAAAATATCAGAGAGAAGAGCTAATTCATACCAAAGATTTCAGTAGACAAAAACTAAAGAAATCAAAGCTAACCAATTCTGACCAATGTCTAACTATAAAATTAATATGGATTGGGCATATCATATCAGAATTGATTAATATCAAACTATGATTAAGAATGAGATTAACATCTGAGCAGCAATGATTAAGGAATAAAACAACATTCACAAACAATGCCAAATGACATAAAAAATTTAGATGTCAGATGTCAATCTTGATCTTCTTTAGTAATTACCATGGGATGAATAGAGATAGCAAGAATAGGCAAACACAATTTGCAACTAGAGGAAGTGCCAACTTAATCTCGCTTAAGATGATCCGTTGATTTACTGAGTAGCTTTGTGAGGAAAACAAAATGGCACTATATATATATATATATATATAGCAGGATGCAAGAAATACTAAACAAATTTATTGACACATCAGATCAATAATTTTTTTGTAGCATACAACTAAAACAATCACCTTGCAAAGGCAAGACCTTGTGTTTTGTTGCTGAATCAGTGACATACACTCCTTAAAAGGATTTTCCAAAAATATGCAACTGAAGGATAATGGTCCACTCTAATATTGATTTTAACAGGTTGAAGAACAAGTAAAACTTGCTCTGTTTTCTTTATTGGCGATAACAAATTGTACTCAATCGACTTTAGGCAGTCCAAGTAATGAGCTAACCAAGGTTAAATTGATAACCAGACTATTTCAGTATTTATAATACCAAAAGAGAAGACATAAGCAAACAATTTCAGGAATTACAACCACATGATGATAACTTAATTTTGATAGATGTCAAAACTTAATATATTTCTCTATCACATCTCCAATCTAAGTAGCTTCTTTCGAGAATGTGTTCCACAGAGTGCTCAAGCCCTCCAACTGATACAAAAGCAAAAGGCAACAAGAGAACAACCTAGTAAAAGTTGTTCAAGAAAAGATTCAAGTACTATCAAAAGTACAAAATAGAGCAATATGACTAGAAAGTGGAATTTCTTCAAAGATTTGATCCATTCACTCAAAAGCTTCATCCTCAATTGCCCCTCACTATTTTCCAATTGTCAAAGAAAAAGCAACAACCAATGACCCTTCTTATCTGTATCTTGCCCTATCTTAACATCCAACAAAAGCTTAAACTGCAAATCTCTGTGTTACTCGGCTTCCCACTATTCCATGCAAGTTTCAGGTGTGCCATCATCATAATCAGGTTTTAGCCAAGATAGAAGCTCAGCAAAAGAAACAAATAACTGATGCAAGGATCTCAAATGAGAATGCACATACAAAGGAGAAGTATGATATGCTAATAAATCTAGTTCTTGTGGATCTTGACCCTTTCCTTCATTTATCCTTTTAAACGCATGCACTACGTGATTTTTTTGGACATTACAACTAGCTCACTATAAGCACAAATGTAAAACTTAGCTTATATGACAAATATACTCCATTAAAAAAAAACACCTATTTGAAAATCATGCTAGAGGATTTATCTCCATATCAGCATTTAAGTCCCTAATTCATTTGCAGATATCATTTAAACAGGACTTTGCTAGTAAGCCAATACAGACCAATATCATTGTACCAGTAATTTGGTTAATCCAAGAAACTGCATAAATGTCAGATAGACCAAGCATCATGTTACCTTTAACCTTTTCTTCATAAGCAGGCCGATCACGCATCATCAATGCTGCAGCTTCCCCATTCAATGGATCTGAAGGGTTTGGGTACAGAAGAAGTTGTGGGAGGAAAACTTCAAATACATTGACAAGATCTGGCATGAAATTTGCACAAAATTAACTTCCAATTAATTAAATCATCAAATTATTAGGTGTAGCACATCACTTTGTATGCCAATCAAAGAATTACTGAGGACAATGATAAGGGCAATTTCTATTACCAAACATAGGACTCCAAGTTTGGTTGATGACATCCAAACAAACTGAACCAGACCTGAAATGTTGGAAAGCCAAACAATGAGCAGAGTGCAGAAATTCTAATCTCCGGAATTTGTTTATATCATTGTGGATTATTGAAAAAAGGCTACAGGAGGAGAAAAAGTAATGTCCCAAAATAATGGACTAACAGAAGGAGGGCACCGAGAGACTCACATTTCATCTACATTAGGATGATACATCTTATTAACAAATCCAATTGAAGGAGATTTGTAAGGATAAGCATCTGGTAGTTCAACCCTTACTCTCCACACTCCTCCTTGATAGAGGCCTGCCATGATCAACAAGTAAGCTTTGAACTTATCATCAGAGAGTCCATCAAAAGCTAACTTCACCATCAGATACTGACTGATCAAAGATTTTCATAATAAATCAAGACAAGTAAACCACTAGCAGTAGGATAAATGGATGAACAGCCAAACTAATCAATTTCAATAGATATTCCAATAATCGCCAAGCATGCACCTTAGTGCTATAACTTCACAAAACCTATCCGAATAATCACAAAGAAGTTATTTTGACCGTGTATCTGAGTTGAAACAAACAAAAGAAGCAACTATATCAATATTTCTAACATCTCAAATCTAACTTTCTTAACTTTATATTAAAGAAAACAAAAGTAAATAGCTTTAAGTTCCTCTTTTGCATTAACTATTTCTTTATTCCGAAGCCTCGAACACACGAATATTTGGGTTAAAAAGAAACAAAAGATAGGAAAAAGATTAAAGAAGAAAAGGAAACACGAGTGCCGATAGATTGAAGTCCCTTTTTTACACCAACCACCACCTTTTCCCGTCAAATCAGATCAGCAAGAAGAGCCGAAGCGGCAAACGAAATCCAAGAAACCTCGGATCTTGGACGAAAAAAAAACAAGCACTAAAGATTCATGAGTAGTAAATGATGTACTCTCGTTGGGGCCGTGGAAATCCACAAAGAATTCTTGCATCCCGTCGTTCAACATTTCCACCTTATAGTCACTCATCATCCTGCGCGCCACAACAAGAAACGAAAGCACGAATCAACGAAAAGAGAAACAAGAACACCGGATCAAAGTCGGGGTTTTATCCAGCGATCTACAGTTTCATGAGGTCCATCTCGCGGCGCTTGCTCGGAGACGACATCCCGCCCCTGCTTCCTTGACCGGCTTCGGACGTATCGAGGAGGAACAGCGATGAGGTTGGGGCTGGAGCCTTAAATTCTTCCTTTTCTCTGCTTTAAAGGGAGAGAGAGAAAGAGGAGGGGGCGGGGGGAGACGGGATGGGGAAAGGATTGGAAAAGGACAAAGGAAACGAGACGGCAAGCAAGTGTTTATGGGAGAAGACGCTTCCAGTATTTGTATAGTTGTGGGGTCCGTTTTGGGGGGTTTTATTTCTTTTCTTACGACGTATCTCTTCAAAGGTATTGAAATAAATATTATTTTACTTGTATAGTTTTGGGCTCTTTTTGAGGTTTTATTCCATTTCTTCCGGCCTATATCTGCAAACATATTGAAACAAATATCACACATATATTCCATCGAATATTTAGATTTTCTGCATCTATCGTCACCTTTATTAACATTCACTCAGTTACATGTATCCAATCCATTCATATAGATAGAAGCTTATAATCTTATGATAATTAATTAATTAATTAATGGAGATGTACTATAATTATATATTTATAAATTTAAGTTTTATAAGATTGTATATGCAAATATAGTTTATCTTTTTGTATGCCCATTTTAGAAATAACTTATTATTTATCTTAAGTAAAGTTTATAATTTTATATTACATCATCGTATCGATCATTTATAAATATGATATGTATTGAATTGTACTAAACATACCGACACATGATACACTAAGACAAATCGATATGTACTGAAGGATATGATACACTATTATAAATTTTGATCTTTAAGTTTTAAGTCACAAAGTCAATTTTGGTTTGGGATTGGTTTTATATTGGGAAATGATTCTTTAAAATCTAAGTAGAGAGTACGTCATATAAATATTTATTTAAAAATAAAATATTGTTGAGATTTATTATTTATATAATAATACACTAATCAACTTATTAATGGAGTCGATAAATCTAAAGAATTAAATAAATAGCATATTGAAACTTCTATAGAGGATTTCTTGCAACCGCTGAAATTAAGTTGATATTTTATCCACGAGATTGAGAGGAGTTACTCCAATATGAAAGATTGTTGTTCGCAATTGTAGCTAATGTCATCATAAATACCACACGGTATGTCACATCAACAATGACGTGATGTTTGTATACTTACGTATTCAGATTTATTTTATCAATTGTATGTTATATCCAAAAACTTAAATTTGCATATAATTTCTGTAAACAATCGGACTTTTAATGTCATCCGAGATACGATGTCTTTCCATAAGTTAATAATTAAAAAAAAAAGATAAATTTAATTTTATGGACTATGAAAATGTCATTTGTGAAGTTAATTATATATTACCTTATGTAATTAACTAGTTTTAGTATACAGATTTTTATATTTAAAAAAATTAGATTAGTATTTATATAATTATAAATATAAAATATTTATGTCCATTTATTATAATGTCATTAGTTTTATCAACGGAAACATCAAAATAAATGATAAAAATAACTGATTTTAATATTTCAATTGGTGGTGGAGGACGATGTTAGTGGTGGCGAATGTAGAGCAACCAACAACGTGATTTGTGTCTCCATGACATAGTGGTGTTTGTAGTATGGAGTCATCGATGGCATTGTTGGAATAATCAATATCCTATAGCTGGCTCCCCAGTTCACTCTCCAAAACCTTTAGTACCACCTCCGTCTTACTCTTTCCTCTTTTGCTCACCTTATTGTCGCTACCGATAAGAGCTTTCACGATCGCCTTAGTCTCGTCCACCTCCTTGACGTCCCCCCCACCGTATTGTCTTTGTCGCTTTTTACTAGAATCAACAGTGCAGCTGTAGCATTTTCTCTTACCCTCCCGCTCTCCCCAATAACTAGATCCATCAAGATGTTGATGTCGTCCACCCTCCGGAATGCCTCCACGCTCTTGTCGCATCCTACCATATGGGCGATCATTATCTCGCATCCTCCACCACCCCCCTTCGCTCGTCCTTCACCACTAGTGCAAAGAGGAGTGGCACGACACCTAGCTCAACAACGATGATGCGATCGAGCAAGTAGAGGCCCAAGCCGAAGAGAGTCTTGAGCACGTCCTTGATGGACCTAGTCGGCATGTCGAGGGCAACAGGGAGGTCCATAAGGGCGACGATGAGGAGCTTCTCTGACCCGATAATAGAGCTGTAGGTTTCAACGGAGAAAATATTGTAAAAGGGTTACGGTGGCAGGAGAGAGGAGGTAAAGGGCAACGATAAAGATGCTCCAGGTGCCAATGAGCACCTAGAGGGTGACGACGAGGATGCTCGGGGTGCACATGAGCACCTCGCACGTCGAAGATAGAGAGATCGAGGAGGGCAACAATGACATTCTCTCTTGGGCCTCAGCATGGACGAGTGGTGGTGGTCGAGGAGGTGGGCGGCAAGGAGGGGCATGACATCAGCATCGACAACGAGGGCGAGCATCTCCGGGTCCTACTTCCACAAGCGATGGATCTTTCCGATGGCTTCGATAATGGATTTCGACTCCACGACGATGAAGTGTCGACGCAGATGCAGAGCGATGAAAGGATCGCTCGACAACTACATCGGTGTCGATGCCAGTGGCGTCATCGTCTGCACCACCGATGTCGTTCGTCACGATCAACTAGAATATTAAAATTATCTTTTTATCTTTTGTTTTCATATTTTTGTTGGTAAAATTGATGTTGTTAAGATAAATAAACTCAGATATTACACTTTTTAACCGTAGGGATGTCAATATAATTTAAAAAAAGTAAAAAATAACTAACTAGGAAGGGTAATATATAATTAACCATCATTTGTGTGCATAATATAATTAAGGACTAACATAAGAATGTAAGAATATACAGCTAATATAATATTTAGAGGGTATTTATGTAAAACTCACACATGCCGTGCGTACCGGTTTCTTCCGGATGGTTGCGTGACAGTGAGGCGTTCTTTTCAAAGTTTGGAATGATGCCCGCCTTCTTAGACTCCACCACCCGATGACATGCGACCACAGTTCAACCAACGTACTCGTCTCGTATGCGATCAAAGATGCGTGTGTGTTCTTGGCATACTTTTTTTTTTTTTTTTAAAGTAGATAGATAACTTAGACTATGGAATGACCCTCTGTGACTTCCTCTACCGTGCAAGGCAGGTGCATCTGAATCCGCACGCTCCATCACGTCTCTCCCCTGCGATGGCACGTGTCTTGAGGTGACTGCGGAGGATAAGGGTCGCGACAGGTCACTGCCACCTTTCCACCCTCCATCTGTCACGTGTCTGACACACACCCAAAAAAAAAAAAGGGCCTCTTGATTAGCGAGAATCTTTGATCTGCACGTGACAGGCCAAAAGTGAGGCACGTGAACTGTACCTATCGCGGATGATCGGATCGGTCCGATTTAAAAAATTATTTAGTAGGATGAATTGGACAATTAAAATAAATCGACTCTATCGATATTTTAGTCAGACGTATGAACCGATCAGATTACAGACTTTATAATTACGGCATAAAAATTAAACTAAAACTGATAATTATCATCAATATTAATTGTTTATAATAATAATTGATCTTATCATTTCCTTTTAAATTATTGTTCGATAACTATGATCCACATGATGGAATGTGATCTAATGATGACCATCCGTGATGTCATACGGGTCCGAGTCAGCAGTTATTCCAAAGCAATAATTTGTGTGCTACGAGTTATATCATTTGATGTGGTATGATACTGGTAGCTGAAGCCATTAAATCCAATGACAGCTATTAGCATAAATTAGGTTGATATCTGGAATGTGAAAGTATTAGGCTCTCAAAGTACCATTTACATTAAGATTGATATCAGCAGATATTTTTCGACTTGATCCATTCAAAGTTTAAGTTTCTCAACTCCTCGATCATAGAGCTATGCTATCTTCATTTTTTATCTCAACGTTTGTAGAAATACTTGGCTCTAACTTTACTGATAATGTCTATATTAGCTTGAAGCTTTTCTTCGAATATTTCTTCATCAAAGTTCTCAGTTCGAGATATCGAGATTATATTGGGGGTAGGATAGCTTTGATGTCAAATGCTAGGCTAAATGATAATTCTCCCTAGCTGGTTTTGGGTATCATTTGGGAGGCCCGTAGGATGCATAGTAACTCATCCACCGATGTACCTACCCTTTGCTCCAATGACCATCTTCTTCATTCCTTTTAGAATGGCTCGATTGATGACCTCGATGAGACCATTAGTTTGGGGATGAGTCACTAAGTTGAACCTCAACAAAATCTCGTAAGATTGACATAACTCTTTGAACTTTGCATTGTTGAATTATGTCTCATTGTCGGTGATAAGAGTCATCAGGATTCCAAAGCAGATGACTTTCCTCCACATAAACCCCTGAACAACTACTTCTCGATGATCGAGACTAGAGGTTCAGCCTCAACCCACTTCGTGAAATAGTCCACTCTCACGATAAGGAACCTTGGTTGTCATAAGGCTAGGGGAAAGAGTTCATGCCCCACTAGGTGAAGTGTCATGTGCAATCGATCGAGCTTTGAGGGGACCGATGGTTAGTGTTGTATTAGAGTAAAGTCTTCGATACCTATGACACCTCTCGGAGTAAGCTATTGTATCTTTGTGCAATATCAGGCAATAGAACTCTTGTTGAAGCACTTCGAATGCAAGAGTTCACTCGCCCATTCACTCCCTACAAATGCCTACATGCATCTCAACGAGTGATGCTTCAACTCTTTAAATGCTTCCTAACACTCGTCGATCCACAAGAAGCCCTTTGGATTATTTAGTGCCCGAAAGAATGGTAGGCACTTATTAGCAAATTGAGATAGAAACTAATTAAGCATCACTATTCGACCTTTTAGTTGTTGTACTTCCTTTATCGACTGTGGTGGGCGCATTTTTAATATAACTCGTACCTTCTCATGATTGGCATATATTCCTTTCTAGCAAACAATGAATCCGAGAAATTTCTCGGAGTTGACTCTAAAGGCAAAAAGGCATGAGCCATTAAGGCCTATATTATGACTGAGGGATAAGCTTCCTCCTCTTACATGAGTTCAAGAAGCATTATCGTCGATGGCTTCAAGCACACATTCCCAAAGAAGCAGAGCTCGAACTCCTTTGTGAGACGAGTAGAGAAATCGAGCAAGAGTAGGTTCTAGCGAGTGTACCACTCTTATGTCGAGCCTCTTAACTTTGTTGGGTTGGGAAGGCATAATATATCTAAGCATTCGAGGTGCAGTACAATAATATTTGAGCATGGAAGGTGATAATGTGCTCTATCGGGTTAATACTACTTTTAAAAGGCCTTCAACAATGGGAAGATAAAATTCATTGGGTTGGCTCCTCTTGGATGTTCCGAGTGAATAGGGATCGAGTTTAGGTAAGATCGAATAGGCTTTTTCCTCTGGACTATTAGAACTCTCATCGCATCTCTTCTAAGCATTGGTCTATTTGTCATGATTGAATCCTAAGGGAGTCATCCATAAATTCCATCGACTGGGTCTTGAATTCGAGCAAAGTAGGATGGTGGTGTAGTGGTGTGCTATATTCCATGGTTAGGGAGCAAGGTGCTCCCTCAACTGACAATTCTATGAGTCTTGGGTGATCATAAGATACTGGCACTACGTCGGATAAGGGAATCCCAATGGGCACTAGAGCTAGTGGCTGTTAAAGTGTTGACTGCGACTGAGTAAATATAGTTACTTATTAGGCTAGCCGGGATAGGAGTGAGTGATAGCTTGCATCATGCTCATTAGCGTCTTTACCTATTGGGTGAGGTTCATAAACACCTCAGCAAGGACAAACAAGTGGCTCAACAATGCCCTTAGGGGTGAAAGGCTCAAGTCGTTGAACAAGCACTAGTATTGCACCAGCGTTTCCATCGAAGTAGATGCATCTACGTGTGGGAAGGATGACACATGTCCCCCTTGAGTAAAAGTGTTATGGGCCGGAAGCAGGGCTTCATTGTTAGAGCGTTCATTGGGAGGATTGACGGGTGGACGTTCCTCCGACATTAGACTCTATTTCTAGCACCAAAATGTTAGGAAAAATCATCATTGACGTTTGAGTTAACCTAACACAGTCCAAACTCGAAGGTGTAAAAGTGTCTAAGGTGAAAACATCGAGCTCTTGAGGCATCGTCTGCACTAAGATCGATATTGGAAGAAATTTTTCGACTCGATTCCTTTGAAGCTTAAATTAGTCACTAATGACTCAGTGGGTATGAGTTTTTTCTGAGGATATAGACCCTTAGCATAATATCCGAGATTATCTTTTATACCTGACCTTGAAGAATACAATCCATAATTGTTCCAATGTATTCATCTTGATATTTTATTCACATGAGGAGATAGCCCCAAACAATTTCAAATTAATGAGTGCGACATCAATATTTTTTTATTCTATGTAAATTTTCATGCCATCCAAACTATTTATATTCGGTGTCAAAGTCCCACCAACCTCCTTCAATAGACCAAATTTGCAATCAAAACATGGTTCATTTCTGCATGGGGCCCATTGCGAGACTGGTGTTTTTTCTTTTTCTTTTTTCCCCCTTGTTTTTTGACCATAAAAGGCGATAGTGGGCTGAGATGGCCGCCGTTTCTAAAAGAAACGGCCCGTAAAGAGCGATCTGCTTCGCGCGCTTAAATTGGATAGTGGCTGAATCGAGGCCGGCTATTTTATCCACGGAAGAGGCTGAGCGGCGGTGACGAGTGCGGAGAGCGGGGGAGGGGATGATGGAGGAGACCGCGGCTGAGTACCACTCCAAGGACTTCGAATGGGAGGAGCTCCGGGACAAGGTGGAGAACGACGCCTCTTTACGCTACCATCTCGTGCCTTTCGTCGCTTCCTCTTCCTCCTCCCCTTCCTCTGATCCTCCTCCCGACGATGTGGACGCCTGGCGGAGCTTTCATCGCCGCCATTCCGCCGGAAAGTTCTTCAAGGTTCTTGCCGACACCTTCGATACCGCTCTTTTCTCTCTTCATTTCTGTCGTTGCTTAGTTACATTGGCTCCCAACTTTGTCCTTTTGATTAGCGCTTCTGGTCATTTTATTAATGTAGGGTTTGATTGGATTTTCTTGCTGCTTCGACTTTTTTGGCCGAAGCACATACAAAGAAATTTGATAGGTTGAGGAACAAGTATAGTTCCATCGATCCTTATTGGAATAATCTTTGGAGTTATAGTAGCATCTTGGTAGGTTGAGAAACAAGGAAACCTAGTGCTGTAGATCCTAATTTGGTAAAAGGCTTTATGTCATACTTGTTTGATACTGTCATCTTTCATGCAACTTAGATTCATACGGTGGGGCCTTGGTGTCATGCTAATATCTAGGTGATCAGATTCAAGTTGCTGAAGCAACCTTTTTGCTTGCAGGGGTAAGAATGCATGTATTACTCCTCCCTAGATTCTTCATTAGCAGGAGTCTAATGCATTAGACTTTTTTTTCCACAATAGACTCCAAAGTTGGATGGATTCACTGCTAGCTTAAAGGTCCAATATTTTATTGAAACTCTGCGTTCATTGGGTACAGCTACATTTTTTTTGTATTTCTGTTTACTGAACTCTATGCAGTACCAAATCATAGAATTATTTACTGTCTCTCATAATTATTCTATCAATGTTATATTTGTATTACAGAGCAATTTAACATTTAACAGATAATAAGCCTTCAGTCAATTGTTGTTAGACATTTTTCATCATGCAACTTAGATTCATACGGTGGGGCCTTGGTGTCATGCTAATATCTAGGTGATCAGATTCAAGTTGCTGAAGCAACCTTTTTGCTTGCAGGGGTAAGAATGCATGTATTACTCCTCCCTAGATTCTTCATTAGCAGGAGTCTAATGCATTAGACTTTTTTTTCCACAATAGACTCCAAAGTTGGATGGATTCACTGCTAGCTTAAAGGTCCAATATTTTATTGAAACTCTGCGTTCATTGGGTACAGCTACATTTTTTTTGTATTTATCTGTTTACTGAACTCTATGCAGTACCAAATCATAGAATTATTTACTGTATGACATTTCCACCATTGAAATTACAATATTTTGTGTGTGGAAACATAGTCAAGTTTCTTTAAATGGGAATGCATTTAGATCTATTGGATTGATTAAATAAAAATTATATATCTTTGGTATAACTTAATTGTAAATGATGAAAAATGTCTAACAACAATTGACTGAAGGCTTATTATCTGTTAAATGTTAAATTGCTCTGTAATACAAATATAACATTGATAGAATAATTATGAGAGACATGTATGGTTTTGGGCATTCACATTTATTTTGTTTTATTGTAGGAAAGAAGGTACTTGTTGAAGGAATTTCCTGAGCTCCTTTCCTCTGGTTGTTCCATCCAGGTTCTCGAGTTGGGATGTGGAAATGGAAGCACGATCCTTCCTATTTTACGGTGATGTCTTTGTTGTCATATTTTCAACTTCATCAGTCTTGATTTTCCTTTGTTGAAGTTTAGCTAATATACATAGACAACACAACCAAAAAGATGTACAAGGCTTTTTCCCCTAAGAAAAATTATATTTGTGCCAATTCCACCTTGAGCCTAGAATAGGTAAATCAACTTGGAATATCACATGACATATGTTTGTTTTATTCGTTTTTATTCTCTTTACTAATAGTAATATTATTGTTTAGTGCAAAGGAGAGTATTGTTGTCTATGCTTGTGACTGTAGTGAAGAGGTCCTTCAAAGGGCAAAGGAGATTGTAGCCACTACCAGTGATGTATCTTTAGATCATCGGTTGCACACTTTCTTACTCGATTTCACTGTCCATAAATTTCCTGATTGGTTGTTCTGCTTTTCTTGTCAAAGAGCTTCATCTTCAAAGCCTGTCGACTTATCATCAGGTTAGTCTTAACTTTTCTAGTTGTATTATGAGTGCTTAAGCTCATCTTCTCATTCTTCATATTCTTTGCTTTTTCATGTAGATTCTAGAGAACGAAAAATGAGAAAATTTAATGCACCATCCTTCGTAAGAGAAGATCAGTGTTGTATTGGTGGAGTTGATTTTGTTACTTTGGTAAGTGTGCTTTGGGTTATAATCAATGACTTCTATACTTCTATCAATATTTTGAGACTCTAAGTGAGTGTGCCCTTTCCAATTATTACCAATGACTCTGCATCCTTAACTGGAAAACAAATTAAGATGTTCAAATTTAGGTTTAAAGTTCCTTTCTACACTGCATAATTTTGGTGCAAATAGTATTATAAACTGGACCATCATTTTCAAGGTTAAAAAAAATTCTGATGTGATGACCCTAGATGATTCTCAATTATGATTGCATAGGACATAGCAATGTAGGTTTTTTCTGTGGATGGTGCAATACTTGCAGATGATTTTTGATTTCATGATTGTATTATCATAATTAATAGGTTTTAATTGGTTGGGAAATTTTCCTACCTTTTAGCATAAAATATTGGCATAATATGCTTCGTAAGGCATCATTTTATGTCATGATCTTTTTAAATTTTTGCAATAATCGATAATGATGCTTGATAGTCTTTTAGCTGAAATCCAAGTTACTAATAAGTAAATACTTTGTAGTTGATAGTAAATTGCATATTTAATTATTTATGCAAAAAAAGAAAGTGGTCTCACTGCTGCCATGACTAAATAGAGGTAGCTGCCACCATGTTAGGTGGTTTATTGGCTCCCAAGATGCTTATGATGGTGTCACTTATATTTCTTCATGATGTGCTGCTTATTCTTATCCTATGAGTAGAATATTAATCTCTCTCTTTTCCTTTCCTCCCATGGAACCATGGTCTCATTCTGGCAACTTGATTAACTGATAAAAGGAAATGTTGCTACATTTGATTCTTTTGCAGTTGTATCTTCTTTTTGGATCTGTGAGCTGCTCTACTACAAAAGAGAAAGTTCTCCAACATCAATTTCTGTTATTTTGCAGATATTTACACTGTCAGCAATACCATTTCAAAGAATGTCTTCTGTTATTGAGAAATGTTTCTCTGTTTTGAAACCTGGGTGCTTGCTTTTATTCAGAGACTATGGTAACCTCTTCTGATTAATTATTTATTCTCTTGAACTTTGGTTTAACTTTGTGATATTTGCTAAAGGTATTTTTTGTGGAATGCAGGTCTTTATGACATGACTATGCTTCGGTTTCTGCCAGAGCAAAGGGTAGGGTTCCGTGAATACATGCGATCAGATGGTACTTTTTCTTATTTCTTCTCACTGGATATTGTAAGAGATCTCTTTCTTGGCGCTGGCTTTACTGAGGTAAGATTTTGGACAATGTTAATGCCAAATTTTGCTTCAAATAACAACCACATGTAATCGTACTAATGTACGAGCTCTAGTATATTTGCAGAAGTGTATCACAGTTGAATATGGTAAAAAATGTCTTCTAGGTCCATGTATATTAACAATGATGATTCAATTTGATGGAAATATCATTTGTCATCTTAATTTTGCATCTCTTTTACAGTTCATGGTGTGTCTTCTTTTTTGTTCTCTTTAAAAACCTTTGTTCAAATAGACATTTCAACAAAGACACATAAAATGAGTTATCATTGAGCAAGGAATAAACATTGATATGCAATGACAAAGTAGTTGTATCTCTAGAGGATGACCCTTCGATTACACATAGTTTGTATGAAAAATTACCACCAATGATGAAGGTCTCACTTTGGCTCACGTGTGCACAATATACTTCCTCGCCATATTGTAGGAACATAATAAAAGGCTTTCTATGGCTAGATTTCATGTGCTCTGATGTTTGCTGGGACTAGCATGATATGTCATGCACCAACATGTAGATACACGTCACGTGCAGTTATGCCATCATTTCTTTAGCATGGTAGGAACCACCATGCCTTAAGCTGTTAATTTGAGTGAAAAAGTTGTAGGAACATTTATACCTCTTCTTAATAAATGTAGAAGATATAGATTAATACTTGCAAAACAAGCATGGGCCAAAATAAGTTCCGTAGGTGGATTATTAAATTAGTAATGCTTTGGCATAGCATGGGCTCTTACATACTAGAGGTTTTCCTGAACCACACATATTTTCATATTCTTTTAATAAATCCTTTATATGCTTATTTTTTAAAAGCACATGATATAAGAATCCATCTTTTTTTTGGTTACACAGAGCTTATGATATAAGAAGGCATAGTTACTGATAATGGACATCAGATGTTACTGTGTCACTGGTAACTTACGGTTCATGATATTCAGTCTGCTTTGCAATAGATCATTTCATTATTTCTTTTGAAAATTGGTTGATGTATGGTATCTTCCTGTATGAGTTTAGGTAGAAAATTTTTGCTACCTAGCATGCACAAGGTACTGCTGAATACTATTAATTTCTTGTCTAGTGGTAAGTGACAATAAGTTGTTACTGTCCATGCAGTTGGAGCTTGAATATTGTTGTATAACATCAGTAAATCGTCAAAGGGGAAAGAAGATGCAGAGGGTTTGGATTCATGGAAAGTTTCAAAAGCCCATTTGATGCTTCATTTGTTCATTTCTGTTAAGGTAGTTTCCTAGAAAATGTAGCATAATTGTGCCTTTTCTTTGCAAATTTTATCGTTTTTGCAGATTGGTTAAACCACTAAATGTGGACAGGACAATTGATTTCAATCATCAATGTATCTGACTGCCTTTGTTAAATAATTTATTTTTAATTACTTGGAAGAGGAAAATAAATTTTTTCATCAGAAACTAGTGGTCTTACACCATCTGATAGGATTTGAACCCATATAAAATAGTAGGCTGACATTTTTATTGGAAAAATAGGAGGAAGTGAGAAATTTAGTCATTCAATATCCAATGGTGACTGACTCGTTGATGGTAGAAAGGTCAGTTGCATGAATTGTAGTCTCAACTGGTGCACCGACATTCCAAGATTACCTTTGAGTTGAGAAGAAACTTGAAGACAGCAATAATGTAAAGCATTTCTTATAAACTATAGATGATAATCTAAGCTATTGACGATTGTAATACTCTGTCTTCCCCAATGTGAAAATAAGGTTAAACAGAATCAAGTGTTTGCACTTATCGATAGCATTATTTTCATCTGACGTCTGCTTAATTTTAGTAGTGCATTCCAAACACACAAGGCTTAAGTACTAGGCTGCTTGCTGCTTCCATCTTTAACCAGTTGGTTTCTAATGATTAATCCGGATCCTTATGTTTTCTTAAGATTAGCTAGTCAAGTTACCAAATGCGAAGAATCACTTGTGCACCTCAGTGTTCTTTGGTTTTCCCATTGTGCGTGTCATTGGTCTTGCTCCCGAAAACCTTCCTCATTTGGTTGCATGTCTCTTGGAGTTGGCTCTGATTCAGGGGAAGCATCCACGAAGCAAATATGCATGATTGTTGGTTATAGGCTGAACATCAGCAATATCAATGCCAAGATTCATCAGACAGCAGGACCAGTGGTGGGCTAGGAAAGTTTACAGGACTTCTCATCAGTGTGTGTCATTAGAGCCTGATGTCATAAGGTTGGTTCCAAGTCGGAAAATAGTCGGTGTACATATTTAGTCAAATTAATGCCATCATGTTGAGAGTGAGGTGTGCCTTTATTGTGCATCCTAAATCCCTCTACACTCATGGTGGTTTGTTTCAAAGTTGGATAGGAGTTAATTTGTTTACTTGGTGAAATTTAATGCTAGCATGTTAAAATCTCACTATTCCTTCTAAACATCCGCATATAGTTGGTTTGAAGTTGGAAATATCCAGGTCAAGACCAATAGACATGATGACTGTCAGATGCCAGTCTTGGACATCCAGAAACCATGTGTATGCAATCTGCACTCAGTCAACTTTCTTTTATTATTCCACTTGGATAATGTACATTATATCACAGCACTCACAAACAATCTAAGCTATAAAGCTTTCTGAACTTTACTGGCTAACATAGTTGGACATGGTTTTCTGCAGAAACTGTTTGTGGTATCTAATTAGGTTCATACATGGCAATTGTTACAGATGGTGAGTGGTATCTAATTTGGTTCATACATGGCAATTGTTACAAATGGTGAATCACAGACAGTAGCGGCGCCATATCAGGTGGTGAGAAAGAAAGCAGTCACTGTCACCAGGGTCACTCTTAATCCTTCATGACCAACAAGCTGCATTCCCAAGTCTTAGGTCCTGAAGCTGCTGGAATCATTTAAAGATAAAATATCCTTTGTTGATAAAAAGACTCTGGCCATGGTATCTTGAATCTTCTTTTTCTTCATTCTCTTTTTCTTTTTGAACTTTTGTGGCAGTGGAGAAGGAAGATGGTGGCGTGCTAGTAAGAAATGAGTTCATTTAGCAGACAGTACAGAGCATACATTCCAAGCTATTCACCCATGTTCATCGATTGCTATGTCCGCAATCTTAGGAGGATTTTACTTGATATCTCGGCCATGTTATTATATTTGTCATCTTTTGATACAATTTAAGCTCATTACCTGCATTGTATGCAAGTTTGACGCTACCTCACTGTCCTTTTCTGATGAGTCTGCTTCCAACCTTCGGTGGTGTTTAACTTGTTTGAACGTACCACTAAAGATTGTTAGGTAAGTTTGGTGTCAATCCAATAGGAACTATCATGCTTTCGAGGTGGAAGTCATCAATGTCTTGACTTGTTTTACACTTGTATCTGAAGTTGCCCTATCTTTTACTGTTTTGTGATTCAGGCAAAGTACACGGATCACCGGCCGGCGGTGGTAAATGGACCCCCAACTTAAAAAGCAACTCCCACTTTGGGCCGCCTAAAAATGCGACGTTCGGCGGACGACAGGGGACTACGATGCCAACCATTTAGTTTATCCTAACTAAAGTCACTGTAAGTTTTCTTTTATATATATATGTGTGTTGTTCATCATCATATAGCCCACCTTCTTCCTCGTTCGCAAAATATTCTCAGGAGGCCACCCATCTCCGACACACCATTACTACTTGTCTCCTTTGAACCCGGCAACCTTCCTTTCCAGTGTCTCCCTCTCCCCTACTCCTCTTTCTCCTTCTCTTATTAGTAAACCTCGGCCGTCCTCTTCAGCCTCGCGTCCGTCACCACCGTAACCTCGTGCCAAGTCACGGCGGCGGCTGCCGGGATGGCCTCACCGTGCGGGGCGTGCAAGTTCCTGCGGCGGAAGTGCTCGAGGGACTGCGTCTTCGCGCCCTACTTCAGCTCCGAGCAGGGGGCGACGCGGTTCGCGGCCATCCACAAGGTGTTCGGCGCCAGCAACGCGTCGAAGCTGCTGCTGCACGTACCGCAGGCCTACCGGTGCGAGGCGGTCGTCACCATCGCTTACGAGGCCCAGGCCAGGCTGAGGGACCCTGTCTACGGTTGCTTCGGCCGCATCCTCGCGCTGCAACATCAGGTAACCCCCTCGTCGCCTTCGGTTGCACCCAAGCATGCTCGAGTCCTCCTCCACATGACCATATATATAATAAATACATACATGTCTCTGGAGGATTCAACAGATGTCGGAGGTCCTCTGAGACACCGTTTCTTCTCTCTTGGAAGGGAGTAAGAACAGAACACTGTTGCAGAATTCATATGTCATTAGTATGAATGAGTGCTATATGGTGATAGGGGTGGGTTGTTCTCTTTTACACTGTTTTTGAATACTGATGACTACTTTCCATGTCTATCTACCTACTTGTTGAGATGATGACGACTGACTGCTACAGGATTTATCTACCTGACGAGACATTTTTCGTATAGGTTGCAGCTGATCATGTTGATATGTATGTATAGGTTTCTAGCTTGCAGCTGCAGCTGCTGCAGATGAAGGCTCAGCTAGCTCAGTGCATGCTTACTCCACAATCCTCAAGGAGCCAATGGCAAGGGAACGATGGGAGCTCTTTGTTCCAACCATGTTCTCCTCCCTGGGGCTCCTTCAACTTCACCGACCAAGACCGCAATGGTCTCCTGCCACCGCAAGATGTTTTCTCCAAAGAGAGTGGCAAGAGCCGGGCAACAACACAAGCTGAAACAGAGGAGCTTCTTCTTCAAGGCTTGGCTTTCAGGACGACAGGCCAGTTGTGATGTAAATACGATACTTACAGTGGGTGTTGTGATGCGCCGATGGCCGATTAGGTGTTTGCTTAAGAGAAGAAGAAAATAGAAATCTGTGACTACGTTTTGGATATTTTGTATAAAGTTCGCTGAAACTTCCTGCTGTCAAGCTTGATAGGTTCCTCCGAATTGTATGATATAAGAAAAACACTTATAAAAGCCATCCGATTTATTTGATAAAAAAGAATTCTAAAAATAAATAAGTAAACAAGTACATCTAAAGATGTTTCAATCCATATGGATCAAAGATTAAAGTATGGTATATCGTGTCTCATTGATTCAGTCCTTCTTCATTAACTAAAAATTTATTTGGTTAACACAATATATATATATATATAATAATAATAATAATAATAATAATAATCAACATGTTATAGATATAATTAATTCCATATGAGTCTACAAGCTCAAATTGTTGCAGCGTTGTCGTCATGCTACATTGTTCAACCTTCAAAGTCTTGCAGCGTTTGCTAATCTCATCAATATCCATCCAACAGTCAAATAAATTATTCACCTCGGATGCCACATCACATCTGGTAATTTCACGGGTGATTCACCCCTGCTACTTACAAGGTTGACTCAGGCAGCCTTTGTGCGACTTAAAAGTCGAACTTGAATTGAGTCAACAGTTTAACAATTCCGAATCGAACCGAAATCAAGATGATTCGATTCAACTTTAACTTTAAAAAATCGAAATCGAAATTATTAATTTTAATTTAGTTTTATCCTTCTAATAATTTAATAAATAATTGAACAAAAAATATTTAAAAATTAAAAAAAATATTTGATCAATCGACATCATATAAAATTAACTCTCCGCCGGAATCGAGTCCACGATGTCCACCGGCTACTACGACCAGGCAAGTGCGATCAAGGCCTTCGACGAGTCCAAAGCCGGCGTCAAGGGCCTCGTTGACGCCGGCATCATCACCATCCCTCCCTTCTTCTCCAACCCCCTCGGCCGCTGGTCCCCGAACGCCCGCCACCCTCATCGACCTCGGCGGCGCCGAAGCCGCCCAGACGCTGGGCTTCTTCCGGGTGGTGAACCACAGCGTTCCGCCGTAGGTCCTGGAGGAGATTCTGGAAGGGGTGCGGAGATTTAACGAGGAGCCCCAGGAGGTGAGGAGGGAGTCCTATTCTAGGGATTTCGGCAGGAAGGTGAGCTTTTACAGCAACTTCGACCTGTAGCAGGCGCCGGCGGCCAATTGGAGGGACTCTGGCTTCTGTTGAATGGCGTCGGAGCCTCCAGAACCGGAGGAATTGCCCCTCGCCTGCAGGTAAGTCCATTCCATCACCGTCAATAGCTAATCCATCTCGTTGTTTTATTTCAGCATTGAGATGAGTTACTATGATATGGTTATCACTAATCTCAGCAGAACATATCTACCCATCATGTATGAAGAGTCTCATTGTCATCCTGTTCACCATCTCTTATATTTGTTATTTAGCGCAAAGTAGGACATTTTCTAGCTTTCTGCAAATTGTTCAATGAGTCTGCCACATGCTTGCCAAGGCACTTTGGTTGTGAGAAGCGTATACCATGTCGATTAGTCCGATCATGCTTTACTCACCTTCTCCAGCTTCTGGGAGACATTAACTTGCTTGGCCTACTAAAATGCTGTTCAAAAGACTCATATAAGGAACACTCAAGTTTTCTTGAAGAACTTTATATTGATGAAAAATTACCTTAAATACTATTGTTTGCTAGAATGCTTGGAATGTAGTTACAAGTTACATAATAGGGTATTCATTTTGCTCCTAGCATTTTTCAGATCAATAAAAAGTGAAAAAGAATATATGGACCTCAATTGTTACCATCTTGTCCCTGTATTTTGAAGTACGATTATCATGTTTATTTTTTCTCAAATCCTCAGAAATCATTTTTGATTTCGTGGATTGTCATTGTTGAAGTTTACAAACATCTTGAGTGAAATCTGTGTGGATATTTTATTTAAATAGGATATTTACATATCATCTTTTATAGATTTTAGAATTGGTCTTGAAGAGAGGCTATGAAGTTTGGTTCCACAAATTAAAATGATAGTATCAATTACTTCATGTTGTTGTACAGGTATGTTTAAGTGAGTAGCTGAATGTTTGTACTACAACTTCAGGGCCTGCTAGTTTATCCTGATTGTCCCAATGAGCACCACTTAACGGAGCATTACATATTGTTTTCATTACTTCACCAATAAAAATAAAAAACAGCAATAGCTAACAAAGTGGAAAACTCCTATAGTTTGTCCACCCGTTAACATTATTCTGTCATTGGCATGCAATATTGCTCAATACAGGCAGCTTATATATGATTGAAGCGAATGTTTAAATTAGTTAGTCCAATCTAGAGATACTTCACTTCAAGTCCAAAGTTCAAAAGAAAATCACATTTGATCATAAAGCTATAGTAGAACATGTGAAAAATAGCTTTGTTATTCGTAGAGTATTTATTACTGCATCTTCCCAATGTTTAACCTCTGCAACTTGACCATAAATCCACTCTGGAAACAAATTTCTTCTTTCAGACTTTTGTTCTTTAGTTGCCTAGTTTCAATAGAAATATTTAGCTCAAGTTCTTTTATGTGTGCACTAGGTTCCTTGTTTCATCTGATGTCCTCCAATTTTTACAAAATCCACAATATTTTAGGAATCTCAAGATTCATAGGCAAATGTAAATTATTTATTCACGTGTCATAGCACTTCCAATTACCATATAGAAATGTACACTATTCAGAACTGCATTAAAAATACCAATTGTCTCTCTGGAATAAACTAAAATAGGTTCATTTTTTTTCATTTTCTTTTCTGTATGTATAATAGGTTCCATGTTTCATCTGACTTATATCAATTTGTACAAGACCTATAATCTTTTGGAACCTCAAAATTCATAGGCAATTGCAATTCATCTATGCAAGTATCATAAGTTTCAATTGTAATATATAAATGTAAACTCTTCACAATTGTAATAATTAAAAACAAAATTGCCCTTTTATATAAACCTTATGTTGTAGTAGTACAATGCATGCTGAGTATACTAGTTGGTATTACAAATAGCTAGTTACCCCCTAATGCGCTTCAGTTCAAATTGAAAATATATCAGTCAGAAGCATGTTAGAAGTGTGTTTCTAGGCTATCTAAAGATGCTTCTATTATTTCTTTGTAGAGAAATTACTATCGGGTTCTCAAATGAAGTCAAGAGACCGGGAAAATTTTTATTTGAATTGCTATCAGAAGCACTTGGCCTTCATCCTAGACCATTTGGAAGAGATGGAATGTGCGAAAGGACATGCTTTAGTTTTGAACTATTATCCACCATGCCCAGAGCCTCACTTGACTCTTGGAACAAGCAAGCAGTCCGATCCAGACATTCTCACCATTCTTTTGCAAGATCAAATCAGTGGCTTGCAAATCCTTGATCAGCAACAGTGGGTGAGTATTCATCTAGTAGCAGGGGCTTTAGTGGTTAATATAGACGATCTCTGACAGGTATAAAATTTTCCCCGGACAAACATCTATGAATGATTCAACACTGAAAAAATCAATGTGTTAAATTTCTTTGAATGTGATTTCCTTTGGTATTTTCCTGGTAACTTTAATGGTACTACTCTCTGGCCAAGTCATTCCTTGCATAAATTTTCTGTATCATAATTTTGATCAAGAAGCAGAGACACAATGGGTTAGATAGTTTTAATGGCATAAAGTAAATACATTGAAACTGCAAATCATGAAAATTAGGATGTAAGACATGGACCATATACATTTGTTTCAGTTATGGTTTACATCATTAAGAAAATGCCACTCTGACTTCTATAATGTGATTCATGATAACAAGGAAATCATCAACATATTCTAAATGTTTATCTTCAAAAACCCTAGGTACACTTGTGAAATTGATTTGACATGATATGTACGTACATACATATATACATACATACACATATGCACATACATACAAACCTATTGAAACTTTAGATCGCTGCAAACTGGAATATAACACATGGATATTTTTTTGTGCATTTGACACAACCATTTAGTTAGTTGTGGTATCCCAAAAACTCATAAGATCTTTTGTAATTCCTAGCGAAGGGTACTCGAGTGAAGCATACAACACATCTGAGTATCTGAGCTAATGTGAAGAGTAGATAGATATATCCGATGCCTTTTATGTCCTTTGGTTTTCTTCTGAAACAAATACGATAGAATGTGATTGGACATCCAGTCATTTGCATTGTGTTTCCTGTTGCAGTTGATCTCCAATGACAAGTTCAAAAGCGCTGCATGCTTGCAAACAGAGCAGGCCCAAGAGTTTCCGCGGCATGCTTCTTTACCCTGCATCTTTATCCTTCCTCATGGTTATAAGGAGCTGCTCTCTGATGGAAGCCCCTGTGTACAAAGATAACCTACTGAAGGACTTCATCTCGCACTACGACTCCAAAAGGATTCGATGGCCAGTCGGCACTGAGCTGTTTCATGGTGTGCTTGTGTGTTGAGGATATGTGCTTACAACAGGAGAGGTTAATGTCTTTCCGACATGAATGTTATCGGAAGAAAATTGCTGATGCTGTAAATGATGCTACTTCTCTCTCCCGAATATATATTTTGATTTCCTATCAACAAAAAAAGACAAAAAAGAACAAGATTTACCTGGTCCAACCATGGTTAATATGGAGATGGCTTGTTGGGTTTCAGATGGTGTTGCATGTCTATACCAGATAGTGTTTGAACCTTCATATAAGATTAGCCATGTGAGTGGCACACAAGCAGTGATTTGGTCAGCCTTTTGAAGGGTAAAAATCCATGTCTGCAAAGAAATCAAGGGAGCAATGATGAGAAGGAGAAAACAAAAGAGAAGAAACTAGCTACCAAGGCTTGTCTTCTTCTTCCTCGGTTGTCAATTTATTCATCATCATTGTTTTGAGAAGAGAACCCAGAGCTTCTAGAGAGAAACTTAACTCATATTTTTTTTTTTTTAAATTCACTTCCAAAAACTCAAAATAAATAGGGTGAATTATCGAAAAAAAAGCTTGTGTTTTTAGCTCTTTCTCAAAAACATTATATTTTTATTTTTTATTTTTCCTTTGCAGAGAATCAATTCTTTTCAAGATCTGGCTGAATAAGTTCAAAAATTGGTCCAACGAATTGAATCTAAACAAACCAATACCTGAAAAAATGTAAGAAAAAAAAAAAAACTAAAACTCCGTTAAAAGTTAAGAAAATATTATGGAAGACATAAAAATATATAATCCAGGTCTCTATATTTTAATAATATTTTTTAAGCATATATATGAATATCAAGAATAAATTTAAAATTTGCTAAAAGTCATAGTAAATAATATTCTTTAAAATTACAGATATTTGAAGTATATATTGATATGTATTCTAAAATTTGAATTATGTTCCGTAAGTTTATTTTTTTTATATTTTTAAATTTATTTTGAATTAGTAAAACTTGAATCGGTTTGAAGTTCTCTAAATCAAACGCACCGGGTCAAATCAAGAAAAGACAAAGACAGAGAGGAGAAAGTTGAGTAGAACAAAAAAACAAAAAAAACAAAAAAATGAAAAGAGAAAATTGTAAGCTTCATTTGGAACATCGACCCAAGTAAAATAATGCTTTCGGCTTTATTTTGAGTCGTCGGTACGTATCGCTTTCGGCTTAAGAGAAGAGCAGTCGCAAGGGTTGCAGTGAATGTGGTGGGGTCCACGATGCTGTTGTGACGTGAAACCAAATCCCACGCTCGACGAGTGTTTTCCGAATCTAAAAGCAGAACCAGAAAATAATATCTTTTGGTCTACAACTCTAATGTCGCGTCATCCCGTTCGTGCATCTGCCCTCGCTTTTTTTTTTGGTGGAATTCGATTTTTTCTTTAAAAAAAAATTAATAAAAAATAAATGACAAAGATAAGATTAATCCTAAAAAAATTTACGAGGATTTCTCTAAAAAAATTATTTTTTTATTTAATTAGATTGTACGCTTGTTTTTATTTTCTTAGATAATAACCGTATGTTTTTTTTTTATAATTTTATAAATATTCTTACCTTCTCCTATCCCCGTCATGGCATTCGTCCCATCGCCCACTTGCCCTTTCACTCTCTCCTTCATGTTTTATTTTTCTTTTAAAATTTTTAATATAAAAATATATATAACGAAGATAAGATTAATCCTAAAAAATTTAGGAAGACTTTTCTAAAAAAAAATTCTCTTTTTATTTAATTAGATGGTGCCCCTTGTTTTTATTTTTCTTAGATAATAAACCATATATTTTTTTATAATTTCATAAATATTCTTACCTTCCCTTACCCTGTCTGTTTTAGGTCTCTTTTTTTTTTTCTCCTTTTCCTTTGTCCTTACAGGTGATAGAGCATTATGATGGTGAGAGAAGAGAACAGAGGCGACATTGCACAGAGATAAGGAGGCATTGGATCAAATCAACAGTAGAAAAGAATGCTTAAATTAGTAAGAGATTCAATAAAATAATAATATAAATTATTTGACAAAGTATTAAGGAGCACAACTTAATGCCTTTTTATAGATTGTTTGGTAAATAATTAATTTTGCAAGACGTTATATAAAATAATCGAAATCATTATTATTCAACGGTAGAGACAACGATCGAAGAGAGAATTAATTAGCTAATGTTAGTGAGACCTTAGCGAGCTCCGACTTATGTGTCGGAATTGATTCACTACCCCCAACAAGTCGACGCTAATATTAATTATTATATGCATAACATTTGGTATTTGGTGGACATATAAAACTGTTGACACGATACACTATTACACATCCACTCACCGGTCACTCTTGTGGAATGAATGAATGATATGATCTCATCTCATCGGCGGGACCGCATCCATCAACATTTAGTTCGAGGCAACCAATCTCACGTATCATGGATAACGTGGCATCTCATAACCCAAGCAATTTTTTTTTTTGGGAAAAAAAAAAGGAAGACAAGCCAACGTATTAAAACACACGTACCCGACGCTGCCAAACATCAATTATTTCAGCAGGCCAAGAGGAAGAACATGGCAGCTCATAACGGTGGCCATTTCACTTTGGCGGTGAAGGGGGCACGCCAACATCCACTCCCCAAGGCTGCATCCACACCCATCGATATGGCATCCCTGCGAATTCTTGAGAGGTCTCGAGTCTCTCCCCCGATCGGAGCGGTCGCTGAGACGACCACTTTGCCGCTCACCGTCTTCGACATCATATGGTTGCAAGGTGGAACGGTGGAGCGAGTCTTCTTCTACCGTCTCCCGCACTCCACCTCCTATTTCTGCGCCTCCCTCCTCCCCGACCTCAAAGCCTCCCTCTCCCTCGCTCTCCAGCAGTTCTACCCCCTCGCTGGCAAGATCCGGCGATCCCCCGAGCTGGATGACGACAAGTACGAGATCCGTTACGTCGACGGCGACTCCGTCTCGTTCGCTGTGGCTGAGTATGACGCCGACTTCGATGAGGTCTCCGGGGACCACGCACGTGCTGTCGGCCCGCTGCTGCCGTTGCTTCCCCGGCTACCGAGGTCTGACGACGACGACGACGGCGTGCCGGTGCTGGCCTTGCAGGTGACCGTGTTCCCGAACCAAGGCGTGGCCGTCGGAGTGGCGGTGCACCACGCCGCATGCGACGGCTTGAGCTCCATGCGGTTCATGTTCTCGTGGGCTTCCACGTGCGCGGGGCTGAGAAGCTCGGCGGCGGTGGTCGCGACGCCGCCCGTCTTCGACAGGAGTTTGGTTTCTGTTCCTCGTGATTTGTACTCCATTTTCTCCAGGAAGTTTTCCAAACGTGCTGAGTGGATCATCCACGAGGATCAACCGGTCGACATGGTCGTCGCTTCGTTCACTCTTAAAGGAGATCACATCCGAAGGCTGAAGGAACTGATTTCCGCCGAAGCCGAAGCCACGGAGGGAGGCGGCGCATCCCTCCGCTGCTCCACCATCATGGCGACCTACGCTTACGTTTGGGTGTGCATAATCAAAGCACGAGCATACGGAAGCGACCGGACTGCCCACTTCATGTTTGCTGCTGACTGCAGAGGAAGGCTGAGGCCCCCTCTGCCGGCGGCGTACTTCGGGAACTGCATCGGAGCCTGCTTCGTCGAAGCGAAGGCAGGCGAACTCCTACGAGAAAATGGGGTCGTCTCGGCGGCGAAAGCTATTGGCAAAACCATAGAAGCATTCGGAGACGATCCTTTACGAGGTGCAGAGACATGGCCAGAGAGACTCGAGGCTGTCGTGCCTCAGCAACCATTAAGCGTCGCGGGATCACCCAGGTTTCGGGTGTACGATCTGGACTTTGGATGGGGAAGGCCGAAGAAGGTGGAGGTGACCTCCATCGTGAGGTCAGGAGCCATGTCTCTGGCGGAGAGCAGAGACGACGCAGGTGGGGTGGAGATCGGGATGGGTCTCCCAAAGCATGATATGGATGCGTTCGGGACCCACTTCATCGATGGCCTCAATCGATTACAATAATAATTTGTTTCTCCTACTTTTAATTATCCGCTTTGGTAAGTTTGGTGTAAACAGAAAGACTCGTGAGTCTACCTCTAACAATAAAGATGATATTAGTAGAGGTTTATAAGTTCTTAAATTTCTCTTAATATAGAACTAAATATTTTTATCATCTTTGAAAAAATAAATATTAGATGATACTCGAGTTTTACACATAATCAACATCGAAATTTGATAGGGTACTTTCAGCCATTATATATATGAGAGAGAGAGAGAGAGAGATAGAAAAAAAAAATTAAGATTCCAAAAGTTTGTAAATATGGACAATGAATAATTGCATGGAAATATTTCGATTTGATCCAAAGATAATAATTTAAGAAAATTCAGTTTAAATCCATTAATTTCCCAACAAAGTGCCAATGAAAATTATGTGAGTTATCTAATGGGTCCTAATATTTTTTTTTACTAAAAGTAAAAAAATTAATATTAGTTAGAAAATATAGGACAAAATTCTCCTTTGATATTCGAGCAGATTAACTTCAAATAATCTGAGAGACAATCTTTTCTCAAAGAAAAAAAAAGGAGGATTTTGATATTGTAAAATCATGTGGCAACCAATAGGTCATTCGATTATTTTCTCTATAAACCTATGTAATTTTATATAAAAAGTTTTACCTGATATTTCAAATATTTTTTTAATAAGAAATAAACGATGAAGATAGGTCTAATCATATGACCAAGAGTTAAGATTTTTTACCAGATAAACTAGTTGATATTTTTAAAAATTTATTAGATGGAATTTTGGATTTTCAATCTTTAATACATCAATTCCAATATTTTAAGTGCTAAAATCTGTAATATAAGGTTTGGAACTTTAATCTTGAGACAATAGAGCCCTCTGTTTCTCAAGAATCATCCGCCAAGTGCACATTAAAAATTTATTAGACGAAGTGTTTGAAATGATGTTGTTTTTCTAAAATTTGATTTCTTCTTCTACTATTTTTTTATTCTTCAAAATTATTTTTTATTTACATTTTATTTTATGATAAAGCCAACTGAACTTGATGAAAGAATTAGGCCTTGTCCTTATAGTATTAAATGATTAGATCAAATTAAATTATACGATTCTTGGGATCAGAAGAGTGATGGTGAAATTAACTTTAATACTAGATCAGGTGATATTATTATTATTTTCTTGAGTTGAAGATGTCAATATCCTAAACAACAATTACTATAAAGCAAAGACTATTTAAGCAATTTTATTTGACTTTTGATAATAATTTTCAATGTGTTAATATTGAATCAGACTAAGATAATGATGGATAACTCCAATATACAATCACCTCTCCTGATAGGTAGATGCTGGATCGACTCGATCTATGGGCCACATTAGTCCTAGGAACCATCAGCTCATCGGACCACATTACCCAACGGCCCGAGACAAGTGGCGCTGCATTGGTCAACCTAGCACAATGTCACTGAGTTGTCAGTGTTGTCGACCTATCATAATGTCGGTCGACCCATCACAGCAGCATGCTTGAGACCCAAAAGATGGTGTCGTTTGACATCAACCCATCGACAGAGACTTCGAGATTCAACAGTGTCATACACTCGGCTCAGCTCAAAACATCGCCAACATTAAGGGTTGGAATATGACTGTCTCCCGCCCGGTGAGTATAAAAGTCACCCAGGGAACTAAGCCAGGGGGGCTCTAAAACTCTCTCTACATATTGAATATTTGTGACTATCTCGATCGAGGTATTGACTTGATCGTCGAAAGAGTCACATCAGGTGCACCCCATTTCGACTAGGCCTTCGTGCAGGACCTCGTAGGAGACTTCGAGCAAGAGCATCCTGTGACGCGCATCCGAGCAAGAGCATCCCGGAACGCATGTCCAGTACATGATAGATTTCTCTCGAACTTTCTCGTCTCTTCCTGACCGACACAGACGAGCTAACGCACACGAGCGGAACCATGCCATGCCGACGCCTCGGGGACGACACAAAGTGCACCAACATCTCCTACAGATTCGTAGACATACTTTCCACTTGATATTTAATATAGATAATCATGATATAATGCATATATTCTCAAATCCACCTGATATCTAATATAATACATGCATTCTCAAAATAACTTCGTCATGGAAGACCCAAACCCTTTTCCAGGAGATCTCATACATGCACGCATCGCTTACTTTATGCTGTGCCAAATACTGACAAAGCTCTGTGTAATTATATATGCGTAGCTAAATGACCAACATCCGCCTCTGTAGCACTTCACCAATGTCATCGCCACCGCAACTCCGTCTGCTTCAGACATCTCAAGTCTCTCCCCCGTCCGGGACAGTATCGGAGTCCACTTTGCCCCTCACCTTCTTCGACGTACTATGGTTGCAAAGTGGAGCCGTGGAGCGAGTCTTTTTCTACCGTCTCCCCCACTCCACCTCCTATTTCTGCGCCTCCGTCCTCCCCGACCTCAAGTCCTCCCTCTCCCTCGCTCTCCAGCAGTTCTACCCCCTTGCCGGCAAAATCCGGCGGTCCCCCGAGCTCGATAACGACAAGTACGAGATCTGTTACGTCGATGGCGACTCCGTCTCGTTCACTGTGGCCGAGTACGACGCCGACTTCGATGAGGTATCTGGGGACCACGCGCGTGATGTCGGCTTGCTGCTACCGTTGCTTCCCCGGCTATCGAGGTCCGACGACGACAGCGTGGCGGTGCTGGCCTTGCAGGTGACCGTGTTCCCGAACCAAGGCGTGGCCGTCGGAGTGGCGGTGCACCACGCCGGATGCGATGGCTCGAGCTCCATGCGGTTTATGTTCTCGTGGGCTTCCACATGCGCGGGGCCGAGAAGCACAGCGGCGATGGTCGCGGCGCCGCCCGTCTTCGACAGGAGTTTGGTTTCTGTTCCTCGTGATTTGTACACCATTTTCTACAGGAAGTTTTCCAAACGTGCTGAGCGGGTCATCCACGAGGCTCCACCGGTGGCCACGGTCATCGCTTCGTTCACTCTTAAAGGAGATCACATCCGAAGGTTGAAGGAACTGATTTCTGCCGAAGCCGAAGCCACGGAGGGCGGCGGCGCATCCCTCCGCTGCTCCACCATCATGGCGACCTACGCTTACGTTTGGGTGTGCCTAATCAACGCACGAGCATACGGAAGCGACCGGACTGCCCACTTCATATTCGCTGCCGACTGCAGAGGAAGGCTGAGGCCCCCTCTGCCGGCGGCGTACTTCGGGAACTGCATCGGAGCCTGCTTCGTCGAAGCGAAGGCAGGCGAACTCCTACGAGAAAATGGGGTCGTCGCGGCGGCAAAAGCTATTGGCAAAACCATAGAAGCATTCGGGGACGATCCTTTACGAGGTGTAGAGAGATGGCCCGAGAGAATCAAGTCTATCGTGCCTCAACAACCATTAAGCGTGGCGGGATCACCCAGGTTTCGGGTTTACGATCTGGACTTCGGGTGGGGAAGGCCAAAGAAGGTGGTGATAACCTCCATCATGAGGTCAGGAGCCATGTCTCTGGCGGAGAGCAGAGAAGAAGAGGGTGGGGTGGAGATTGGTTTGGTGCTACCAAAGCATGAGATGGACCAGTTTGGGACGTGCTTCTCCGATGGCCTCAGCAGATAAAGAACTGCATGCGGAGTATAATGAGTTCTTGCCAGCCTTTGTGCGGGAAAAAGAAAATTGCAGCTGAGAATAAATTAAAGGCAACATCGTGTAGGAATTAATATGAGACTATGTTATACTTTTTTACATCAATAAATTTATCCTGCTTTAATAACAGATGAAGTTTACTGTTCTTCTTTTTACTTTTTTTTTTTTTGGTTTCTTAAGTTAAACATTTGATATTAAGATGAAAAACTCTATGCTGGAGGGAGCAGCACTTTGGTTAAATTGCAACTCTTGATCGAATCCAATGACTTGTTTCTTTTCTTTTCCTTTAAAGTAATTTTTATTATATCTTAAACTACGTATAAGAAGCTCTTACATAAATTCAAACCTGCGACCTATCAACTATCGACTAATCGCCATGTCGTCTTAGAAGAAGACAATGATACGATAATAATAATAATAATAAAAAAGAATGCTATCGGCAATGCCTTGTGGCCACCATAAGATTACCAATGCCTCTTTGTTACGTAACTGAGCAAGTCCATGGTGTGCTGGACTTGTATATATTTCGTTTATTTTTTATTGGAGGATTCGTACTCATATTCTAAGCTCTAGAACTTAGACAGTGCCCTATGATTGGATGCTTGTCGATGATCATGCCGAACACCGTCTGTTTCAGCCAACGCCAAACTCGTCCTTGATGGGAGACGTGACAAAAAAGGTAATCAATCATCTTCCTAGAAGTCGCAGATTCTTCCAGCTCCGATTGAAAGTTTCAAAGAAGCTTTCTGAAAGATATGGAGGAGACGTAATATTTCTTGATCCTCCCACCTCAAATGATGCATCAGTCATCCTGTGACAACACTGGTGGCAATGGATGGTCGATGCCTGCAGGGAGGTAGGTGGCGAAGGCAAGGATGAGATGGAACAACTCAGGTAGAAGATGAGGTTGCAGCGGCGCCTGAGATGATCCATCCGTCGCAGGGTGGGAAGAGATGTCACAGCATGTTAATTAATCTTTTAATTGAGATACAATTGGGCACTTTACTAGGTTAACACAGGTGTAAAAGCTATTATATAGTATTTTAAACCTTTCATGTTTTAGGTGGCACTATTTTGACGATAGCATCACCTATACCGATATTTTCAAATACTTTTGGTTTGATTTAGTTAATTAATCTTTACTTATTGAAAACAAGATATGGATAATCAAAGCCAGTGATCACAAGGAAAAAAAGGGATTGAGAATGAATATTACTATATTATATGATCCTATTTAATTAGGTAATATATAGATTTTTTAAATTAAATTGAACTAAAAAGGTATATAATCCTGATCTTAATGTATCATTATTTAATTTTAATTTTGGTATTAAATTTTTTTTCTTTACATAACAATAGCATAATTATAATTTTTATGCTTACATACATATGTTCTAAAGATAAAAACTATTATGAAATCTTGTTTCTTTTATTTTTTTTTTGTATTCTTATTTATTTGGATAGTTGCTTATTCTTTTTTTTTTTTTAAATTTTATCTACTCTTGCATCCTTACTTTAATAGTTTTCAAGAATGTTTTTAAAGACACTTTTACTAATTAATCACCCCTTTAATGTCATTATGGATCCTAAAAATATCTAGCTTGAAAAAAATGAGGGCCACTTGAACATTGGCTACAGTTTCTTCCCTCCCTATATAAAGAACTCTTTTGTCCTCTTAGGAGGATCATTTCTCTACCACATGTCAAGCCCTCTATCTAACACTAATTTGTTGGAGCTCGACATGAAAGAAGATTGAGCCAACCCAAGGTGTTGTTGAGGAGCTAAACTTGAGGAAGAGAAGATTGCCGATGTGGAGTTCTTGACCTCCTAAAGTGATGCCAAGGTGCTCCCCAAGTCCATGGAAGAGAGGATCTATGTTGATTCACCTAGATTCGATGCATCTAACACCTAAGTCATGCGGGGTTCGAAATGGAGTGGTTTAGGAGACCAGAGATTATGGAGAGAGAAATGATATATTATTTATAATTGAGACTCGTTAACTGCTTTCAGTTTGGATAAAGAAAAAAAGAAAAAAAAGGATGTGATAGATTTGACATAATGATCGTTGATGTGATAGATTTGATATAACAAATCTTATCTTTTTATATATATTCATGTTATGTTGGCATTCGTGTCTCGAGTCAAAGTCAAGAAACAATATATTATTTCTATATATATATTCATGTTATCTTTTTATATATATTCATGTTATCTGCCACTGTCGCTACGTCAAAGAAAGCCAAATTGGACTCCGTGGCCAATTTTAAATATTATTTTTATTTGAATTAATTATATATTATCCTTAATAGTTAGATCTCTTTGGTATTTTGATTCCTAGATTTAAAACATTTATATTTGAATCTCTATACTTATAGGTGAAACATCTACCTCCATTTATCATAACGGTATCGATTTTACTAACAAAAGTATAAAAATGATAGATAAAAATATAATTTTCATATCTTAGTTACGTTTTAGATAGTGGTGGATGTTGATGCCGTTGGAGGCCACGATAATTGTATTGATGGTAACATATATGTAGAGCAGCGAAAAGACTATTCGACATCTGCATCGACACCTATACATATGCAGAGCGACGAAAGGGTCACTCGACATTTGCATTGGCGTTGATGCATATGCAGAGCAATGAAGCGACGACAATTTACTATGAGGTAGATGCGATCTTCCTTTGTTGGGCCTGCATCCACCAAGTTACTTGTGCCGCTTGCCACTCCCTCGATGCTAGCTACTATATCTTCAGCATAAGTCTGAAAGGGTCACTCGACCTTTCACACTCTGGAGCCTCCTCGTCCTCTAGCACTTGTCTCTCCATCTCCAAGTTTATAATGATACCTCGGGTGAATAAGTCTACAAATCATTGATGGATGACCATGAAGCGGCGACGCAAGGTGGTTAGGGAGATGGTGGAGGCCGTCTTGCTAGGCTGGAGCTAAAGGATGGGATTATAAAGTGGACGACAATGCATGGAAGCGATAGCCTATATGGTTGGCCCATACCATGAAACGATTGGAGCCCAACCACTACAGGTGGCCCTTGCGACCACAATGTGGTTCGCCATCAAGCTCTAGAAGCAGGATACAACAATAGAAATGGTTGGTTGAGTAGCACTTCTATGACCGGAGGCATGCTTCAGAGTGCCTACGAGGCTAATTGCCACCATCGCATTGCGGATCACTTGGGTCGTCGAGCACGAAGCTCGAGTCATTGACACAGTTATCGGGCGTCGTCGATGCAGATGTAGAGCATTGGCATTTATGTCATCCTCTTCCTCCTCTCGCTTTGCCTCAACTCTCATCATTGCTCTTCATCCTCATCCACAAAATTCACCCGCAGCCCCCACTAACGTCACTGTCCGTTATCACTGAAATTATCATTTTACCTATCATTTTCATGCTTTTGAAGGTAAAATCAATGATGCTATTAGAAACATATTTAAATATTTCACTTTTATAACTATATAAATTCTAATATAAAATTTTTAATTATAGAGTCGAGCAGGCTCAAGAGATATAACTATATGGGTTAATACTTTTTCTATTCTCGTGCACAAAAATCAATGTTATTATAATTAAGAAAAAAATCTAGATATAAGAAACAACCCAAACTAAATGGACAATTAAGTTTATCGAGAATCAAGAAATTAATAAGAAATAGTAGTTTAGGGGTACCTAAGAGAACAAGAGAGTTGAGATTTAAGCCAGCGTGGCATATTCGATCACTTTCGCATTCGTATGAGTGGGTGCGATAGTAGTGAGCACGGGCAGATGGATAAAATTTATATCTTTTACACTTAAATTAATGTCGTTATACTTGTTTCCAAAATAATATAAAAAAACTAAATATGAATAACTAGATAATTCAAAATTCATAAAGAATAGAAAAAAAATTATGGATGCATTGCTTGAACGTTGCAGCGAAAATTTGTGCAATTGTATGATATCTAGAATACTGCGTTCAGAAATGAGCATCATATCATTTATTTTTAGAATAGTACTAAAAATATAATAAAATTTGAATATAAATATTTCTAAACTCACATTAAAAGCAATAAAAAAAAATAAGGATTCGCTATTTGAAGAATGTTGCCCCTCTATGGAGGAAGTATACTATTCATATCGTTATACTCATAAATGAAAGTTGTTATAATTTCTTAATCATGCTTAAAATATGACAACTTTGAACATAAATATCCATAAATTCATTTTTAATAGAAATACTATTTTGTTTCTATGATGAAAGTCCGAGTTCTATGGACAATATTCATATTGTTGCTAGTAAATGACTTCTATTACACTCATTTTTAGAATCATAATTGAAAAATATGAATATCCCTAAATTCACACAAAAATACTATAGATTCATTATTCCAATGGTGTTGTTAGTTGTTACTATACATTGGAACTCTGAGGTAAAATGAATAAAATTTGTCCTTACACTAATAAATAAATGTGTTAATACTCGTTTACAATTATACTGAATATATGATAAATTTGAATGTAAATAATTCTAGATTCATAAAAATAAATAAATTAAAGATATTATTACCCTGTATGCAGATAGCTTTAAGGAAAATGGAAGTATTTGTATCAAATTTTACAAACAAATGGACGCTCATTTTCGAGGTCATGCCGATAATTTATAAATTTAAATTTAGATACACCCTCGATTCACACACTAAATAAAATAAAAAAACTATGGATTCACTATTTAAATAAAATTATTTGAAATGTGTGTTTGTGCACTTTAAATTTTAATGTACTTCATTTGACACAAAAATTAGAAAAAAAAATCGATTCACTATTTTAATTTTGTTTCCCTCGATGTTGAAAGTCCAAAGAAAAATGGATCATATTTATATCGTGATAGTTAGTCATAAAGGAACATAGTCACACTTGACTTTAGAATAAATGTTTCTAAAATTCACACAAAAATAAAATAACTATTGGTTCACCATATGGATAGTTTTTCCATTGTAGTAAAAGTTTAAGGCAACATGGATGAAATTTTTTGTTATCCTCACAAATGAATGTTATATGTTTTTAGAATCATGCTAAAAATATATCAAATTTGAATCTAACTATCTCAAAATTTATATTAAAATAAGTATCTCAAAATCTCACAAGCATCTGATAGGAAGATAGATACTTCTTGTACAAATGACTTGTTTCCTTCGTTACTTCATCATGAACGAGTATTCTAGTTTATAGGAGGTATGTAACACCAAAAATAAAATAAAATAAAATACAACTACCAATGTTAGGAATAATGCCACATATATTCTTATATAATAGGAATACAACTTTCCCACAGTTGTCCTAATATATAGTAAATCCTAAACAATAAATCAATTTAAATTAAAAAATATAGTTATTTTAAGATATAATTATATAGAAATACAACCATATTCTAATTACAAATACAACTTCTGATATGACAAATGATGACCTGACCGTCACATCCTCGCGCCCTCGAACAACTGGCCCGCCGACGTGGCCGACCCGACGCGGGAAGCTGGTTGGACGCAAGTATGGGGGCGCCAGCAATCGTACGACCGACCTGACACAGGTAAGGTCGCCACCCTTACCTGCAGACGCATGCCTCACCGCAAGGACGACGGGCGTGGTGGAAGTGTACGACGACATGGTAAGCCACAAGGGCAGCAAGGTTGCTAGGTACGGATGACCTACAATACCCACTATATAAGCTCCTGCACCTCTACGGGGCAGGGGATAGAAAAATCAACCACGAAACTAACTTGATCGTCGGAGGGGTCACGTCGGGAACTTACCCGACCCGACCTCTTTGCAGGAGCTGGCTCCCGACCCGACCTGAGGTGCCTCCTCCTGACCCAAACTCCGCCATTCCAACAGCCAACCCCCGCGATGGGGTACGAGGGATCCATCCATCTAGCCGAGCACCGACTCCGTCCCGAGACGACCACGGGTGAACTAGCGCACAAGGGTCTGAACCAGTAGTTCCCACCAGTGGCGACGGGAGCAGACCGTACCCACTGGGCAGGCACAAGATTTAGCTCTAATATTTTGGTGCTAGAAGGAGGGCCCATGTCGCAAGAACGCCCGTTTGGGGACTCGGGTGCGGAGCACCACCCGGAACCTGACCACCCTCGACCAACCGAGGAGGCTACGATAGCCATGCCGACTCCCAACCGCTTTTGGAGGATGATGACCGACCCAGGGTTCCCTTCACCCGCATCCAACCCCGCGCCGTTCATGGTCACGGCCGAGGCTTTCCTTGGCCTCACCAGCCAAGTCCAAGCATTAGCGGGAATGGTGCAGACCATAGTCCCGTACCTGCCCCAGCTCGTGCATTCGACAACTCACCAATCGGCTCCCCCAGTGGCACCCCCGCAAACGAAGTCACCAGCGGCCCTAAACTTGGGAGTCCCGCCCGAGGTAGAGCCGCCACAGCCTCAGGTCGTCGAAGCCCGCACAGCTTCCCCGACCCCGACGCCAACCCGATCATAAAGTCGCTCCTACAATCTGGTACCGATCGAGCCCGACTTCGATACTTTATCGACCAACACCGCTGATTCTCTAAGAGAGCAAGTTTGCCGAGTCCATCAACGGCTCAACGAAGTCTAGAAGGAAGTCCTCAAATCAAGAGGGGAGGTTGGGGAAAGCTCTAAAGGCGGTTCCCCATTCACTCCCGAGATACAGGCCAAGCCGCTCCCGACCACCTTTAGGCTCCCGGCCCTCGAGCCCTATGATGGCAGCGGCGACCCGACAGAGCACATCGCCACATTCCTCGCTCAAATGGCCCTTTACGATACCTCGGACGCACTGATGTGTCGGGCCTTCACGATCACCCTTAGAGGGTCGGCCAGAGCCTGGTATTCTCGTCTCAAACATGCGTCTATACCTTCGTTTGATTTGCTGGCAAGAGAGTTCGAGGTAAACTTTTTGACGAGTGCACGCCCGAAACCAACCACGACCTCCCTCCTGGGAATGGCCCAAGGGAGCGACGAGCCCCTCTCCCAGTTCGTGGGACGGTTCACATTACAGGTCCAGGGAATCCCTGACCTCCATCCAAGCATTCTTGACGGGGCTAAGACCGTCAAGGTTCTTCTGGTCGCTGATCGAGCGACCACCGGCGACTCTGCCCGAGATGCCGCAACGGGCACACCAGAACATGGCGGTCGAGACGCTAATAGCCGGCAAGCGGGATGAGACAAAGCTCTCCCGGGGGGAACAGTCCCGTGGACATCCAGTGCCACCTACCAAGAGGAGGGAAGACAGGTCGGGCTTGTTGTCAGCTAGACACCCCCCCCCCCCCCCCCCCCCCCCCCCCCCGATCCGTCTCAATTCAACCCAAACAGAGATCTTCTTTCAAATACGGTAAAAGGGGCTCTTGAAGGCCCCAAGTCCGATGAAGTCACACCCCGAGCGGCGCGACAAAAGAAGGTATTGTCGCTTTCACAGGGAATACAGACACGACACTGAGGAATGCCACAACCTGTAGCACCAAATTGAAGACCTTATCCGGCGCGGCCACCTACGGCGATATGTCCGTGAACAATCCTCTCTCCCTGATGGTCGGCCCCTCCAAGACTCATCTCCCCGACCTCAAGGCCCGGTCGAGAAGCAAATCGACGTCATCTTCGGCGGGCCGGCCTCAGGCGACAACAGCTCCTCGGCGCGAAAAGCCTATGCGCGATCCGAAGTCGGGAAGAGGGCGCTGCATCACGAAGACCTTGACGTTACGTTTAGGTCAGGAGGCAAGGAGCACCCATCCCACGATGATGCGCTAGTGATCTCAATCTGTATGGCCAACGCCTACGTCAAGAGGGTCATGATCGATACGGGAAGTTCGACTGACATTTTGTATTTCGATGCCTTTCAAAGATTGGGGTTAACCAACCGGGATCTCGCCGCTCTAACATCTACCTTGGCAGGGTTCACCAGGGATTCCATCTCTCTCGGGGGTAACCACGATCTCGGTCACGTTCGGGGGAGAACCAAAGTCGAAGACTCCGATGGTGTTGTTTATGGTGGTCAAGCTCCCGTCGGCATACAACGCCGTCATCGGGCGCCCGACCCTCAACCGGCTCAAGGCGGTCGACGAGGTCAGGAGTGACCTAAGATAATCCAGGTTGTGCTACTTAATGGCAACGACGTTGTCCAAGGAGCCGAGGACTGAACCGGTCGGTACTATGCCTCAAGACCCGGAGGATAGCGCCCGAGACCCCACTCGGCGAAAAAAGTTTTGAAACTGCCACTTGATCCGAGCCGCCTAGATAAGCTGGTGAAGGTCGGGACGGGACTCACGGAGAGCCAGTAAGTTCAACTGATAGACTTCTTGTGGAAGAACGACGATGTCTTTGCATGGTCCCCGAATGTTATGCCAGGGGTCGACCCAGCGATCACCCAACATTACTTGAACATCTCCCCCGACGCCCGACCCGTGAAGCAACGTCCGCGCAAATTCACTCCAGACCGACAGAAGGCTATAGAAGACGAGATCGCTCGTTTGTTGGATACGAAGCTTATCAAGGAAGTAAAGTACACGACCTGGTTATCCAACGTTGTAATTATCAAGAAAGCTAATAGAAAATGGTGAATGTGCATAGATTATACCGATCTCAATCAGGCTTGCCCGAAGGACTGCTATCTGGTTCCCTGCATCGACCAACTAGTGGACGCCACGTCGGGACATCAGCTGCTCTCCTTCATGGATGCTTTCTCGGGGTACAACCAAATCCAGATGGCCCTGAGAGATAAAAAAAACACAGCCTTCATAACTCATAACGACACCTACTATTACAAGGTGATGTCGTTCAGGCTGAAAAATACTGGCGCAACTTACCAGCGGCTGGTAAATCTCATGTTCAAGGACTAGGTAGGAAGAAACATGGAGATTTACGTAGACGACATGATAGTCAAAAGCCGATAAACCGAGACCCACCTCTCCGACCTAGCGAAAATGTTTCGCATGCTAAGAAGATATAAGATGCGTCTCAACCCGGCAAAATGTACCTTCGACATCACATCCGGGAAATTCCTCGGCTTTATAGTGCATCAACGAGGGATAGACGTCAATCCTGACAAGATAAAGGCGATACAGGAAATGCAGCCCCCCAGGACTATAAAAGAGGTCCAACAACTTACAGGGAGATTAGCGGCCCTGAGCCGCTTTATCTCCCGAGCCGGGGACAAGAGCTCTACCTTCTTCCGAGTGCTAAAGTCGGCAAAGGACTTCAGGTGGACCCCCTAATGCGAAGAAGCATTCCGCCAACTCAAGAGCCACATCAAAAACCTACCACAGCTAGCATCGGTAAAGGACGGGGAGCCTCTCGACTTGTACCTCGCTACAATCGACCTAGAGATTAGCTCGGTCTTGGTGACGCTCGATAAAGGTGGGGAAAAGTTGATCTACTACACCAGTCATGTCCTGGCGGGACCTGAGCTCTGTTATCCCCCCATAGAGAGAATAGCCTTGGCTCTGATCCTGGCATCCAGAAAACTGAGGTCGTACTTCCAGACGCATCATATCAAGGTGATAACCGACCAACCCTTGCGTCAGATACTCTTAAAGTTTGACGTTGCAGGTCGGATGCTCAAGTAGTCGGTAGAGTTAGGAGAGTTCGATATCGAATACGAGCCAAGAAAGGCGATCAAAGGCCAAGTGCTCGCGGACTTCCTCTCGAAACTCATACCCCCATAAATCCCGACGAACCCGAACCACGGATGGACACTACATATTGACGGCTCCGCCAACTCGGAAAGAGGAGGCGTCGGCTTGGTGCTCAAGGACCCTTCTGGCCACACCTACGAACATGCGCTACGGTTAGGGTTCAAAGCCATTGATACAATTTGTAAAACGACCCGACTTGTATTGATTAAAAGCAAGTACAAGAGATGTCGGGAACAAAAATGAAGCTTTTCCTGACCTGGATTACAATTTGAAAAGGAAAATTACAAGTCAGGGCTCAGGTGGGACCGAGTCGTCAAAGGCCTGCTGCCTCTCCATCAGCATCAGGTCGTCCTCGGGATGGATGGTGAATGAGTCTTCTTCAACTTCGGCGTCTAGATGCCGGGCGCGAAAGCGGGCTAACGCCACCTGGCACTCATACTCGTACGTCACCCGAATCATCCTCTTCATGCCTTCTTTGAAGCCGAGAGACTCCTTGTACTGGACGACCGATTGCCTAGGTAGCTCGGCTCGGGCGCTCTCCAGGTCCTTCACGGCCTGCAGCAGCTCGTCGTCCGTCTTCCGAGCCCTGACTCGCGCCTCCTTCAGCAACCGTTGGGCGTCGCCCAGGTGGCTCCGAACCTCGTGCAGTTCCTTCTCTGAGGCCTCGCGCCTGAGGAGCTCCTCGCCTCTCTCCCTCTTGGTCTTCTCGAGCTCCTCGGCCTTAGCGACCGCCTCCGGACCCCCTTTGGATTTTAGAGTGTCAAGTTCTTCTTGTAGCTGCTTGATCTGGTAGTCCATGAAGTGATCAGCCGAACTGCGTCATGGACTCGGTCAAAAAGCGCCATTTGGAAGTGTTGGCTCTGCACGAAAAATCAACTGTTAGAAGCTCGGCAAAAGAAAAACTTGAGCTACCAAGGCATGGGTCAGGAAGCTTACTAGGACCATCTCCTTGGCGGCTCGAGCCATCAAGACTTCCGAGGGGAGTGTGTCGAGCTCCCGCGCCAGTTGGGGGTAGAGAAGTCCCCTCTCGAACTCCTCCACTGCCGACGAGTTATTCCAAACTTTCGTCGAGTTCTTCAGCCCCTTTCATCTGGCCTTCATCTCCTTCTCGGGGTTTGATGCCCCAGGTCGGACATTAGCAAGACATAATAGCTTACGCCACCCTTATGCACCTTTGTTTTAAAAAGGTCATTCATCGACCTTAGACACTCGTGGGCTGGTGAAGCGCCCCCCTCCTCGGACCCGGTGGGTGCCTCGGGCTCCTCCGACGGCGCCGCTGGCCCCTTGCCTTTGGATTGGGAGCGAGATTCCCCCTCGCCGGGACGGGACTTGTGCCTCCTCGTCAGCACTTTGACCTTCTTATGGCACCTCACCGCATCCTTGGCCTGCTTAGTCGGTGAGACAACCGACCTCTTTAACGAAGCCTTCGAGGCTTCTCTCGCTGGAGAAGCACCGACCTCTCAGGCGGTGGGGCGGGTCGGAGGGACCTTGCCGATTGCCACCTTGGGCATCCCACGAAGCTCCCCAAGATCCATCTGATATGCATCCCAACTAACAGGTTAGTGAGCAGTAGAGTAAAATAATAGTACCCCTAGAGGCCGGGCTGAGACCCGCCTTAACGAGCCAAAGCTCGATCATCTCCTAGATTGCACGTGAAGAGGAAAGAATCCCCTTCAGTCCACCGACCAAGACGGTTTCCTCCTCGGATAGGTACGGGGAGGCGTTGCCGATCGGGTGTGCCAACCAGTCGAGCCTAAACCCCCAAACAGGACCACTAACATAGAGGTAGCGGGACTTCCAACCTTTGTTATTGGAAGGTGCCCCGCTGACTCAAAAACTGATCTGGGCGGTGCGGTAGTAACCACCCCGACTCTTGCAAAAGCGAAATCACGCATGAACAAGTCCCGAGTCGGGATAATCCCGGCCCCTCAGCACTCGCCCAAGAAGACGACAAGGTAGCGCCACGAGTTGGCGCTACCTGGCTGGGAGAGACCCTCCACCACCTCAAGCATTCCTCGATGAGTGGATACAGAGGAAACCGGAGACCGACCTCTAGAGCATCCACCGAGATGCACATGCCGGGAGCGTCCAAACTATATGGGCGCTGCCCGGGGTGCGGAACATGCAGCCCGTATTCGACCGGGATGTTATACCGCTCCCTAATCACGGCAAGTGACCCCTCGGTCACCGTTGTGTCTAGGTCATGATCTGACTTCATGACCTCCAGATCCCTCAGAACCCTCGCGTCGACAGGCGACGGGGGCCCAGAAGACGCTACCGAGGAATCGACCTCGGGATCACACCGACTCGTCTCCCCCGACCCCGGGGGAGAAACGACCCTGATACTACTCGAGGAGTCCGAGGAGGTCATCCCGACCTGTTAAAAAAAAGCTACCGACTGGAGGGGCGATGGGTGGCTAGGAAGGTCCGAAATAGAAGCAGGGAAGGGGCCATATAAACAAGTGATGTCTCAGCCCAGCCACATCGAACTTATAGTGCCCAGGGGAGTCGTTTCAGCTTCCCGAGGCAAGACGAAGCGTCGCCACCCCAAAAGCCACCCAGCGCATTAAATGCGCCATTACTCCGATCGAAACCCTAAGCGGAGGAGAATATATATATATATATATATAATAATAATATAATATAATATAATATATATATATATAACATAACAGTAACAATACATAAATAAATAAACGAGAGGGTTCATAAGATAAGGGCGAGGGCACTCGAGTTTACCCTCTCGGCCAAATCCCAGGATTTGTGCCCGAGTTCACCTTCTCGGCTCTCGGCCAAACCTAGGATTTGTGCTCGATTTCACCCCCTTGGCAAAATCCTAAGTTCAAATTCCCGAGCTCATGCTCGGTCGGATCAGCTCTTGCGCCATTCAAATTCCTGAGTTCTTACTCGGTCAGATCAACTCCTGCGCCATTCAAATTCCCAAGTTCTTACTCGGTCGGATCAGCTCATGCGCCATTCAAATTCTCGAGCTCATGCTCGGTCGGATCAGCTCCTGCGCCATTCCAATTCCTGAGCTCATGCTCGGTCGGATAAGCTCCTGCGCCATTCAAATTCCCGAGTTCTTACTCAGTCGGATCAGCTCCTGCGCCATTCCAATTCCCGAGCTCCTACTCGGTCGGATCAGCTCTTGCGCCATTCAAATTCCCGAGCTCTTGCTCGGTCGGATCAACTCCTACGTCATTCCAATTCCTGAGCTCCTGCTCGGTCGGATAAGCTCTTGCGCCATTCAAGCTCTCGAGCTCCTGCTCGGTCGGATCAGCCCCCGCACCATTCAAGTTCCTAAGCTCCCGCTTAGTCTGATCGGTCGTTGAGCTCCCACTCGGGACTAGTTCAGAGTCACCACGGGTCAGCAGCTAAGCACAAGACTTCATCTTCAGCACCCTCATAGGGCACCTCGAGAAGGTATTCCCGGCGGGGGAAAGAATGATATGGCAAATGATGACCTGGCCGTCACATCCTCGCGCCCTCGGACAACTGGCCCGCCGACATGGCCGACCCGACGCGGGAAGCTGGTCGGACGCAAGTATGGGGGCGCCAGCGGTCGTACGGCCGACCTGGCACAGGTAAGGTCAAATCCCCAGCGATCGTACAACCGACCTGACATAGGTAAGGTCGACACCCTTACCTGCAGACGCATGCCTCATCGCAAGGACGACGGGCGTGGTGGAAGTATACGACGGCATGGTAAGCCATAAGGGCAGCAAGGTTGCTAGGTACAGATGACCTACAACACCCACTATATAAACTCATGCACCTCTACGGGGCAGGGGAATAGAAAAATTAACCACGAAACTAACTTGATCGTCAGAGGGGTCAAGTCGGGAACTTACCCGACCCGACCTCTTTGCAGAAGTCGGCTCCCGACCCGACCTGAGGTGCCTCCTCCTAACCTGAACTCCGCCATTCCAACAGCCAACCCCCGCGACGTGGTACGAGAGATCCATCCATCTAGCCGAGTACCAACTCCGTCCCGAGACGACCACGGGTGAACTAGCGCACAAGGACATGAACCAGCAGTTCCCACCAGCGACGATGGAACAGACCGTACCCAATGGACAGGCACAAGATTTGGCTCTAACAACTTCCATCTTCTATGAATCCAACTCCCATAAGAATCCAAAAAGGGGGCTCTCTCTCTCTCTCTCTCTCTCTCTCTATATATATATATATATGATTGGATTTGAGTCTTACAATCGTGTTTTATGTTTGAACATGGGTGGAAAACTTTTGAAGGATGGAAGCAAACAGAAGGTTGAAAGCACAGAAGAAGAAGAAGAAGAAGAAGAAGAAGGGGAGGCGGTTGACTGGTCAAATATCCAAGTCGACATGCTTGAACTCATCGCCGACCGACTCGCCGTCGACATCTTTGACCACACTCGGTTTAGCGTCTGCAAGGAATGGAACTCCAGCATCCCTCGAGATCGCGCGTACTCTCCACGACTCCCATGGCTCCTTCTCAGACACGACGAGGACCTCAATCGTCTCTTCTTCTACTCCTTGTCAAGTGCAAGAGTCCACTCGATTAAACTTCCGGCGACGAGTGGCGAAAATACCACCGGCTCATTTGACGGATGGCTAGTCCTCGAGAACCAGTTTCGTTGGACCATGTCGTTCTTAAATCCTCTCACGGGTGTTCATATCCATCTTCCGATGCTCCCGACGCATCTTAGGAACAACAGAGAACACCGACACCCATCGATCTGGAAGATTGCAACGTCTTCGAACTCGTCGACGTCCTACAATAATTGCACTATCATTGTTATCCCCGTCCAGTTCAGTCTTCTCCTATCTTTCCGTCTCGGCGAGGACGATAACTGGACCAAGTTGGATGACACGAGAATCTACACGGACGTCATATACTTCAAAGAAAGATTTCATGTCACGCACAGTTACGCACGAGTCTCCATCTTTGATTCCCACCTTAGGAAAGTGATGGTTATTAGTCCTCGAGGGGATTTGGGATGCGGGACTAGTCGTTTTGCAGAGTTATCTGGAGAGCTTATAGTCTTCAGAAGCAAATATATAAAGAACTCTATCAATCAGCTTCAGTTTGATTTGAAAAAGATGGAAATCTTCAAGTTGAATCGTGGACTTATGATGATGTTATAGGAGGCAAAGAGCATAGGTGAGCACATACTTTTCATAGCCAATAGTGGTCAGTCCACCAACCCCAGAACATCACACCCCCACCTCGGCCACGTCAGAGTTCAACCACGTCGTGCGCTGACCTAACCTCGGGAGGGCCAATGGAAGTCTTGGGGCCAGCCTGCAGTATCCCCGACAGTAGGCGACTGGTGACATGATAGAGTAGACGTGTTGGGCATACTAACGAGCAGTGCCTCTAACAGTAGGCGATTGACGGGATGATAGAGCAGACGTGTCGTACCGACCAGCGAATAGTGCCCTTGACAGCAGGCGATTGGCGGCATAACAAGACCAACATGACGAGCCAACCAACCAATAGTGCCCCTGACATTAGGGTGATTGACGACATGTCAGGTACTATAGCGACGACGTGACCCACATACGACTAGCTCGCCTATGCAAGTATAAATATCCCCAGACCACTGCCAGTCTAGGGGGCAAAAACTCAGATAAAATATTCTCATTCAATCATCTCGACCCTTGACGGTCTGGGGGGCAAAAACTCAGATAAAACATTCTCATTCAATTATCCCGACCCCTGACTTGATCGTCGGAGGGACTCGACCAAGCACCAACAACTCGACCAGGATCTTCTTGAAGGGGGGATGTACCATCTTCGGACGGAGAGGTTGACCAAGGATCGAGACTGAGTTACCACATCGCTAGATCATAAAAACAAGCTTGCATACACAGATGATCTCACCTGACTGATTCATCCTCCCACGTCCCCAACAAGTATATTTGGTAGAATCTGAAAAGTGAACCAGGATCCATTAAGTCAGGGGTGTACGATCTTTAAAACCTCTACCGTTGGACGTCAACGATGAGATGTATAATGGGCATTTACTAATGTGGCATGTACCACGTATCTCTTAATATTTGTGAGTCCCTTAATGTATGCATCTTTTACAGGTAATAATATTGAAAGGATATGATGATGACAACCATTTGGGCTTCTGAAGACGTTAAAAATCCATTTCGAATGTGTTAAAGATAGCTTGAGAAGCATTTCCAACATTGTGTTTGTAATAATAATTCCTCTATTGTTGGCATCGCCTTGCAAACACCCCAAAAGCTGCTGCAGCAGCAGCAATTGCATTAACACTGCATGTTGTAAATGTACGACAATTGGATTAACATTACATGTTGTCAGCATGATCCACCAATGGATTTGTATGCAACCCACAGCATGCTGTGGAGGACATGCCCATTATTTATAAGCACTACAGGAAACTTTGATCACGGGCTCAAATATACCAATCCATTTGTTTGGCTTTTTTTTAAAGAAGCTGATACCTTGGAGCTTATGAAAAAGAAGACCAAAACCATCGGTCTCCTCCACCAATTTTGAGGAGCATTTCTATTCTGATTGCACTCGGATCGATTGAAGAGCATTACTTATACAAAGTTGGCAGTATGTATTATGTTGAAAGTGAAGGTAAATTTTCAGTAAACAAGAAATCAAAACAAGAAATTAAAAAGAGACAACCGCTTATGACTCTGCTATGTAAGGCTATGTGTCTTCTGTGAGTTCATCGTCGCCGCCGCTGCTACTGGAATTGTCATTGCTGCGGCTGAAGACTGGATTGCTTGAAATCAGCAGTGCTCTTGGCTTTCGCTCCCTTGGGTATGGATGAATGGCAGATAGCTCCCTAATGCGTCGCATAACATATTGTGGTATGGGGGGTGTCACATGTTTCTTGTGTGGCCCGACCTAGAAATATACCGTGTCAAGGATATCTCTAATGACATCAAAACCTCCACAAAACTGTAGCAAATTGATCGCATTCTCAAACCAATTCAGAAAAATGATCTACTTCACCAGTAATTACGTTCATGAAATTTTTCCACCTGATTCAAATGCTTACCAAGGACAGCATACAAAATAGTGTCAGACTACATATAATTTATTAACACCGAAGCACAAAATGATCATAAACAAATTGACATCCAGAACGGAAAGATGTCCACAATGTAAAGAATATATTTTTACATTTTAGTATCATAATTCTCTGTGAAAAGTTTAACATCTTAACATGAAAGTAAAAGTATCTTTTAGCATCTAATACTGCCATTTTTTTCTTAAATTCTATTCTTTTTTATTTTGCCAAGTGTTTTACTTCTATGATAATTTACATCTTAAAATTTTCAAAATTATTTTTTCATTGACCAGATACTGTCAATCTCAATCCCAATCATATTAATCCCTAGGTGATCTTTTATCCCAATCTTGCAGACTATGAACTTGCATCAATGCACACAATCTAACTGAAAAACATGCTTTTAGCAAGCCATGCTATCATCCTCTCTCTCCAAGAACAGAAGTACAATTAACTAATAGATGTTCGTAATTACCGTTTTAGTTCTTAATTCAGTTTACTAACTGCTTATTTATTTCCAACCAGATAGTTCACAGGGACCAAACAACTTTAATCCTTCGTCTATGTAAATCATAAGTCTCTGTAGTTGCAGAAGACACGCAAAGAGAGACGTTAAGCACCTCTTATAAGCAAGGAACATTTATGCCATAAAGAATAGTTTTTTTTAGATCTCTTCTCATATATTGGAACAAAAGACACAACACTTACCTGCTTTCTGTCATGTAACTGGGCAGCACTTGCTCTCAATAGGTTTCTCCATTTATCCTGTAAAGTGAAGCAATTCTAAAATCAACAAAGATTTTCTTTTAATCAACAAAGACTTTTCATTAAGAAGTATTGATCATATGATTCGTAAGGACCTTGAGATCCACAGATGTGCGGAAAGCAGATGTTGCAAATAATAGCCTCTTGATATCAGTCCATCTGCCAACTCCATAATGGGAAACACCTTCAATGAGCTTCATCACTTCTGGAAGTGTCCAAAGTCTATGATGTTTCCTTCTAATCCCACTTTTCTCATTTCTAACTGTTCTGGTGCAGTCTTCTGATGCATTATTTCGTAACTCAGACTTTGGAAACCTTAAAGCATATGTTGCTCTAGATTCATCGGCAGTTAAGAATTCATCCTTGCTTATTATAGTCTCATTTCCCTGGATGGAAGGTTCTGATTAGTGGCCATAAAATAAAAAGCTAGAAATAACAAAGGTACTTGACAAACAAACGATTGGATTTCTGAGACCCCAAATATATGACATTGCTTATCTTCCAGTGCATATATATGCAATGCAAAAAAGGTTAGGGTCTTGGGATCTTCAAATGCTACATGGTAATATATATTGGATATAATGATTAGTAAATTTTGTGCTTAACTAAAGCTTCAGAAAATAACTGCAATGAAATGAAGCATACTGTAAAGCATGAAAGTTCGAGAGAATCACTAGTAATGAATGAAGCAGAGAATTTGCCATTTCATGGAAAGGATATCTCACCATAACTGCAGCATTTTTCCGATGCTGAACTCTGGAGGCATGCAGACCTCTTTGTTTCTGAATAACTAAACCTGCATCAGACTCTTGGTCAAACCATTGTCCTACCAGTTTCTACTAATAAATGATCAACTGTTCTAGCACAAGAAGTTTTACCTCTCGTTTCTCTGCAGCATCTGGATTTCAAATCTGATGTTTCTTCAATATATCTTCGAGTAGGTTTGCGTAATCTCTTATTTGTTATAACTGCACTGTCTTCATCTCCCAAATCAGTCATGTGTGTCTCAGAAAAATTTCCCACTCGAACATCCCCACCACACTGTACTGGCTTCTCAGCACCTATTCCAACCACCAGTTTGGTGGTATCAAATATACTTCCGAATGGACAAGATGCTTCTTCAAACAGATTTTTTGGTATCCATATCATTTCATCATCAATCTCATTTGGCATAGAGCTGCATTGCGAGGAACTGGAAAATTTGTTAATTTCGGTCAGGTTCTGAAATTCAAATAGTATATGATGCTCCAGAGACTGCTTGCCCTCCATTGATGTATCCCATCCCAAAGTGCTTCTGAACACATCAGGAAGTTGATCGGTGCTTACATCATCAAAAAATAATGCATCTCGATCAGGTGAAGCAGCATCATATGGAGAATTAAGAGGATTTGACAAGTCTGAGAATTCCCCAGCATCACTATGTATTCCAATGCTTTTGGTTTGAAAATCTGATTTGAAATTTCTAATACATGATGTGTTCTGGGAAGCACATTTAACCTGAAGGCTTTCTGCACAGTCATTATCTGAATAAACAAAAAGGATAAGCGGGAAAATTATAAGCAGCAGCCTAATTTAAGAGCTCCAATATAACAAGAAATGTACCAAAAGAGAGGTACCCCACAAAAGTTCAGGATAGATGCTGCAAATTTTACTTTGTCCGTGAAGATTCCCTTCTTTAACTCCTTGGAGCATGCTATCAACAAACTGCAAAAAACACATTATAATGTATCACAAGGGTTAAAATGTACAAGTGCAAAGATTCCTGGAACAATTAAAGTAAAGCAAAACCCAAGATTGCAAACTAATACAAACAAAAGGTATTTGCACTTCATCTTCCCACAATTCTCAATCTTTATTCAAGAACATAGTCTCTATGTGTAAACATCTTGAGCTAGAATGAACACTGAACACTTCACCTCATGTTTCCGAATCAGTGCAGCATCAGAATAATTTTTTCCTGCAAGGAAATTGCATATAAGCACACTGTACATATATATCAATATACATGTAACAAAACTAGAGAAGAGAATAAACAGCAAAAGGGACTTTATTCAAGTGTTTCATCATTAAAGCATTGATAACTAAAAACGTGAAGTTGGAGGCACAGATTCTTGCTGTAAATTGTCAGTGTGAAATGGAGAGATTGCCGACATCATGTAAAAAAGAAACAAAATTAGAAGGCAAAGGCAATTTAGAGCAGAATATAAGATGAAAAGTTACTTGCATCCACACAGCAACTCAAAGCTAAGAAACCACATATAAAAACCATCACATGATTACAGGAAAACATAATAATTTACACACACACAAATATCGAACAAACTGAAAAAAAGACTACTATTTAATAAAAAATTAAGCAATCACAAACAAAAAAATCACTCCATCACAACATAAACTAGGAGATAAATAAACTTTTATCGCATCTAGCAATAATCATACCAAAATCTGCTTTACAATCTGTGTAATCAACTGCAAATGTAAAATCTTCGATAGCTAGGCACTCTTTAGAATGCTCTGAGCCCATAAGCATGATATTGTTGCTTAAATCTTTTTCAATTTGTGGCTCCAAAAGTAAATGCTCAACCTCCATTGCTTCGTCTTCTGAGGCAGGAAAAAGTGCACCATGAATTTCATCCTGTAATAGATTTAAGATGGAAAAAACAATTACAACCTGGTTGATCACATCTTCAGAATTTAAGAAGGACAAAAGGCCATACTAAACCCAGTATCAACATACCATTCTTAGCTATGCTTTCATAAAATTACACGAGAAATTTCTCTAGTTTAAAGTAAATGCTAGATACATATATTGTGGGACTGGCAAGTAATTTGGGATTCGTGGAGCCAATGTCCCAGGGGGATCAGGAATTCTTGTACAAGAAGAAGTTCTCGTGAAGGAAGGGAACCCTGGTAATTAGGGTTTGATTCTTTTATAATTATCTCGTGTATCTCTAGGTTTTCGTTTAGAGGGGGCGAGGGGGGCAATATATGAAGAATACTTTTGGTATTCTTAGGTTTCTCTAAGGTATCTAGAGAGGGTACTTTCTAGAGTTTCTAGAGAAACCTAAGAATACCAAAAGTATTCTTCATATATTGATCCCCTTGCCCCCTCTAAACTAAAACCTAGAGAGGGTACTTTCTAGAGTTTCTAGAGAGGATGAGAGAAAAAATATAAATTCTTCAAGGGTTTATGTGAGAGGGTCTGTAAAGAAATATGTGCTCCAGTGGGGATAACTTTAGGTATTGTAATTGAAACCCACATGATGGATGTAAGCGGAAATTGCCGAACCACGTTAAATCTTGCGTTTGCTTTTGAGTATGCTCTTGATTGTTGATCTATGCAATTTGTTTTGGTTTTCAAAATTCTTCTCTCCCTCCCAACAAGTGGTTTTAGAGCCAAAAAAATCCGGTGGGCAGAGATTCAACAAGGATGAGTGACGAAGATTGGAAGGCCATGCAAAAGTATATTCTCTTCACAAGGCACAAAAGTGAACAAAATACTCACCAAGAGAGAGATGGTTGGGATTAACAAGTATTTTAGGATTCCTGAAGCCAATATCCCAATGAGATAAGGAATCCTAGTACAAGAAGGCGTTCTTGTGAAGGAAGAAAACCCTTTAATTAGGGTTGGTTCTTCTATAAATATCTTATGTATCTTTAGGTTTTAGTGGGAGAAGACCAAGATATGAGGAATTCTTTTAGTACTCTTGGGTTTCTCTAGGATATCTAAAGATAGTACTCCCTAGGGTTTTCAGAAAGGATGAGAGGAAATGTGTAAATTCTTCGAGGGTTTATGTGAGAGGGTCTGCAAGGAAATCTGTGCTCGAGCATGGTAACTCAAGGTCTTGTAATTGATCTGACATGGTGAAGAATTTAGTTTTTCTCCATGGTTGTGGGCAGGAGTTATCGAACCATATTCAATCTTACGTCGACTTTTTGGTATGTTCTTGATTGTTGATCTATGCAATTTCTTTTGGTTTTCAGAATTCTCCTCTCCCTCCCCAACAAATATAAGATTCAAAAGTCAATAAGCGGTATCAAGTGTTGGGCTCTTTTGAGAAATAATAAGAGATATCTTTCACATGACTACTATAATCTAGATTTGAAGTTCATTAGCAAAGCATATAGCAGTAAAGGCAACCGTAAGACCAGGTGCAAGGAAGTGGATATAGAAAGAATCATACACACAAACTCCAAGGATTCCAATTTAGCAACAAGTGTCACCTCGAGTTCTACAATGGGCAAGCGAACTAGCAATTACAGATACAAGTTCCAATGATCCCAATATAGGAAATGAGATTCAAATCAAGTTCTAAGGTGGGGCAAGGCAACTTGCATAGACCAGTCCAGCTACGAATGGGTTAACAACTATAATTTTATTATTTAGAAATTCTCACAATAATATATAGTGCAGTAATCAAAATATTCCTAGTTGACTCCCAACCAAGATGTCTGGTATTTCTGAAAGCGTGGGAACAATGAAACAATCAAACAGAATAAATCAAACAAGTAGAAACTTATTGACATAATAATTTTTCTCGGGGTGTGTATTGGAGATGTCAATTTCAAGTTAGTCTCAAGTATATGAACTCAATTGGGTAAATTAGAGGTTGCAATTTCAGCCCAGATCCGAAACGCATCAGGTCTTATTTGTTTAACTTTGAGAGGGATGACAGTGAGATCAGAACATAATTTTCAAAAAGTGGATCTACTCGAGACTGGAACAAAATCATTTAACTCCCCAAACCCACAGTGCCTGATCCTTTCCCTCCCTATCTCACATAAAAAAGCCATCCTAGTAGAATTATATAAATTACTTTCTTTTAAATTACACTTATAAAAAATATATATATATACTAAATATATTTCCATTATTTATTTATATTTGGGCAGGCAAAAAATTAATACTATCACTTTTTGTATGGATCGGAGATGATATCATGTTCGTTAACCCAGGTCGGAATCCACAAAGATGGAATGGGATTTACGAGTGGTGAGGGTGGGGCGGTTTTTCACCCAACCTGGCCTGCACCAGCCCTCTGTTGTGATTAAAAAAAAGCAAGCTCAAACTAAGAACTGAAGCACCTACCTTAGGACAACCAGTCAATTTTTCACTCAACCTGGCCTGCACCAGCCCTCCATAATGATCTGAAAAAGCAAGCTCAAACTAGGAAGTAAAGCACCTAGCTTAGAGCAACCAGTCATGCAGAACAGCAATACATCATTTACCTCTTAGGTAAATGAAAGATATTAGTTGTTCATATTGACTCCTTGTTTTTGCTAATCATTATGCAACAAAAATATTATGCATACAATTCACATCTTTGCATTCGCCATTTCAATCTGAATTTTGGAATTATAGTCAGTGCCAAAGGTTCGCTTTACAGCTTAGTTGCCATTAGTGATTCATACACAATCATAGTCAGCTATCAATCCAACCAAGTGTCCCGAAGAGATTTAAGTATACAGGCCTTTAACAAAAAAGATAATAGATCCCCATCTATGAATTAAGATTAATATTTAAAATCACAGAAACAATAAGACAAGAGGAAGACAATAAGTAGATAGAAGAAATGAAACATGGAGCATTGGCTTCAAGGACACTTACAAACCTGAACAGGCTTATAAGTGAAGTTATTTTGGCACATGCTTGGCTTCACCCACCCATCTTCCATGGCACATTTCACCATGTCATCCTTGCAATCATCATGCACAACTTCCACAATTTCCATAATTATGGAAATGCAATTAGTAGTTCCACCAATCCTAAAAAACTGCAAAACTAAAAAGAGAAATCATCTAACAACTAAGCTTTTCATAACTACGACATGTAGAAATAGGTAATTTTGCTTATATAACACTCAGAATAATTGTATGTTATTAGTACACATATCCCATAAGCAAACGTATCCACATGGAAACCTCAGGAGCTAGTGGCGGCAATGGGTGAAGTAAACAGACTAAATCAGTTTGCGAGCTATAATATCAGCAATAAGCTTAAAAGCCTGGATAAGATCAAATGTCTTCATGGGTATAATGAGGAGAACATCCCCGTTTAGTCTATCATAACTCAACTTTGATATTCTCATCTATATCTTAATTCCAACTGAATGAAATATAAACACCCCTAGTTTAGTTTCACATCTTAAGTGGGAGAAACGTGAGTTGGTATGTACGTTCCACATGAGTGTACCACCATTAACACAGACTGATAAAGCATTTTGGATCACATAGTTATAAGACCAAGTCAATGTGTCAATTATCTCATTCAATCAAATTGTGACAATTGGTATAATGGAAGCCTAATATTAGATATGGTGGGCATCACGATGAGTTTAAGTAGGAAAGGACCGACTACAGACACATCATAGTTTAAGTAGGAAAGGACCAACTAAAGACACATCATGGACTGTAATACACAAAGTTCAGTTTCACATTAGTAGCCAGAGAAAAGCTGAAGCAGTGTATAAGGGTTAGATAGATGCAATAAATATTTTCTAAGCCACTGGTTCACACTTGTCATATTAATGCATCAGTTATCTAGATAAACTAAAAAACTAAATAACTAAGAGCAATTTTGTCATATTAATGCATCAATTATATGGATGGATGAATTAGAAGAATTACGATAACCAAGAATAAATATGTATGTAGTGCAGACATTCTATGATAGCTTCCCGTGGAGCTCGACAGAGCAGTAGCTCTATCACACTAAAGACTCGAACCGAGTAAAGTAATCAAAGATAGATTAGTCCAATACCCGGTCACAACAGAGGACTAGTGGACACACCTATATGAGACGATCATATACACCACAATTCGACAAATTCCACCTTCTAAGCTTCGACCCTCTAAAGAGCCTAATCAGTATTAGTTCCACTTATATTCCAATAACATATATGCTGAAGAACATCCCCGTTTCAGGAAAAGAAAAGAGGCAAGCATTAAAGAGTCATCACCACATATTTCATTCTTTCATGTAGAATATCTGAACAGCTTTTTCCTCCAAAGCAATGATCAAACACATTCGACATACGAAAAAAAACGGGCATTACAAGAGCATGACACCCAACCCCACAACATTCTCCAAGAAAAGAACAAAACATGAGCAGGACAAAAATGGACGAAAAAGGAACCAAGGCCGGCTCACCTCGAGGTACTTGCGATGGAAGCGGAGGACCGACGAGGGAACCGAGCGAAGCGACGGAGGCGAGAGAGAGAGAGAGAGGACAAAGACGCAGAAGGAGCCGTATCGGCGTCCGCCTTTGCTCTGCTCTGCGCTGCGTTTGCCTTGCTTTGCTTAGCTTCGGCAACGGACTCGAGGCGGGTGGGGGAAAGGCGGATTGGAATTATGGGACTGGGGTCCGAGAGGCACAAGGAAGCATGGTGGCACGTGGACGGCAATCCCTTTCCGTGGGGCCCACGTGGGGTAGACGGTAGTGATACGCTGGCGACGACGGTGGCCCTTTCGATGTCACGTGCGACAGGGGTGTGCGTGCGGCGGCGGTTTTTCTTAGGGGTAATGTTTATTTGCCTAATTATCATAACTAAACTATCATCCATTCGACTAAGTGTTGTGACGTCGAGGCATTAGTTGGTTTGATGAATCAATCAATCGAACAAATTATATAAAACAAAACACAATAAGTGATCTTATAATATAGTATATTATCATAATATGTCTTTTTATTTTTCCCTTTTGATCGATTTAATATGATTTAAGCAAACAGGACAGATATTTGTAAATAAATAAAAAACTCAAACTTATCATCATCTGTAGATGATATGCATCTGTGGCGACCCACCTGCAAGCACAGCTGTGAGAAATCAACCGATTGGCCTCCATTTAAGTAACCTGGGTTTTCAGATGGAGCTTTATATATGTGTATGATATATAACAAAAAGAAATGAAGAACTTATCGAATGGGCGGGCACCTACTGCAGATATTTCTTGATTTCTAATAACATTCCTCATTAGTTATCCAAATTAACAGCTTGGATACATACCAATAAGTGACATTCCAAACCAGTTATCTTAGCAAACACCCGAAACAATAGGAACAACCTTTAAGACATAGAAGTACGTCTTGCACTGAAGAATGCAGGAAACCTGTAGCTTTCTAACATTTAATTTACTTGTGACTGATCCTTAATATCCAGTCAAAAAGGTTTAGCTCGATATGAAAGCAATAATTTGGAACAGAGCTGAAAAGATTTACCTTGGACATGGTAACTACAAGTCGGAACATTGAACAAATCACTGGCAAGCAACCATACCATTGAATTCTTCGGAACCTTCACCATCAAATTCGTTTCTCGAGTCCCGAATGATATCAAGTAAACATGAAAGATCTCCATAGTGCCACAGTGTGATGTCTGGAATCAACTGTATAGATCATCATCATCCGCTGCAGTACCTGAGCGTTGCAAAAGGGTTTGATTCCAATGGCCCCGGCAGCAGCTCAGGATGATCTGAAAAGCGAAACTCACTACCGAACCCTCTTGACTGCTGCAAAGTCTGTGCAAAAAACCTCTTCATCACTGACACTCCGATGAGCAAACTTCATTATTCTTCAAAATGAGCAGCTTTGATCTCTGGTACTTCATCAGCCTCATCTTCCTACATTGCTTCAGAATTCTCTCTCTTCCGTCTTTCTCTTTCTATATCCTACATAATAAGATAACAAACAGGTCAATTTCAGTCTAGTAAAAATGGAAATCTTGTACCATCAGCAAATACACTTGGAGGCAGAAGCTCTTGACATTGCCAAAAGTTCTTAAAGCAGGTTTTCATGTTCTATCTCCAATTTTTGGGCAAGGGATAAGTACATAAAACATCACAACAATCCACCAACTAATTATCATGTTTCAATCTCCAGGCTAATGCTAATGGAAATTAGGTATAACAGATTTAAAATGAGTGATTTTCGTCATACACCACTTAAATCCTTATGGTTTACTCGTGTCTAAAATAGACTTTATATTTTTAAACATATATCATATAAGTCCCTTTCGTCAAATCTAAGTTAACAATGTTAGAATCTGCTTACGTGATATGTTTGACTCATAATAAAATATTAATATAATAACACGTGTAATTTAAATTTAAAAAAATAAGTCCATTTTAACCCTTATGATCTTGCTCATGAATCACTTAAGCTCTTGTTGTTTTGCTCATGTCTAAAATAACTCATACATTTTTAAAAATATAACATATAAGCCCCTCCCATCAAGTTTCAATTGACAAATATTAGAGTCTGCTTACGTGGCATGCTGACTTAGAATAAATCATTAATATAATAACACATATAATTTAAGCTTAAAATAAATGTTCATCTTGTCGACGAAGAAGAAGCGATAGAGGTCTAACAATGGAGAAAAGTGGAGAGACAGAGGTAGGAGAGGCCAGAAGCAAAGGTGAGGAAGAGTTTGACCGCCACATCGTAAGTGCGATGGTAAGGGTGCGGGAAAGGACGAAGTGGGATGCGATAGGGACAAAGACGCCAAGGAAGAGAAAGAAGGACTAGGAGACCATTTTGTACTTAGCATTGAACTAGTTGACGCACATCCACCTGAAGTAAGATCGAAAGCTCCTGAGCTCGTCATCAACGCATACGACTCCTTGCTAAACAGCAACAGCTAAGTGCTGCTGTTGGTGGTTACTTCCACGATGGCGCCTCCTCCTGCTATTGATGATGGTTACTATTTTTTTTTAATTTTAATTACACATGTTTAATAGTTTATTATAAGTCGACATGTCACGTAAGCAAATTCTAACGTATATTAACTCAAACCAACATGAGCGACTTATATACTATATTTTTCATAATATAAGGGTTATTTTAGACACGAATAAGACTATAAAAGCTTAAGTGGTCCATGACCAACACCATTGAGTCTAAAATAAATATTTTAAAAAAAACTTAAATTACATGTGTCATTATATTAATAGTTTATTATGAGTCAACATACCACGTAAGTAGACTAACATCTATTAACTCAAACCTAATGGAAGAGACTTATTTACTATATTTTTAAAAATATAAAGGTTATTTTAGACACAAGCAAACCATAAGGACTTAAGTGATCTATGGCCAAAACCACATGAGCTAAAATGAACCTTAACCCAATTTAAAATAAATTGTAAACTCCTTATGTAACATAATACACACAACTCATATTTTGACCAAGAATAAAATATATAATTAATAAATTTATATATTGCTTAACAAAAAAAGAAATAAGATTAAAAAGACGTTGTTTCTCACATGTTTTACAAAGTGAATGTACACTGTGCAACATATCAGATTATGGTGGGCATAGATCCTAACAGAAGAAAGCTACTAATGCATCTGTCATTTTTAATATACAATATCGGAAATATCTATCACATAAAACTAATTATATTCCATGGTCAAAACAGAAAGGAAATGACAGATACAAAAATAAAAAGGCCTACCTTTTCAATGTTTTCTCTAATGGCATACTTGCATGAGTGTTGGCAAATTTCTGTAATATCTGTACCACTAATTCCTTGAGTGTATTTGGCAAGAGCCCTCAAGTTAACATCTTTAGACACAGGAGACTTCCTCAAGCAAGCTTTAAATATTTGGTATCGAGAGGCCTTATCTGGTAATGGTTATATAAATCAATTGGTCAAGATGGCCTGGCCTAAGCAAAACAGGATCTATAATGTCAGGCATGTTAATTGCCCCAACAATGAACACTATTTTCTTGGCATTTATGCCATCCATCTGTCAATAGCTGATTAAGAACCCTATCAGCAACACCTCCTGCATTGCCAACACTGCTGCCTCTCTGCAGTGGCAGTGAAAAATTATGAACAAGAATAAAAAATACAAGTGAATGACACGAGTTAGAAATGATAGATAGATAACCTGGGTTGCAATGGAGTCAAACTCATAAAAAAAGAGAACACATGGTGCAGATTGACGAAGCCTTGTCAAAGATTTCACGTACATTTGCTTCACTCTCACCAAACCACAGCCAGTAATTCAGGACCTTTGACACTAATGAAATTCGCTTGGCATTCATTAGCAAGGGCCTTAGCTAACAAGGTCTTTCCACAACCGGCCGGTCCATAAAACAATATTTCCTTGGAGGGGGACATCCCAAACTTCTCAGGATGCTCAATCAGATGTTGCAGTCTGTAAGGAAAAGGAGAAGATTTAGACAAGCAACGCCATCAAGCATTTTGCAAAGGCAAAAAAACCATAACTTATTCATCAAACTACCTCTTGCAGCTCCCTCTTAACATTGTCCAACCCACCAATATCATCCCAGGTAACATTTGGCACTTCAACAACCAGATAAAGAAACCATCACATTGTAAGTTAAAATATCCCAAGGACAAACAGATATTCCAGCCCTAATTGCATAAACCTGTCATGACAAAGAGCATGTAGGGCTCTTTTTGGGCTTTGGATACCAGGCCAAATCACACATTTTTATGGACCAATTTAAACGTTTGAATGCATACAAGTTAATTGACATTTTCAACTGCAATAAGAATTTCTAAGTGTCAGGGTTTCTCATCCTCAACCCTTCAAGCAACCAGAAGCTTAAAAAAAAGATATCAACCCTAGAATTAACATGCTCAAAGAACAAGAAAAAGACAGTCTTAAAACTTTAAACAACTAAAAACTGGCCTTCCAATTTCATGGAGTGCAAATGGATTGCTTGAACCAAGAGCAGTCTTAAAATGTTCATTTGTAACATCCACTGAGTTGAGAATCTCAGCATCAATTGATTCATCCTCTAAATCTATTATGTCCATCTTCTCACGTATACACTGGAGAGCTGCTTCAGTGGATCAAACGGCAAGGTCAGCTCCAACATACCCATGAGTGTCCTTAGCTATCCTTTCTAAATCAACCTGCATTACATGAAATACTGTCATTAATGCAAAATCAAGATAATGTTCTATTGTTCTTAGTATGGATTCGAAGAACCTCCAAGCAACCAACTTCAACTGGAACTCCAATGTCAATTTCTCAATCAAATCTACCAAATCTTCTAAGAGCTGGATCAATACTGTTTTAGCCCATCATCAGCATCACCAATCGAGACACTCTATGTCTCTCAACTTCTCCATTAGTTTTTTCTCTCAGAGGAGCAATGGAATCGATCTCACCGATAAGAATAATTGATGGTGCATTTTTCTCTGCTTCTTCAAAAGCCTTTCTCAAATTGTTCTCACTTTCACCAGGTAGCTTTGACATTATCCAGGCCATTAATGCAGAAGAAATAGGCTCCCATCTCATTTGCAACCACCGTAGCTATCAGCATCTTCCCAGAACCAGGTGGTCCATGCAACAAAATACCTTGTGGCTTGACACCAATTGACTTGAACAACTGGAGGTGTCTAAGAGGTAGCAAGCACTACTAGCTCTCTCATTTAAGCCATTTGTTTCCTAACTCCTCCAACACCATCATAACCCACCTCATCAAGTCTGTCCTCATACTCCCTTTTTACAGGTTCCCCCTCACAATAAATCTCAGTGTCAGCAGCAACAATACAATACTCTGCAGGATCAGTTTCTATAACTTCAAATTCAGCACTCCTCGTACCTCCTTGGACAAGGAAAAGATCCCCTTTTCTAACACAACGGCATGCCTCCAGAAAATATGCTGCAAATAAACAAGTCAATAATTTAGCCAAAGCAACCACAAATCATGAAAACAGATAATAACCCATTAATAGGGATCCGACAAACTTCACTCCAAGAAACTTGAAGAAAGTGGCCAAACACACTCAGGTGGTTCCAATGAATTGCAATTCTAAAACAACCTACAAGTTTGCAGTGAAAATATTGTAAAAAACTTAATGTTTAACTACAACATAATGTGGCTGTGATGTGTAATTTATCAAATAATAGAAGGAAAAAAACTCATGCTCAAATATGCATCAAATAGGTTTCCTGTAACTCCCTTGATTGTGTCATCAATAGGAAGAATATGGAAGACACTTCCCATATTTGACATCTTGGCATTGATGAACTGAGACAACATCATCCAGTCTCACTCTGAGATTCGATCTACAACCATATTCATCTTGATCTTAGGTTCATCACAAGTATCATCAGCTAGAGCAATACAATTTGTACCCCTCCTCTTTTTTCCCTATAGAAAAACATTGAAAAGACTATCTTAGATTAAAAGCCTAAATTCTCAATTGAACACAACCTAAGTCTAAGATCTCCAAAGAATTCTAGAAATCCCCATTTCCCTCACGAAAATAAATGAATAACAAGTGAAAGAACATGAAAAAGAATCCACGAATGAATTTTAGTGGTTGCAATTAAAGCTCGTATAATTAAGTCGGAAATTTTAACTAACAAAACAAATTGCCAAAGCCAGATGCAACCATAATCAAACATTGCCTATTCGAACCCTAATTTTTTTCAAGGCCGTCAGCCGGGTTGAGCTACAACCATATCCCTTCACAGCAACCGTCTTAGCAACCACACAAACACTATACCTATTGTTTAGGACAGCAAGACTACGATACGAAATAGATGCAACTACTCCATCGTCTCAGGAGTCATCGATACCACCGAAGTATCATCATTGATCGCCTCGTCTACGATCAAACAATTGGGCGCTTCTTCTTCTCGAGGATCGTCGTGTTGTTCTTACCCTTGCTGCATCAATTTCCACCCTACGAAATCCAATTGAAACCCACGAGAAACGGATGACAGCCTCTCATTCATGCAAACAAACTTCGAGAAATCCAATCAAGAACGCCAAGAAATACACGCGGAAAACAAAGAGAAACAATGAACTTACGTATCGGAAGCGGAACAACCGCCGGGGTTGAACGAACGAGATGATAATGGGAAAGAAGGCGAGAGAACAAGGCGGGGAGAAGGGGAGGCCAATTTTATAGACGCCGAAGCGGAAGGGCGACGAACCTCTCTGTGAAAATGAACGGCTTTCTCCAAGCGGTTGACATCCGCCGTTTCGCACTATGCATCGTGAGCCGTCGGACGCGGACATGGGTGAGGTTTCGCGCATCTTCAAGCAGAAGAGCCGATCGGGACTTTTGGTTAGACGGTTGCAAAAGGGCCCCAAGTCGGATCGGAGAGCGAAGCGCGGGCTTTGGCTAGCTCTGGAAACTTCTAGGCCGGGAGATGGGTAATTTGATGATGATAATAATAATAATCCATTAATTATGATTAAAATATAATAATGATCTGATATATACTGGTCACCCTGATACTCGAGATGAATCAACTATTTATTCTCCACACCGATGGCCCCTGACAAGTATAGGATAATGTAGTCTCATATCTTGTTACTCGAGAATCAAGGAACAACGTTGCATAGTCTAAGCAGCGTCAACGCCCAATGTGTACGGGTCGACCAACTAAGGTGTCAGCGTTTATTAAACCCCTACTTACATTGACATCATTGATCATTAAACAACCATGTATATCAATCCAATGTCACAAGTACAAAAGCCACCCTTATGAATAGTACTAGAAGGGACTCTCAACACTTTCATACTACAGTTCTTTACCCTTTGAGGCTCCATCGAGTTCTCAGGGCTTCGACCCTAACTAACTTAAGTTTCGGAGGGGTCAAGTCAGGATCCCTCCGCTTAACATTAACATCAGTGTATGAGCAAGTAGTCTCGAGGTGGAAGAGATTGAGGGAATGGACGAGCAACCATGCGGTTGGAAACCCACCCACCCCCGCCCCGCTAAAACCTATTCGCCAACTTAACGAAACCGTTGGCAGTCTTACGTACTCGGACTAGACCGAGCAGTGCCGGTACTTCAGCCACGGTATCAAGACGTTAATAAATAATAAACTATTTATAAAAATATTGAGACTAGTTTTCCATTGGGAAATGTTATTTCGGCTTCGATCTTGATTTGCGATCAAAGTTGTGCTAGTTACATGTGCCCCGCAAGCCAATCATATGAGTGATGGCATGTGTGACATGTTGTGTGATATGTTTGATTATGAATATTATTGACATATTCTCACATTATATTATTTATTGCATATATATTGTGATGTCATTAGTTCTGTGCAATAGGAATCGGATTGTGATGCGATCATGATAATGAGATCGATTCACCTTTAAATACAGATCCTGAATAATCCAGGTCATAGGTTACTCGAGAGGAATATCGATATAACCGGACAGACCGGTGCACTATATACTCGTTTATATGGTGGAGGCGGCTGGTCTCATAACCACTTATGTGGATACACTAAGGATATAGTACAAGTGCTCATTGGATGAGTTCACGGATTGATCTGCTTATGGAATGTTGTATGCTTAAAGATACCTAATGTCGGACAATAATTCCATAGTCCTAATTGTGTATCTGGTTCTTAGACTTGATAACTAAGAATGTATTGTTTAAGTACTCCTTTCTTTGACGGCATACGTATAAGTTTGGAAAGTTTCAGTTCTGATACAACTGGTTATCGGGATTAGTAGTTAATCTTACGAAGGCAATTGAGTGTCAATAAAGGATCATCCACTCTCGATATCATAAGAGGAATATCCCGCATATGGTTACTTAGACAAATCCTTGGCCAGGGTCATTTGGATTAAGAGAGAAAGAGTTTTCCGGTAGAATCCGATTAGAGCAAGACAAATTGATTCGTATGTGACCTGGCAGTACCATGTCCAATAAACGGTCTTTGAGATATTAGTTAGATGAGGGATTATAGATACACGGTAACTATGGACAGATAGGTCTAATGGATTTGATCCCCATGTAATGTATGAGGACTATGACGTAGTGGCCTAGTACGTTCATAGTCGATTAGTCGAGTAAATTATTATGGAGATAATAATTCACTATATCAAAATGAGTTCTGATGAGAGCGACTCACGGCCAGCTTAGTATCGGGCCTAGAGGGTCACACACATACGGTAAATGCTTCAATGAGTAGAAGATTTGATGAAGATCCAATTAGCCCATATTCTCGTTAGATGAGACCCTATATTAATAAATTCATTGCTTAAGACCCAATTAGAGGCCTAAGGAGATTATTGGATAGAGATCCAATAATACAATATTAGTGGATTATTGGATGGAGATTCGATACCCACTAAGGCAGGAGCCCTAGGGTTTTTTGTGACTCTCTATAAACAAGAGGGGAGACTCATGATTGATAGGCTGCAGCTTTGGCCTTCCCCTCTTATTCTCCTCCCTTCCTCTACGCAAGAGTTGCGAGATCAGATTATAGGAGTTTCGTTGCGGAGATACATCGTGTGGATACCGCTAAAGAGGAGGATGCTTAACCTCATTTATCCGCTTCATCCGAATATGGAAATACATTGATATACGATCTCCCTAGGTAAAATCAATCTCTCACGCATCACGATTTTTCAATTTTTATATTTTTATATTTTTTCGTGACCCCAATCTTTTGCACGACGATTTGATCTGCTTGAGAAATCGATTTGTTGTTTTGATTTTCACTATGTATGTGATGCTCCCGCTGAGGTTTCCCAACAAATTGGTCAAACTAGATTTGATAGAATCGATATAACATAAGTATAATTTAAAATTTTATGATCATTAAGTTAGAAAGCGAAGTCAAATAAAAGATAAAATTGGAATTGCACACAAGTTTCTTCCTTGTATTCATCGAGCATTTTGTAGCTTCATGCTCGTTATTCACGCATCTGACCAAGTAACAGTGTAATCCCCTCTCTGCAGCTCCGGTATGCCCATCGCGTCCCACACCGCCGGAGATGCATTAACAACGTTGTTGGGACATGGTGGTGTGTAGTTCTGCTCGGCTTTACAGCCGTCGACGGAGCTGCACTCGTCGACGACCTTCGCCAGCACGGACCGCCCATTGGCGCTGATTCGAATGTTCCTGTTGCACCTGCTGCCGCCGTCGAACCATCCGGTGGACAAGGCGACGGCCATCTCGGTGTCGTTATGGTACTGACCGTCGCACGCCCCGGGGCCTCCGCCGTCGCCGTTGATTGCGAAACTGACGATCATCATCTGGGCCGGCGTAGAGCTGGTCACCGGCGGCGAGCACTGGTATTGAGGGTACATCTCGCCATCTTTGCAGCAGTCTGAGTAGTTCTCGGTGTTGCAGCTGTGGGACTTACCACGGAGGTAGCCACTGGCGGTGCATGGAGGCTCGGTGAGCGAGTAACGAAAGCAGCTGCCGGCGCAAACATTCAAGGTTACGGCTAAGGAAGCTAGAGAGATCGCCATGCTCAAAGTGTATGTAGTTTGGAGCGGTATATAGAGAAGGACACCTCCATAGCTAAGGAACATAGAGAGGGAGAGATAGATGCAGGCACACAAAGATGCGATGGAGGGAAACCAAGTCAACCATTGGTGGCGTAACCTTTGGATGTATTCAATGAATCCAAACTAAAGAGATTATTTCCGTGCGTTGTTAGTTTGTGACTGGTTTCCTTTTCCCTCAGACATTAGATGACAAAGACATTGACTCTGGCCAATTCCTTTGTCATTTATTTGGTCAATGTATTTTTTATCGACTTTGGTCAATGCCTAAGTCATTGATTTGGTCAATGCCTTAGTCATTGATTTGGTCAATGTTTTTTTATTAACTTTGGTCAATGCCTTTTTCATGACAAAGGGGTTATTACATATTATATCTTATATTTAACTATCTTTAGCATTTAGGTCCTTATATTTTAAAAATATGCATTCATATATAGGTTAATGTACGTTAAAGATGTTAATTTTATCAATAAAAATCCAAAAACAAAAGGCAAAAAGGTACTTGTAATGTTTGATAGTGTTGACACTAACACAGTTGTCTGATCACCTCCAACAAGAGAATGTTCGCTCTCACCACGATGCCACCCACCTCCACGGGAAGCAGTCGTTAACCCCACCACCTCCCACCCCATGCCATTCTGTATTTGCATCTACGCTAATGTAGTTGTCAAGCTGCAACTACATCAGCACTGACGTAGATGGTGGTGGTCATTGTAACGTCTACGACGAAGATGGTGGCCATCTCTTGGTTGACCCATTGGGCGGATCCTAGCCTCGAGCCAAAGCTAGGGTCACTGGAGCTCTTGCCACTCCTCTCAGTCCTACATGCATATGCGTTGATGATATGTCACTCGGCATCAAGGGGCGGATCTCAACCTCGACCCAAAGTTGAGGTCGCTAGAGCTTTTATCGCTCTCCCCGATGTCAAGCGGTATATGTATCAGCATCGATGCAGATGCATGCGGCTACTGGGGGAGTAATAGAAGCTCTAACGACCCCAACTTCAGGTCAAGGCTAGTATATGTCCCCCGCTGTCGAGCGACATCTGCATTAGCATCGAAGCAAATGTAGGAGGCAGTAGAGGGAAAGGCAAAAGCTCCAATAACCTCATCTTCGGGTTATGGGTGGGATTCGCCAAATGGGTCAGCGGTGAGGCGGCCACTATCTTCACCATAGACACCGTGGTGGCCACCACCATCTATGTCAATGCCAATGTAGTTGTTGCTTAGCAATTATGTCAACATCGACACAGATGTAAAGTGGCGCAAGGCGAGTGGCAAAAGAGGGAACAATAGGAGCTTCGACGACCCCAACTTCAAGTTGAGGCTGGGATCCACCCAGTGGATTAATAACTAGGTGGTCACCATCTTTGTCATAGATGTCGTGACGACTACTATTATCTACATTGACGTTGATGTAGTTGTCGCTCGGGAACTACATCAGCATCAACGTAGTTGCTGCTTGGTGCGAGGCGAGTGACATCACGATGAGAGTGGACCTTATCATCATTGGAGGTGGCTAGGCAACTACGTCGGCATCGATGCCAGTAATGCTATCGTCCTGTCACGAACGGTCGTTGCTCAACCGCAATATATAGTGAATCGTTCATCACTTTTGCTTGCTTATACAAATGTTTGGCAGCATATTTTACCTTGATTTTATGTATTTTTGCCTAAGAAATGTGAGCAAAAATAGTCTGTAATACTGCAGAATGACTGCTCACTACGTGGAGCCAAAACTGCCCAAAACAACTCCATTTTTTGGGGCATTTTCATGTGCTACGGCGATCGCTCTGAGCGGTGTGAAATGTCAACCATCTTAGCACCCTGGAACCACCTGAGTGGCACAGGTTTGGATGGGGCTTCGATTATATGTCGAGCGTGAGCATTCATCATAAGTTAAACTGGTCTTGCGTCCGACACCTTGGGAACCGTCATTTGTGGACTTATGATCGTTCATATAGTCCTCTAAAATCCTGATTCGCTCCTTTCACTATTTTCTCTCTTGCACTCAAGGTGTTCAACAAATTGCTTGTAAAAGCTTCCCTCTTTGCGAGACATCGGGACTTGTCCGTCGCTCGCTTCCAAACTAATCAACCTTCTCTTTTGTAGGTCCTTCGGGACCGACGTGAGGTTGTAAATAGGTTGACCTGTAGCGGACGAATAATGCATGGACGTTTTATAACTTAGGCAATCTCAGCTAAGTCCGAGATATTAGACAATGTTGCTTCACGACTTAAGATATTCCAGCTAATTCTTTAAGTTTGTTGCAAGGGTGTCATACGACTTATGCAAGTTTAACTAAGTCTATGAAAATCCGTAACCACTAATTTTGTCGTTACGACTTATGCAAGTTTGTCGTTAGCATAAATGATCATATATGTCTCACCTTCTTAATCATAGGTATGCTAATGTAAACTTTTAAAGTATAAGAATTAAATATAACTAACTATAGGGTAATATGTTATTAGCGCTTGACAAAGACATTTGTGATTTGGTTCCTTAAAGAACATTAGATGACAAAGACATTGACTTTGGACAAAGGACTTTCTACACTCGAATTGTTCATTGCTTATATCCACTATCTGTCAGCAGATGGTGGTCGTACATCCCTCCCTAAACACAGATCCAAGACAGCTCGATGCACTTCTGTTTCAACCTCTTTTCCTTCATTAATCTATCTACTAAACTCCATTTTCCAATTAAATGGAGGAGATTGAAGCGCGTTCCACAGACTCGTTCAGCCTGTCAAACTAATGCCCTGAAACCTGTCCCCTTTGGCTTTCAAAAGTCAACAAATGTCAAGTTCACAGAGCAATTGTCAACGCCAAACATCTTTAATCAGAAAGCAGTCTTCCTCTTCGCCGGTAAGTCCAGAGGAGAGTCTGCACCTCAACTGTAACAATTCACAGCCATGCATAGTTGGCTATCTGTCTTTCTCAAGTTCAGTTGCTGCATCTCATCACGTATGCTTAGCTGGGTGGTGAAGACACTTCAGTCAGAGGAGACCTGCTAAGAACAAAGCAAGAGGCTTTTTTGCATGGTAATATTTTGATGTTAGGATCAGCATACCCTTCTGAAGAATGGAAATCGCATGATGTTGTGATAAATTGTGAAGGCTGTTCATGGCCGAGCTCGGGAAATGCTTACAGTGACAGGGTGGGTAATCTTATGCGGTGCATTTACTATGGTCGGCGGCAGTTCTCTTAGCCCGAAACAGAGGAGTTAGATGAACAAAATGGACTGATGCGATGCAGAGCCAATAAATAGGCTCGAATGGCCATTTCCTGCCTAGGAATGAGGTTGGTGGAGGGTTGAGCACAGAAGTGCAACTCTGCAATCTATACATAAGATGAACAAGAAATGGTTTCCATTGTAAAGGCATTGATCTTTCCCTTTTGTTGTCCATCTCAGTTTGTGCAGCATGAATTTTTCAGAGGTAGCAGAGTATCTCTGAAAATTAGCAAGAATATTTTAGGAGATGGATCTGTTGGCTCCATCGGCAGAGCTCAAATTTTATTATTGATTAAAAAAAAAAACCTAAGTGAATGGATTTATTATCTCTATGATAATTTTCTAATATACTCACTTAGTGAGTTTAGATTTTTATCTTTTATCTTATCTATCTACGTTGATGATGACATATAATTGGTGAATCGAAATCTATGTTATTTATGTTATTATGATCTCTAATTATTTTGGAGAGGTTTTATTATAAACATATTATCATTATTGATGATAGTAAAGATTTGAGTGGATTACGGTCTTATGATTTTTCTCATATTAAATTTTTTTATATTAAAAATTTGATGTAATTGATTTATTATTTTATTATTTATCTTATTTTGATTAATATTTATTTTGATAACAAGTTGATAACTCATTTTAATACATAACTAGGGAAAAAAAAAAAGAATTATTAAGCTTCAAGTAGTTTTTTTTTCCAGCAGCATCCTCCGTCTAAAAAGTGAATCTTGTATACTATTACCAAACTAGTCCTTTTTTTTTTAATGTAGCCTGTACTTAGGTTAAATTTTACAACAACAATAAACTAATAATTTAGGTGTAAATATTTAATTTTTATTCAACAAAAAAAATTCTATTTGAAACATTTTTTTTCTATTTGAACTCGTTTTTTTTTCAGATTGTTATTATCACTGTATTAGAATGGAAATCTATGGGAAAAACTCATTTCAGATTATTATCTAAACTTAAGCTTGTTAGATTACGAGTCAAATCCCGTTGGTTCCATCATTCGCTTTGGTCGTGAATATTTACATAGTAATCATAAATTTTTTAAGTATAATGTGTTATAGTCAAATAAAAAAATATTAGGTGATTTAACACACTATAGATATTGTTTATAGCATTAAATGAAAAGCACAAAATTATATATATATATATAATTTACCAGCTAAAATAAACAACAAAATTCCGAAATGTGTGTTCTATTGGAGCAAAATATAATTGGAAAATTCAGAAACCTTGATGCAATCAAAGTCCCTAAGAACAACATTACTTGTGTGTTTTTGTTACAGCATTAACATTAATTATGTTAGTGTCTTAATTCCTCTAACAAAATCTGATGAATCCCAAGCGTCCATTTCCGACACTGACACCCGTCCTCTATCCGGCGATCTCCGCCCGTTGTCTATGACTTGTGATCCAAAAGTCAATCCACGTGATCGTGATCGTTGGACCGCGAGAACGCCATCAGGAGCATGGAAATAACATGACCGCTCGTTTTGACTTTGACTTCCTTTCGTTTGAATCGTGAAGCATTTCTCCTACTTTTATGTATATATGTATTTTATTTTTTCTTTCCTTCAAACAACGAAGCAATTCTCACATTAATATTGCTATAATTTGAGTATTTTTTTTATGAATATATTCGATCGAACTCGATTCGGATTATTACAACCGCCGTGTTTGAATGGCAATGTATCGAACCCTCTACTGTGGTGGACTTCTTCCATGTGGACCGGAATAGCGGGACGTATAAATCTGCGTCGAATTAGGAGGAGGAGTTGCCTCATCGTGTCTTTGTTTCCTCTGTGCTCATCCATCCCCTGCTTTGTCTGTCTCCCCCATCGCAAAAGATAACGAAAATGGCTAGCTCCGGCAGCCCCACCGGGCTCCACGCCCTCTTCGTGACCGCTCCCTACCAAGGTCACTTCGCCCCGGCCGTCGACCTCGCCATCAAGCTGGCCGCCAGGGGCTTCGTCGTCACCTTCGCCTGCACCGAGGCCTTCCAACACCAGCGCACCGCCTCCGGCGCCTCCTCCCCGGACCACAACGACGTCTTCGCCGGAGCACGCGCCAGGGGCCTCGACATCCGCTACGAGCTCGTCAGCGACGGCCTACCCGTGTCCTTCGACCGCCACTCGCATCCCGAGCAGTTCTACTCCGCCCTCCTCCACCTCCTCCCCACCCACGTCGACGAGCTGATCCGGAAGCTCCTCCTCTCTGAGGCCCCCGTCGACTTCCTCATCACCGACACCTTCTTCTCGTGGGCGACCACCCTGGCCAGGAAGCATGGCCTGCCGTGCGTCTCCTTCTGGACCAAGCCGGCGTTCGTCTTCACCATCTACTACCACATGCACCTCCTCAAATCCAACGGCCACTTCGCTTCTCCTGGTAAGGAACGATCGCCATGGCATTTGTTTGTCTCGTTCTTGACCGGTACGTTATTCGTGGTGTGCGTTTAGATAATCGCAGGGACACCATCACCTACATACCGGGCATTCCGGCGATCGAGCCGACCGACCTCGCGTCGTACCTTCGGGAGACGGACACCACCACGCCCTTACAGCAGATGATCGCCAGGTCATTCGAGGAGGTCAAGAGGTGCGACTTCGTGCTGGCCAACACCGTGCAGGAGCTCGAAGAGGAGACCATCGCCGTGCTGCAGCAGGAGAAGCCGTTCTACGCCGTCGGGCCGGTCTTTCCCGACGGCTTCACCGGGGGCACCGTCATGACCTCCCTCTGGCCCGAGTCGGATTGCTCGTCGTGGCTCGACTCCATGCCGCCGAGCTCCGTGCTCTACGTCTCGTTTGGAAGCATCGCCTCTGTTGGCAAGAAGGATTTGGAGGAGATCGCCTACGGGGTTTTGAACAGTAAGGCCAACTTCATATGGGTGCTTCGGCCAGGGAGCTCGAGCTCCGGCGCCGCCGACCCACTTCCTCAAGGATTCTTGGAGGCGAGCCGCGGGCGGGGGTTGGTGGTGCCGTGGTGCCGCCAGCGGGAGGTTCTGCAGCACCCTGCGGTCGGCGCCTTCTTGACGCACTGCGGGTGGAACTCGGTGGCGGAGAGCATGTGGTGCGGCGTGCCGATGCTGTGCTTCCCGCTGTTCTCGGACCAGCCGCCCAACCGGAAGCTGGTGGTTCAGAATCTGGGAATAGGGACGGATCTCGGGGAAATCGGTGAGGTTAGCAGAGGCAAAGTGTCGAGCAGAATTGACGACTTGATGGGAGGGGAAGGCGGTGCAGAACTGAGGAGGAAGATGACGGAGGTGAAGAAGGCCGTGCAGGGCGCGGTGGCTCCGCATGGTTCGTCGTCTAAGAACTTGGATCGATTCACCGCCGATCTACTCCGACTTCTCTCACAAAAGAAGGCATCAGCTGACACAGAAACGAAGAGGGGTTAGCCAAATATAAATAGCAAGCGTCATTTAGAATAAAACATGTACCCTTTACAGGTACTTTAAATTACAGCTATATTCTCCAATAAATGTGATGTATTAATTAATATTCAGCTCATGAAAAATTGCAACTTTATGATCATTTTTTAATATTATAACAAATAAGTGGCGTCTTTTTTTGTCACGACCTTCATTTGATCTAAATGATCTATTATCTCGGTTTGATATAAATCTGTGTCAAAATATTTAGATTGAAATTGATAGTAATATATAAACTCAAGTCAATCTTAGTTTCATCTACTTTCCGACTTCTAAAGTATTCCACTCTGGGAAATATGACCACTTCACTCGCTCTCATATCTTGCGGCATCGAAAGCTACCCGAATTGCGCAGGAGAACGGAGAACACACTTCAAATACAGTAGCGGTTTCAGAAACCTCAAGAAGGTCAGAAAGGAAACATGGGTGGCGGAGACGATGACCGAGTGGTTCAAGGGCACTGGAGCTCCTTGGGGACGTTCTTGTCACAGTTGTTGAGGGGCAGGATGAGGTCGTCGAGGTTGATGCCGAGGACGTTGGCCTCGAGTGCGGTGCCTCGAGGTCGACGAGGCCGTCGATGAGAGTGCAGCACTCGCATGGTTGCTTAGGGAACTTGCCGACGCCGACGCCGACGCCGACGCAAAAATATACTAACTCCAGAGTAGAAAAGAGAAGCCTCTTTAAGTTAAGTTCTTTTGAAAGAAACAAGAAAATTTCTCCAGTTCAAAATTGATACATGCATTCTACTTTTAGTCTGCATATTTCGGCCATTGTTTAGGTTTAATAGGTTGGTAGTCAATCCAAATCAAGAGCCACGAAGTGCTAATTAAATGTATACATAATTGTTCTACATTTTACGAGGTCGAAGTATCGCCTCAGCCTAATCTTGCACGTACACATGGACATTTGAAGATTCTTCATTAGCATCTGAGGGATGTACAAAGCTCCTCGGAATGTTGGTCGATAGGTCAGAGCCTGGACAGTCGCCTCATGCTGGATCGACTTTCAGTTCTTGGTGGAGCTGTAATCATTCAGGGTCCGCTGTGGTGTTCCGGGGAAAGTTTCTTATCCTTAGTCCGGGGACCTCGTTCGGTCGGCCACTGAGGACGAAGCTTCCCTCTTCTATGACTACGTACATCTATTGCTCAGTTGGTTTTTTTATTGTCGATACATATACCAAGGCTGCGATCGTCGGGGGCGATGTGCCACCCTAACGTGCGACCCCTCCGATGATCAAGTTAGCTATGAATCATCTTGTATTATCTATCTTTTTTATTGTGTGTAAGAGGCCCCCATGGCGCAGTTGTCTGGACAACTTTTATACTACTTGGGGAGACAAATCATAAAAAATGGGTCAATGTGCGTCTGTGCCATATGCCGATCGGTGGCCAACCTCTGACCTATCTGCCCAGTCCCATTGTGGTGTTGGTTGACTTTATTACGTATATGTAGTAGGCGTGATCCTTCCTTGGACTGTTGTCTGAGTTAAAACAGGTTATCCTAATGTATATAAAACATATGGAAGATAATCTTGTGAGGGAGTCAAGTGGTGAGACCTGGACCTAACCCCTCGACCTAGCCTTAATCCGAGCTTAATTGACAATATTTGTGTGATTTTTTGAAACATGATGTGAAATTATAGATTGGATGGGTAAAAATGTGTCCTATCAATCAAGATACAGCTGTGAATCATACATAATAATAGTGCAATAACATCAAGGATGTTTTATATTATAGTAGGTATGGAGATCAGCACAAAAAATATGTAGACTAGCTGATGGCTGCCTTGTTTGAACGAAGACTGCAGAAGAATGAACTCATTCCATGCGTTGGTGCATGGTATTCAACTGTGTATAGATTGGATGTGAGAGGGAAAAGGGTTCGACATCTGTGAGGAATGTGCCATGCTTTTGATTTGTAGTCTCTTATGTACTGCTGCTATGAAATAAAAGGCTACTGTGTATGTACCATGGAGATCCAGAATTCTTGAAGAGGAAGGAGCCCACCGGGTGTTGAAGAGCAGAAGAAAAGAATCGTTGCTCAGACGAAGCAATTCCCTGCACAAGAACGAAACACCGTAGCTTAGCAAGCAAGAAACCAAGTCGTCCTTTGTCAGGCATCGCCATTCGAGAGCCACCTCCCGGTGATGCTGTGGTGATAATTTAAGTACGTCAATGCCGATATGGTTGACTGCACTGCTTGTGGGGTGTTTGATGAATTGTCAACCCTGCAGACGAGGAGACCCATGTGGTGCGATGGCTTCGTAGTATGTTCGCAGTTGAAGAAGCTGTTAGAGAATTCTTTCTTGGCCACACCGGTCTATCGATCACTATTGTTAACATTACCATCATCATCGTTATAATATTTGTTGTAATATTCAAGTGTGAAGGGCATGACCGTGTGTCGCGAGGCGCCGCTTACCGAATGGTTTCGTTTCCCGGTCAAATCCATCTCCAGCACGCAGCAACCATATTAGACGTTCTAAGTTTTTATGTTGAGTCATGTCTTACCTCTCCACAGCATAGATTAACATTAATGGTGGCCATAATAAAATGTTGCTTGGCTTTTCCAGAGTTGAAACCACCTCGACACTTAAAAAACAGCATCCTTTATTTTTCTAAAGGATAATTAATTGGTCTCAAATACTTTTTTATTGTCAGTGTATATAACTATCTCATACAACAATTTATGGATCAAACACAATCCCAACTCTCCCCCCAGTGGATGCTGCTAAAGAGGACGCAAAAGCTACCACTCTGCAAGTAGACCAATCTGTGGGTTCACATAATGAGAGTTCATCAACGGGAAAGGACAGAATCTTGTAGAGAGCAGTATTTTCCAAAGAGCAATTCCACTCCATGAGAAATCATGGTGACGGCCAGAAAAAAAAAAAAGTAACTACTGTTCTTCAACATAATTAAGACAATAGGACCCATATGCATCCATGTCAAGAACAGAGCATAAAAAAGAAGCATTCAGAATGCGTATATATTATTCCAGTTGCAGGATCACCAAATAAAGTCAAGAGTACCAAGCATCAGCAGATTGGCGGCTGCTCTTGACGCTCTCACAAGACCTCGAACAATGTCTTATGGCTCCCCACCAAGCTCAACCCGCAGATTGTCATATGGATAGACTTTGGGTGCCTATGCATAGCAGCCAAATGACATTAGGAAGATGCCACAAGTTAAATAAAGAATCCACTTTGGCTACTGTTAATAAGCTCCTCATTTACAAATCAGCTAACTCTTGCAGCCAAATAAATGTAGTCCTCAAGTCATAAATGCACGATTTGCACTAACTAATATGTCAAGAAAGAAAACAAAGTGCTTACGAGGAACAATGCTGTAACACCAGATGCTTATCAGATGTAATAATTTGATACAAGGCTAGCCAGGACAAAATACAAATCTTAACTTAATACATTAGAATCCGGTGCAATGTACCCAAAAGTATTTCCAAACCAAATTAAACGTGTTTAGCTCAAACAAACTACAAACCTCAAACTCAAACAAACTAGAAACTATCCAACTCCTAATTTCAATATTGCAATCAAAGTCGTCAATACAAGAAAACCAAACACAAGCATAACATGCCAGTTTGGTTGCTTTTCCTGGTTTCATCCAGTGGTTTAAATAGGTGCCCGAGTGCTTGCCTAGGCGCTCGGGTGATACGAGGCTCGAGCGCCTCGCACTATAGTTAGGCGATGCGCTTCAATGAAGCACCATTGGGCATTCGCTAGAACCCAAATGTCGGGCGTCTCGGGAGAGCACCTGATTGAAAGCAAAGTAGTCGAACCAAATGATCAAGTTTGGTTCGATTGAACAATAGCTTAGTTTGATTGAACCAACTAAGCTAAATACAGTTACCAAACTGCACATGCAGACACCACCCTCCCTCACCCCGGCGCATGACACCGACCCATAAACCCTACTCTTCATATGCGGCCACTCAGTCCATCGCCGACGAACAAGCCCGAAGATCTAGCTTTTATGCCCAGTTCCCTCTGCTGTCATTACTTCCGTATATAGCTCCTTCCACCATCGAGGGAGAGGATCCCAACTTCCTTCGCTACCAACGGACACATCTTAAGCTTCCTCCGCCCACAACGTCATCATCCACATCTTCTTCCATTGTCGTTGCCACTGTCCACATCTTCCTTCATCACTATTGTTGTCGTCTGCAACTCTGTCGTCGCTATTGTTGTCTGAAGCTTTCTCCATCGCTGCTGCTGCCTCATGCGGCTTCCTTCGTCGCCACAGCTATCATTCTAAGCTTTCTCTATTGCTACTACTACCATCTGCAGCTTCCTCCACTGTTGTTGTCATCGATCAAAAGTTCCTCGATCACTGCTGCCCTTTCCTTCCCCACTTTTTACCATCAGTGACTCTTTTCTGCCCTCTAGCTACTGTTAACAATGAATTACAGACTATTAACAGTAGATTGTTAACTACTGTTACCATATAATAGTCCACTACTAATCTCTATTTATTTAGAACCTAATGTTGAAGAGAGGAAGAGAAAGATGAAGATGGACGAGAGAAAGAGAAAGATGATGATATGTTTGAGAATGACGATGTTGATTTGATGATGATTGAATTTGATTTAAAGCTTTATTGTTTGAGTCTTTTGACATTTTTGTTATCAAAAGATGGATAATGTGATTCAGTACTTTAGATCTTTTTAATTCAGTGTCATGTTTTTATTTATATAATCATATTTACAAATTGTATTGTATATTTTTTTATTTTAATATTTCAGAATGCCTCGATTCGCTTGGGCGAGTGCCTAAGCAAGCGCCTAGTGTCTCAAGCATTTTGGGACCTTAGTGCCTTTTGGCTCCTAGGTGCTTTTTAAATCATTGGTTTCATTAACTTTTGCACAACTCTACCCAGAGCCTTGCTCCAAGAAAATCTGATTTTGAATGAAAAAATAACATACATATACCGTCTGGGCATAAAATCATTAATTTTAAAGTTGCAATCACACAACATGGTGCCCAATTTGCAAGCATCCATGCTACGAATCCTGTATGGGAAATGAAAGTTAGCTTTGACTATGCCATAAAAATGTACTTGGAATTGTCTACTTCTCCTATTGAGCACTGCTGATCCAATCTGAATGAAAAACGACATTATCAATTGCATCATTTGGGAGATTTGAGTAGACAAACATATGGTGCTTCTGGTGTACTTGTTTAGTCATTGTAATATTAATTCATTAATTACCAGTGATACAAATGTCCAAGCCTCTTCTTGTTATCTTTAAAGGGAATGAAGAGAGTTGCTAGTCACTAAAATGATCAAACCCTCATCATACATGCATGATCAATTCATCAAGTGAGTCACTTAAGTCAATGCAATCCTTGGTACCATGGTATGGTTGGACCTTTGTGAGTTGGTGATCAGGGTACAAGGAGATAACCTCTTTACTTGCAGGGTAAGTCACACACATTAACTGATCCCAAACCCTCACTGACAGTAGCCTAGTACATTGGACTGTCCTTTCTCACTCCTATTTAGTCATCACTATCACAAGCAAGATGGAATTACCATTACTAATAATTGACTGTAATACTATATAGCTCTGATACTGTACAGCTCTGTAAACAAAGAGTTGAATCACTTCTATCATGACACACCATATACCATTACAATAATGGTGGCATTAAGTAAAAAGGGAAAGGATGTTTCTAGCCACTATCACCTGTGGAGACCATATTTGCAATTTATTTAAGTGTATGCATTATCAGCACATACATGTACAATATGCATTAAGTGGACAAGAACATATGCCACTTATGTGAATATATGCATAAGGTTCACAACCCAATTACAAGCAAGCTTGGGTACAAAACTTGGGCGGGCCCTAGGCCAAAAAATATTAACCCGACTAGATCTTTGGTCATACTCAAGTTAAAGCCTAAGCAACCCAACCAGCCTTTTCCAATCTAACCCAGCTATATTGGTAAGAACACGACCAAACTCTAGCTTTCGATGTTGAAGAACTCCAATCCCCAAATGTTCTTTTTCTTCTATGGCCTCAAAAGCATTTGATCATATTTTGCAGCAACTCACAGAATAGCCTGATCTGAACTTAAGTCAATCGAACTAGGACAACAATAAGGTCAACTCACGGATTCAGCCTTAGAGTTGTCAGGTTAGTCCTCTGTTTACATCTAACCTGCCCCACCTTTCCCAGATTGCAGCCCTACATTAAATAAGCAGTCTAGAACAAGACATGATACAATGAAAAATATAATCATCTATAAGCTACTCTATAAACCAACTACAGAAAAATGATCGACTCATCAACCATCTACAATCTAGGCATTTAAGGGTGCAGATTCCACCTATGTAGTAAAGCACCACCCAAGCAACTGTCTATGAAGATTCAAGACAACAACAAAACCCCAGTTTGGCCCTGATGTTGTTTCTATGTGGCATGGTCTGTATGGTACCCTTTTTCCTGTCTATGAAGATTCAAGTTACATGCTGTAGATGCATGTCCAGAACCAAATCAAACCAACTTCAGGTTTTGTGTTTTTACCAAACTTAAGATGTACTTTCACATTATTGTTAAAACTCAAATGCATTTGTACATGAAAAGTTCTAGATACGTGGTCCTTTATTTATTTTTTATCCCTTTGGACATCTTAGTGCTCCAAACCTTCTTTAAGATTATATGGCATGGAGAAGGATAACTATGGAAAGGAACGGTATGCTGTTCATGGAATCTTGAGATGCATGAGGGTAGCAACAATTGTATATTCTTTCAATTCAACAGATACTAGTAGTATTCTGATACTTTTATTAGGTTCCACACAATAATAATGTTTGCTTTTAGTTCCGAGTCTTCCTAATATAAGTAGGAGTTGTTCTGAAACTTTGGAAGACACAAAGGGATCCCCAGGTTTCCCAATCAACATCAATAAGACTAGTACAATGACATCCATAGAGTTAAAAGTTGATTCTAATGCTCGAGATAATCTAATTGATGTAAATAATCAATATCGAAACTGGATGTAGATGCACACTGAAATCCAAGGAAAGCCAAAGGACTCACAAAGGGTATCGTGGACGCTTTGTCGTTCCAGACAGCAAGCAGACCGAGCGATGCAAAGAAGCCGAGCCCTCCGCACAGCCATGCCAACGCTTCGTACTAATTAAAAATGTCACAGAATGACATACATATCCATTTCGCAATAAATCAATAATCAAAATAACAACAAGAAACAAAAACCCTAATTTTTAGGAGGATGAGCGCACCTTTCCTACGGTGGGGGCGATCCGATCTATACAGGGTTCCGGGAAAGGGGTACCGTTGTCCCAAATCAGATCGTCGTGAACCGACAGCTAGGAAGCCAAGATTGAGAATTTAGAGGGGGAACAAAAGAGAAAAGAGAGAAGAGAAAGGGAAACAAAAAGGATCGGAGGCGAAATTTTACGGCCTTGTCGGGGACGATGTGCTTGCCGACGGGCATGCCCATGCCGGAGCGCGACCGGAGGGCGGAGGCGGCGGATCGGGCCGCCACGCCATTGCCGCCCATGATGCGAGACGCGACGCCGCTCAATCTCCCGGCCATTCTCCCTCGCGAGCTTCTCTCCGTGCCAAGGACTGGGATTTCGTTTCGATCGCAGAGGCTTGCAAACCGCGGCCGTAGCCAGGGCTTTATCGGGTCGGTTTCGCACGTAAGACCACGGCATTTCGGGTCGGGTACCAGACATTTGCCAGCTTAACGGGTCTAGTTATTTTAGCGGGCCCCTTGGCACAGCAAGTGCGACATCGCCGTTATTTAATCGAAGGGAGTACATATAATAGTGTATTATTCTTTTCATAGCCAAATTTATTCGTCTTCCTTAAGGTAATAATTTTACGATACTTAAAGACAAATTGGAGCAGAAAAAATAGATGATCAAATCGAATGTGAATTTGGATAGAGTTAAATTAATCGATATGCTTACTCATTCATAAATAATAATAACAATGAGTTGGATTCTTTTTCGATATCTTTGTCTACATTATTTTTTAGTTTCGCGATTGGATTGGAGGAAATGTAGTCTCAACCCAACCTGTTAAACTGAGATCTGAGTCGAAAAATCAATATCTTGGTAAAAATGAAGTTTGTGCCAATGCAAGATCCGAGAAAAATTAACATCCAATCTTATCTTTATATTTAGAAAAAAAATCATTTTTATATTCCTCAACAAAGGAAGAATCTTATCATTATACCAAAACTCTTCAAGTTAAAAATAATATGATTTCTCGAATCAAGTGAACTAAGAAACAAGATAAAGTGGTTAGTGAGAATAAGAGTAGAAAAGTAATTAGATTTTATCACCATGTCTTGATCGCAGTTGACTTCCTCAAGGACGCAAAAGTCGTGTAGAAAGCACATTATAAACAGCAAGCAAAATCATTGAAGGAGGTAGAGAGACTTTGAAGACAGCACAGGCAACCATGGAAGCAACCTAAGAGTTCACAAGTTCAACTAGAAGAAACAGTAGAGCAGCAAACAACCAAGCACTTCAATAGTGACACACATGGAAAGTTCAGAGAGACGCATCAGGGTCGTACTAAATCTAAACACCTCCAAGTTATAGTCGGGGGCTAAGCTTCTTCAGCATAGGCTGGTTCAAGGATTTCGGCCTCGGCATCCTGCACCTCCTTCTCTGTCTTCTTTCCTTTCTTGGACTTGTAGTACACACTCATGAAAGTCCCGACCGCGCCATACTTCTGGCGGCACTGCTCGTAGTGTGACCCATCGAACATCCGCCAAAAGTTTCTCTCGGTGAGCTCAGATACGGCGTACTGAGGCTGGAAACTATGGTTCTGGATCAGCCACTCTTCAAGATTGCAGACCGCTTCGGCACCATTGAACTCCTCACCCCTTAACACAGGACCTGGGGCGTAGTACACACCGATGTCTGTAAACATTTGGGCATAGCTCGTGTCCCCCTGGCGGTGATGATGCTCGAAGCCTGGCTCTGGGTACACCATCGTTTTCACAGGAAGCTTAAACAACCGATGGGGACAGAGCCATATTGGATAAACCTGCATAGCATCAAAAGAAAGCCAATTTAAGTTGTCTGTAAGTACTATGTAGCATGCAGCAACAATAGGAAACTTGAAATTTTTGTTTTCTACACATAAACCAGTTTCTTAGGATTAAATATTGAATAGCATGATGTGGAATTCCTTGAACACCTGATGTAGGAGTAACATTTAATATGTGTTTGGGTTCAATCTATTAGCAAGACTAAAAGTGTATATTATATATCAATCGTTGGAATTAGTTCTGAGACTAAACAAAATCACATCGGCAAAGTTGTATACTATGGTTGCTGAGTCATAAGTACCTCCATTTCACGATGACAAAACTCGAGAGCATCCCCAACTTTGTAGAGAGGAACCAAGAGATCCTGGATCACATGCATCTCATGGTAATAGTTTCTGATTGATTCACCCTGTGTGGCCTTAAGCAAAGAAACCTTTGGTGGCATCATCCAGCCCAAAAGCCATCTGAACCACCATTGGTCTCCGAATGGCAGAATCAACTTGCCTTCCCAATACAAGCATCTTGTGTGCCTATGGTAATACTCTCTGGTGGGAATGTACTCCACAAACTCACCCCTCTTGAATGCAGTCTGTGCATGCTGATAAAACCAAGGTTTAAACCACCACCCTACACTGTTGATGACACTACCCTTCTTCTTTGCTTCTTCCTTGGAGGCATACCTCCCAGTCATGTGCACAGCCTCGGTTGGAGTGTAGATCATTCCCTCGACAAAGTCTGGAACTTTAGATGGATCCCCATCTCTGGGTGCAAAAGAATCAGCGTAAGCCTGTGCAAGTTCCTTCAGTGTTCCCCTGTATGGGGTATAGGTAAGCCTCATATATTCCTTAATGGGAATTAGTTTTATCTCTGCAGAAACTAGGAGACCCAGAGTTCCTTGAGACCAAGGAATCCCATAGAAAAGGTCGGAGTACTCGTTGTCCTTTGTACACCTCACAACTCGGCCATCAGCAAGAACAACTTCCATGGCAACGACTGTGTCAGAAAAGAGCCCATAAATGTGTGAGCTCCCCTCGATTCCATAACCATTAATAAGCCCACCTACAGTGAGATCATCAAGTTCGGCAACTACCGCAAGTGCAAGGTTCATGGGAACTGTGTATCTAGTTATCTGACCCATATTAACAAGAGGCTCCACCTTAGCAACCATCCGCTCTTTATCAACCTCAATAATGTTTCTAAATGCAGAGAGATCAACTTCAAAATGTCGTGCACGTTTATAATCGACATTGCGCATGCCAACAGCAATATATGGTTTCCTGGCCGTGCACACAAGACCATCTTTCTTGGGATCTCTCTGCTTGAGGCGATTCACAACTTTCTTAACATTCTCCTCATGTTCCTTCTGGCGACGCTTTTCTGATTTCATAGCAGATTTCACATCACCAAGAAATAATTTGAAGTAGATAAAGCAAGAGACTGGAAGCACAACAAAAATGACAACAATCCATCGGAACTGGACCAGATAGTCCACAAAAACTTTCTTCCTTTTGGGTCGCAAAGGTGCTTGTAGATCAGACATGCTTGGAACCTGAATTGACAAGACAAAACGGTGAACAAACCATTTGATATTCCGTCACATTTGAGATTGTACTGCAAATTACAGACAAGCAAGAACTCATAAAGTAAACTAAAAGAATAACCAGTGAAGGGAAAGAAAGGGACTGCCAAAGAGCTGAAAAGTTTGTCTTCTCAATCTTTTTTTTAGGATAAACATTGTCAAGTAAACTCAACGCAAGGAAAGTCCTAACAACCGACATAACACAAGAGTCTGAAAGTGCACATTTCAATAAAAATCCTGAAACCGTATCATGGGCAAGAAAACTAGTTGATTATCTATACATTAATAAGTTTTAGATAGTGGGTCATGGAAAGTCTTTTCCTCTACTGCTTTGCGTATCATAACTCAAAATAACGTAGAAGCTCCAGAATTTGAGGAGACTAAGCCTGCAAACTTCAGACCCCTTCTAGGGCCCAAAATGGTGGGAGTTAAATACACCAAATCCAAATTTTCATACACCAGTAAACATTAACCGAACATTCCACAAATGTAATTGATATGCATACAAGTAAAAGGATGATACATGTATACGGTAAAGAGGACTCATTAACCTAATCCATATCTTTGTAGGGTGTGACTGTTGAGATTATAGATCAGGAAATAGGAGCACAACAATGTGAAATCATGCATCGGTTTGAAGAAGTCACCAGCTGTACTGGATAACTCGAATAAGCAATCTCTTTCGACCAAATGAAATAAAACACACAGTGATTACTTGGAAAATATCCACTTAAAAATCTGGCATCAATTGTTCTGCTTTCTCATTGATAGATTAGCATAATGGTAACTATGAGTGATAAGCTTGCCACTGATCCTTCAAGAGGTTCTTAGATGCCTGCACGTTTAAACTACAAATTGCTTCAAGAGAAAAAAGGGAGCAAGAACTAATGGTTCATGAACGGTGGAGGTTCATATCAGAATGAACATAGAAGACCCTGGGGAAACATACAAAATAAGAGAACATCTAATCATCATCACATTTTGGTAGTGTGTGGTGGAGTTTTTGCAAAGTGTTGTGATCTATCAAAGGAAACACAAGTCTTTAACAACCATTTCTAAATGAACTTTTTCTTACTCACAGGTTAAAAGACACGAACTCAATCAAAATGAACAAGACCCAGTAAGATCACGCAGCAGTCAAAGATTTTGAACAAGTGCCACCTAGAAAATAAAGAGGAAAAAAACATAACCACTTAAATAGATGCCTCACTTGATGTCTCTAGCAATTGAACGTTGTACTAGAAGTTAAAGAACAGTGTTTTTGACCTATAGATCTGAGGGATGACCACTGATCCAATCAAGGGAAATTAGAACCAAAACAAGCTACCCAAATTGTCGAATCCCTCCGTAAGCTAGCTTAGTTAGTAAAGACCGTGACTTGAATCTCACATTCATCACTTATCCTTTGCAAAAAAATAATAACAATAATAAGCTACCCAAATTTTCTCTTTTTTTTTGGAGGAGAAAATAAACAAACTAGTACAACATTAGCATGAATTGGTAGACTAGCAACAAGATTTACTGAACAATGCACGGAAGGGGGTAAACAACAAGTATGTAAATCAAAGACGTTCAAAGAAATAGATGATGCCGGATTCAGTTAATCAAAAAAAAAAGGAAAAAACAGAAAAGGGCAGAACTTTTTTTTCTTTTGCGCAGAAGAAGAAACTAAGGAAATCGATTAACTTTGACAGATGAAACAAAGTTGACATTTTGATCACAGCGTGAGACACTACGAAGCACGAAACCGAGATTATACTCTTGCCAGAGACAATAGCGCCACGGGAAAGTAGTAACAGAAAGATCCACACACACAAACACACACAGAAGCAAACAAAAAGGCAAGCTTTTTCGCAAGGTTTCTTCAAGGAGGAGGAGGAGGAGGAGGAGCAGGGGGTACCTGATGGAGGAGGGAGGAGAAGGGAGCGAGGAACGGCCGCCGAGAGGCCTCTGTGGAAGAAGGTAAGGGGCCGGCGAGGCTTTTCGGGACTCGGGGATGAGATTTAATATAACGAGAAAAAGAAGCTTAATGCGCTGCACTCTGCAGGCTTTTTTAACGATCAAATTTCAAATAGCGGATGATATCTTTAATGATCCACACAGGCTGTATCTAACCGGAGTGTTTTATACTGTGAAGTTTACCGTCTTCTCTCTCACTCTGGAGAAACTTGTGAGCTTAGTTCTCACTGGTCAACGTCATCCTATCTGATTAATTCTCAATTTAATCAGGAATATTCCATGTCATTCTTTTTATATATATTTTTTAGAGAATAAAATAATATAGCTAATTAGCTCGAATAAAATTAACAAGCTTGATTTTTTTTTTTTTTTTTTGACAAGGGGGTTGGGTTACTTCCCTCTTCTCTTTTAGATCTAACCTTAGTGATGATACTTTGGGGCTATGGTTATTTTTGTTCTATTAAATAATGAATATTTTTTTATTAAAAAAAACAAATATAATTAACTTAAGTCGAAGTATTTTAAATTATTAATATCAATATCGATTTAATATTGAGCATGAGGAGGGAGTCAAATAAAAAAATTCACGATTTACAAATACTAAATAAATTTAAGCGATTTTAGATTTTAAGTGAGAGAGAGAAGTTGTTCCGATCCATATGAAAACAGAATGCACTGATAAGATTTGTCATCATTTTTTTGTTGTTCACTTAAAATCCAGATCTAAAAAGGCAGGATATTCTCTAAATTATTATTATAAATGTAACAATGGAAGATTTAAAATCTATAATTAATATATTGTAAAATTTATACAAAAATTAAAAAGTAAAATAAGTATAGATCTGTTTTGACTTAGATCCTCTACAGTATTATAATACAACCACTCCACTGCAGGATCTATCTTTACGGTGAGTGGAGAGATAGGTAGGTAGGTATCCATCCATCTCTCTCTATCTCCTACTGCAGTCTATATTATTTATCCTCGCAGCATGTGGCGGAGGAGGAGGAGGAGGAGGAGGCGGAGGAGGAGCCAAAAAAGAGTACCAGTTGGAGTTGAAATATGATAATGTTGGGGTAGAGAGAGAGAGAGGGAGGAGGAGGATGTGCAGTGGAGGTGTTGTCGGATGTGACGATGGGTTTTGAATCTCGAGTTAGAGGATGCCATGTGAACTCTGTGGCTGCAAACGATGACAGTACTCCTCAGCGTTCTTTCAGATCTCTTTCTGAAGCTGATCACGTCGTCGGAAACACTCGCAGCGCCATTTCCGGCGTTGAGAAGGAACGAACGAACACCCGTGACTGACGGCTTTGGATCTTCCCCATCCATCCGTCTGGTTCTGTAGTTTCCAGCAGCAGATGATGATGATATGTGGATTTAAGAGCTTGTTTTAGTGTGCCGAGGAACAAATCCTGTGGATCGAAATGGGGATTGGTCAAACTAGATCTGTGAAACACTCCCCACTCTTTTACTCGTTCTTCCTTTGTGCTGCCTCACCTCTCTGTGGGCTTCAATGATTGATTACTTACTGTATGTGCTGAAACATCGTCGCCATGGGTTGAATCTTCATTTATCCTCAGACCAAGTTCATGCTGCTGCTATGTGAGATTGTGTTGATTTTTTAGCACACCATCTCTCCGCTGCATTTTAGGATAATACAGTGACTATAGTGTTTGAATCAGATCAAATTAAATCACAAGTTTTTCGAACATAGAATTTGACATTCGATCAGTAGCAGTCCCTCTAGCGAAAACAAGCATTTCTCAAGTTTTCTCTTTTTTTTTTTTTTTGCATTACTTATCATCAATTTAATGATGATAAAAATAATCACGAGTTCGGCTTTTGCTTTTGCCTCTCCTTTTTTTTTTTAATATTTGATTAGGAATATTGTTACATTTGCACCATAAATAAAAGATCTATGTAGTCGATGTAAATAATTAGGACTTATAAATTTATCATTTTTATTATTTCATTTTATTGTTCATGTAAGACTCGAATTCATGTATACAAAAAAAAAAAAAACATCACGATCAAAGATAAATTTGATATTTAGCTCAATCACCAAACACACACACACATTCAATGATAGTTTATCACAAAGTTACTCCAACCTTCCCCTTCCAAGGTGATGCCGCCATTGACGCCGGTGAGCCCAAAAGCCACACCCAAGTCATACATACAAAGACCCCCTCGACTCATTCTATCACACAAACATCAAGTGGGAGGAATGCAACTATGAAGGGTTCGAGAAGTCACCTATCAACCCTTACGTCAAAGAAACGTGAGACCAATTTAGATCGAGCACCTCAAGAACAAGTGTTCCGACCGAGTTAGAAGGGATTCATGCAAGAAACTTGGTAGGTCATATGACATCAAACGAGTTAGGATGAAGTCAATCATGGCATGTACTTTGTTCCAATATAATAAAAGGCATTTCTGGTGGTATTTTATGCATGACGCGTTCAGGTTTGACCACCGTAGCAACACTACGGCGTGTACACAACCACCAACCTCATTAGACTTCTCACAGGGTTTCCATTGCTTTACGTCAAGACGTGATTAGTTCTCCGGCAACTCCAGCTTGCTTGTTCTCACGGCCGCGACTGCTCGGCGGCGACGACCATGTCAAGACGCGTCGGAGACATGGCAAGTACGAAGAGGGAACGGGGGGAAGTGGTCGTTGGCTTTTTGCATAATTCCAGTAGAAATATATATATATATATATATATATATATATATATATATATATATATATATATATATATATATATATATATATATAGTAGAAGAAACGAGAAGTATTTTTAATTATAATAGTTTAGATTCATCTAAATATATATATATTTATATTTATATTAGTTTAAAAATATATATTTTTAAAAAAAATAAATAAGACATCAATCATAGTTCAATAAATCTCCTCGTTCATACACAAAAGAAAAAGAAAACAATCAATCATCTATTTATCTAAAATTAAATTATTATTTAATTCTAACTATTTAAATTAATTTTGTCATCAATTCTTAATTCAAAATAATTTTAAAATTATCTTTGAAAAATATTTTTTTTTCCTCCAAAACTTTTGTAAAAGTATTGGTAAGCTAATCTTCAACGCTGCAATACATCATTCTAATTTTTTCTTTATCAATCAATCTAATGAAATAATCTTAGTCATTACATTGGTAGACTATTATCATCATTTTAATTGGTTCATCTTTTTTTCTCATAAATTTATTAGAATTATCCAAAAATAGATATTTATAATATGATTAAAATTTTGAGAGATTAATACATTCTTATTTTTTTGTTGTCCATAAATTCACCCATGATCTAAAATTGAGTACATATCCTGAAGTACTTTTTCTATCATCGCACGATCAACCTAATCACTATCAATACAACAATTCTAAGTTAAGATTTTTTTCTTGCTCATAAGGGATATCATAATTACAAATTTTATTTATGTAGGTAATAACTTTTTTAGCTTCTCAAAAGTGATGCTTACTACAACTATACATAAATCTAGGTAATAAACTATATACAAACATAATATTCGATTAAACTTGTATATTGTTTTTTAATTATTTTTTTAACTTTATCATATAACATTAGTTTATCATTAGTATTAATTATTTATTATCTTACAAGTTATGAAATTTTTTTAATAAATCTTTAGCATATTTTTATTGACTAAAAAAATCTTCATTTGCATCTTAAATAAATCTTCTCATCCTTATTTATACATCCAAAAAAAAATCACTCACTTATTGATTTTAATTTTAATCCTTAATCAAATTATTTAAACTAATTTTATTAGTGTCTGCATCCAATAGAACTCGTCAAGGAGTAGTGTTTACATCCAGTGGAACTCGTCAAAGGGAAGGATATCTCATTATACACCCTTCTGCTCGTTTATAAGCAGGCTTAATGGCGCTTTCATGTCCACACCCTCCCTCCTTCCTTTCTTCTGCAGGGAGGTGCCGGAGGCGGAGATTTGAGCTCTGCTTCTGGTAGCTTAAGGTTCTGATCTTGGGTCGTGCTGTTCCTGTTTGGAGTAGGGGCGTTTGATGTGGGGAGAGATGGGGAAGAGGCGGGAGGCGCTGCTGCGGGTGGTGGTGGTGGCGGTGTTCGTGCTGCTGGCGACTGCGGCGGCGAGAGCGGAGGAGGAGGGCCGCGGTGGAGGGCGGCGCCACGCATACGCGGCGATGATGTACATGGGGACGCCGAGGGACTATGAGTTCTACGTGGCGACGCGAGTGATGATGCAGTCGCTAGCGCGGCTCCGCGTCGACGCCGACCTCGTCGTCATTGCCTCCGCCGACGTCCCCCTTCGTTGGGTTCGAACCCTGTAAGCGTCTTTACCTCCTCCTCCTCCTCCTCCTCCTCCATTCCTCCCTCCCTCCCGCTCTCTCTCAATCGTGGATCAAACGGTGGAGATGGCAGTAAATGACTACCGAACGGCGAGCATAAGAAGTATCGATCGGATACTTTCCAGCTTCGTTTTCTGGGCTGGCTTTTACTTGGTTAGTACGTAGGCGTTTGACTTCCGGTTCCGTTGACCCCGAGGAAGAACGCGTCGTTGTTTTTGATTCTTTATGCTACCCCTACATCTTATCGAAATTACCGAAATTACCACCAGACGGTGGACATCGTCATGCCATCATCTCATCTTATTGATTACCATTAGAATTTAGAAGCGCATTAAAAGAAGTCAGACGTATCCAACCTTGCATGAACTTGCTTGGGTCAATGATCTGACTCCATGGATTTGTGCATGGTCGGCGTGAATAAACAACAGGAAGGAGGAGGACGGGGTGAAGGTGGTGACCGTGGAGAACCTGAAGAACCCGTACGAGAAGCAAGGCAACTTCAACACCAGATTCAAGCTGACGCTGAACAAGCTCTACGCATGGAGCTTGGTGTCGTACGACCGGGTCGTCATGCTCGACGCCGACAACCTCTTCCTCCAATCCACCGACGAGCTCTTCCAGTGCGGCAACTTCTGCGCCGCCTTCATCAACCCCTGCATCTTCCACACCGGCCTCTTCGTCCTCCAGGCACGATCCTCGCACTGATCCAGCTACTAACTCTCGCAGATCTTCCAAACTCAGCTCTCTCACTAACTCAATCGTTCTTGCACGGATTGCAGCCTTCCATGGCAGTCTTCAAGGACATGCTTCACGAGCTACAGATCGGACGTGAGAACAGAGATGGCGCAGACCAGGGGTTCTTGGTCAGCTACTTCTCGGACTTGCTCGATCGGCCGATGTTCCACCCGCCCGCCAACGACACGAAGCTCCACGGAACCTATCGACTCCCGCTGGGATACCAGATGGATGCCTCCTACTACTGTGAGTTCGATCGGTCGCCCTTCTACATGGAGTTGTTCTCGTCTTTGAACGATCGGATCTGCCTGTTCTTATCATAGATTTGAAGCTTCGGTGGCATGTGCCATGCGGACCCAACAGCGTCATCACCTTCCCTAGTATGCCATGGTTGAAACCTTGGTACTGGTGGTCTTGGCCTGTGCTGCCACTGGGTCTCCAATGGCACGAGCAACGACGGACCGGTCTCGGGTACGATGCGGAGACGCCGGCGATGCTGATACAGGCCGTGATGTACCTCGGAATCATAGCGGTCGCACGAATGGCGCGTCCCAACTCGCTGAAGCTGTGTCACAACCGGCGATCGGAGAAGAGCTTCATCCCCTTCCCCTTCCCCTTCCTGCACGCCATGGTGAAGGCGACGGCGGTGTGCTCCATCGTCGTAGCGCACGTCGTCCCCTTCTTCCTCGTTCCCCGGACGGCGCACCCGCTTCTTGGATGGCCGCTCTACCTGCTCGGAGCAGCCGCGCTTTGTTCCATTGTGATCAGCGTCTTCCTGCTTCCGCCGCTTCCGGTCCTCACATTGCTGCTGGGGATATTTGGCTCCCTGTTTGTGATGGCCTTTCCTTGGTATTCAGATGGCATCACCAGAGCTCTGGCTTTGTTCGGCTATGCCTTCTGCTGTGCTCCCTTTGTGTGGGCATCACTGAAGATAACTGTGAGCTCCTTGCACAGTCTCCAGGAAAGGGAGGCCGTCTTCCTTAGACTGGGAGAATCCATGCCGCTGTCCGAGCCCAATAAGCTGTATTAAGTGTTAAGCTGTAGTGGATAATCTCATTCTTTTATATACCTGTATCAGTTGTTTAAATGTCCCAGTAAAACTTGTAATGGAACTACTTCCTATACAAATCTCTGGCAGTCGACAATATAATTTGCTTAGATGAAATCAGCAAAAAGAACAGAGCGGGCTAAATGTACGAGTGAACTGAAATAAGACATTTCGCTATAACATATTGGAGGAAGAGATGACAGCCATGATCAAAGAACCATGACCCTGCTTTTGTTGAACTTTCAGGTCACTACATATGCTAAGGCGCAATTTTAATATGTCAAACAGACAATAATAGTCCATAAATGAAGGATAATTGAGAAGACCTGAATGCCGCATTGATCAAACTGCAAGGTCTTCATTCTCGGCGCTGGACTCCACTCTGACATCAATTTTTTTTTGGCAGAAAGAGGCCTACCATCAAGAGATACTCCAGATTCCGAAACAGCAATTAAGTCTTCAGAATTTGCAAAAGCAGAATTATGTTCTGTACCTGCGGTGCCCATACTGGTGGCCTCCTCAAACCTAGATGTGGAACATTTATTTTCGGGTTGTTCCGAGCCCGGCTCAGTTTGATACTCCAGAGCTGTATTTTCAGCTGTTTTACCTTGTTTGGCATGATCACCTTGATGAAGTTCATAACAACCTTCTATTTGAACAGGAGGAGAGGTTGCCACGGTAACATTTGTGTTGTCTCTGTGGCTAGCGCTGTTACCTTTAATGGTGTCGGCCCTGATGCTATTCCTGGCTCTGCAACTGATGATGATTCCATAATTGATGCAGGTGCAGAATCAAGCAGTTTTCTTTCAGGATCAGACTGATAGTATCGCCTACTAGCACCATTACCTACTCGACCTCGCCGTCTACTGCGGAAGGAACGGACACTGTTGTCATAACTGGAATTGCCTCTGACAGCACCACCAATAAAAAGCTCGCAACCTCTTCTACTTCCACCTTTGTATGAAGATGTACCGCCATCAGCGACCTGCAAAAGGGCTCCAAAATAACTTGGAGTATTGCAGGTTCCATCTGTTAGATAATCATAGAAACAACTAACATGAACCACAAAAGAATCAATATCAAATGCTAATCAAAGAACTCTACAACTAGAAATAGCATAGACTGTTTACAACTAGTAGATCAGTTTCAGCAGGAGGTTCTCTCTTTGAAATGCTTGTGCTGAATAGGCCAAGATGACCCTACCAACGCTAAGGTCCAGAATTCAAAGTTTAGAACACTCGCAACATTTAGTTTCTAATGTAATCCGATGGCTTTGCAGCCTATCCAAAGTGCGACGATGGTGATGTAGGCCTCTTTTGTTTTGTGCATAGATGGCTGCAAAAATAAGTACAAGGCCAGAATTCTGAAGTAAGATAACTACTTGCTGGATCTTAAATTAACTTCAGCGAGAAAGCAGTTTGGTGCAAAAATAACCAAATAACAATCTCCTTATCACAACTTAAATGAGTATAATCGATTAATTTTAGCCAAGAATCTGTTAATGTTAACAGTAAGAGTTGCAGCACCATCCAGCAGATTTAGAAGGTAAAGGAGAGTGACAAAGAATTTTACAGCCTGATTATCTTCGCATCATCACTAAGCAGTAAAGGAAACAAAAAGACAGAAAAATCAGAGGAAGCAAACAGACACAATTGAAGAGCATATTAAAAGAAGAACGTCAAGCCATTTCACTATTTCTTCAATCCCAAAGTCACCTAGAATCTTCAGACTTTTGTTAGCATCATAATACTCTTTGTCGCAGAAGTGTTACACAGTTTTGCTAATCATTGATCAACAATTTAACAAATATAATCAATCGACAAGTATCATCCATTGCGCCAACGCATTGCTCATTTATCAAATTAAGCTACAAAATATAATGCCCTTGGTAGTAAAAGTAGTCTATTGTTAACAAACCAAGTGACCAAGTAGCCCTTCTATATCCTCTCAAAACTCGAGTCAGCAGCATGAAAAATATTGGTCATTAGTTTAGATATAAAATACAGTCCTTCATAACTATGATGGTGAAACATCGCTAAGGTATGTTGCTCAACTTTGAGAGTAACATATCCAGATCAGTAGTGCACCAAGTGTTGATACAACATTGCAGCCATCAAACAAGTTCTCAAATAAAATCAAATGAGTGGTGAGAAGTCCAGACAAAACTACACAGCACTCATAGTCAATAACACCATTATCATCTCAAATGCAATCGAGCATCAAATTTCAAGATCACCAGGACATAAATGTTTCTTTCGCCCAACAAAAGGTTAAACGGAAAGAGAAATATTGTTTGAGCAAGAGAAAGCACCATAAGTTGAACATTGTCTCGAGGGACAACTAAAGTAAAACCAATTCTACCTGTGAAAGCATTCCTCATATGCAGATCATGTCATCGAAAGTATGACTTTATTATTCTGCAAGATTAACTTTCCTACACACAAAACCAAATCTAAGAACACAAGCAAAACGTTAATGACATGAACAAGGAGATAGGAGACAAGGGAGGAGTTGCATGGCAATAATATCCTAGTACAACTCAAATAATTTGAAACTATGCATTATGGGCTAAATAAAAGAATTAAGATGCAGATACTAAGGTCATAATTATCACTATAATTGTAATAAACACAAGGAAGGAAGTAAGACCCACAGATTTTATTGAGAACATAGCAACACAGGGAAGAATTCATTTTTCCAACAGACAGAAATGTAGACAAAAGTAATAGCTAGAAGATGGAAGATCTCTCAACTCAATTGGGAATTTGGTGTGCAAAGAAGGACCTTATTAGTGAAGAAGCAGAGACAAGAGTTTCTACCCTCCATCAAAGCTTGAAATTGGAGATAAAAGAAGGGACAAGAACAAAGAAGATAAAATAAGATCAAATAGTGCATACCCCGGGACGCACGCATACTTCCCTGTGGTAGCTGCTCGGCTGGTGGTGCCGAGGGCCAACGTCATCGACAGCTGTGGCCCGCCCTTGGGGTGCCACCGCCGATCCTGCTTCCCGGCCATCGCTCGCTCCGCAGCCTCCATGGTCCCGGCGAACTGCGTGAGCTGCGAAAATGCGGTCACGGCCGCAGCCGCCGCGGGGTTGAGCTCCGGGGCCACGTGGTACCCCGAGGACGACGGCCCCGCCGGCTGTTCGTGCGGCGGCTGGGAAGGTGGGAGGTAGGCGGTGGCAGAGGAGTAGTCGTGAGGGTCATAATGACAGTAGTAGCGGTGGTGGTGGTAGGCTGCGGCGGCGGCGGCGGCGGACGAGTGATCGTAGTCGTAGTGGTAAGTGTAGTAAGTTTCGTGCGCCTGGGCCTGCGGGTCGTAGGTGGACTGGGATTGTTGTTGAAGATGGTGGTAATCTAGGTACACCAATTGTTCGTGGTTTTTCTGCAGAACTTTTCGTTGGGTCAACTTTCTCCTTCTTGTCTAACCCAACTTCTTTGTCCAAACCCGTCCAAATCAAACTTCTGTGAATTTGAATTGGGACTTTTGACCACCAACGAACCTGGAGATCCGAGGTCTGACAATGGTGCTGATACCACCATCTCTTTTTGCGCGTTACAGTCCCAGAAGCAAATGAATCAGTCGATAGCTTTGTTGGTTGTCATATGTTGCGGCGAATCCGGAATCCCCCATCCTCGTCTCCCAATGCACCACCGACATCTCAACGGCTGCATGTCGGTGACGAAGGTGTCGACGAAGCCCTCGTCGGTTTGATCCTCCACCGAGAACGGAGGAGGAGACGCCATCGAGTACAAGAAGCGAACACCGGTGAGCTAAGGATCCCCTCCCCAACAGAGAAGGATACGTTCACTTCAACATTCCCTCAGATGTTTCCATCTCCGCAGCACCTTCGCAAATTCGACAGCGAAACACCATCAAATCAAGCTAAAACCCCAATTTTCGCCCACTCAACGATTCAAATCAAAGCACTGCTGCATATTCCCGGACTCCATTACAAAATTAGGGTTCCTCGGACGGGAACCAAAGGCCCCACATTTCACGAGATTCTAATTTCGCAAAATTACAAGAAAACACTCAAATCTCGTCAACTGAAGGATTAGAATCGATGGGAACGGAGGTAAAAGCCTCTTTCTGGAAGTAGCAGATATCTCACCACCCTTCGAGCCTCCATCACTACTATATATATATATATATATATATATATATATATATATATATATATAAGAGGATCGACTTATTGATCTAAATTAGATGTATTAATCGATTGGTGGTATGATACATATCGTTCTTTTTCGACATATTGTGTTGGTACGGTGGGATATATTGATAGTATAGAAAAATGATCGAAAATAATTATAATTTTAAAAAATAAAAAAATTAGAGTTTTTAAAATTTAAAAATAAATATAATTTTAATAAAAATAATCTAAATTAGGATAGGATAATGCCATATATCTTTTTTAATTTTTGAGGTGTAGTTTTATAGTATATAACTTTTATTAATATTAAATTATCTAAAAATAATTTGGATTATTAATAGATTACTTGTTAAACAACTTAAATGGTAATATTCAAATAAATTAAATAATCGATCGATGAATATATTTGATTCTACCACTAAAAATAATAATGAGACCCTGTGAGCTATAGATCAAGATACTCGATTATATAGTATGGCTATTAGTATATTAATGTAATGATTATTATAGTTAGATAATCATGAACCACATATGTTTGAGGCTTTATATTTGGTTAAAAGTCTTTATTTGAAAATATATTACTATCTTTTATTTATTATTTTCATCAAAACTATAGCTTTTACTTATTGAAAGGAGGAGATAAAATTTTGGAAAATGAAAGTAAATTTAGATATTAGAAGGGAAGATACAATAATGAGAATGAAATATGGCGTAAAACTATATATATATATATATTACATCTCCTCTTATACGGTCCACATTCAAGGGCATCAACTAGCTAATTGACCTTTGACCTAATGACATATTATGAGGCTTCAATGTCATGTTGATAGATACCCTTCCATTTGTCATGGGCCATAAAACATTACTCGATCCAGATTACAGAACAAAGAAATGTCAAAACATCAATCCTAATACTTTGAGGTGGATGAACATTTGATCTTCCAAAACACAGAAAGAATCCACCACAAATGAAATCTTTCTTGACCATCTACAATCATTAAAGGTTCAGAAGAAAAAGGAAATACCATCTTCTTTTGTGCATGATTCACTTGGTAGCAGTGACACACAATAAACAATTTGGTGTGCCTCTGAATTGAGCTCCAACACAACCTTTAGATGTGCTTGTAGGTAGAACAGTATCATCATTGTGGCAGCTGTGGTTTGTGCAAGTTCAGCAATCACAGTCCATTGATGGACAGTAGTGCCACAAATGCAAAAGATTGCCATCTCTTTTGAGTTCCAATTTTTAGGAAGCCTTCACTTCACTCTGCACACAGAAAACATCATCATGATAGCAGCTACTTAAAGCACTGCAACTTGTCCTGGCTTCCACTGAAAACTAATCAACAACTATGTTCAATCTGTAGATGCTTACTAGATGGTACCTGACCTTTATACTCCCATTCAAACACTAATGGTTCATCTTTGACAGGTTGGCTAAGAACCTAATTCCATTAACATGTAGATTTATAGGCCCTTCCATTGCCAGGGATCAACTTCAGGTTGTCCTTGTGAGGACTGCAATAGAAGATATCTGTGATATGTTGTTTGTTTAGGTGTCAAATCTGTAACTAGAGCTAGTGCTACAAGGAAGTAATTTATATTTAATATTCTGAAGATAATGTTAGTGTTTGATAGCTCAAAGTCTTTTGCCTTGGGGTGGTTACTTAACCTACTGGGGCACTTGGAATGCAAGTCAAGGAGGCATCAGCTTGAGCAACATGAAGATTGTGGGTTCCCCACCTAAAGAAAGGTGTTATGGATTCTTTTGGACTATCCACAGAACAGTTGCCATCAGATAAATTATTTTGTCAGATAGGATTCCTTCCCATATATGCATTATGGCACTCCATAAACAGGAAGGACAATTCCAATTAAAAATTCAAATGAAGCTATACTAAATGCTTTGTATGATTCTTGTCAGATCATGAAAATTGTGTTTCCCAAAATTTTCTTTGTATCACAGAGCATTGCCAAACTCCAAGTGATGTGGGGCTAACTTCAAAGGTTTCCTCACAAAAATGTAGTGGGTTATGAACTACAACATGAGAGAGAATGAGTGGGTGTATGTGTTTGTGTGAGGGAAAGTACTTGGATATTGACCTCTTCGACATTTGGGTCTTAAGCTTCCCTGTGCTTCCTCAAAGGAAATGCCATGTCAGTGATGCTTCCACACAACAAGTTCTACCTTCACCACTAAAATCTCTGTTTTTTGGTTCGTCCAATGACTTGACCTACTCGACAATGATTGAGGAGGTTTTCTCTTTGGTTGCTGATGAAGATTGATTCCATGATCTCTTGTTGAATTCAACAATAAGGCACTTATGTTGTTTTGCAGTCACTTTGTCAAACAATTAGTGGAGAAGCTTAAAGACACATCCTGTGGTCTGAGAAGTCATAGAGAGTTCAAGGGGCATAAAGGTACTCCAAGCTTACTACTTAGCAAAGAATTATTCAAACTCAATCAATCCATCACCAAATCCAAGCATATCATTCAATCTCTTCTTCCACACTCCAGCCTTGTTTTCCGTGTTGTGCTGCTGTAGTTGAGATTCCTTATGCAAATGAGATGGCAACAAGGAAAAGAAATCTTGGCAACTAGTCACAGTGAGTAGCTATTTGAGTTGTTCCTTTGGTCACTCCAATGTGCACTTCAAAGGTGGAGTGGAAAGCTCACGACCTCACACCCAATGCTCCCTCTCTGTTTTGTTCCCTTCTGTCTAAGCCGACAACCACCAACTCATGGAGCACAAGACTGCCTCTCTCTCTCTCTCTGTATCGTGATATATATTATTATTCTTCCACCCCTACTTTATTCCTCCCCCCTGCCACCCTCCAAACACATTGCCAAGTTCCCATTCACCCAGTGAATTGTGGTAGAAGCATCTGCAGCAGACAGAACGCATTTTGATGCTTATGTTGCAAGAAACGAAAACAACGCCATGAGTTACTACTGACAACACTGGAAGGCCTACCCACCATATGATGACGACTTCTACCAGCGGACCCTATACAATCTAGTTTAGTTCACTTCGCAGCTAAAGTTTCCAGTAATCTACTAAGCTGCTCATAACATTAATCAAAGCTCGTGGTATCTTCACATCTTGATCTGGATAAACAGGAGAGTGCAGCAACCATCGCTGTATCATCAAACAAAAGTGAGAATATGCGCAGAGCAAGAAAGAAGAACAAGATGAGCAAGGTGGAGAGAGAACAGTTGGATGGTCAAAGGGGAAGTGCACAAAAGGCTTTTGCTATAAAGCAAAGGGAGGGATGGAAGTTTTGGGAATCTGCTTTGCAATTCCATCACAGGATTCTGACCCGCCTCCCACCTGCCCTCCGCCACCCTCACGCATCCTTCTCCGCCGCTAATGCTGCTGTTGCTGCTGCTTTGTCGCAACAGTTGAACCAACAGGGTTGAAGCGGGTCGAACCCATCCATTTGAGCCGGAGCATTTGGTTCGCTTCCGCTTGCGGATAGTTCGAGAACCGTCCCAGATTACTTCTGAACCGGCTTCAGAATAAGTAGACCAAATCGGACCGGGCGCGATGTGGAGGTGGTTCGTAACTGAAACAGGGAGGTGTGGCATGTTCTACACGCGACTCGCTCCGAGCCAAAGGCAGAACAAGGGACCCGCAGAACCGTCCAACGTGCGTCGGACGTGCCTCCGCGAACACCACTTTCCGGTCCACCGTTCCGCATCTTGACCGTGCCCGCGGTTTCGTTGCGGAAGAGTTCGGATTCGGTTGCCGAGGAGTAATTAGCCGGAGGAGGATCGACGACTCCAATGCGAGGACAATTAATACTCGCCCACCACCGCAAGTTGTACGCAATCCCGGTTCACCAACAGCACGGCCTCGGTTGGCCCAATCCAACAGTAACAGCGAGGGAGGATGACGAAAGCGAACGTGGAAGTGCTGAGGCGCCATGTACCAGAAGAGTTATCAGTGAAGAAGCGAAGCAAAGGTTGAAGAAAAGACCCCAAGTATCAGAGGGAACAGATCGGATGAAGAAGAACGATAGCAGCCGCCAGCTGCTCTGCTCTTCTCTCACTGGCTAATTTAATTTCACTTTATATAGAAGATGAGAAGAAGAATTGAGTCTAATTTTATTGAAGTAGTTGCTGAAAGCCATTGATGTCACCTGCTGTTCATCAGCTGTTACAGTAAGCAACAGCTGCAACTTGAACACCACAAGAAACCTGTGAACTTAATGTCAGCAGAAGCAAAGTGGAGCAGAATCATACAAACAAAATCACCAAGTCACCAGCTTTATCCGATATCAGTGCGGAAGGAAAAGGATTTGATGCTGCATAATTTACTTCAAAGGTGCGACCTTTTTTGTGTTTCTTTGTCTCTGAGAGTCTTACCTCAGATTGCATGCTTTCGACGTGGCGGCTGTGTGGGTACAGATTGCGTGCTTTCGACGGCCGACAGCTCGGCGTCGTCTTCCTCCGGCGCTGGCAAGTTGAGATCGATAAGACCGAAGTTGCCTTCATTCTTGGCGGCGACGGGGACAGGGGATGTGCTCGGCGGCGAGCATGGCGGCGGAGGGGCTGCCAACGGCGAGTTGCCGGCGACGGTCGTGGCGGAGGACGTCAAGTGCGACCTCTTGTGGCTGCCAAGAGCTTGGCCGGAGCTGAAGGCCCTGAAGCACAAGGGGCACTCGTGGACCTTGGCATCGGCATCAGCATTGACGTCGACGGAGTCGGCTTCGCTGTTGATCCGGGGTTCGGTGACCGGGCGGCAGCCGTTGGTCCTCTTGTGGCTTGCTCGGTGGCCGCCGAGAGCTTGGTACGACCGGAACACCTTCTTACACGTGCTGCACTGGTATCGACTTCGCCCCTTCCTTGGCGGGGGCCGCGATCGGGTGGCGGGCCGGCGGTCGTCCTCGTCATCGGAGCCGTCCAGCGGGCGATCCTCCGCCGTAGCGGCCCAGGAGTCGCGGGAGAGCATCATGAGGCAGAGGGCGATGTCCTCCTCGGGGGTCGCGTCCGAGACGGAGCTCACCGGCTCCCCCTCCGGCTGATCCAGCGGAGGGGCGGTGGCTCTGCAGGGGCGCTTCGTTGGGCGGCGCTGGCCCCGGGGGGACTCGGTCTCGCTTTCTCCGTCCTGCACGACGTCGCAGGATCCGGCTGCCTCCACAGCCGCGAAGGTGGAAGAGGAGAACTCGGGATCCACGAGCCGGAAGCTCTTCCGGGGATTCATGCGGAGGCCGTAACAGAGTCCCACCTCCTTCTCCACCTCCACCTCCTCAACCACACGCTCCGCCGCAGGTTGGGCGGAAGAGGTGGAGTCCGAAGAGTAGCCGTGGGAGCGCGGCCTAGCCAGAGGGGCGGCCGCGATGACGTGCGAGCGCATGTGCCCCCCGAGAGCGCGGCCGTTCGAGAAGCGGCGGAAGCAGAGATTGCAGGTGTGCCTGTCCATCGAATCAACTACTAAGCGGCAGCGGTTTTCTTGCGCACTCACTCGATCATTCTTCTTAACAAGTAAGATGAGGAAGGCAAGGAAGTGGGAGCTAAAAATGAGTAGGTGACAAGCATTGCTCGACCAAAAGGAGTCACGCCCCACCACAAGAACAAGAACAGCACAGAGGGAGAGCGAGACAGAGAGAGAGAGAGAGAGAGAGAGAGAGAGGAAACCTAGAACGGTGTTTGGTAAAAGGGAACTCGAATCATAAATGGCATGTATCTTTCGGCTTGGAGGTCAATGGGAGGAAGCAATTTAAGTCATTCTGGAGATGGCATCTCCTTGGTTGCATGCATCTCTGTAATCAATCTCTTAGCTTCTGTAGCAGGTATTTTCTTAATAATTCTCAATATCATAAGGTTTATTTAACCGAATCAAACATACAATGAAACATAATACAATACGATTCCTTATATATATATATATATATATACACACACACACACGTGTCAGGGGTACGTGCGAAACGCAACCACCTTGACCTGAGCTGTTGCACAATTAATCGTGGTTGTGCCGTTTATATCGGCCCACGAATCCATGGCTAATCTGTTGACAGGACCACGCTAACCGGCACACACTTCTAAGTGGTTCCCATGCTTTGAGATTGAGAAATTGGCCTTGTGCTTTGAGATTGAGAAACGTCTTCTCTTCTTCTGAAGTATTAATTAAAAAGAGAACTTCCTACATCATTTTCTTTTTTTTCTTTCTTTGTGCCGAACTGAGAAATGTGTACCACGTTGTCAATTAGTTGAATATTCAATGAATTAATTAAACTTATGTGAGAGCTATTTTTTTTATTTTGGTATATTTGTCTACGTCATGTGAATCCCGAGTTATTGTATCTGAATTGGAATCTTCGCCAAATTCCAATAATACCAGAAGAAGAGAACAAAATAGCAATTGCATAGAATTCTTATTTTTTTTAGTTGGGTGGGTTTATATTATCGATTCAATAAAAAGGAAGGCATGCGAAGAAGTTGGACCTAAACAGGACGTCACCCATGACTATACCTCTCTGGCAGACAACGTGTTTAAGAAGGAATGCGTGGCCCCCGCATGTGTTCTAGAAATAACTCGCGTCGTGGGTTTGAAGATAAGGAGATTAGTGGGTAGGATGCATCGGCGCTGATGTCAACGGGGTTGTTACTTTTCGTCAATAAAATGTTCCCTTTTTTTTTACCTCCATCAAACTAATAATTTTTTCTTTGAATCTCTCTCTCTCTCTCACCCACACACACACATACATATATATATATATATATAGTTGAATCGATGAATCAAATAATATATATATTTAAATTCTAATTTTAACCACCATCTTCCTTCTCTCTTTTTTTCCTTTTTCACTCCATTCTCTATTTTCTATTTTATTAATACATATATATTTGATAAATGATAAATGAATGTATTAGTATATATTAGACATCATAAGTATTTCATAATTGTTAAATCTAACACATGAATCATAAACAAACAATAATAAATTAGCAAATATCAACTATTTGGGATACTCTTTTTATCATGATTGAGACATATAACAAGCTAAAATCGATTAAGATTATGGTTATGAGATAGTTTTACACTAGTTGTTAGCAGTCTGATACAAAACTTTCACTTTTCTCGTCCAAACTTGGATCTACATTGACGGTGTTAAATTAAATAATAGTACATCGAATCATGTTAGCATATGCTAACACTTATCATGTCAGTTCTAAATTGTAGAAAGGTTTCTCGGTGTCCGACACAGTTCTCGACATATACCGCGTTGTTTTTATCTTATGTTAGCAGTTTATGATGGTTGATATAATAACTATCATTTGCTGTAGTGAACCCTCGGAGCGAGGTTTCTCGTGGAATTGATACTGTTGATGTGCGTTTAGAAAGGCACAAAGATGAGGAATTCGACGTGAAAGCGATCGATTCCAAAACCAAGAGAAAGTGGGGGAATGCATGCATGGCAGCGTAGCTGGATTCACATTGATCTATTAGGTTTATGAGCGAAGACTCCGAGGGTTGAATTCTAGCGAAAGAAGTCAACGCAGCCTTGTTCTCTTCTTCGTCGCAAGACCGTCAATCCGAGTTCATGCATGCGACAGTCATCGAGAGCGGAGGTCAAACATGCACGCCGGAAAAAAAAGACCCGCTGTTGATCACAAAGCTATATATATATATATATATATATATATATATATATATATATATATATATATATATATATATATATATATATATATATATAAGGATGTATAAAAAAGAAAAGGTTTTGTTGATATCAACAGCCTGTAGAAGGAGTATTTAAGAGCTATTCTTCGTCAAGATTATTGATATGATAAATAATTGATTGATCTGTCACATATCATATCTTTGATTGACCTGGTACTAGAACGATCGATTTGATATAGATACAATCGACTTGACATTGGTATAATCGACATTGCATAGATATGGTCGACCTTGCGTAGGTATAGCCGACCCACTACAGCAACAGCGTGAACCCCGCACATGACGTCGTCAAGTACAAGAGCAGATTCGACAATGACTCAAGGACTTTGGGACCACGCGAGACCGTACGTCACCTCAGCAAATGACACCAATGATATTAAAGGCTTAGGTACGATCGATCTTTGCGTGGATAGGTAGAAAAGTCACCCTTGGGTATGTGAGAAAGATCGATATCCATCTCGGTTGAGGCACTGACTTAATTGTCGGATGGGTCAAATAAGACGCACCTCACCTCGCGAGACATTTGTGCAGGATCCCTCGATAGACCCTCAGAAAGAACATCACGAGATGCACATCCAAGTAGGAGCATCCCGAGATGCACATCTAAGACCCGACAAACCTATCTCGAGCTTTCTCGCATCTTTTCGATCAACACTAACGAGCTTGCGTACACGTGGAACCAAGCCGTGCTAACTCATCTACGACATAAAATCTCCTAACAATTATAAAGAAAAATAAGCACTTGTATCCCTTATAATTCTAGATGGTAATTATCAAGAATATTTACTTCTAGTATTTACAAATTAACAGTTTTCACAGTGAACAATGTCAGTACGTCAATATCAAGATAATGACAAATGATGGCTCATCCGAGGTTGCAACTCGGTTCATATACAGCAAATGACAAACCTATGAATGGAAGATCTAAAAGTTGCAGCTGCCGGCACTTGTGTATATGTAGAGCTAAAGGTTGACCAGTAGTTGGGAGGGAAAAGGAGGATTCTACACCTCTTGTCCGTCACCTCGGAAGCAAATGGAATCCTCTTCCTCTTTTGTGTTTTCCGCCATGTTCACTCCACCTGCTCTTCTTCCTCTCTCTGTCTCTCTCTCTCTCTCATGCAACACACAGACGCTCGTATCACGGTGAAGAATTCTTTTACTGATAACTCCACAGGAGTGCAAGTTTTGGTCAAATTTCATCTTCCTCCGACGTAGCTGTTGACTTACTGAAGCCGATCGACAGCAACGCGAAGACCATGAGGCGATCAACGTGTTGTGGATGGGTCACCAACGATGCGTGTTGGATTAGAAGAGGAGTTGCTATTCTGGCCTCCTCCACCGCGTTCATGCCGGGCATGCTTCTATCAAGAGCTTGCGATAAGGTTTTATTTGTTGCTTGCTTTTAAGTTTCACGTTGATTGGATAAATATTGGGCTCGTCGGTCCGGTCCGATCATGTCAGCCTGATGACTACATTGGCTTGATCTATCAATCTGTCTATGTCAGCCCGAGGATCACTTCGATACTTCAGGACTCTCGGGCCAACTCGACAAGACAAGCGATCATTCACATAATATTGTTTGCTCAGTGAATCGTACTGACAGTTGACGGTCTCGTTGAACAAGGTCCCGGGAATTGGCGAAAGCAGCATCCCACACAGAGCGGTACTGGTAGGTCAACCGAAGGCGTTGTGCCCATTAAACATCTCGATACGACCTTCCTCTGTCCTGCGGGTATATATACTCTCATTGTAGCCTACAGGTAGGGGACTTTTTCGGAAGACTCTTCTTCAGAACCTTTCGACTTCTTTACTACCTCAACTTTCAATTTTCATACTTTGAAGTGTTAACTTAGTCATCGGAGGGGTCACGTCAGGCACACACTCCTCCCCCCTAATAAGGATATTATTGTAGGTCCCGATTGTGATCAAAAGCCGACCCAGTTGACTTCTCGACCCGAAGGGTTACCGTTGACCGAAGTCCGAAATCTTGACCGAGTGCCACCGAGTCTCATATTCTAGCTCAAATGATTCTACACATGTGGGTCGAACCATATCATATTGACTTCTCGTTCATGATACAAAATCCAATAATACATTTAATCATCGCATCAACAACTATAGGCTATACTTCTCCAATTAATCCTAGTTTTAGTGTATCTGGATTATGGAGAAGAAATTATGACAGGGATCACATCCAATTGGATTCAACATTTGACAAAACTCTAGATAAGTATGTTATTCATTAAGCTCCTACATATTTTTCTTAAATTTATTGTATTTATTTAAAAATCATTGAGATAATATTTTACAGCTAAGACTAGATAATAATAATAAGTAAATAGAAAAATGAGCTTCTCGAGTGCTAATAATACTATGGAAGCGGCTCATTCCTTTGATATAGATTCTCATAAGGGATGCCAAAGGACCCTACGATAATCTATTAAAATTTTTATCAGTTTGATTAGCTAGCGCATTCATAGTAGATGTATGTTGTATAAATTTTCTTTTTGAATTAGTAGCACATGCACATGTAATTTTAAAAATAATATATTTGTCACGTTAAAACTTAATACAACATATATATCCTTTAAATATTTAAATATTTCATTTATATATATGTATATCATTCCTATTAGCATTCATTCAATAAAATAAATATATTTAGAATATCCAAAATATCCTTTAATAATTTCATCAAATTTTCAAATATAAAAGGACAATACTATAATCATCAATGTATATAAGAATCTACATAATGTTTTTGAAGGCATTAACATAATTACAAATGTCATTGATGTAAGATTTTATGTTTTCAGAGTATATATATATATCACTGCATAAAATCACTAATTCATATAAGTTTTGCCTATAGTTTCGTTAACAATCATCCCGAACAACTCAAATATAATTAATCTTAACTAATTTACGATAACATATAAAGTAGAAAAAAATAATTGATATTATTATCAAGATAATAGATTTAAAATATATTAACATTTAATTATATTAGTTAGAGTTTAAAGGATGATTAACTATAAGAAGAAACACATATATATATATGCATCTTTTTTGCCTCTTATTATTATTTTCCTTTAGCTCGATTAAAAAATCGTCTTGACGCCGTTCGCTAAACCCCAACGGTCCTGACGGAGGGGCCAGGGCAGACCGGTCAAATCGTGAGCCCCATGTTTTCCGAAGCCTTCGAAAACCCATGTTTTCGCTTTGCTTCAGCTTTGGCGCTCTTCCCCTCTCTTCCCTCGTCGCTTCGTCTGTCGTTGCCTTCCTTCTCCTGCATCGTTTTCCTGTCTCGGTCCCTCCTTAGGGTTTCTAGGACAGCAACCCCCATGGGCGATTCTAGGGTTTTGGCGGAGCCGCGAGGGAACCCCGCGAGATCCGGAGCTGGGGTCGTCTCCAGAATCCGCCTCGAGAACTTCATGTGCCACAGTAGCCTCGAGATCGAGTTCGGTGATTGGGTCAACTTCATCACTGGCCAGAACGGGAGTATGCCGGATCACACCCACCTCCACCACTTGTTTCTGGATCCTTGTTTTTCGTTCGTGCTGAGCTAGGGTTTTGTTCTGTAGGTGGAAAGAGTGCGATACTGACCGCCCTGTGTATTGCGTTTGGGTCCCGAGCGAGGGGCACGCAGAGGGCGTCTAGTTTGAAGGATTTCATAAAGACGGGTTGCAGGTATATTTGATTTCCCTTTTCCTGTCCTTTTAATTCGTCACTGACGAAAAGCCCGCTTATTTTATTTTTGTGTCACCGGCAAAATTCATTTTCTGGATATTGTTTATTTGTTTGTTGGTTGTCTTGTTTGGTTCCATTTGAGTGCGGTGTATGTGTTATGAATGGCATTTGATTAGTAATGTACACATTTATGGGATCCCGCTACTTGACTCAGGGAAATGTTATTATCTTACTGCGCATAGTGGTCCTAAGACTAGTTGGGTTGTTCTTGGGCACAACTGATAGTGGTAAAGAAGGTTTGTATATTAAGAATTCTTTTTGAGTATTTTGCTTCATAAAAAAATTCTAATTTTGTGTGAATGAGCCTGATACCGGAAAAGATCATATATGTGGCTGCCGATGATTGAATTGGAACATAATGATTATTATAGAACAGATGCAATTGTGTAATGTAAAAAAATGCTGTCATTGGTTACTAGGTGATATTACCATAATAGAGTTTGTTTGCTTCGCCACATTGTCATTGGCAAATTTATACACAAGGTGTTTGATGCAATGTTTGTATATGTTTTTATCATTCAATTTTGTTCATGCTTTGCATAACATGCAAAGGGCTTATAGTAGGCTTGATAGTTCCATTTTGATTAGCTTTTGTGGCCATTATAGTTATGTAAACAAAGGTTATGTGCAATCGTCGTGTAGAGGCAAAACTACAAAAAAAAATCCATCTAGATAGCCATTTTCGGGGTTTTTTAGCTCTGTAGAGTGGTGCAAAGTGTTCGCTAGTATAGCACCATAGAGCTACCTGGGTGGCATGTGACTGGATAGTCCTTTTAGGTATTGTCTAGGGTTGGTTCGCTGTTTTGTTTCACATCAGTGTCATGTGGGCACTTGTGATGACTTTTGATCGCGACAGACCACCTTGGGCTCTTTGTCGTATGAGACCATAAGAGGTTTTGGGGATCTCGAGTTAAACGCTTTCTCTAACTTGTCTTCTCCTTTGCAAGTCCTTATGAGACCATAAGAGGTTTTGGGGAGGCTGACCCTTTATGGACGGACACATAAATATATCACATAACTTAGGCAAAATCAGCTAAGTTTAAGATATGTTATTAGAGTGCAACAAACATACTTAAAAACACTTGGCATGCAAACGTAAGGGATCTAGCAAGGCTGTGTTGAGGACAGCCAACACGTGCGATCATTTGAGGGAAATTAGCAGAGAGAGATAGGGAAAAGAGTTGCTCAAAGGAGTGAGCATACAAGATTGAAATTCAGAGGAATCACCAACCCATTGTGCGAGAGGAACCACGAGGCCAAGCGATTTGGGAAGAATGTGTAGCGCACAAAAGGTTGGGATGGTTGAATTCGAGCTACCGCTCGACTTTGGCAACCAAACTTGACGATGCTCAAGGTAAGCGTGGGTGCTTGGCAAAGGATGAGACCGTGTAAGGAGAGATGAGTTGCTCAGCGATTGAAAGAGTTATTCAAAGCTTACAGAGGTGAGGGGAATTGCTAACTCGAATTCGATACTCATGTAAGGACTTGTATGCGGACGATAGACTGTTTGTGTCTATCCCAAGGTGATCGAAACTTGACCCCATGGAATATGAAAAATTTTCTCTTCGTCATGGGAATGATTTGTTCATAAGAGGCTGAAGTGTGCAATAGATTTACCATGTTGTTAGGCCTTGAGGGGTGCAACAGGGGCTATATTGGTGAAGAGTTGTAATCTATCAAGTGCATTTGTGGTGGAATAATGCATAGTTTGTTCAACAAGACGGAGTAGTCTAAGGGGATGGTGATATCAGAAATTTTCGGAGGGAAGGATGCAAAGAGAAAGTTGCTCTAACAGGATATATATTCAGGAAGGATAAATCCTGGTTCTTCAGTGGGAGAATTATGTGCAACAGATCAGACATGTTGAGGGGGGTACCTCAAGATGATAACTCCATAAATCTTAATGGACTAAGCGAGCGATGAGAAGTTTTCGCATGATCTTTTGTAAGGTGATGTGTTGGTAGACGTATTGCGAGATTAAGGGGGACAGTGACCTAGGCAATGCCAAATATCAGAATACTTAGAGTCGATGTGGAGATCAAACTCAACAGAGGGCTCACTTGTAGAATGGTGGGCAATAGGGCCACCATCAACTCGATGCAAATTGAGAACCAGAGCAACTTGGGTAGGACTTGGTGAAGTGCTTAAGCCGCATGAAGAGAGTCGACAAAAGATAGAACATGAAGTGGAAAAGCTTTCCTTAGACAGAGGTGAGGACATGAACTCTTGCATGACAAGAGTGAGATCATGTCGTTCCACGGATATCTTATTCTGATGGAGCAGACTCATCTTACATTGTGCCAAAGTTGAAGAGAGCTTTGAGGCACATATATCTTATCTCTACAAAGCAATTAACGAAGGGACTAAGGTGACTCAACTTGTGGAGGTGAAATTGAGGTCAGAAAGTCTTGGCATGGGGCAAGAGGATGCGGCGACGGATACTCTTGAAGAATATGCAGTAGTGTTGCGATTCGAGTTGTCACAAAGGAAGCTGTACACAATCGAGATTGTGTTGGGGGCAAGGGCCTAAGATCTTGACAATGACACATCAATTTCAACGAAGTTGATGGACTCCAAGAGCTGTTGGGCAACAAACCATCCTAGAGCTACGCTTTGTCCATGTGTGACTTAAAAGTGGGCGGACGAAGTGCTGGTTATAGGTGCCTTACAAGCCAATCACGTGAGTGATGACACGTGTGACATGCTGTGCGATTTTTTTGCTTATGATTAATATTGACATATTCTCACATTATATTATCTGTAGTATATATATTGTGATATCCTTAGTTCTGTGCAATGAGAATCAGATCGTGATGAAATCACGATAATGAGATTGATTCATCTTTAAACACAGATCCTAAATAATCCCGGTCATATGTTGCTCGAGAGGGACATCAAGATAACCAGAGAGATCGGCATACTATATACCCGTCCATATGATGGAGGCGATTGGTCTCATAGCCATTTGTGTGGAGACTCTAAGGATATAGTACAGGTGCTCATTGGAGAATGAGTTCACTGATTGATCCGCTTATGGAATGCTGTATGGTTGATGATATCAAATGTCAGACAACAATTCCATAATCCCAGTTGTGTATCTGGTCTTTTGACTTGAGACACCAAGGATGCCTTGTATGAGTACTCGTTTCTTTGACGCCAGTTTTACCGGTTTGGAAAGTTTTAGATCTGGTACAACTGATTATCGAGATTGGTAGCCAACCTTACAAAGACAATTGCGTGTCAATAGAGGATCATCCACTCTCGGTATCACGAGAGGAATATCCCATATGTGCTTGTTCAGACAAATCTTTGGCCAGAGTCATTCGGATTGAGAGAGAAATAATTCTCCGGTAGAATCCGATTAGAGCAAGACAAACTAATTCTGTATATGACCTGATAGTACCATGCCCTATATACAGTCTTTGGGATATTAGTTGGATGTGAGATTATAGATACATGGTAATTGTGGACAGACAGGTCCGATGGATTTGATCCTCCTGTACCGTTTGGGGACTATGACATAGTGGCCTAGTACATCCATAGTCGATGAGTCGAGTGAATTATTATATGGATAATAATTCACTATATCAGGAGTTCTGATAGGAGCGACTCACGACCAGCTCGGTATCGGGCCTAGAAGGTCACACATATATGGTGGATGCTTCAGCGAATAGAGGATTGGATGAAGATCCAATTAGTCCATATTCTCATTAGATGAGACCTTATGCTGATGGGCTCCTTGCTTGAGGCCCAATTAGAGGCTTAAGGAGATTGTTGGATAGAGATCCAATAATGCAAGGTTAGTGAGTAATTGGATGAAAATGCAATACTCACTAAGGCAGTAGCCCTAGGGTTTTGGTGGCTCTCTATAAATAGGAGGGGCGACTCATGGTTGATAGGCTACAACTCTGGCTTCCCCCTTCTATTCTCCTCCCTCCCTTTGCGCAAGAGTTGCGAGATCAGATTGAAGGAGTTTCGTTGCAGAGATCCATCGTGTGGATACCGCTAGAGAGGAGGACGCTTGACCTCCTTCACCCTCTCCATCCGAATCTGGAAATACAGGGATATACAATCTCCCTAGGCAAGATCAATCTCTCACACATCGTGGTTTTTCAGTTGTAGTTTTCTCGCGACTCCAATCTTTTGCACGACGATTTGATTTCTGCTGCGCATGTGATGCTCTCGTTGAGGTTTCCCAACATGAAGGTCGATACTAAAAGAGAGAGCACAATCGGAGGTGGCAGAGGCCTTGCAATGTGCAAGTGGAGGCTACACATGAAGAGCTCGTAGTCCAAGTTCATCCCACAAAAATTAGGATACAATGAAGACGACATTAGGAGGCGACATGATACAGCGGATTGTGGTAGAACAGTTTGAGTCAATGCGACACACACGGGAGAAGTTCAATGAGAGACTTGATCATTCGAAGGTATGATCGGGAGCTTTATTTCGGTGAGCAACACAACAAAATGGTCTATGGATTAAAGGAGTGTATGCCATGGTATCATAAAGGTGAGTTTTCGTGCATGTATCGAATTTTGCATCGGATAAAAACTTTGATCATCATCATAGGGGTTGTGTACTATTGAGAGGAATTCCGAGTGCAAATACTAGTGAGTTTCATGGGGTTGGGAACTTGATTATACAAAAGTGTAATCAAAGCGGATGAAGAGTTGGACTGCAAGAGTTTATATTCACTTGAGGGAGCTCGACAGGTCTGAGGATAAGGTCAAGCGAGCGAACGTTCCTTCCAAGGATGCAAAGAAGAACAAAATCAACGTGAGCCCTGCAATATGATAGTTGAGGCTATGCATGAGAGTTGCAGTCTGTCATTCTATCGACCAAGGGGAATTGCTCGGAGAACATAAAAGTATTGGAGCAAGTGGTTGAAAGGGGCGAGGAAGCGACGATGACTCCAGAAGGACTTAGCTACCTAAAACCAAGTGTCGGTTACAATAGAGGTAGACTCGGAAAAGTGCCATAGTGCTATAGAGGAGAATCTACCAATTACGAAGAAAGGGATGTAGATACGAGGCGATGAATAGTAGGGCAATGGGCATGGTAGCGTATGGTACCACAGAAGTGGGATTTCTATGGAGTCATTGATCCTTGGTTCTCGTAAAGGGAGAGTGCATGGTTATGAAAGGTGGTCGAGGTGGATAATGCTGAGACAAACTCCAAGTATCAAGACACGACAAAAGGGTATAGGCATGAAACTTTGTAAGACTGATGTTGACGGACTTCTCATTAAGATAGTCAAAAGTGGGAGATTTCGGGTTGATGTAAGAGTGTTCGACCAAGGAACAGAGTAGGTAGTACACGATGTCATATCTTTTCTACTTAGAGGAGTAAGTGATGGAAATGATGGAGAAGATGATATAATCCTTGAGGCGATCATAACTATCGGAGACTTGCTCCAAGTCATGCAAAATTTCTCTTTCTAGGCAAAATTTCTTGCGTTCTAGAATTTCGATGATAATGAGGAGTCAAATAATAGTAGCTAACTCAATGCAAGGAGTGCAAACACTTCGGGTGCTTTAAAAGTATAAGCAAAGAGCAAGCGAAGTATAATAATTAGCTTGATGTATGAAGTACAATCCTTGAGGAGGCGGTGGAAGTTAAGTAACGTTTGCCTTCTCAACTTTTAAAAGAATGAGCGAAAATGAGTACTCCAATTCTCTTATTTATGTAGCAGAGGATCTCTGCACATATTCAAAGACTCTTCGAAAAGACAGTGGAAGACAATAGCTGTCAAATCTTCACTGATGGTGATTGGTTTCATCGAGAGTAGATTTTTCGTTTCATTTTTCAATAGAATACCAATTGAAAGCGGAAGCGATGAGAACCTACTTGGAGGCGACAATTAAGCAGAAGAGGAATCAATGAGCAAATTTTGTAGAGGAAAGACCTTATAAACTTTAAAGTCTGTGAATTGATTCTTGTTAAAGCTCCAACATGCATCCACTCAGTTCAAGCAGTACGAGACGTTTAAGAGATTGGTGAACAACAAGGAGGTATTTTCTTTCATCTGAGGGATCCCTAAGAACTAACAAAGATCAACACAACTTGATCGACCCCACAAAAGAGTCAGTCTTTGGCGAGTTGAAGGTGGATCAAAATTTGACTCGCACCAGGTTCTCTCCAGTAGCTGAGAGCAGTTGAAAGCCGAAGGAGCTGCATTGTAGCTAAAGTTGAAGATTAAAAGATTCATTAAAGGCAAGGAGATGTAGCATCCACAAAGACTTCGATGAGGACGTCGAAGGAATAAATGAGGGAGAATATCATAGACAAATTTATACATAGGGTGTTCGATGTAATGTTTGTGTATGTTCGTGTCTTTCAGTTTTGTTCATACTTTGCCCAACATGTAAAGGGTTTGCAGTAGACTTAACAGTCTTATTTTGGTAGACTTTTGTGGTCATTTTAGTCTTGTAATCGTTGGTTGTGTGCAGTCGTTGTGTAAAGGAAAACTTGCCCAAAAGTAAGCCATCCAGTCAGCTATTTTCAGGGTTTTTTAGCTTTGCAGAGTGGTGTAGAGTGTCAGTCAGAATAGCACCCTAGAGCTACTTGGGTGACATGACTGGATGGGCTTTTGAGATATTGGCTTGGGCTAGTTTGCTACCTTGTTTCACAATAGTGTCATGTGAGCACTTGGATCCTTTGTCACGTGATCGTTCAAAGCTTGCGGAGTTTATACTTGTAATTTGCATTACCTATCAAGTGTTTGCTGAAATGTTCAAAGCAATTTTTTGTCTGTTCAACTTTTAAGTTTTAACATCAAAATTTTTGTTCTGATAAGTTTTTGGAATGGTTATTCCAATTTCCTCCTACACCATTCACCCTGTGCTCCAGACCACTTATTTGTCTTTAATCTAAACTTTTATTGATTAAGCTCTTGCTCGGAAGAGACTTATTTGTTTACAGAACTCTTCCTTCTATTCTGGATGGCCAAATTTGAAAAGCTAAGGTTGCACATCAGTGATTCTGACTGAGTTTAAATAAACTAACCAAACATCCGAAAAAGCAAGCTGTGATGAAGCATGAAATAAAGATAGAAGGCACAACTGGTTCCTAGGCACACTCATGCAATTGAATTTTTTGACGAAGCTTTCACTTAAATATAATTTCAGAAAGTTTTGATATCAATTTAGATCTGTTTTTAATTGCCCGTGGTATCTGAAGCCACAAATAGATTGTGAAACCTGAAAATATAATACAATCCGCGAAACCATCTTAAGTCTAATTCTCAAACTGAGGCTTTGGTGAGGTTGATGTATGAGTGTGAAGCTTAGAGTAGGAAATGAATATGAAATTTCTGATTGTGAGGATGGGTCATATAGTTGCACTTGTAAAGTTGGAAGGGTTACAATCTCTGGGATTTTAGCTTAGCATGTCATAAATTAGTTCTTTAAAATAAATCAACTTTTAACTAATTCATCTGTGCTTTTCCCTCTTTTCCATCACGATATCATATATGGAGTCAAGGTTATATCCTTACTGTTTATGTTTCTCAATTTAAAGGTACTTGTGCTATGTTCATAGAATGAGTAGTATCAATTTTCTTAGGTCAATTAATAATGAATTCTATGGTGCTTTTGTCAATTTTGGTGTTTACCATAGAAAAGGTATCCAATTTTGTTGAGTTATTTGGTTCTTAAACAGGATGGTCGCATTCATTTTGTATTGCATCAGCAGGGCTAGGCATTGGAACTTGCTCTAAAACATAAAGGCTTTTTTTCTTGCAGTTATGCTACTGTTCTTGTTCAAATTAAGAATCATGGGGAGGATGCTTTCAAGCATGAATCTTATGGTGACCTCATCATGATAGAGCGCAGGATAACAGAGTCATCAAGTTTGATTATTTTAAAGGACCATCAAGGTTAAATATATTGTCTCCTCTCCCTCTTATTTTTTGTTGATAGATAATATCATAGTTTTTATTATTAAAAAGCAGCCTGTATATTATCCTTTTATTTTCTCCTTTTAATATTATTTTTAACTTAAGAAACAAATGGATTATTAATCATTAGACGGCGATCTTTCTTAATGATTAACTTTACCTCGGGATTAAGCCCGATTATACTGTATCATGAAAGGAAACATTGTGATGGAAGAATCATTATATAACTTGTGACTATTGTAACAAAAGAAATCATATGTTTAGTTGTTAGACTTAAGAAATTGTGAAGTTAGTTGGATTAAATCTTATAGTAGTGTTTTTAAAAATGCCAGGTGCCAAAAGGTACCAAGGTCTCAAAATGCTCGACATGCTAGGTGCTCGCCCGAGCAAGGCACTCCCAAATATTAAAACTTACAAAAATATTATGATTGATAAATAATTAAATATGATCACAAAAATAAAGATGGTGCAATGAATTATTCGACCTCAATATGGTAATAGTGTAATAGAGAGTCCCAACTCTTTGGTAGCAAGTTAATTGATCATGAACTCTTAAGTTCTAACTCCTAACAGAGTAACAAGGCACCACCTCAATATCATGCAACAAGTTAAGCGATGTAAGTATTACCTATAAAACGAGAAAGAGAGGATTGAGAAGATGGAGAAATAATCAACGGTTGCAGAGGAAGGTGGAACCAGCAACGGATGAAAGCTGGAGAGAGCAGCAGACATAGCTGCAATGGCGAATGGATGAAGTTGCAACGGTAGATGAAGTTGTTGAAGGTGGTGGACAGAGCATCTGAAGGTGGTAGACGAGGTTGCCAACTGTGGCGGGCGAAGTGGATGGAGCTGCAGTGGTGGATGAAGTGTACGAAGGTGGTGGACTAGCGTTAGGGTTTCACTTATGGTTTCTTTCATTGGGTCGGGTTTGCGCACGTGAGGGGGAGTGGGGTGTTAGGTTAAGTGATATTAGTTGGTTTGAATATACTAACTTACTCGCCCAATCGAACCCAGGTTTGAAGTTGACTCGATTTGGCTCGGGCGCTTGCTCGAGGTGCCTAATGCTTAGGCTCAGGCACGTGCCCGAGCGATGCTTCATTGAAACGCCTTGCCCCAAGGTGTTATGAGGCACTCGGTCTTGCCTCGCCCTAGTGCCTAGGCAAGCGCCCGACCGCTTTTTGAAAACATTGCCTCATAGTAGGATGAATAGGCCGATATTGAAGGAGTTAGTATCCAGAAAGTAAAAAAAAATAACATTGAGCTTTTTAAGAATAGCTTGCCAAAAAGGTATCCAATGTTTAAGAGGCATTAGTTTCATCATTGAAAACAGAATTCAGATTGTATGTCATTTTGGCTATATATTGGATTTGCTGGGTCATTTAAAGTAATATGAAAATGTCAAACAATGGTGACGTACATGGCAAAAATGGAAAGAGTTCTGAAATTGTTAGAAGCCACAGAACAAAAGAAAGATTTTTGAAAATGTTAGAAGCCCACAGAACAAAATTTACTTAAGCTAAAAGTGCTCTAGTCAATGAATTACCTTTTATTACTAAATAACAGTCTTTAATCTTTTGGTCATTGGATATAGTTATTGGAGATCTCTAGCTTTATACTTAAAAGATACTCTCTCTAGCATGAATGCTGTATTTCCTATTGCTCTTTCTACAAACAAATATATGTGCTATATCACACATTTCACCTGCTTACAAGAATTGATTTTCTATGTGGTCAACACTGATTTTAGAGTGAATGGGTCAAGTTTAGAGTTGATTCTGAAATATGTAACAACTTTACTGGTCATGTATTTATCCATAGTGCCATTGGAATTTGCATGCCGGATTTTTGTTGATCGTATTAAGTTAGTTTAATTTCAAAAGAAAAGCAGTTCAACTACATAAAGAATATGTAGAAGTTTTTATTCTGAGAAGAATCTCTATGGATTATTGATTGAGCATTTTCATTTATATAGGAAGTGCTGGGAAGCAAATTAAACTTTGAATTCTTTTCTATTACAATATTTTATTTTTTTAATGGTAAATCACACATTAAATACTGAGTTTAGTCATTTAATAGGTTTTTGGTGTTCATCTATATTAGTTTTATGTTTTTGAATAGGGAAGAAGGTCTCTAATCGGAAAGATGAGCTACGTGAGCTAGTGGAGCACTTCAATGTGAGTATTGAACTTGCATTCTATCATTATGCTGCATCTTAGCAATTATTTTCATGCACATGCTTTGCATTTGAATATAAGAACAATTCTCCACATTCTTTATTTCCGTTTCCTCTTCCTTCTCTGGAACCTCATGTCTCAAGAAGTTCATACTGTGCCAAAAGTTGGATATGAGAAGCATCAGCTAAGATGTTTCGTAAAAACACTCATCATCAATTCTATGAATGCTACTTTTTCTTAACGTGAACATAGGAACTGTACTGATTCTTATTACTCGGTAGTGGCTTGTTTGTGGGCTTTCTGTAGTTGTGTTCATTTTATTTGCAGTGGATATCTATGATAGCGAAATTTTGAAGCTAGTCAGGATTTAAATGAATTGCCATCCTGGCACTTTGGCTGTTTGGTTAGTTTGGGCACTAAGCCATGCTATTTAGCAAGGTTTTGAATACTGTTGGTAGTACGATGTATCAACTGGTTTATACCAGTCCCGCTAAGGACCGATATTAGACCTTGTGGTTGGGTATTGGTCTGGTATTTCTTCATTATCCTTTAGCTGGTACTGAGCAATACAGGTCAGTGTACTCACTACATGGTACACTGGTATCATACTGGTCTAGTAGATTACCTAAATGGGTGTGGCACTGAGATGTAAAACTATGATATTTAGTTCACATTTTGTCAGTCTTTAAAAGGGAAAAAGTATTGTATTGATTTGCTAATGTTCCCAGACAGATCTTAGATAAGTTACATTAGATCTGACAGACTGCACCTTCATTTCCTTCTGGATAGTATATTGTAAACTTTCCTGCAGAAACAATTTTATATTTCTATCGTCTTGTTGTTTGCCCTGATTCTAATTCATATGTTTAGAGTCAATTTACAATCTGTTCACACTCTTCTGTATTGGTTCTTGAAACAATGATACTGTCACATGCTAAAAAAACAAGTGGGTAATGGTTCAGAATCTCCTTTATTGCTGAGCTCCATGGATGAAGATTTGTGTCTGTTTAATGCTTGACAAGCTGTGAGTTCAGAATAAAGACAAATGAGGAGACAGTGGATCTCCTTAATGGACTCCAGGGAACGGTGGGAAGGGCATGTTTTGCCATTAATATGAATCAAATATGACGATGTATGTGTTTTATTATCTTGGACACCTAATTGTTACGAAACCCCAACCTCAGCATCAGTTGATACTTGAATGGCTGTTCAACCTTATCATAGGCCCTAGAAATATCCAATTTAGCTGCTGGGAATTGGGATCTCTTCTGCATTTAGACTTTAAGTTCATTGCATGAAAGAAATCCAAAAAACAATTAAATAATCAGCAGCGATTAACCACCTGGAATGAATGCCTTGTGTGTCATCTATAGTACCAGACTATCAGGAACTAGAGTTTTTAGTCTATTTGCAGGAGCTCTCATAATTAGCTTCAACACTACATTATAAATGTATAAGTTGATGTAGGTTTGAGGATTTTTTTGTCCCAGGAACTAACAAATGAATTATTTAAAGTTCAAACATGTCTTGTTGGTTCATAATGCTAGGAGAAGAGTTAATTATAACCTTTGAATTGTCTTCCAAAAGGTCTGGGAAAATCTCTGTCATTTTATCTTGGCTTGGAGTGTTGGATGGATGTATATGCTGCAAAGTAGCGAAAGATTTCTCCTTTTCAGAAGTTCATTATATCTTTTTATTTTGATTCTATTCTTCCTTGGCTTGCTTTAACATTGAAAAAAAAATTGTATTTTTTAATTTTTATCACCCTCATGAAACAAAACCTTGATATCATACACTTCTCCACATAGTAACCTAGTGCATGTATAGGCGGAGTTCTACATCCAATTATTCATTGTTGCACTGGAATTTTATGGGGTATTTTCTCATATAGTTTGCTTGATGAGTAGTTTCAACAAAATTGGATGCTATTTTTCAGTGCTTAACAGCATAAGTAGGTAATGGTGTAAAATTTTACTGGTGTTGCCCATGCGCTAATGGTCTAACATTTTGCTGGTGTTACCCGAAAGTGGTTATAGACTTGGACACATTAATTATTTGTAACAAGATGTGAGCTAAAATGTAGTCTTAATATATCTTAAGCTGTTTGTTTAAGTTGATGTTCCATATATTTGTGGAAGATGGCCACCAGTCTCCTACTTGTGATGATGCTTATGCTAACTTTAGCTAAGCAACACTCAAGCAGTATAAAAAGGAAAGAAATGTCATATGCTCTAAGAAACAGGTGACTTTTTACTCTATTGATGTGGAACATGTGCTTTCATATAGTTTGCAAAAAAGAAATAAGCAGAATTATCTATTACTTGGCATGAAGTATTCTGTGTTCTTCATGAATTTTACAGTGTTGTGTGTGTTATTTACTTGTACACTTCAATGAAAATCAATATAAAATGTTTGATTGCTAAAACATTTTTGGATTCCATGTGAGGATTACTTGTACACTTCAATGAAAACCAATATAAAATGTTTGATTACTTGTACATTTTTGGAGGGATGCCAATGTTAACAGATGCACAATAGGTTGATCTAATCATGTATATGCTTACATGAACGTGAATTGATGACCAATTTTTTTTACCTTGCTCAGATCTGATTAAGCCACTTTTGTGCTGCTTCTGTTTGGTTGGAAAATAAAAATTTTTTGGTTAGTAGTCCATATTGGTATTAAAAGTTTATATTGACTGTACCTTGTCTGAAATGCAGGAACCAAAATTAGTGGTTATCAAATTTCTTGCATGAGAGAGATTTTGATGGTGACCAAAATAATTGGTAGAACTCTTGTGTTGGTTAAGTAATCCATGTTCCATGAAACACTTCCAATTTAGCTTGAAAAGAATAGAAAGCTCGGCTTGGTCTGAATGACTCACTGTTTGATACAACTTTCTAGCATGCAGACTTTCTTTTTTTATGTAATAGTTAGGAGAAAGAAAGATTCTAGATACTGGATACTGACCTTGTATTAGTCTTTGTACTTCCATATAGACATATATTGGTTAGGAGAAAAGGGATTAAATCCTGGATAATGGTTATGTATCTGTCCCCTCTTGATCTGTTGTGAAATGTTGGTATAACATAGTATACTTCAGTATATCACTAGAAAAACCATCAAATATCACTTGAAAAATCAATATACTTTGATATGTTATGCTATATTGCATAAAGGGTTGCAATATATGGTTGGTAGACCTGCTAGTTGGCACATTGCAATATATGAATTCATGATTAGAAAAAACATATAACCGGTTGCCTCTTTCCTTCAGTTTCTGTTCAGACTATTGCTATGAATGTTAACCAGGAAATCTTATCCTGTAATCTTGCTGATGATCTTTCAGTTAAGCCATTCCATGGTTGTATGCTTTGATGGCTTGTTTTGAAAATCTCATTTGTATAATATGGGTAATAATTTGTTCATGAATGCTTATGTTTTACACTTATGTGACAAATTATAATTCTTGCAGATTGATGTGGAAAATCCGTGTGTCATAATGAGCCAAGACAAAAGCAGAGAGTTCTTGCATTCTGGGAGTGATAAAGACAAATTTAAGGTGAATATTGTATTTAACTTTGGTGAATAATATTGTATTTAATTTGAGTGAATATTTGTACCTTGACTGTTAGTGCCAAGAGTTCGTTTGAAGTTTTTCTTTTAAGATTTTGTTTATTTATGTAAAAGCATATATTGCTTTAGATTTAAGGAACAAATAAACTGCAACCTTGTGATAGTTTTTGTGATGATTCTGTTCCACTAGCTATTTTAATTTCTTCTTTCAAGTGTTCTATAAACATATACTTTTTGCACAGTTCTTTTTCAAAGCGACACTTCTTCAACAAGTCAGTGAGCTTCTACAGAATATCAGGACTGAGCTGTCTGCTGCAAATGAGATTGTTGATGAACTAGAGTCATCAATAAGGCCCATTATTAGGGAACTCGATGAGTTGCGTAACAAGATCAAGGCTATGGAGCATGTAGAAGAAATTGCTCAAGAAGTGCAACATTTGAAAAAAAAGTTGGCATGGTCATGGGTATATGATGTTGACAGGGAAATCCAGGAGCAAAATGTCAAACTTGAAGTGCTTAAAGAACGTATTCCCACTTGTCAAACAAGAATTGACAAATATATGGTAAGCTATATACTGACTGTAACCTTGTGTTCTTTGACTTATCAGGCATCATACTAGTGTGTTGATCTATTGACTTACTTTATCTAACCCCTGATATATCCTTCACCTTCTTGGTTAGCTTATAATGTCATACAAAATTCTTCACATAGGACAACATCAGACAAAATTTATTCTGTTAATATTTTCTTAAAGCATATTGCCTTATTGTTCTTGCAGGCAGAATTTTGTCATGTTTGATAGCCTTCTTTTTCTGCCATTTAATAAACTTAAACTAAGATGTGATTTCTGTGTTTGGGAATGGTATTAAATTTCCCATTTTGGTTGACTTGAGAGGAGACCAAAAGCTGTTAGGGATTTGTTTCTTAGATGCTACACTATTTCATATGTAATCTCCAGTGATTTAAAAGGCGCTCGGGGGAGGCGAAGCGAGGCCCGAGCGCCTCATATGAGGCCCAGGCGGTGTGCTTCAATGAGACGCCGCCTGGGCGCTCTCCCAAGCCCAGGCGTTGGGCGCTTTGGGTGAGTGCTCAGTTGATATAAGGCAACCAAAGAAATGTGCAGCTTTTGAGGTGCACGTGACCTCGACTCCCAACCCTAGCATGTGCTTTCTCCTTTTGCCTCCTCCGTCGATGATTTTTGACACTTCCTCCGACGTCGGTGCTTTTTGCCACTGCCTCCGCCGTAGACGCAGCGAACCGAGTCTTCCTTTGTTGCCGATCGAGTCTCCTCAGCTTTCGTTGTTGTTTGCTGTCGCTACCGCTACTATCGTTGTTGTCCATTGCTGTCCACTGTTGTTGTCCGCAGCTTTCGCCGCTGCTGCTACTACCATTCGTAGCATTGCTGCTGCTATATTAGATTAATCCTTCGCCGTTGCTGCTATCAGCTTCTCACTGTTGTTTCTCTTCCCACTTTCCATTGTCAGTGACTTTTTCTCTTTACTATTAACAGTTCTATTCTGCCATTCTAACTAATGTTAACAGTAAATAATATACTATTAATAGTAGATTTTCTCCCCTTTCCTCCCCCTCTAACTATTGTTAGCAGTAAGTAATATACTGTTAACGGTAGATTTTTTAATTTAATATCATATTTTTTAAATAATTATATTTATTATATTATATATTATTTATATTTTAATATTTCAGAGTCTCGCTTTGCTCGAGCGAGTGCCTATCGTCTTGAGCATTTTAGGGCCTTGGTGCCTTTTGACTCCTAGCGTTTTTTAAATCATTGGTAACTCCAAGTTATATATTCAATTGTTGTATGATTTAAGGCAAGGTTCGCGGTACCGGTCCATACCGGTGTACCGAGATTTGGCTGGTACGGTATGGTATGTCAGTACAGCTCGGTACACCTGTGCATATTGAGCGGTACAAATAAATAATATTTTAATGATTAAAAAAATATTATTTTTTTAATACCTGAAAAATTAGAAAAAGAAAGTTGGATTAGGGTTTGTAAGATAGACATTGGTATAGATTCAACATAATCAATGTAAATTAGGCAAAAATAATATTACATATCTTTTTCGAGCTTTGAGGAACCGTTTTGAGAAAGTGAGAGAGTTTGAGAAAGAGAGTGTGTGAAGTGAAATGAGAGAAGAGTGAGTTTAAATAGAGTTAGAAAGAGTTTTTTGATCGTTACAAGGTCTATAACGGTCGATTTTGACCTTTTATAGGGTCAGTAACGGTTGTGTTCGACTGTTACCGAGTGGTATCGGCCGATTTTACCCATTATACTTATGTAACGGTTGATTCCAACCGTTATATACCATGTAACGGTTGGTACCGCCCGGTATTGGGTGGTCCGTGTACTGATAAATCATCGGACCGGTACATACCGTCCATACTGGGTGGTATAGGGTGGTACGGAAAACCTTCATTGAAGGTAGTTTACATCAAATGAGGTTGTGCTAAACGCATATTCTGGCTAATCTTTCCCAGGCTAGGGCCGTCTGACATCTATGGCTCAAATTAAGATGCCATTGTTTGGGTCTAGTGAGACCGTGGCTTAATTGACTCCATTTAAGGTTCTAATCATGCCCAATGTGCGCTATAACAAAATAAAGCCATTGTAAGCCTCTTTGGGGTTTGGGCATCACTTGATATATATTTTCTGTGTTATTCCTGCAATAAGAACTTTGGTGTTCTTCTAAATTTGCTTGTGAGAGGTTTCTTCTCGTATGAAGCTAGAGAAGCACTAGTTAAATGGTGTAATCTCCCTGCTTTTATTTATCACTAAAGGGCAATTTTCACTTAGTCTGGATTATTACTTGAACATTGGACATGTTTTTTTTAATTTTTTAACTTTGTGGTTGATTTAGGTGCTTCAAAGGGTTAGTTTTCTAGTTGCATTTGATTTTGATAAGATCTGAATCTACAAGGTCACACACTTATTTTGGTTGGTTTGGCTGTGGTGTGCTAGTTATTACAGGTGTGTGCTTTAACTTTATCAGCAGCAAAAGAACCAGAGTGGTCTTTCTCCCAAAGAAGTCGCCGAGTGCAAGGAAAGTTAGGGAAATGGTAAACAAGTAGCAAATAATTATAAAAGAAAAATGGATATGAATCTGGAGGAATTGGAGGTGAATCATCACCAAGGAAAAGAGGAAGAAAGGAGAATCATCACCTCTGTCTTTTTTTCCTCAGTTGATTGTTGCATTCATAACCACAGTTGTGGAAGAGCACGAGTCTGCTGTAGCTGTTAATATATAAAATTAGTCGAATATTTCTAAAGTAGGATGAGTAAAAAAAATACATTTCTTTCATTTTTAATTTGTCATTGTGAGGCAACTCGTTTTGGCTATTTCAACAATAATTTTATAGTTCTATTTCTGGTTTTTTTTCTATCTAGTGATTGTCACTCAAGGTGTTTTAGCTGATAAATATTTATGTTTGTTGAAATGTATCGTGTTTTTGCAAAATATTATGTGCTCACTTAATTTTATTATTTCTGGAAGATTTCGTTGACATTGTTTTTCCTGGTTATCCTTGTTAGGCTATTGTGGATGAGTTGAAGAGCTTACTTACTTCTAAGAAAGCTGAAATAGCACACTTAATGGAGAAGACTTCAGAAGCGAGAAAAATGAAGGATGACCTGCAGCACTGCCTTTCAGCAGTATGCAATTATTTTTTATTGATCATTGATTTATTGTTGGTTAAGTTGTAGACGCTGTAGCAAGTTTTTTCTCTCCTCTAGTTGGTTTCTTTAGGTTGACTGGGGATTTGATGGGTTAATTTTAATAAGGTTCTTGACCTTGCTGTTATCTTGTTGGTATGATGACTAAGTATTTAGCAATAAAAGACTACAACGATGGTAATGAGACTTTGATCCAAACTATTCGGGGTTGCACATTTTCCATCTTTTGTGTTGGACTGAGAGATCTTCTGTTTCTAATCTGGATGCTGTGCCTTTTCTGTTATATAAATTTCTTTTGTTACACTTCAAGATTCTGGCATTCTAATTGATGTAAATTTGTTTAATGCACTTGGCTACGATAATCTTTCTCATTTTTTATTTCTTTTTTATGCTAGTTTTATGTAAGTTGTCATGACATTAACCTGCAGTTCCAAAATGCTTTGTAATTGTTACATACTTCTTAGCTAAGATAAAGTTTATCCAAACATACTTAATTGGAACCACATTGATTAGAATTGAAACATCTTCAAGATTGACTATCCTATTCTTTTATTTTGATTGCGCTTAGATGGTAAGGGGTACTCTTGTGAAGTGCACACTTAATAACTTAAATGATAAGGGATACTCTTGTGAATAATCTTTTGCACAAGGTTTGCAATTTCGACCTGTACCGCCCGATACGGGCAGTACATACCGGTCCGCCAGGTTATCGGTACGCGGACCGCCCGCTACCGGGCGGTTCCGTCAAAAATCGGCCGTCGGCGGCCGATTTTGAAAGAAATCGATCGTCGGCGGTCGATTGAGTGAGAAATTGACTGTCGGTGGTACATTGAGGAAGAAAAAGGGAAGAAGAAGAGGAAAAGAAAAAAAAGAAGAAGAGGGGAATAAAGAATACCTCGCCAGCGCCGTCCTCGCCCGCCTGCCGTCGCCGCCCTCGGGTCGCCTGCGCGCGGTCGTCGCCCGCGGGTCACCCGCGGCCGCGACCGCTTTTTCTCCCGCGCGAGGAGACAGATCGAGGCGACGTCGCCCCCCTTTTCTTTCTTTTTTTTAATATTTTTAATATTATATTATAAAAATATTATATTATATTTTAATACCGGGCAGTACGCACTGTGCATACCGCCCGGTACAGGTCCCATACCAGTACCGATAATATGTCGGTACACTGGTACGGACCGGTAAGTAAAACCTTGCTTTTGCATATGTTCTACATTAACAGTCCTCTTAGCCCTTGCAATTGTACACAAGAAAGGCTGGTCTCTGCTGAATGAGTGCGATCATATTTTTTCATATTTCTTCTTCCCAAGTATTTCTTAGCATCTTCGCCCCCTTAAGCAGAGGCTAAGTTATTGCTCTTTTTATATAGGTAGGCTAATCAAGTCTTTTAGCCTCCTCCTATGCTAGGAAGACGAAACTGGATCATTCCTAGGAGGATGATGTACCTTATGATTTGCTTGCTTTACTTCTAAAGGAACCATTTAGTTCGACCACAAACATGCAACATAAAGGAAAATAGGAAATAATATATTTTCTTTTTAATCCTTTTCAACTTCTCATGTATTCAAAAGGAAATCATATGAATATATCATTAAAATATGGTTTTGAATGTTTGTTTGGTGCCAGTATCAGTAATCTACTATTTTAGTACAGTACCAGTGGACCATGCGGTATACTGACCCATACCAATCCAGTACCAACATACAAAATAATAAAACATACCGATTGGTACCAGACTGCAAAGTCTGTCTGATACTGGTCGGTGTGCACTGTACTGATCGGTATATGAAACCTTGCATCAAACATCATGTGCTTGCTTCTTCTTGTACTATTTTTCGTTCATACCTTATATCACATGATAGCTTTTCTAGGTGCTGCATTCATCTGTGTGTTTGGAATCCTGGTAAAGTTGAGCTTTACCAGTCATGATACCTTGGATCTGCTCTGATGCCACAATCTTGGTAAAATATATTCTAACCTGTTTACTTTTGTAGGCTAGAAAAGACAAGCTTGAGCTTGAGGGGGAGCATTCTCGAGAAAATAACATGGTTAGGAAACTGACTCATCGTGTAAAGTTGCTTGAGCAGCAAATTCATGATATTAAGGAGCAATATACGAGAAATACACAGGTTTGCATATATGTAATTCTTATACATTGCTCATACTTTTTTGTTATCAAATGAATACATCCACTTTAAATTATCATAAAATTTCATATTGGATGTCCTTCTGGGGTATAACTTCATACTCATGCTTTATGTGTCCAAAAGCTTTTAGTGTAGATTTTATGCTGAAACATGGGCGGCGTTGATATACTGGGATATCATGTAACTGAAAGTAACTACCACTGATGCATTAGAATAGAGTAATATGTGTCACTTAAGTTAGATAGTTCAGCACTTAAATTTAGATATTTTAAATATTTTATTCTTGTTAAATTGTACACAATATATCAAATAACTTCATTTTTAGTTTTTTATTTGAATTTAAATCTCTAGTCATTGCTAAATTTTTATTAATTTGTGCATTGTTTAAAGTTGTATACATAATTATGTATATACTAGTGTAAACATGTCATTATAAGTAGTTCGTAGACATAAAATTGGTCTATACCCACAACCTTTTGTTGGTTGTAATTTTGACCCATTGTATTGGTTATGTAGATGCAAGCACCTCCCGTGCTGTCATAGCTGTTACATGTCTGTTTGGTATTTGCTTTTCACTTTTTCATCTTGTTGAGACATGCAGAGTCTGGTTACTGCTGATGTCAGGTATTGAAGCTTTTCATATATATATTTTTGTTAATATTGCAAATCAGACTGGATCTGCCTATGACTAATAACTTAGTATACAAGGTGTTTGCAGCCGCTGAAACTGAAAATTGTCCTTGCTGTAATGATTCAAGGACCAAAATTGGATGAAATCTAGGTCATCAATCATCTATGTTAAACCCTTTGATTATACATTCAATGAAATCAATCAGTACTGGGGTAAGGACACCATTATAACAACAAATTCATCTATCACAAGCTTCATTGATCAATGAAAGCATCTGCATAAACAAGTATATTTTGGAGCCTTGTGAGTTACTTGTTATGATGTTCTAAATTTGTTGATTGTCAAAGGGATTCATAGCATGGGCAGTTTCATCCATGTATTTTTGTTGCTTTGTTAATAGCTGAAATCATATATTATGTGCATGATTTTGTTAGCTGAAAGTAGGCCAACTTTAATTCTTTGACAATCTTTGCATATATATCATTGCTTTTTGGAAATATGGAGCTAGCATCAAATATGGCATCTGTAACTTTGTATGATTTTCAATCTAAGGCTGAGGTGTCCAAGATTGAAGAACAAATGAAGAAACTTCTAAATGAGGTTGATATAGCTCATACAAATTTTACAAGGTTATTAAATTTTGATGTTTCCTATTTGGTGTTTGGACTTGTAATTGTGGTTAAGAGTTATGTTTTTTAGGTTGTTGTTCTTTACACTTAATTTTTCTGTAGTTGGTTTCAGGTTGCAGGAGGAAGAATTAGCTATATCAGAGAAGTTATCAATTGCTAGAAATGCTACGAATGAGATATCTAAAGAGGTAAGACTGTCGCAATAAAGATTCCAATTTTCCTTTGGTTCATACATAAATGTTTATTGGTTTTCAGCCTTGTTTTTTCTGGGATGTGTCTCCTTGAACATATTGGTTCTGGGAGGTGTCTCATTGGACAGTAAACTGCATAATCTGCCTACCTAAATATATATGCAACCAAAATTTTTCCCCCAGTAAAAGATGGATAGAGGACTCATGGCCTGAAGAAACAGGGGAGGGAGCAGGGAGGAAGTTTTTTGGTTTTAGTGTGTACGTGAACGAGCAAACTAGTGCGAGGGAAGATAGTGAGAACTTAGTTGGCAATGGTATAGGCAAAAGTTGTTGGGCTTTCATTTTAGAGATCCTGTAGTTCCTCTTTTTTGCAAAGACATCAGTATATATTTAGAATTTCCTTGTCTACGTGTAGGGAGTTTGTTTTGACGTGCTAGCTTCATAAGATATTGTGGCACTTCATGGTGCTTGACAAATATTCATATAAAATTAGGTTAAAGATGCTTTATATATTACGCTGGTTGCCACAAAAGGGAAAAAAAAGCAATTTAGGTGCTCACCCATCTTCTGGGAGCATCTCTTCCCTTTTCTTAGGAGCCAATTACATGAATGTTAGAAGTTTGGCTTAATGTGAGGGTCTGCTGAGGATCAACATGGAGTTAACTTACATTTTTGTGGTCTGATCGATCATAATATTATTAGTAATGGATATTTTCTTCTTTTATTTTTCGCTTATCTTCTAACAATCCGAGTTCTTACAGCATTAGGTAAGTTAATGTAGTACATAATGTGACTTAAGTTATGTCTCTCAGACATTCTCTTTCTCTTGGCACTTGACACTTCAATGTGCACATATAATATCTGCTACTATATGCAGCTATATGAGAAACCCATGTTTATAACTATGATGGGATTTGAAAATTGTTTCAACAACCTGTTGAATTAGTATGGTACCTGAGAAACTGGGAAGAATACAAACTGTAATCCTTGGTATTTTTGATTAAGATCATAAAAGAAATAAAATGATTTGTATACCGACTGGTACTCATCAACATTTAGCCACCAGTGCTTGGTTGGACCCGTAAATACTGCTTGGTGCTTACGAATTTGACTGGTATTTTAAAGTATAAACCAATAATGGAACATCCGTTCCGTGAAGGTAGAAGTCCAATAAAAGGGAAATATTTCTTTCTTAAATTATAAAGCTCAAGCAGTTAGAGCAGTTCATGTCAAAATGGCGGTTGCATCTCTTTCTTGTCGCCTCTGTTTGTCTTGGTTTTTTTAGGTCTATCTTCATTAGTTTGTTGTATTTTTTTGGTCCATGCATTGGCTATCTAAGAATTTTAGCTGATGTTTGCAGATTGATGAAAATGAAAGAAAATATCGTGAGTTACATTCACAAATACGTGAGCTTCAGCAGCGCCAAACAAACAGAGTATGATTTATTTAACCATGTTATTACTAGTTGGCTAATAGATGCATCTTTTAGTTGGTAATCATTTATTGTGTTCAGGTAACAGCTTTTGGTGGAGAAAAGGTGCTTAGGCTTTTAAAATCTATTGAAAGACATCATGACAAATTCAAAAGCCCCCCTGTTGGTCCAATTGGAGCTCATGTTGTATGTGGAGCCCACCAATTGATTCTTTTTCTTTTCAAGCTTAACTATTACACAGTGATATATGGCTAACATTCTCATTTGATTTCAATATAAATACTTTTCCAGCAATTGAAATTGTAATTTCATGACACAGACATTGGTTAATGGTGACGTATGGGCTTTAGCGGTTGACTGTGCCATCGGGAAGTTATTAGATGCTTTTATAGTCACCAACCATAAGGATTCACTTCTTTTACGAGCTTCTTCTAGAGAAGCAAACTACCGCGACCTTCAGATCATCATCTATGACTTTTCAAGACCATGGTAATCAAATTTTCCTTTTGTTAGATTAGTTTTATATATATACACACACACACACTCTATCCTTGTGCAGCATGTAAGAGTAAAAAGGAGTCATTTCTTGTTTACTTATTATATGCAGGCTACAAATTCCGAACAACTCACTTCCTGTGACAGATCATCCTACTACTTTATCTGTTTTACACACTGAGAATCCTACTGTATTCAACGTGTTGGTAGATATGGTTAGTATATTTTTGGAATTTTGATGTATTGTTGTTAGTCTTCTGTAACCTTAGACGCTGTGGTTCTGCCATGTGAAGAGTGCCTTAACTGCTTTATTATATTTTTGCATCTCACTAAATTACATGCTATTATTTTTGTATTAGATGTTTTATTATGTTTTCCCAAGTAACCTAGAACCATATTTCAAAATCTAGTCTCATCTCAAAAACTTTCATAGTATTCTTTTAGTGAGAAAGCAAGCTTCATAGGATGGTTGGCTCCAACATGTTTAGAAAGGTAGTTTTTATTTAAAGGAACTGCTTTTGTTGATAGTGGTTTATGTGTAAAAGAACAGCTATGGATTGTTGTGGTTCTGCCTCATTCAAACTGCTATCTGGGCAGTGATTTTTTTGAGATATAATCCTGGGCAGTGATTTCTGTGTTAACCACAAAAGGCTGCCTAAAGAATTGTTGCTAAGGTGAGGCTAATCTCGGATATATATATTTCAGAAGAAGGCTTTTTAAAGAAACAAAAATTTATGTTTCAGTTGTCAAGTGATTTATTACATTCAAGTTTTTGATGCTAATGCCATCCTAATATCTATTAGATGTTACTTGGGTAGAGACAAACAATACTTTAGTGCATGTGGGTGCATTGCATGTTCGAAGCTCAGTTATTTATGAGATGAAAACTGAATGATGGATTTGAACACAACTTGTGATATGGCCCCAAAGAAATATTAGTATACTATTATCAGAGAGGATGATTTCTCGATTCATTCCATACTCAAAATGGTTCATTTTGTGGAGGATGCAACCATAATTACACTGTTTTGACTTGTAGAGACGAACAATACTTTAGTGCATGTGGGTGCATTGCATGTTCTAAGCTCAGTTTTTATGAGATGAAAACTGAATGATAGATTTGAACACAATTCTGTGATATGGCCCCAAAGAAAATATTAGTATACTATTATCAGAGAGGATGATTTCTAGATTCATTCCACACTCAAAATGGTTCATTTTGTGGAGGATGCAACCACAATTACTCTTATTTGAGTTGTAGAGACGTACAATACTTTAGTGCATGTGGGTGCATTGCATGTTCTAAGCTCAGTTTTTATGAGATGAAAACTGAATGATGGATTTGAACACAATTTCTGTGATATGGCCCCTAAGAAAATATTAGTATACTACTATCAGAGAGGAAGGTTTCTAGATTCATTCCATACATCAAAATGGTTAATTTTGTGGAGGATGCAACCATAATTACACTCTTTGTTTTGACTTTTGTGTTTATGATCTGAAAGAAGCTGATGTTTTCACTTGTGTCCATTCCTGATTGAAACCAATTGTTTCTCCATAGTCCATACTATTCACAGATTAAGTTGTCTTCATGTCATTTGTCATTGGTATTTGACTACAAATGCATGGTAAATACTACAGTTACGTGTTAGTACTTGCTTAGTGGATTGCTCAACTCATAATTGATCATGGATCTGATCATTTTGCTCTTTGTCAGTGCTTTTCATCTTCTTGTACGCTTGCACGTGTTTGCCCGACTCTTGTTCAGGAATGGTCATTATGGTTCTCTTTTCGTATGTACTGAGAAAATGTCTTATGGTCAATTTTCTTCCTTGGTGCAGGGTAGTGCTGAAAGGCAAGTTCTTGTTCAAGACTATGAAGTTGGCAAATCAGTTGCATTTGACCAGCGAATCCAAAATCTGAAGGAAGTATACACTTCTGATGGATATAAGATGTAATCTTTCATTGTTGTGGCACATTTTTGTTTCTTTACACTTTTCCTTTTCCTGCAGTTTTTATTGCTATTAATGTGAGTTAAGAAAAATGAACCATCACACATTTTCTCTCATAGTATTTTCCAAACATTAGTGTAGATTGCTGTGACTGTGACAATCATTTTTCTGGTGAGACAGGTTTTCCAGAGGTTCTGTGCAGACTACCCTCCCTCCGCCTAGAAGAGGTAGGACTGGTCGTCTATGCAGTGCAGTTGACGACCAAATATACTCTATTCAAAATGAAGCCTCTAAGGTCAAAGGACATGTTCAAGAATGCAAAGGCAGGAAAAGGGTTTCTGAGGAAGCACTCCGTGATATGGAAGGCCAATTACATAGTGCTAAGGTATTAATTCTTTTCTGATCTGATAGGTAGTGCTGTCTCTAATGTATTTCATTTGTTCCCACAGAAGCGACGAGTAAGTGAAGAAAGAATTTTGACATCTAAGCAAATTGCATTGCAAGGCATGAAGGATGCTTATGCTGCTGAGCAAAATGTTGCTGCCTCTGAAACAAATGTTGAGGAACTTCTTAAAGAAATTTCAGTATGTTGCAAGTTTCAATTTCAACTAATGGTTTATCACTTTGTTGTCTAACTGAATTTTCCATTTGGGATTCATTGTATCTTGCCTGTTGTCTTTTTTTTCTTTTTCTAGCAAACAAAAGTTGAGATACAGGGGAAGGAATTGATACTAGAGAAAATCAGGGTTAAGATGACTGCTGCAGAAGAAAAAGCCAATGATCTCAAAGTTTCGTTCAAGAACTTGTCCGGTACGCCGGAAAAACTGTTCATCTTTGATGTCCTTTGATTATTTGCTCCAAATAAAGGGCCATTAACATGCAAATTTAAGGAGAAAATCGACACATTGGCTTTTTTAGCCTAATTTGATATGAAGGAAACAGAATCAACATTATAAGATGTTAAATAAAGGAAAACAATAGCTTTATGTTACAAAGTTGTCCTTGATTTATAATGATATATAAAGCAAACACAACTAATTTTCAGTATTAATCAGACTTCACTAGTAATTTTCAGTACTACTCAGACTTATGCTTGGAAATCAAAATTCTTTGCGTTATAGTTACAATGTATGTTTATTAGTCCATATGAAAAAAGTTTAGTGATCACATTACATAACACCACATGTCTTACTATGTACAAGCTGTTTATATTCTTTCTGATAGTAGCTATAGGTCTCTCACTGAGCATGGATTATTTCTGTTCATGCTGTACCACACCATCAGAGTTGCATTTCATTCTAGCAACATCCTGACATGTTAAATAACTTGCTCATACATGTAATCCATGTGATGCATATTAGATGTCTTGCCAATGCACATGTGTGCTCATGCACCTATTTTGCTAACGTGTCTTGGCATGTGTTAGCATGAATGTTTCAGTGTTTCTTCCTATGATCTAATCTAGGAATTGGATCTCAGATAGTAACCCTGCACCAGTCCTATTTTAAATTGGCATGGTAAATTGTATGGTAGACCTGGTATATCATTTAAACCTATGAAATATTTGTTGAAATTCTGGTATGCCTCTATTGGGTTCAATATCTTGTGTACTTATATGTGGTAGGATCAGAAGGGTTTGGCTGGTATTCTTGTTGTACGACTGTGTTCTTGTCCATCAAACAACTTAATTTGCAATAGGCCTTTGTTTTTTTCTGCATTTCTTGGGAGAGACTTTCATATCTCATTCATTTCCTTTAACATGATTAGAGTTATATAACTTTCTATACCATCACATTAACCTTACTTTCATAATTTAAAACATATTCTTACAGTAAGTTAGAATAGCTCACATATGGAATCTCTTCTCAACCAGCCACGCCAAATCAGATCATTATTTGGGATAGAAATAGCTCTTATATGGAGATTTGTCTTAAAAATAGTTCAAAGCATTTTTTCTGGTTTAATATCTTTGTGAAGATCTAATAATCGTTCTTGATTTTCTTGTACCTTAACATCCTGTTTCATAAATGAAGGAACACATACCTGTTATGAATGTATTACATGATGTTGATTTATTTACCTCTATGCCTCTTTTTTATGAGCATGGGTTGCAATAAACAATGATATTAAAGCTCTATTTCAAACTATGTTGAATGCAATTCAGATTTGGCAAAAGAAGATATTGATGCCATTGAAAAAGCAGAGCAAGAATTATTGTCTACTGAAGAAAAGTTACAGTCAGCAGAAGCAGTATGTTTCCCTTTTGCTTGACTCACATCAAGCACAAAACTGTAAATTCTTAGTTAGCTGATGTTTCTTCTCTCAGGAGAAAGTTCATTATGAAGGGGTCATGCATAATAAAGTACTACATGATATCAAGGAAGCAGAGGCAGAATGTGAAAAACTCCAAGAGAAACGGCAGGTTATTAGCTTCATCAACTTGATTGCTGCTTAAATGTTTAGTGATGGATTCCATTTTACTCAAACTTTATTAAGTTTGATTAGATAACTCTATGACAAAAAAAAGTGAAAAAATAAGGTTGGATCAATTTTTTATAGAATGAATAAAATACTTTTAACCTTGGTAGTATGCTCTTAAGATCCTTCTTACTTGGGTTGGAGTCTCATAACAGTATTTAATCTATAATTTTGAAGAATTTGATGTTTACTTTTGTACATCAAATATTGTCTTGTGCCTCCTTTAGAAAGTTGACATTTAAAGATGTATTGATGGACACTAATCTCAGATTGTATTTTAGAATACTAATGGATGACAAATAAGGGCTACCACTTTAATTGGTCTCTCTTGTTTGTTCTTTGTCAAACAAAATTGTCATGTGAAATGTTCATGAAATACATTATTTGTGAACCACCAGGAAAATTTTAGGAAGGCATCCATCATTTGTCATGAGTGTGAAATGGAAGCCTTGGGAGGCTTTGCTGGGTCTACTCCTGAGCAACTAAGTGCCCAGTTAAGCAGATTGAAACAAAGGCTCCAGAATGAGAGCCAAAGGTCTCATATGTACTTTCTTTCAATATAAATATTTTTAATACCTTAAAGAGGAGTAATAGTTCAGTTAGTTTCTCTTGCAGATACACTGAATCGATTGATGATCTTAGAGCATTGTACGATAAAAAGGAGCGTAAAATTTTGAAGAAACGACAAACCTATGCCGCACTCCGTGAGAAGTTAAATGTACACTCCATTTTATGTAGCTGGAATTTGTTCTGGGATCTTCTTTTTTCTTATGTAGCTCTTTTGTTGTGCATATTATTGTTAATCATATGCTTTTGAACTTTTTCTGGAGGAATTCATTCAAAGACTAGTAATCTGTTTGGTACTCATCACGGAAAAGTGTTGCGGAAAAAAAAAAGCTAGGGCCATGATAGAAATTTAAAAAGAAAATGAGATCATTGTCTGTGCCCCTGGATCGTTTAAGCAGAAAGAAATAACTCTCTCTAGTTATGTTCTCACTTTCAGTGGTTCCTAATTCTCCTAAATTTTCTAACCGTAAATATCAAATTCTTATGTTTATGTTTTCTCTACTTTTCTCATCCCAAATGGTCTAATGGTGTTCGAATTTTATTGTATGCCTTTGCAAATATTTGTTTTTTCCTTAAATGTTGCTTAGATTGTATGATAAGGAAGTGATCCTGGGCAAAAATCATCACATGGATTGATATTCAAGGGTTCAGATCTAAGAAGTACGGACACATACTTTTGGTGGACAAGCCGGTGTCCGACATGTGTCAGACATAGGGACACATGTCAGACACTCGCGTGCCGTGTTGTGCTTATATGGCCCTCACATGAGGGCCATATGCTTCGTAAGAAAAGAAATATAGAGATCATTGCAAAGAAACATCTATCAATTCTATCTGAAGATTGTTAAATACTATTTGATGATTTTTGTTTTTTCAACCTATACAATGATATTCATTTGCTCACATAATTGTTTATAAAATTTAAGTATAAATACTATAATATTCATGTTAATCAAATATTATATCTACATATATATAAAAAAACACGTGTCCTCACCTTATCTGTGTCCTAATTTTTTTTAAAAACGATGTATCACTGTGTCCGTGTTGTGTTGTGTCCGTGCTTATTAGGTGCAGATGTTAACCAAAATCCTTTTAGTTTTACTACTATGGTTTCGTGAGGAACTTTGTTCTTGAGATAACTGTTGCTTGGCTGTACTGCTATGCACTGGCTTTTCAGTTTATGTTTGATTTGTTAGTACCTTATCGACCGAGCAATGCTTATCCATCAGCTTGCTTTACCTTGACTATCAATGAAGTGTTCCATAAAGGTCATTTTATGAATTAAATTTTCACTCGGTAATTAAAATTTTCTTTGGACTATATCCTTGGTTGTCGAAGAAAGTTATGGAACCTAATATTGGCTGCCTTGCTAGTTTCCCAGGTTAATATACATGCATATGCCACATAACATTTCTGGCTGATATGCCTTTAGATACCTTAAGTTGTCTAAAGGCATTGGATATTTTCAGTTTTGGTTTACTTGGTTAATGATGCCGTTACATGCCTTAAACATTGCATGGCTGATGTCTTTCTAGCAAGCATCTAGATAAGTAGGAATGCCATCTTGCTCTATTCCCTCCAATGCCCCTTTTTGGTGGGGGGAAAGGTATTTGGTGTTTCTGGCTATTTTAGCAAGTAGGAATGTCGTCTTGCTCTATTGGCTTATTAAGACTTGCCCCTCCCTCCAATGCCTCATTTTGGTGGGGAGAAAGCTATTTGGTTTTTTTGGTTATTTTAGTAAGTGTTCCTTGAGAAGCATTTAGATAATGCATATCAAACAACACTAATAGTGCTATACTCTTCGCCTTTTGTGTTTTGCGTTCCACTAACTGCAGCGATATTTTGTCGTAGGCATGCCAAAAGGCACTTGATCTGCGGTGGTGCAAATTTCAAAGGAATGCAACGCTCTTAAAGCGGCAATTGACCTGGCAGTATGTGCAATATGCTTATTGTTCTATTTGTCAGTTTAAGTTGAAGAAATTATGCTTAGAAATCTATATATAAATATCCCTGAACTTTATTTCAGGGTTGTGTATTAAATAACTACTGCAAAATTTTTCATTTGTACCTATGCATAGATTTTGCTAAAGAAATTTGATGTAAAATATTTATATTTTAATAGTAAATACATAATTATGGACCTGTACAGTTGTATATATGCTAATTTGCCTATGTTCAGTAAGGTGGTTTCTTTATGAGACTGTGTTCTGTAATGATGTCAGTGACAAATGTTACTTCCAGGTTTAATGGACATTTGAGGAAGAAGGGAGTTAGTGGGCACATAAAGGTAGATTATGAACAAAAGGTCCTGTCAGTGGAGGTAACTTGTTAGTTGTTTGTGTTTGCCATATACAGGTTTCATATGTATTAATCATATTCTTGCTTTGTGATTTCTTATGTTGAGTTAAAATCATTTTTGTGAAGTTCCCTTCAAGTATAATGAAATACAACTGATACTGTTTATAGGTAAAGATGCCCCAAGATGCATCTGCAACAACAGTTCGTGATATTAAGGGGCTTTCAGGTCTTGTTCTGCTTCCTTACTATCGTGCAAGTGAAGTATCCACTGTTTCTGATGAAATAGTTCCAGAATTTCTTATTAGTTGAAGTTTCTGTGTTCTCTCTGTTGGTGTCCTTTTGAGCATTTTGGTGCTTTCTATTATTACATTTGCGTGTCTTTGCAAACAAAAGATATATTGATCTGGTGCAATGGTTATATAATTTTCTGTTATTTTTTTTCTTTTTCCTGGTTTGTTGGGCAAAGTAACTCTTAATTTCCGTCGTTTGCTTGCTTCGAATAACCTATCATTTTCTGATACACATGGTATTCATAGGTGGGGAACGGTCCTTTTCTACTCTTTGCTTCGCATTAGCTCTTCATGAAATGACAGAAGCACCTTTTCGTGCCATGGATGAGTTTGATGTGTTCATGGTGAGTGATCAGTGAGTTGTCTCCCGTTTTATTTGAATGTTGTCTTTGATCATTAGAATCCATTTACTCGTGTTTTGCAGGACGCTGTGAGCCGGAAGATGAGCTTGGAAACTCTTGTGGACTTTGCAGTGACTCAAGGCTCTCAGTGGATATTCATCACCCCACATGACATCAGGTAAGCGCCATGTTTATGATTCGAAAAAATAGAACTATTTTATTGGGCCAATCCTGAAAATTTTGTGGGGGTATCGTAGTCTCACAGACTGGCACACACATATGGGTCTTTTTTTTTTTTTTTGGAGATGAGCTAGCCCAGTGAATTTTCTGGTGATGGGCTATTCCATTCATAGCGATTGGGCGACAGGCTAGCCTAGTGAATTTTTAACTTCTTCAACCAGAGGTGGTAGTATCTGTTCATGGACTAATATCTAGTTTTCCGGTTCAGCATGGTGAAGCCTGGAGAAAGGGTCCGGAAACAGCAGATTGCAGCACCCCGTGGTTGATTTGTCTTTGCGCCTGTGTTATAAATTATCCAATTCTTAAAGAGGGGAAAATAAATCTCTGATTTGGTTGTCATATTTTGCTCAACGCTCGCACCCTTCGCAAAGGCACTCAACCATGGCAGGAACTCCACGAAAAAGAATCCCCGAGTACTAACTGTGAGCTAGAACTTATGTACAGGAATCTCTTGTATTATGTATTGGAGTCCATTAAAAAGGTCAACAGGTACCAACTATATTATTGACAGGAATCTCTTATTCATATCCTTTATTGTAATGGGGATGTATTATGTATGATTGCTATACGAAGCATCATTAATGCTCATGCTGGAATTGTCGTTCTGCTGCGTGAGTCTGTCAGGTTTCTCGCCTCAGCTGTGAAATGTTGAAGAGAAGTCCTTGCTGGCTAATGCTGTTTCCTTGCTAATTAATGACTTTGTTTGATCTTGTTACACTCTTGCTTTGTTCTGGCTCATGCCAAACTTCGGGCATTCTGTATGTATCGATTATACTATCAGTTAATGATCATTTCATATATAATCATTAAATGAAATTTTTGATAGGAGGAAAAGGTCTAGGTTATCTTTCATTTGTTTGCTCGTATGGATAAGAGTCCAAAGTAGGTTTAAGATAGACAATTTGGTGTTGTCCCCCTCCCGACCTTTTTAGTTGATCTTGTGAACAAGAGGTTAAGAGGGGCTCGTTGGGGGTGGTTAGATGTTATCTTCTTGTATAATGTGTTTATATGATGAGTAAATTTTTTTTAATAACTCATGTTTGTACTCATACATCTCGAGTTACTAACTTGAGTATCGGAGGGATTAGATTAATAATTTTTAATTTTTTTTTATCTTGGTCTTTGTGTAGGTGGTACCTTGAGAGTGACATTTTTACCTTGGATGTTTTTATGCATATGGGTTCGGACTATGTTGGGCTAATTTAGATGTCAATGATTTTTTTTCTTATCATTTTGGTACTTGAAGAAGGGTATGATGTCGTAGGAACATTCGTCTGTCAACACTCTTAACAAATACTCGAGCACTATTGACCCATCGTATTTTCACTTAGGTAGAGTAACAGTCACCCTTTTCATATGTGGATGCATCCACCTTGGCACAAACATCAATTTGATACTGGCGTGTGTTTAACGACCAATGACTCTTGCCCCTCCAGAGATGACCTTGAGTCACCTACTTGTACTTGTTGAGATGTTCTTGAATTGAGTCACCTGCTTGTCCCTGTTGAGATGTTCTTAAACATCAATATGTAGATACAAACGCTAATGGGCATGATATAAGCCATTGCTCTACTTTTGCCCTAGTGCACCTGAGAGTCGTTGAACCGTCGGTGTTGATTGTGAGATTTAGCGGACCAAATCACTACTCTACCTTGCCTAAATCTAACAACCAATCATTAGATTCAATGGAAGACTCCCTACGGATCTAATTACGACAAATATAAATGGATTGACGCTTAAAGGAGATGTGATGAGAGTTTCAATAATCCAAAAGGAAAGTATTGATTGACCCCACGTCGAGTCGGTCCTCATTCACCTAGAAAATTCAGGAGGAACTAATCCTAGTGAACTTTCACCTCCATCTTTAGAGGCATTCGATAGCAATACTGACCCGATGAAACACATTACTACTTATGTGCCCAATTATCGTGTATGACACTTTGGACGCCTTGATGTGTCACGCCTTCTCGACCACGTTAAGAGGCTCGACATAAGAATTGTATGCTTATCTCAAGCTGCTCTATATCAGTTCTTTTGCTCAACTTGCAAGCCACTCTTTATCACTTCTCAAACTTAGGCAAGGGGAGGAGGAAACACTGTCAGACTTCATCGCTTGGTTCATCAATGAAATATGAGGCACAAAAGATGCTCATTTCATCACTCGTAATACATGCCTTCATGATAGGATTCAAGCTCTTTCTTTTTTTTAATCATTGGTAGAGAGGCCACCAATGATAGACCAGAGATACTTTAGAGGGCCAATTAATACATTACTATCAAGGTAAGAGTCTCGGGTAAGTTTGTAGAGTCACGCAAAAGGCTAAGACAAGAGCGACTACAATCCGCATCGATCCCAAGGTCATCGTAGTGAAGGAGAAATGAACAATCCATTTTGTCTCACCCAAGATCATAGCAAACCTCCTTGAATATGACTAGAATTGAAGTTTTTTTATAGATTAAAGAGAAATGGACTCTTAAAAGACCCTCAACCGATTAAAAACCCAATTAGCGAAAAGAGATAAATCCAAATACCAACTTACACCAGGATTACGATCGAGGATTGTCATGACTTGAAAGAACAGATTAAAGAACTCATATGTCGAGGACACCTTGGGCGGTTCGTTCAAAGACATCGAGAACCTTTACCCTGACCTCAAGGGCCAATTGAGATACAAATTAACATCATCATTAGTGGACCCGCCTTATTAGGAAACAACTCCTTTGGTTGTAAAGCTTTCGCCCAAGCTACCATTGAAAAGCGCTCGATGATGAGGGATAACCAGGAGATAGTCTTCAAGGAGAAACAAATAGAGTATATTGACCTGAACCACGATTATGCCTTAGTAGTCTCCATAAGAATGATCAACACTCGAGTGAAGAGGGTCATGATCGATATAGTGGAGGCAAAAGACAAAACATGTCTAAGATATATGAGTCAAAAAACCTGACCCACATGGGAAGAAATTTGTCATGACAGAGGCATAAGGAGAATGTGCCCAAAATATATGGGTCAACAAACCCCGATTCCATGAAAAGAAATCCACTATGACAAAGGTACAAGATAAAATTTGTCCAAGCGATGTGAGTCAGAAAATCCTGACCTGTATGAAAGAGAACTCCATCTTGATAGAAGCACAAGACAAATTGTATTCGAGTCATATGAATTAAGAAAACTCGACCCATGTGAAGATAAATCCATCATGATAGAGGCACAAGGCCTAATATGCTCGAGGCGCATTAGTTGAGAAAACCCAATTCGCGTGAGGAGAAATTCGTCATGACAGAGGCTTAAAGCAAAATATGCCCGAGGCGCATGAGTTGGAAAATCTCGACCCACGCAAAGTAAAATCCACCACGGTGGAGGCATAATACAAAATATGCTTAAGAAATGTAAGTTGGGAAAACTCAACTCGAGTGAGGAGAAATCTGACACGATGGAGGCATATAGAAAAATATGCCCGAGACATATGAGTCGGAAAAACACGATCTATGCAAGGAGAAATCCGGAACGCACTCGTGTTGGATGAACTAAATGTCACACTTCAAGCCCCTCTCACAAGAGCCCCGAAGTACACCTTGGGGGAGACAAAGAATAGGGAATACATTGTCAGTCAATCATCATCCGACACATTACCATCACGTGGAGTCATCGATGAGAGAAAAAGGTCTAGGTCATCTTTCACCCACATGCTAGAGGGGTAAAGATACCAAAATAGGTGCAAGATAAATAGTTCGAAATTGGCCCCCCACCCCCCCCCCCCCTTTATTGCCCATATGGACGAGAGGCCAATAAGAGATCGTGGGGGGCAATTAGAGGCTAACAACCTACATATTATTTCACGGAATACTATGACCTTTTGTGATTAGGTATAAAAGATCATCTTCACTATGATGAGAAAGATTTTTTTATAATTTATTTTTATACTCTTATACCTCGGTCTACTAACTTATACATCGGAGTGATCAGATCGAAAAACATATTTAAATCTCGATGATCTTTGCACTAGTAACATATCGGAGCTCAACGTCTTAGGCACATCGAACACTCTTATGTGTGTAGATTTGGATTACGTTAAGCTAATTTAGACGTTAATAATATTTTTATTCATCCGTCGCTGTTTCTCACTGTTATTTACACCCTGTTTGTCACTGTGATGTACACAGATCATATCAACGGTTAACTCGACCAGAATCCCATATGATGCCGCAATTTTGGGATCGTAATCCAATTCAAACTCCCAAATCACGTCATTCGAAGCGTTAAACAGTCGCATGTTTTCATGATTTGTTAATAAGAAAGCAAGCTTTCAAATAGAAACTGCGCTTACGTGCCGACTCTAGTCACGACTCGGCTTATGAGAGCAGGTCGCTTCCATGTAGACATCCAAGTCGCGAGTTAAGTCGGAACATAAGAACACACACGTGTACTTTTTATCTTTCACTTTATAATGAAGAGGGAGGGAACTAAAAACTTTGAATCGAAGAGCGGTGAAACCAAAAACTAAACAGTGGAAAGCGCTCGCTTGCACAGAGACGAAGAGGTAGACAAAAGAAATAAGACTACAAGGGAAGGCGTCCCGCCGGGGGAATGAATCGGCGAAGCACCGAGCCCTCTCCGAGTTCCTTTCCCACTGCCGCCGCCCGATTCCATCGCCGGAAATCCTAGATGCACCACCACCGTCTGAGGAGATGGCCCAACCTCTGGTTCAGCGTCAAACCCCTCAAGCATGTGGCCCAGAAGATGCATCCCGGTGACCAAACCCTAACTCCAGAAGACCCCCTGCCGCAGCCTCGACCCGGTGGAGCCAGCGCAGATCTCACCACCCTGCTTTCCGACGAGCTTATCCTCCGCATCCTCTCTGCCGTCCCCGACGCCCATCGCCTACCCACCTCCCTCGTCTGCAAGCGATGGCTCCGCCTCGTCGGGCGCCTCTGCCATTCCCTGACCATACCCGATTGGTCCTTCCTCGATCGCCGCCGCCTGCGCCTCCGCTACCCCTGCCTCACTGATCTCGACCTCGTCCCCGCTTCCTTCGCGTCCCCTTCCTCTCCCGCTGCCAGTGGCAGCGTCCTGCTTACCCGTGGCCCCGTCTCGGTCGCCGTCGACACCCGCGCCGACTCTCCCGTTGGTGAATGCCACTTCCTCGAGCCGTATGTCATCGATCGCGGCCTCGAGATCATCGCACACGACTGTCCTGGCCTTCGAAAGCTCTCCCTCGTACCCACCGCCTCGGAGGCCGGCCTCATGGCAATCGCCGGAGGATGTGACACTCTGCAGGAGCTGGAGCTCCACCATTGTTCCGATCTCGCCCTTCGCCCCATCTCCGGCTTCAAGAACCTCCAGATCCTGCGGCTGGTGGGGTCCGTCGCGGGGCTCCGTGGGCCCGGCGTCACGGACTTTGGGCTCACGATACTGGCCCATGGTTGCAAGCGGCTGGTGAAGCTGGAACTCAGTGGGTGCGAGGGTGGCTATGATGGAGTATCTGCCATAGGGCGGTGTTGCATGATGCTCGAGGAATTGACCATCTCCGACCACCGGATGGACTCTGGGTGGATAGCGGCGTTGTCCTTCTGCGGGAATCTTAAGACTCTGAGATTGGAAAGCTGCAGGAGAATAGACGTTGATCCAGGGCCATTGAACCATCTGGGGACGTGTCCGACCATTGAGACGCTGCAGATGCGGCGGTGTCAGCTGCGGGATAAAAGAAGCTTACAAGCATTGTATATGGTGTGCGAGGCAGTCAGGGATGTTGTGTTCGAGAATTGCTGGGGAATGGACAATGACAAGTTCTCTCTTTTGAGCATTTGCAGGTAACAATGTTTCTCTAACGACCTTTGCATTAATCTTCAAATTATTTAATTGTATGGTTGTCATTGCTGCCATTTATTCTTTTTAAACCATTCTGCTGATAAATTTTCAGGACTGCTTGGTCTTTTGATCATTCACAACTCAAAGTTCACAGTGACATAGCTTGTTAAAATTCTTTGCTAACATTGATTAGTAACTAGTTAATGTCATTTAATTGAGGAGCATTAGAGTTGCAATCTCTCAAGAGGATTGGTTCTTTGGATGATGATGATACCTTTTTTTCCAGTGACATGCGACAACCTTGGTCAAGGCATGTTTTGCGAGTTTTGTACCAGTGTTTTGTGCTTTTCACTGAAAGCCTAGGGGGATTATGTACAAATTTATTAGAAAGAGTGTTGGCATATTTTGCATGATCTTTCTATGTAAAATATGTGAAATAGTTTATTGATATATTGGAGTCTTGTGTCTTCAAGCTTTCCTGGGTCATGCTTTCTTTTTTGTTCTCAGAAAACTACTTACTAGAGAAGGTTTTCATACTGATTGCTGTTTCCATTTGTCTAGACTCAGAATAAGTCTCTCGGTATCAAGTTTCTTTTATTTCTTGTTGAATGATTCCATTGAGCATATTGAATAACTAACCTCTGCTTCTATGGTCAGGTGTCAAGCATCTGATTCATATAATAAGTTAGTCACATCTTTGTATTTTGTTGAAGGTTTTGGCATAGCATAATTAGTTAGTCACTCTTCCATTCATTTTTCTTATGATATTCTGATATATATATTTTTAAGATCTTTCCCTCTCTTAAGCCTGTTCTGGTCTTTTACCAATAGACATCATAGAATTGGTTCAGCAATGTTGAGACTAAGTTATGTTATGCAGGGCTACCAATATGCTTTATCAAAAGTTATGTTGAGAGTGCTAAGGTACTAAGGTAGGAGCGAGAACTTTTTGTACATTATCAAAAGTTCAGGGGTGGGTTGTTCATCATGTACTTGGAATATACTGAAATTTCAAAGTAGGTTCTATTTCACATGCATCTTCTAGGAAAAAAACATTAAATTGGAGGTGGCAAATTGCAATTGGACCTTCATGCACTCTCTTTGGTTGGGTGCAGTTGAACCGTGTTGGCCAAGAAGAAACTGAAAACAGATGATAGGTTGTTTGCAACTGAATCAAACATCTGTGACTTCGCCCATGTAAGAGAACCAAGTTGTTGCTGCATGCCGGTAGCTGTATGTACCTTTGGTTGAATTGCAGCATCCAACCACTCTGGCCCACTATTATTGCTCAATACCACCCTCTCCTAACCACGACCTCACTGCTGCCCCAAGGCTCTATCTGCTTGTCCTGACCACAATTGGATGACCATTCCTTTTCCACCATCCATCATTATTCTCTGATTCTGTCCTCTGGTAACTTGGAGCACAACTTTCTACAGTCATTGCTTTGTTACTGCCTGGAGCACCATCATTAAGTTCCCTCATCATAATCTTGCCTTGTCACAGATGCTTGTTGGCACCACCTCACTGTCCTACCTACTAAATAACGCCATTACAACTACTTGTTTTGTTCTTCTCCAGGAATGATGTTGCATTTGAATTCCATTTCAAAATACAAAAAACTGATGAAAAATCATGAATTGCTCGATGCAGTTGCATCTGATATCTGCAGAGCATTAGCAGACACTGAGGTGGTTGTTTAGGCTTGTTTCAGTTTCTGGGTTATAGCAGTTGCACTAGCTTGTCTTTTTATCTTCTCTTTTAGATTTAAGATTCATTTTAGGTCTGTAATTGGTTCTGAGGGTATTGATTCTGATGGCGAGCATGTAAAATTTTCCCCCTAGGATTACCTGCCATCTCATAGGAAATTTCTGTCCTATATATTCGGAGTACAAAGTCTTACTAGTTGGTATGATCGAGTTGCTAACTGATGTGGAAGCTACTCCAGTAAAAAGAAACATGTCAAATAAATGCTGACCTATTTTAGAGTATTGTTGTGGTATATAACTGATCAATCTTCCTACCAAGATAATCTCAATGCTTGTAGTTGATCCTCCCCAAACTTAGCGGTGAATGTGACAAAGAAAAATAATATGTACTGTTATTTTGTTGGTAATAATATGGCAGGGTAGGGTAGTATTTTCGCATTCAAGTCATTCTTTGGAATGTTAGGATGATGCATTCATTTGATTTTTATTATACAACAGAATTTTAATTTGATTAACATAACTTTATTTTGGATACTGTCTTTCTTCAAACAGGTCTTGCAAATTATAAGATATTTGTATAAGCTAAACATCTTTGCCTTTATTATTCTTGGTGATGCTTTTACGATGAATTCTTGCCTTGGGTCTCTCTGACTCAATATTCAGCAACTTTAATTTCTCCGATTGGTTTGATTGGGGTTCAAGTTCTGACGCTCTTATGGTTTTGTAAAAGTATTTTTAATGTTTTAAGTTTCTTTTTTCTCCTTTTTGATCCTTGTGCAGGAGGGTGAAGTTTCTCTCATTAGAAGGGTGCTCACTTTTAACAACGGAAGGTTTTGAATCAGTAGTTCTGTCCTGGAGGGATTTGCAGGGACTTGTAGTCGTCTCATGCAATAATATAAAGGACGGTGAAGTATCTCCTGCTCTATCAAGCCTTTTCTCGGTTCTCAAAGAGTTGAAGTGGCGTCCCGATACCAGATCTGTCCTTGCTGTGACCCTTGCAGGGACAGGCATAAGGAAGAAGGGCAGAAGATTTTTCAAAAGAGTATGAATCTTGGTTACTGCTATGTTTCAAATTCGGTGTCTCTGCTCTCACAAAACAGACAAATTGAACTCAAAAGTGTTCCTTGCAGCGACTTCTGCAGGGTCGTCGACGGCTAAAAGAAGTGGAAGAAGGAATCATGGAAGAATCAAGCAGAGAAGCTATCGACGACTACTGATTAGCACAGGTGGTGTTGTCTGTCCATTGGTGTGCATGAGACATGAGGGGCACTGCGCTTTCGGCGGCTGGTAAGGAACGATCACAGAGCCCTGTTACATCTGTGCTTTTGAATGCCTGTCTTCTGGTTAACATTCTTCTTTTTTTTTTTTTTTGTTTCCCTGCGTGCAGTTGCAGTTCATGGTGTAGGCAGCTCAAGACTTACAACCGTCCCTCAATAATCTTAAGCTTGGTTGAATGATGATCTCGTAGGTCTGCTAGACTGGTTGGAAGCAAATGCAGATGCGTGACTGTGTGACATCTAAATTTTAATATATGGTGAACTACTCTCCCTCCTGCCGAGCAATCTTAGATGTTATTACATGAGCATTATCATCTTGCCCGTTTTTGCATGTCATCTTTTGACGCAGTGACCACGCCGCTGTCCACAATCATAATGCAATTGGATGCAAAATAAACAAGAACTGCAAGCTACAATATCTGCTCAGCGGAGCGTAAGCTATTATTAACCTGTATTTTTATTCTTCGCCCACAAAACATTGATAAGTATTCAATTAGCAGCCTTATGAGGCTAACACAAAAGCTATAATTACGGCCACAAACACCAAATCATTAACAAACCATCGAAGTATCGATAAAGACGTCGCAGATCTATTGAAGTCTTCGAGGGGCTTTCATGTAAATTGATATATATGTGTGTGTTTATATATATATATATATATGGACCATTCGAACGCTTGTTTTATGTACCATATGAACGCTTGAAATGAAACAGTTGGCTCAAACGAGGAGAAACCCACGGAATCGGGGTCGTCACCAACGCCAGAAGCCGCAGGGAGGAGCAGCCGGCGATTTCCTTCCGCCTTCTCTTTTCCTTCCGCTGAACTAGAAATGGATGTTGCGTAAGAAGTAAGCGATTTCTTTATAATCGGATTTCTTGCATCCCATCGAGAAGTGTTGGTTTATTATCTCTGAAATCGTGGAATGTCAGGCGGAGGAGCGGGTTGGGTGCAATGCTGATCGGCCACTGTGTTCTTTCCAGATCTCATATTGGCTCCATTACAACCGCAACAGAAGGTAATCGTCATATTTCTCTCCGTAATTTAGGGTTCCTGTTGATGTTATGCAGCTCTTCTTGGGTTTTCGTAAACCCTAGCCGATTCATTTCACTTCAGAACTTGATAATTGGTAGTTGGTATATCTATCACAACTGCAAAATTCTCTGCATCTCGGATGAACCCTACGCCCGTTAGTCGCCTATTTCCCCCCCCTTTTTGCTGATGGTGGTTGTTCTTAGCACCACAATCACTACATTTCAAGCTGCTTCGTCTTTCTTGTGCTTGTCTGCAACTTTGTTTCTTCCATATTTCGTTGTGCATTCAGATGTTGCTTCATTCTTTTTATAGAAATTCTATGACCCAAAGCGATCGAGTGTCGTTTCAGATTGCTCGGGCAGACTCTTTCTCTTGTTTTGGAATACCTAAACATATTTCTTGTTTGATGACCTTGTAATATGAACGATCATAGGGTAGATTTAATGGTCTGATACACGAGAAACAATAAGTATATTTATCACATGTTTATGCATCTAGGTAATAGTATCCTGTTCGGAGGATAGAGCCCCAAACTTTGGGCTAATTATAGATTACCTCATGTATTCAAGTATCTTTAGGATCTCGATCTCTATATTTTAAAAAGTTATATTGGTATCCCTGTAGTTACGAAGGGGAAATATCTAGATTTATTTATCCTAACATCGTGTGTTTTACCAATGGAAATACGAAATCAAAAGACAAAAAAATAATTTTGACATTTGAGTTGGTAATGGAAGACGATGCCGGTGGTGGCAGATGGTGGTGCCGCTAGGTGCCGCAGATGATTATTGTGAACGACAAGAGCAGCATCGACGCAAACGCAAATGCAAAGCGTCGAAAGGATTACGCGACAATTGCGTCGTCATCGATGCAAATGCAAAGCAACACTCACCTCTCACCATTGCTCTCCTCATTCACAATAGTCATTTGCGGCCTCCTAGTGGCACCGTCGTCTGCCACCATTGACGTTGTTCGTCATCATCAACTTGAATATTAAAATTATTATTTTTCTTTAATTTTAGGTTTTTGTTGGTTAAATCGAAGGCGTTAGGATAAATGGACCTAGATATTTTAATTTCATAATTATAGGGATGCCATTTAAAATGTAGAGATCTAAATAATAAATGTAGCTAACTATAGTGGGTATTATATAATTAACCCTGGTTAATTGTAGAAAACATTGACGAGTAATTTTTGTTGTCACAAAGAAGGCTCTAAAGAGCAATAGTTTAGGCTCTAAAATAATATTATAGCCTAGAACAGAAACAGCATCAAATGAAATTGGCACCACGACATGCATAGACAAAACTTTTAACAGCATGACCTTTAAAAAGGGCTGCCTTTAATTTTAGAAGTGGAGTTTACTTTTGGTCAAATATATTGATATTGGACGTGACAATTGAAGACACCAGAATGGATTAGGTCAAATTAGAGGAAGATATGGAGGAATAAAGGTATGGAAGAAGTTATTATTTCTGTGTAGGACCAAATGAAGTTTCTCCTTGTTTTGTAGGAGAGAACTGGTTACTGTCTCAAGTACGAGATAGTTTCCTTGAAATGGATATTTTTTGACACCTTTGTTTTTTCTTCAATGATGAAAGGAATTGACACTTTCTAGGGCATGACAACTTTGGGTGTCCCCTGATGTTTTAGTACAAGAGGAATATTTATCCATTATTTCTTCAATTATGTCAGTGGCTGTCCTCTGATGTTTTCTATAATAGTAATCTTTAGCTTAAAGAAATCTAAGATCCAGTAATTATATATCCTGGCTTGATTTCTTTTGGGGTGGGTGAGTTTGTATCTAATGTGGTTATTGATCATCAATGAAAATGTATTGGCATATCCAGCAAACAATGGAATTGGTTGCCTCCATATGATGTGGCCAATATGGTGGTGGGAAAAATCATCCCCCACAAACTATTTAGCTTTAACTTTGTGATATAAATTCTACACAAATATCTCATTTGTGTCTTTCAGAGAAGCCAAATCTACAGTTATGTGCAGAATTATTGCTCAGTGAAGATCATCTGATTTACTTTTGTTGTTGGCTAAACATGCACAGCATGTTGAGTGAGATATAGCACATAAATGAGAGTTTAGGGAGTACTTTGATTGGGGAACATATTGGGTAGCATATGATAACTGTATAGTGTTTGTCAGAATGCCTTATGTTAGCCGATTCAGGGACCAACAATTCCGGTTTCTAACTTTTGAGAATCGAAACAGCACAGGCTTTTTGGTTCCAGAATTGATAAGTATAGTTTTGGTTCCGGAACAGAGGGTTTTGGTTTCAGTTCCAACTTGTTTCAATTCTGGTTCGAACTGCTCAGGATCATTTGAAACTAATGAACCTTTAGACCAAATCGAATTGTGGTGCTTCATCAAGATGTATTGATCTTCCCCATTTTATTGATTATCTTTCTACTATCTGATAGGAAATATTTTGACAACCAATCCTCGTCCGCCAACTGGATACCATAGAGATGTCGACGTGGAAAAAAAAAATGGCCGAATCATCTTCCACTGGGTGATAACGTGGAGAAGGTTATAGTTTGTCGGCTCATGGACAATAGTCCATGAGAGGTCATTGGAACTGATACTATCAGCCTTCTTGGATTGCAATTCACAGGAAGACATTTTGGCATATCCCCCCTCTATCGGTCTTAGTGGATAACAATTTATGAGAGGTTGTTCGTGACTAACGTCCTATGGACAAAATGTCAAAGGGGAATGTTGAGGCCATTACGCACAATCCCCTTGATCGGTCAGGTATATAAGTTGACCCTTGATGTGAGCCTATGACATTCTAGATAATCTCTTGAATTAACTTCAGCATTGAAAGGGTCCGATCAAAAAAAATTCCTCTGATCTTTGTCCAAGGAGACTAGATTCCACCTTGGTTCGACCTCAGCACTACCTCGGAAGGGTCATGGTACGTGAATACTACCTCGGAGCCACTTCACCCGTGTCAAAATTGCCGTGTTGGTTTCTTGGACATCCTCACACTTTCAAGACCAAACCCAACTGACTCAACCATCGATAGCACATCTCTTCAACACTGTTCCTGATGTTTGTTCATTTAACGTACTTTCACATATTATTCCACAGAATCCCACCATTGGTTGTTTTATCCCACCCAGAATGGTAACTCAAACTAGGAAACGATATCCACAAGAGAGAGAGAGAGAGAGAGAGAGAGAGAGAGAGAGAGAGATTACTAAGATCTCAACCGTCCGATTTGTGGAGAGTTCAAGGAAGAATTAGAAACAAACGAGAATTCTAATTGAGAGGTGGGACGGACCGTCGGCCTCCGGCGGCAGCGGCGGTTGCAGTTTAGCAAGCCCCGTAGTCGCCTAACAGCAGCTCCGGCTGAGCGGAGGCAGCGTAAGACGAGGGGTGGTTCTCATGGTGTTGGCGACGGAGCAGCAGCTCCTTCTGGCGGCGGAGCTCAATGACCTTGCGGTGGGAGTTGGAGTGCTGCGTGAGCACGAAGGTGGGGCTCGCCGCCGGTCGGTATTCCGGCACGAGCCGCCCGGATTTGTACCTCACCCCGCACGCGTTGCACAGCGTCTTGGACCCCAGCGGCCCCGTCCGCCATTGCGGCGTCTTCTGTGACGCGCAGTGCGTGCATCGCCGTGCCCCGCCCTCCATCCCCGCGCTTCTTCCTCCTCCGCAAGCGCCCTTCTTCCCTCTGTTGCTCCTGTTGATGTTATCGCCACCGTTCCCTTTTGGCTTGGGCATCGAGAACTCGGAGGAGGACGAAGAAGACGAAGACGAAGGCGAGTTCTGAGCTGGTGGCTGTAATGGCACCACCATTGCGGACCAAGCTTCAACCGCTATCGCACCGGTTACGGCGCTCGAGCGCTTGCTCCGAGCTCCGGAGCCATTGGCCAACTGCTCCACTGGAGGCGTTATTATGCCTGCGCCGGGCTCGTAAGGCACGTCGGAGAAGGAATCCTCCACAAACTTGGACAGCCACTCCAGCTCTGCTGCGTCCTCGCAGTGCTGCACAATAGTAATAAAGGTTCAAGTACCCCACTTTCACCAAAAGGAAGCGTGTCGAAGTCTTATTCCGAGCTCGCGTGGAGTACTCACTGGAATGTAAAGGTCGGAGGGGGAGGAGGTCTGCGGAGATTGGAAAACAGAGAACGTCTCCTCTGATAGCGTACTGCCTCCGGTGGTCAACGACGGCTCTGCCGTCGTGGTTGCGTAGAAACGGGTGTCGGTGGCAACAGGGTCGAAGAGATCATGATGGGAGAGGTCGAGGAGGTCATCGACGCAGAGACCAGCGTCGGCGGTGGGCGGAACCGGACCGTAGAGGTAAGCAGGCGAAATGGGAGTAGCGCTGGTGCTGGTAAGTGGTGCAACAGCCGCTGAGCTTATAGAATAGCAAGCTCCCATTCCCATCATTGCCGTCTCCCACTCCGGAGCCATCAGAAGGCAAAGAGAGTAGTAACGAAGGACTATGGCACTCCGAGCTCCTCCTAGTTTTGTTCTGTTCCTAGTGAGGGTGGAGAGAGAGAGAGAGAGAGAGAGAGAGAGAGAGAGAGAGCTAGAGGAAGGAGAAGAAATGGAGATGGGAGTTGAGATCAATACGGCATTCACTAATTTGCAACATTGCTACAAATAATGGAGGTGGAGATGATGAGACCAATAATGATAATAATATCAATGCCGTTGTGGAAGTAACGAGGCGCTCGGACTGAGAGGGGGTGGGGAATGGGGGGAGAGCACATTGAAAGAGGCTGTGGCTTCATGCACTACGTGCATCCCTCACCCTCATCTCGATCCCTCTCCTCCCTCCATGCCTTGTGTTACATTTCACCCCCTCGTATCTATCCCTCTCCCATGTGAGTTTGGCATATTAGCTCGACGTGAATGATTATTGACTGCTTTCTCATCAACATTTTAACTGAAACTAATTCCACCTGGTTAGACCATGGACTCGATTTGCGTGTGGATGTGGGAGAAATAGGGAGTTTATAATTACGTTATCTTCTCTTTCTGTGGGCACGTAGTGAAACTAAGATTTACCCGTACGTCATGGCACCGTGCAGTTACGGTGGCATTCGGCCACCGCTGCACCTGCACTCGAGGATTCACTGCGTCCCATTGGACAGCCGCAGGCGCTGTGCGTTGGACAACGAGGTGCCGGCCCTCTTGAGGCTTTTTTGTGCTCCAACTCCACCGAATACCTGTTTGCTATTCGGCATGTGCTGTGGTTGATGAGGACGCAGGTGGAGATTACCGTGGTGAGGTGGACCACCGACGCACCTCTCAATCCCCCTCCCTTGTAACTGTTTTCATCATGTCGGACTTAGGTAACTAGTAGGAAAGAAGCCAAAAAGGCCAAGAGAAACATACCGACGCCGAGACAACTGGATACAGCTGTGAAATCTCTGACGAGACTCCCACCCATCATGCGACTGGAGTCTTCTCTCCCACCACCACCACCACCACCACCTCTCTCTTGCTTCGGACCACCAGAGCGACCGCAAGCAGTGTCGCACTCACCCTCAACGTTCACGCGCGGAGGCGTCGGCCGCCAGCTGTACGCGCGCTACCCATGCGGCCCAAAGGATCGCGTACCTTTTCTTGTTTCTTCGTGTGGATGGATCCTGAGCCATCGGATCCTGCGGGGCCCGCTACATGTTGTCCTAGTTGTTTGCTGGGCCCTGATGAAGAAGGCGACGTGGCTGCGGTATAGAAAGGAGGAGACGAGGGCATCGAATCACGTGATGGGGGGTGGGGGATGAGGATCCCGATGAGCGAGGGGAATCCGCGCACCCACCCACCCACCCACCACCGCCACATCGCACGTGATCGCTCGTGGTCTCCGATGACGCATGCACGTGAACGGAGGCCGAGCCCATTTCTTTCCTACTCTCTCTCGTCTTAATTGTCAGTCATTACTGTTTGTGTTTACACGAATCGTCCCCACCCGCTCCGCCTAATCCGCGATCGGGCGACGCGTTTCGGTGGGAGTGTGGGTGCTCCGCGTATGAGAGGGCACCCGCGAGCGTCGGTGTCGGCGGAAAGCCTTTGCAACTACCCCGTGGGTGCCCCGCGCCCCATCCCGACCTTTCTCCCTCCACCGGCACGTGGCTCTCGTCAGGGTGGCCTGCCGGGTAAAACGGGCACTCTCTTTTCTACATTCTTTTTTCTTTTCCTTTTTTTTTTTTAATGCATGCGGGTCGCAGGGTGTGTTGCTTCCGCCGCCCTCCGCCAACAAGTTCCTTTTCTCCTCTAATCTTCACTTCTCATGGTTGCACTAGCAATTGGCCAACTAAAACACAAGGATGGAGAAGGCAGGCTCTCACCCCTAAGCAAATATTAAATTTTGATGTGCTTGCACGGCAAATCCATCAGACACTGTTCCGCTAGATTAAGCAGATATTGACTAAATATTATTGATTGCTAGTAGTAGGTATGCCCCAACAATAAATAATATTCTCCCTGGTCGAAGAGAACTAACAACAGCTATCAAGGCTGACTCTTAGTGTTCATTTTTACACGGCAAACCTTTTTCACCAAATTGTGGCTTATGACTGGACGCAGGTCAAGCAATAAGAACAAGAAGACTTTAAAAATAAAAATAAAAAAGAGATTGGTTTCAAAAAGCAGGAGGTGACCTCATTCTAGGGTCGCTAGTCTTACCAATGAGCACGCACAATTCCAAGCAATGCTTGTGTGCATTTGGTACTACCACCCATCAAAGTCATACCCCCGTTATTTAACTTCAATCGAAGCCAAATGGTATCGGAGAAAAGAACTTTTAAGGGTTAACTGGTAATCAAACACCACTTTCAATGCCTCGGACATCCTACAATTAATCTCTCTCTCTCTTGTTGACCCGATAGGTTAACAAGCTTTGCACGTCAATAGCAGCTATTTACGGATCATCACATCCAAGTAATGCATCCCATTAACCAACATGGCTACAGCAGACGTCATACGTGCAGCACATAGATGCATTTAGTTTAGATGCCACTAAATGTCGATGCAGAAAAGAGGAAGCGAGTCAAGCCTGCACGCAAAGAACGGGCACGACATGCTATTCCCCAAACCAAAGGGGAAAATGCTGATGGTGTAGCTTACGAAGGCTCCAAGAATTGCTAAGATATCATTATGCTATGTTTACCCCTCCGTAAAAATATATGATAAAAGGGTCAAAGAAAGATTGGAAAAGCCCATTCTTAATGATTAACTTACAAACACTCTTAATAAAGAAAAACACTCAGTAAGTACTCTTTGCATCTGCTCCTTCCAGATCAATTAACCTTGGACAGAATCAATAGAATTCTCAACTGTTTTCATGTATTTTGTTGTTTTATTGTATGCGGTATATGCATGCTTAGTGCATGAGATCATAACAAACTAGATTTACAGGCAAAGATCATCAGATGGATTCAAAGGATGAAACAGGCAACTCACTCTGTTCAGGGTGCTAAAGTTGGTACCATTTGTCTAGGGCAGCAGCAGCTAAACAGATGACCCCCCTGAACTAGCCGCCATCACACACAAACATATTTGCTTTATTATAACGAGTAGACTTGAATATGTTCAAGCATTTTGGTTTTTTATACTTAGGCTACTCATTTGATAACCGATCAAACAATGACCCTAAGGGCATCTGCAAACATGTTACTTACATAACTCGAATTTGATCAAGTCTAGGAGCAACCTTAACGTTGCACTAAGGATTGCCCTTATAAAACTATGCTATATTTTAGAAAAGATTGCAGCCACAAGAGTAGATCAGATTATAAACCAGGTGCCTAACTCAATCCACCTTAGCCTCATGAATGCAGCTTTCCAAAGGTGAAAAGAAAGGGGTAGAATTCATACTTTCAAGTGGGACAGATAGGAAGAACTGATGCTGATAACTAAAAGTTTGCTCTTTAGTCCTAGCTCCTAGATGCAACGCTTAGTTTCCAATTATTCTTTGATTAGCTTAACTACATGGTCCCTATTGCCAGGTGCCGGATCTTCCGTAGTAAATAAAATAATGAAACCTCTATTTAAGTTTCAGGTTTCCACCAGCTTGTCCTTTAATTCCCAACGAAACCTATGCCTAACTAGAAGACTTTACAAGCTAAGGCAGATCAATTAGCAGTGGACTATCAATATCATCATGGAAGAGGAAGCCCAACAGAAAATTAATATTTAATATAAATTGAGAGACCATGCATTAAGCAATTATCAAATATCCTTTGTTCTGTAAAGGCTGAAGAACTTAAAGACACATTGATGCTTTGTGAATAATTGCAGAAATAAAGTACAGAAAGGAACAAAGTAATTTCTGCTTACATAATTGGCGTGGAGTTCCACAAATTCACCCACCTCCATTAGCTAGTAAAAAGACTTCAATGATGGTCGGCCTTCAAGTATCACCTTCGAACGGAAAGACCCATCTCTGGATCAACAATAAAAGTGGACAAAGTCATTAAGAAAGAAGAATAGTCAAGTTATATACAACAAAAAGATGAAGAATACCAAAGCAGTCCTATTAACAGAAGGTTGAAGCAGCATTCATAGAGGTATCATTGCAAAAGAAAGCATATTGCAGAAAAAAAGTATGGAGCAACCTCTAGAAATAGCAAAAGGATGAAGCAAAATGCTTCACGTACCATCATTGTGATCTGGAAAAAGGACAGTTTCATTATCCTCTAAACTGTCCTGGTTGATGAAATTGAAACAAACTTATTAACATTTCCAAACGAAGAGGAGATTCAATGCCATTCTTATATAGATGTATTGCGCGAAAACCCCGAGTCTAGCTATCTTATTGCTGTTTTAGGCAAAAAAAAAAAAACATTTACTGGTACATTTAAGGTGTAGTCAATTTGCGCAGTCACTCATATCGTTTCAAATGCAGTTTTAGTACTGCTAAAGGGTAATATAAAAATTTCCTCAGAAAGCTTTCAGGTGCCGAAAGCAATGAGCTGCATATGGTCCTATATTCTGTATTTATTAAATCTTTTATAGAAACCATGAATAAGCACAGGAATGATACTGATTCTACCATAAGTTTTAAACTAAAGCTTTTATAAGCATCACATATATTCAGTGGACCTAACCATTTCAAAATAAAAAAAATCCAGCTATCCAGGATAAGAGTAATGGTCATAATAAACGTCTAAGATACAAGGGCCACTATATGTCCATAATACAAAATTGCACATGATAACATTACTTTCTTTAAATAACTCCAGCAAACTCAAGCTGCCATCAAACGTCAACTACAGGTACGTTTTCAACTAGCTATCCAATTCATGACGGGAAGTCTCTTCATACAAAGGCTTAAGAAGAGCAAGTAGCTAAAAATCAACCACATCACCATGCCAAGTCATATTAGTCACCAACAAACTTCTCTTCTGCCTGACAATTGATTCAACTACATTATTATAAAAGCCAGATATCATTACTCAAACCGCAAGGAATAAGCAACAAACTACATGAATTAAAATCATCCAAATATTAACATCTGCAATCTCTGTAATGATTTCGATCATGTGATCCAACCTTCTTTTTCTAAACCTTCATGGTCATTCTTCATTTAGTTTCTCTATCCTTTAAAATGAGTGGTTCAAATTGTTTCACAGTAACTGTAGAATATATTGCTGCCTTGATGAAAATATCAAGTTTTTTTTTCCAAACAAATTTAAAATACAATTACAGTAATTTAAAAAGTGCTAGGCGCCAAAAGGCATCAAGGTCTCAAAACACTCGAGGCGCTAGACGCTCACCTGAGCAAAGCAAGACACTCTGAAATAATAAAATATAAAAATATATAATATAAATAACAAATAATTATTTAGATCAAAATATGATATTAAATTAAAAATATACTATTAACAATATATTACTTGCTGTTAACAATAGTTAGAGGGAGAGAAAAGAATTATTAATAGTAAGAGAGGAGGATATAAGGGTCATTGATAGTGAAAACCAATGTAAAGTGACAGCAACAACGATGAGAAGGTAGCAGTGAGAAGTTGGCAATAGTGGCCGCAGAGGATTAGTTTAAGGCAGTTGCACCATCACTACGAACGACAGCAGCGACAGCTCCATAGGGCATCCATTGGTGGCAGAGGAACCTACAGTCTTCTCCCTCGACAATGGAAGGAACTTCACATGAAGCGACAACAGAAGGAAGCTACGAGCTCTTGCTAGACCGTCGAACTCATCCATCGGTGATAAAGGAAGGCGCCGTTTGGTGTGTCCGTGGTAGAGGCAACGGCATAAAGCATCGACGACAGAGGCAGAAGCGGCACTAGGGTTGGCTCAGGGCCACGTGAGCATGAAGGATGGCTCTTAAGGGTAAAAGTCCGGTTCAGTTCACTTATTTGAATCGAGCACTCGCCCGAAACACTCGGCGCCTAGGATCGGGCAAGGGCACAAGCGACGCCTCATTGAAGTGCACAACCTGGTCCACACACGAGGTGCTCGGGCCTTATCTCGCCTTGCTCGAGCACCTATTTAAATCATTGTACAGATGCATGTCAAAATGCAAGAGAATGATCAAGTTGTTCTTACAATCAAAGTTGTTCTCTACTTCCTCAAAGCAAAGGTGTTTCGGACGAGCAACATTAGGAACAAATAACAATGACAAATTTTAGGCCATAACATCTGATAGGGCATATCCTATCCCATTTGACGAAGACCGCCAAATCACCACAACAGCGCTGACTAGGCACCTCCAACTCATCTCAGACCGTGACCTCGGGATGGGATGCCACTCTGTGCCACCACCCAAGAGGCATGGGGAGATGTGACCCTACAAAGGTCCCTCATGGACCGGGCCCGAGAAACGAGCTTATCCTTCCGCCTATTGCTCCCCTCCCCACGAGGAGTCTCCAGGGAGTCACCTTCTTTGGAGCAACGTCCTTGTCAGGCACCTCCTTGCTCACTAGCACCTTCATCTTCTTGGCGGAGGCATCAACCTCACGGGTGTCGCTTGCCTCGGTAGTGGGCTTGACCAGAGTTTGAGTGGGTTCGGGAAGCAAAGCCTTGGCCGAAAACAAGCTTCATCCCATGAAGATTCATATCTACAAAACAGAGCACCTAATTAACAACAACCAGGAGACAAGACGAACAATGAATACAACATATGACAAAACAAGGTGAGTCATACCCTCAGGGGCCAAGCTAAGGCCCCGCCTCCACCAGCCAAGCCTCATTCATGGACTTGATGACTTTGGAAGAGGAAAGGATCCCCCTCAGGCGCACCACCTGCTCCGCCTCATCCTTTGTCAGAAGGGGAGGGGAGTTGTCGATGTCTCATCTAGTCCACTTCAGGCCGAAGCCCCAACCCCTGAAGGCGCTGATGAAGAAGCGAGACTTCAACCCTTTACTGTTAGAAGGGGCACCGCACACGCGAAAGCCACTCTTGGAGATCAGGTAGTAGCTCCCTCGCCCCTTGCGAAGGTGGACACAGGCCAAAAAATAAGGTGTGTGTCGGGACGATCCCAACCGCCTGGCACTCCCCAATGAAGACTATTATGTAACGCCAAGAGTTTGGAGCTATCTGGGAGGGATAAACCCTTTAGTATTGAAGGCACGACACCACCAATAGGTGCAGAGGGAATCTCAGCCCTACCTTGAGGGCGTCGACTAGCAGCCCAAATCCGTTCAAAAACGGATCAAATGGCAGTTGACCGACTTCCGACACATGCAACTCATACTCGTCGGAGATATGGTATGTGGTCCTAAAATAGGGGACGAAGGACTCGGATATGACTGAATCTTCGTCATGCTCCCGAAGCATGGCCTCCAAGGCTTTTGAAACCTTCTCATCCATAAAGAATGAAGACCCAGAGGGGGAGCGATCCCTCAAGTTCCTCTCACTACTCGACGATGAGAGAGACATTATGCAAGAAGCACGAAGGGCGAAAGATACGAAGACTTAACTGTTGAACTGAAGAAGACTAAGTGAGACAGACGGCGACGAGCGCAAGAACGAAGGAGCGACAGGAAGCAACAAGACCTTCCTGTTAAATGAGTGAGGCTTATAGAGACGAACGAAAGAATCGAGGCAACTTTTCAACCGAAGGGATGCCCTCGAGGCGGTGGGCGCGTCGCCCGAAGAAACCTTTTGCCTCTCCAAGGGGAAGACAACATGACACCCCCATATCTCGAAGGGATTCGCAATAAGTGAGCCAGGTGCCCTCTGAAAATCGCTTGGAGAGAAGCATCCTGCTTGTAGAACTGCCTTGCCAACAAAACCGCCCACTCGAAAAGGAGCAAGGCACCCTAACAACCGCCGCAGTTCAAATTTTCCCGCTCAAGAGCGACCAATCCAACCGACTCAGTCTCGGCCAATCTTGCCGATAAGTCTCGGCCAGTCCTGCCGATAAGTCTCGACCAATCCTACTGATAAGCCTCGGCCAACCCCGCCAACAAAGTTTCGAGAAGTTGCGTCGATTAAGACTCGGCCAGTCTTATGTCGGACCAATCGTGGTCGTTTCAGTGTCGACATGGTCCCAGTCTTTCCGCCGCCGAGCTAGTCCCGATCGTTCCCCCGCGCCCCATCTGACAAAAACCACAAACTGCGAGACAAGATCAACACTCGAGCAACCTCCTACCACGAGCCGCGCCTCACGATTCTCCCAAGGCACGACTCCTTTAGGGGGGAAAATGATAGGGCATATCCTATCCAATCCGACGAAGATTGCCGAATCACCACAGTAGAGCTGACTAAGCGTCGCCAACTCAGCTCAGACCGTGACTCGAGATGGGACACCACTTTATCCTACCGCCCAAGAGGCATGGGGAGATGTGATGCGCCCCAATCGGCGCCAGCAGACAGATCGTTGATCCGTCTCACCATCTGAGGAACACAACAACCCACGACGCAGCCCAGGCTGTCACGGACAATAATGTAAACAAGGTGTTCGATGAAATGCTCATGTTTGTCTGTGTCCTTCGGTTTGTGTACATATCTTGTACAGCAAGTAGCGGGCTTGCAGTAGGCATAGCAACCCTATTTTGGTTTGCTTTGTGGCCAATTTTGGCTTATAAACATGAGTGTGTTTTGTAAGCACTTATGGGGACTTCGGTCTGTAATGGACTATTTTCCTTTGTGTGCAACCTCTCTGAGTTTGTAATGTCCATGGGTGTAATTTGTATCTGGCTTTATAAAGTGTTTGCTTGAGCAGTTGCTTGTGGATCCCGTGGGAATTGCTTCTTCTGGCCCGTTTTCTCTTTTGTAAGTCCAAGGGACTCTAGGAGATCTCGGGGAGGGCTGACCTTTGCGGACGGACACGCATAGGTGTCGCACGGCTTAGGCAAAATCAGCTAAGCCCGTGACAATGTGGTATCAGAGCGGGACAAGCATACGCAGAAACACTCGCCATACAAACGTGGGGGACCTAGCTTGGCTGTATGGAGGACAGCCAACACGCGCAACCGTTTGGGGGAAACGGACATTAAGATGTAGGGAAAGGAGTCGCTCAGAGGAGCGAGCATCCAGGTTTGGCATTCAAAGGAATGGCCAACCCCTTTGCGCGAGAGGCACCACGAGGACAAGCAAGCGAAGAAGAATGTGTAGCGCATAAAGATTGGGATGGTTGAGCTCGAGCTACGGCTCGACGTTGGCAACCAAACTTGACGGTGCTCAAGGCAAAGCGGGGCGCTTGGTGAAAGATGAGATCGGGCAAAGTGAGAGGTGTTGCGTAACGACCGAAAGAGTTATGCAAAACTCACAGAGGAGAGGGGAATTACTAACTCGAAGGATTCGGTACTCATGCAAGGGCTTGTACACGGACAACAGAGTGTTCGTGGCCATCCCAAGGCGTGATCGGAACTCGACACCATGGAGCATCAGAACTTTCTCTTCGACATGGAAAGGATACATCCATAGGTAGCTGAGATGTGCAATAAGTTCAGCATATTGCTAGACCTTAAAGGGTGTAGTGGAGACTGTATTGGCGAATGGTCGCAATCTAGCAAGTGCATTTGCGGGGGCAGAACAAGGCACAAGTTGTTCAGCAAGACGGAGTAGTCCAAAGGGGATGGTGGTCTCCGAAACTTCCAGTGGGAAGTATGTAAAGAGGAAAGTTGCTCCAACAGGACAGATATCCAGGAGGGATAAGTCCTACTTCTCTAAAGGGAGAATCATGTGCAACGAACTGCACATATTGAGGAAGAGTTTCTCAAGGTAATATCTCCATAAAGCTCAATGGACCGAACGAGTGACGAAGAGTTGTCAAATGATCTCGAATGAGGTAATGCATTGGTGGATGCATTTCGAGATCAAGTGGGAGAGCAATCCAAGGCAACATCATATGAAGGCACACTTAGAGTCGATGCAGAAATTGAACTCAACGGAGGGCTGACCCGTGGAATGGTGGACGCGAGGGCCGCTATCAACTCAATGCAAATCGAGGAGCGGAGCGACTTGGGTAGAACTGGGTAAAGTATACCAAGCCGCATGAAGGGAGTCGACATAGAAGATGGAACATGGAGCGAAGGCACGGAGCTTTCCTTGGACAGAGGTCAAGGGCATGAACTCTTGTAGAGGCAAGAGTGTGATCATGTCGTTCCATGGGTTCTTCATTCTGATGGGACAGACTTATCTTGCATGGTGCTAAAGATAAAGGGAGCTTCGAGGAACATGCAAGCTACCTCAGAGATGCATTTGACGAAGTAACTAAGGTGATTCAACTTGCGGAGGCAAAGTTGGGATTAGGAGACCTTAGCACGGGGCAAGAGGATGCAGAGGCGGGTACTCTTGAAGAATATGTCACAGTGTTGCCATTCGAGTTGTCAGGAACAAGTGGTGCATAATAGAGATTGTGCTGGTAGGGGATAGAGGCCTAGGATCCAGACAATGGTGCATCAATTCTAGCGAAGTCAGGGGTACTTCATGAGCTACTAGGCGACGGATTGTCCTAGAGCTATGCTTCGTCCAGGTGTGACCCAAGAGTGGGTGGACGAAGGTGAATTGCCAAGGGAGCGAACTAAAAATCGGAGATGGCAGAGGCCCTACGATGTGTTGGCAGAGGCCACATGTGGAGAAGTCATAGTCTGAGTTCATCACACGAGAATTTGTATGCAATGGAGACGTCACTAGGAGGCGACATGGTGCAGCGGATCGTGGTGGAATGCAATACAGGCAATCCTGTCCCGTGAGGGACAAGATCATGCGAAGGTATGATCATGAGTTACTGGGAGCTCCACTTTGGTGTACGACACAACAAGAAGAAGGGCTATGGATTCAAGGAGTGAATGTCGTAGTACCGCAGAGGCGGGTCTTCGTGTGTGCATCGAAGCTTGCATTGGATGAAAGCCTTAGTCATCAGCATATGGGGGCTGTATACCACCGAGGAAGAAGTCCAAGTGCATCTACCAATGAGTCCCATAGAGGGGGACATGATCATGTGAATGATCAGGAGCTATTGAGAGCTCCACTTCGGTGAACAATGCAACGGCAAGAAGGGCTGTGGATTCAAGGGGTGAATGCCATGGAACCGCAGAGGCGGGTCTTCTATGTGTGTGCATCGAAGCTTGCATCAGATGAAATCCTTGGTCATCAGCATATGGGAGCTGTGTACCACCGAGGGAGAAGTCAGATTGCAAGTACCAGTGAGGCACATGGAGGGGACTTGATTATACAAAGGTATGATCAGAGCGGCTGGAGAGTTGGACTGCTTCAGTGCTCACATTCGCTTAAGGGAGCCCATCAAGTCAGAGGACAAAGCCGAGTAAGCGAACGTTGCTACCAAGGAAGCTAAGGAGAACAGAATCGGCGCGAGCCCTGCAACAAGATGGCGGAGGCCATGCATGAGAGTTGCAGTCTGTCTTTCCATCGACCAAGGAGAACTGCTGGGAGGACACAGTGGTGTCGAAGCAGGTGGTCGAAAGGGGCGAGGAAGCGACGACGAGTCCAGTGGGGCTCAGCTACCCAAAAGCAAAGCATCGGCTAAAAAGGAGGTGGACTCGGAGGAGCGCCACAGTGCCACAGAGGCAGATCTACCGATCGTGAAGGAAGGGATGTAGATGCAAGGCAACGGATAGTAGGGCTATGGGCTTGGCAACACCATGGTACCGCAGAGGCGGGACTTCCGTGGAGTCATCGATCCCTTGCTCTCATGGAGGGAGAGCATTGGTCGTAAAAGAGGCCAAGGAGGTGGAGAATGCAAAGGCAAACTTCAAGTACCAAGACAGGGCGAAAGGGCAGAGGCCAAGGAACTTCATAAGACCGATGTCGATGGGCTTCTCATCAAGATAGACGAAATTGAGAGACTTTGGGTTGATGCAAGAATGCTCGACCAAGGAACAAAGTAGGCAGTACGCGGTACTGTACCTTCTCTATTCAGAGGAGTAGGCGGCAAAGGTGATGGAGAAGACGGTACAATCCCAGAGGCGACCAGATCTATCAAAGACTTACTCCAAGTTGGGTAAACTTTTTGCTCTTTACGGACAAAACTTCTTGCATTCCAGAAGTTCAATGGCAGTGGGAAGGCGAATCACAGTAGCTAACTCAACGCAAGGAGTACAAACACTTCAAGTGCTTCAGAAGTGTGAGCAAAGAGCGGGCGAATGTTAGTAACCATCTCAACGCATGAAGGACAAACTCGAGGAGGCAGGCGAAATCGAGTAACCTTTGCGTTCTCAACTCAAGAGAATGGGCGAAACTGAGTACCCCAATTCTCTTAACTCGAGGAGGTGAACGAAGTCAAGTAACCTTGCATTCTCAACTACTAAGAGAATGGGTGAAGTCGAATATCCCAGTTCTCTTATCTATCCAGTAGAGGAGCTCTGCATAAGTTCAGTGACCCTTCAAAGAAAGCTTATGGAAGACAATAGTTGTCAAATTCTCACCATTGGTGATCAGTACTACTGAGAGTAGATTTTCCACTTCATTTCCCAATTGACTAATTGAAAGCGGGAGTGATGCGAACATACTTGGAAGTGACAACTAAACGTGGAAGAAGGATCAATAGGCAAACATTGTGGAGGAAGGACCTCAAAAACCTTAAAGTCTGCGAGGCGATGCTCATCAAAGTTCCAACAAGCATCCATCCAGTTCAAGCAACATGAGTATACTGCGATACTGACGCATAATAAGGCAGGTCTTTTCCTTCATCAGCAGGATCCGCGAGAACCAACAAGGATCAACACAACTCAGCCAACCCCACACCAGATTCAGTCATTGGTGAGTTGAAGCAGCATGGCGGATCAGAGTTCGACTACTCAACAATAGCGGAGAGCGACTGGGAGCCAAAGGGGCGTGTTGCAGCCAAAGCAGAAGATTAAAGATTCAGCATAATACGAGGAGATGCAACGTCTACAGTGACTTCGACGATGACATCGAAGGAATAAGTGGGGGAGAATGTCACGGACAACAATGTAAACAAGGTGTTCGATGAAATGCTCATGTTTGTCCGTGTCCTTCGGTTTGTGTACATACCTTGTACAGCAAGTAGCGGGCTTGCAGTAGGCTTAGCAGCCCTATTTTGGTTTGCTTTGTGGCCAATTTTGTCTCGTAAATATGAGTGTGTTTTGTAAGCACTTATGGGGACTTCGGTCTGTAATGGACCATTTTCCTTTGTGTGCAACCTCTCTGAGTTTGTAATGTCCATGGATGTAATTTGTATCTGGTTTTATAAAGTGTTTGCTTAAGAAGTTGCTTGTGGATCCCATGGAAATTGCTTCTTCTGGCCCGCTTTCTCTTTTGTAAGTCTAAGGGACTCTAGGAGATCTTGGGGAGGGCTGACCTTTGCGGACGGACACGCATGGGTGCGCACGGCTTAAGCAAAATCAGCTAAGCCCGTGACAAGGCGTCGACACGCATTAAACAGCCTCGCACCCGGGCAGAGGTATAAAAGCCACCTCAATGAACAGTAGAAGGGGGACATCTCGACTATACTCCTTAAAGAGCTCAGGCTCGCCACTAACTTGACCATCGAAGGGGCTAAACCGGAAGGACCCTCCGCCCGGGTCCGGCCTCTTTGCAGGACGCGAGCACCAAGAAAGAAGCGGAGCCAGATGCCGATTCGGGCTTGGGAAAATAGCCCGAACCTTCGGGAGCAGAGCCATCAGCCCATTGCACTCTCCCCCTGACACGTTCGAGCTGTGTGGACCCCCTCGTGCATTCGGATCATACCGAGACAACACCTCGGACTCGGCATAAAGAACCACAACATCCTTTCAAGGCTATGTGCTACTATAATGGCTGATGAAAGCAGAATTATCTTTGAAAATAATGAAAAATTTCCCTTGGTCTGTCCTCCATATGAAATATAAATCTTTGAGAATTTTAAGCCACAAAATTATTAACTTGATGAAAACAGGAACCACAAAGATTCATAACATCATTTTACTTTATGTGATCATAATTAAAAGTCTCTACTCATTAAACTTGTATAGCAGAGGATGTTATTGAAATAATTAATCAATTACTAACAAAATGCAACTAAGGGAAACCAATTACTTCCATGAAACATATAGTGGCCACAAGTATTCAAAGTAGATAAGCTATCACCATATTAGATCTATTTTACGATTAAAGAAAAACAAAGTGATTATGTTAAGAGCATGGTGACACTGAAGAAATATGATGTTGGCAAGAGACAGGAAACAGTGAACTGAAACTGCTCCCGTGTGGATTCTTATATGTAACACTCAAGAAAGATCATAACCAGACACTAAGAAAGGCTATAAACGTTGTTGATGATGCATCACTAATAAAAAATCACTAAATAAGAGAATGCCAACGGATTCTTTATAAGCTCCAATAACAGCCATCTACGAAAAGAACTCTACTTCCCTAACTTTAGCAAAATTGATTGCCAGTAACAACTGAACTAAAAAATCCCCCACTAATGTAAACACCAAGAGCCTTAATACGTCTCTTGTTATAGGTTACTTATTTTACTTTATAAATCTTTTAAAGCTTCAGAACTTTTTGATCTTGTTACCCATGCATAAGCTGTTAACAGTCACATAGACAAAAGACAAGTAAATTGTCCTGAAGTTTTCCTAACAGTATAACATTGCCTAACAGGCCCACAACTATTAGTGAATGATCAAAGAAAATGCAACACATTTTAGACCACCATACCTGAAGTTTTCCTTTTCCAACTTCTGTAGGACTAAACTTTGTACATAGATAACAAACTTATATATCTCATTCCAAAATTTTTGCTCTACGAAACAGCCATTGGTAAAAATATTTTTACCAAACTTCTGCTCTACAATAACAGAAGTAAAATATGTCAACTGATACCACAATAATAGAATTGGTTGCATATTTATTAACAGTTGTACAACATGTGATGCTATTTGGCGATATGTTATTAAGGAAGAGGCTTCTTCTTCAAATTTGTTTTTCTTATTCTGGAACAAAATCTATCTCAGGCAAATTTCACTCATATGGTTAACAATTAATAATACTTAAGTCTTAACTAGAATTAAAATAAAATATATTTTAACGTAAATTTCACTGTTAGCGACTTACAATATTCAGACTTGAGAATAATAAAAAGTTCTAAAGGCTCACAAGCTCCTGAATATTCATTTGCATAATAACTCCCATCCCAAATCAGAAAAGATCAAACAGCTCAACAACTTTCTTGAAGTTTTAAATCTAACCAACAAATACAGAAGGCAATTCTATCTCAGTTTGTGACAATCCATCCATAGAAACGGTCAAGTCAAATCCAACATGTCAAACCATAGTGTACGATCTACATGAATCACAACCAAAGGCAAGAACCATCGATGGAAAGCAATTAAACGATCGGAGCAAAGCTACTCACTGATAACTCGAAAAACTGACGGAACAACAACAGCACTAGAGTCCGGGATAGGTGCGGCAGAGGGTACCCTGAGAGAGAGCGCGGCCTCCGCGGGACGTCGTGCTCAGACGCGACGTTAGCCTCGAAGCCGCCACCGCGCTGTGCAACGGTATCAGAGAGCCCCCGTAGCACCCCAATTCGACAGGAATCCTTCGTCCAAATGAGAAAGAAATATCAACTAAGGGAGGGATCAACAAACCACTGGTACCAATAGAAGAACCCACCTAGAGAGGGACGAAAACCGTCGAATCGTACAACGAGCGGCTGCGACGGCGTGGACGGAACAAGAAGACGGAGCCGCGGCAGCTCTCGATCTGAGGCCGACTAGTCCGAGGGAAGAGAGAGGATTCCGGCGACTCAACGATCTCACGCAACTCGTCGCCATTGGAAATAACGAGGGAATCGAAGGGAAAGATCGATTGGGGTTAGGGTTTCGCCCCGAGCGAGAGAAAAAGAGCCAGAGAGAGAGGACGGGCTTTTAGGGGAGTGATGGCGGTAAAGAGAAGTGCACGCAACTGCGGGTCGGATTGAAGCGCCTGCAGATCAAGTTTCCTGATCCGACCCGCTTAAACCAGATTCGGATCCGATTTGGATTCGAACAGTGTTAGGCAATTCATGAATACATTATAAATTGCCGATCGAAAAGATTTCTATAAAGTTTGATCCTTTTAAAATGGTCACGATGATTCCAATAGGAGAATGGACTATCGATCATTATTTATATGTGATAGTACATATAAGGGGTCAGTCCAATCCACCGAGGCCCACGCTAGCTTCACGGCCACATCAATGTCCGAGCTGGAGTTATGCTCGCGCTAGTTCCGCAGCCACATCAACATCCGAGATGGAGGACGGCACATCAGTCGAACCTTCGCTGTGTCACGAACGGACGTCGCTCAACCGTAACATCTTCACTCCGTGAACCGTTCGTGCTTTTTCTTGCTTGTACATATGTTTGGCAGCTTATTTTGCCTTATGTGTTTTCACCTAAGAAATGTGAGCGAAAGTAGTGTAGAAGGCTGCAGAACGGTCGTTCGCTGCATAGAGCCAAAACAGCCTTGTTTTTGGGTCTTTTTCGTGTGCCACGGTAACCTTTCTGAGTGGTATAAAATGTCAGTCATTTCAGCACCTTGGAACCCCCCGGGTGGCATCGGGCTGGATGGGGCTCCGGGTATATATCGGGCAGAGGCGTTCATCAGCAATTGAACTTGACTTGCGTCTGATACCTTGGGAACCGTCGTTTGCGGACTTGCGACCGTTCCTGCAACCCTCCAAAGTCCTATTTCGCTCTCTCTCTCTCTTTTCTCAGTTGCACTCAAGGTGTTCGACAAATTGCTTGCATAGCTTTCCGCTTTGCGAGACGCCGGGACGTGCCCGTCGCTCGCTTTCAAGTTAATCAACTTCTTCTTTACAGGTCCTACGGGACCTTAAGAGGTTGTAAGAGGGCTGACCCTGTGCGGACATATAACGCTTGGGCGTTTCCTAACTTAGGCAATCCCAGCTAAGTCCAGAACAGTGGGCAAGGTTGCTTCACGACTTAGGCAATTTCAGCTAAGTCTTCGGGAGGGCCGCAAGGGTGCCGCACGGCTTAGGCAAATTTAGCTAAGCCCGTGACAGTGTGGTATCAGAGCAGGCAAGCAATTCATACGAACAGCGAAGAAGATTCGCAATTTCGCCATAGTGAGACATCGTGGTGAATCGAGCAAGATGGGGCAAGCGGGACCCTTGCTCCAAGCAGCCGTAGGTGGGCTGCAAGTGCAAACTCGCTCGCAAACTGTCGGAGCCGCTCATGAGGAGCACGGCAGTGAACAAGACGAGCGTGAAGTTGTGTATTCTCTTCGAGGGGAGGAGGCGCCATCTGGAGCGCCAACCGGGAAGAAGGGCCACAGAGAGAGACTTACAATGGTGGAAACCCGTCTCGATGTTCTTGAAGCGAGCGTGGAGGAACTCTACCAAGGCCGAGGAAGGCTACTTGGGGTAGAGAGCTCACAAGAAGAAGCTGAAACTCGGATCGAGAATGTTGAATCCATGATTGATCAACTAACAGAGGACACCAAAGATTTCGTACGACATCTGCATGAAGTTGTGGCGGAACTCACGGCAAAGGTGGTGGTGTTAACAAGGACTCTTGATGCGGGAGGGAACAACACCCGCGCTGCGCCACCACAACACTTCAGAGCACCGGAGCCGCAGTGCTACGGAGGTGCTAGGGATGCCAAAGAGCTTGAAAATTTCTTGTTCGACATGGAACGGTATTTTCGTGCTACAAGGCTCGACTCTGAAGAAACCAAAGTTGCGATAGCAATAATGTATCTGAAGGGGGATGCAAAACTTTGGTGGCGAACCCGTTGGGAAGAGATCCAACAAGGCCGATGTCGAGTAGATACATGGGGAGACTTGAAGCGAGAGTTGAGAACTCGGTTCTTGCCTGAGAATACAGAGTTTGTCGCAAGAAGGAAACTGAGACAACTCCGCCAGAGTACAACGATCTGAGACTATGTGAAACAATTTTCAGCACTGATGTTGGATATTCGGGACATGTCTGAGAAAGACAAGCTATTCAGCTTCCTCGATGGCTTGAAGCCATGGGTACAACAAGAACTACATCGGAGGAATGTCACCGACGTAGTCGGGGCAGTTGCAGCCGCGGAAAGGCTGACTGACTTTATTTCTTCAGAGGATTCGAGAAAGAAGAAACACTCTTCGGGAAATCGCTCATCTAAATACTCTCGAGCGAAGGAGTCTGGGGGCGAGCAGAAGAAGAAGAATTTCCACAAGGGACCGGGCTCAAGAGGTAGAGTCTCCAAGTCTAGTGGATGCTTCTTGTGTGGAGGACCACACAAAGTGAGAGAGTGCCCACAAAAACAAGCACTCAATGCTTTAACAGCATCGGTTTAATCCCGTAAGTCAGACAAGGGCAAAGCTATCGCCCTTAGTTCGAGCAGTTCTGACTCCAGTAGCGACGGTGAGGCGTCGCAAGGACCCAGGATGGGAGCAATACGTTTGTTAAATGCGTTGCGGGGTCAAGTGGGGGAGAACGCAAAGGCAAAGCCACTGAATGCAGGAAACAACGAGTTGATGTATGTGGATATCAAGCTTAATGGCCAAACAACCCGTGCAATGGTGGACACGGGCGCGACCCACAATTTTATTGCCGATCGCGAAGCTAAGCGACTGGGATTACTCTTGGAGAAGAGCCCTAGTCGTATGAAGGCGGTGAATTCGGAGGCCAAGCGGATCTCCGGACAAGCGAAAGGAATCCCCATCAAGATCGGGACATGGAGCAGGAGCACAAACTTGATGGCAGTGCCACTAGACGACTTCCAAGTGATTCTCGGAATGGAGTTTATGCACGCAGCGAAGTTGGTGCCAGTATCGTTCCTGAACTTCTTGTGTCTAATGGGAGGTGATGATCCCTGTATGGTTTCAGTTTCTCGGGGAGGAACCAAGGACCTACAACAAATATCGGCTTTACAATTGAAGAAAGTGGTACAAAAAGGTGAATCAACCTTTGTAGCGGCTATGAAGCTGGAGACACCTGATGGGGAAGCCATTCAGGAACCTGCTATTGTGGCGAACATCCTGAAGGAGTTCTCGGATGTGATGCCAATAGAGTTGCCGAGAACTCTACCACCACGCAGAGGCGTGGATCATCGGATTGAGCTGGAGCTGGGAATTAAGCCTCCAGCGAGACCACCATACTGCATGGCCCCTCCAGAGTTGGCGGAATTGAGGAAGCAGTTAGATGAACTGCTAAGCAGTGGTCTCATCCGCAGTTCCAAAGCACCTTTCGGAGCTCCAGTCCTCTTTCAGAAGAAACAAGATGGGAGTCTTCGATTATGCATCGATTATCGAGCCCTTAATAAGATGACGGTGAAGAACAAGTACCCTATCCCGCTCATCGCGGACTTGTTCGATCAATTGGGCAAGGCAAAGTACTTCTCCAAACTCGACCTTCGGTCGGGGTATTGGCAGGTGCGCGTTGCAGAAGGTGATGAGGCAAAGACTACCTGTGTGACCAGGTATGGAGCATTCGAGTTTTTGGTGATGCCTTTTGGCTTAACCAATGCTCCGGCCACATTCTGCACTCTAATGAACCAGCTGTTCAAGGAGTATCTGGACAAGTTTGTGGTCGTCTACTTAGACGATATCGTCGTCTACAATCAAACACTTGAGGAGTATGTGGGACACCTCCGAACAATTTTCAAAGTTCTCAGGGAGAACACGTTGTTCGTGAAGAGGGAAAAGTGCTATTTTGCCCAAACGGAGATTTTGTTCTTGGGGCATCGAGTCAGCAATGGTTCCATCCGAATGGACCAGTTTAAGGTGCAAGTTGTGGCGGACTGGCGAACACCAAAGAAGGTGCCAGAGTTGAGATCCTTCCTTGGGTTCGTCAACTATTATCGGCGCTTCATAGCTGGGTATTCGAAGCGCGCAGCTCCGTTGACGGAGTTGCTAAAGAAGGAGCAGTCCTGGAGATGGTCGGACAAATGTGAGGTGGCATTTCAAGACCTAAAGACTGCTGTGTTAGAGGAACCTGTACTCAGATTGTCGGACTATGAAAAGTCATTTGAAGTCCATACAGATGCTTCTGATTTTGCTATTGGAGGAGTTCTTATGCAGGAAGGTCATCCGGTGGCCTACGAGAGTCGCAAGCTCAACGAGACCGAGTAACGATATACTGTGCATGAGAAGGAGATGACAGCGGTGGTCCACTGTCTACGAGTGTGGCGACACTACCTTCTGGGAGCACCATTTGTGCTAAGGACAGACAGTCGCATTGAGTTACTTTCAAACTCAAAAGAAACTCTCCCCAAAGCAAGCACGATGGCAGGACTTCTTGGCTGAGTTCGACATGGTAATGGAGTACAAATCCGGAAGAGCAAATGTCATGGCCGATGTATTGAGTCGGAAAGTGGAGCTAGTGAATGCTATACAGTTGGAGGGCGGAGGCCAAGCAAGTCAATTGCGATCCAACTTCCTTTCCAGGATCAGGGATGGACTGCACCGAGATCCTCAGGCAGTAACCTTGATGCAGCTCATCAAAGAGGGCAAGACACGACGATTTTGGGTCCAGGAGGGACTCATCTATACCAAGGGGAACAAAGTTTATGTTCTACGAGCGGATAACTTGAGGCGTGAACTCCTGAAAGAGTGTCATGATTCCCTTTGGGCTGGATATCCGGGTATCCACCGAACAATGGCTCTCGTGGAGAGGGCCTTCTATTGGCCGAAAATGGGGACAGATGTGGAGGAATACGTTCGAACATGCCTTACTTGTCAACAAGACAAGGTAGAGCAGCAGAAGCCAGTGGGACTTTTGGAGTCGCTGCCCGTACCAGAAAGGCCTTGGGAGAGCATTTCCTTGGACTTCATATCAAGCTTACCCGCAGTAGGGGGACTTGGATCGATACTCGTGGTAGTTGATCGATTTTCGAAGTATGCAACATTCATTGTTGCACCCCTACATTGCTCAGCGGAGGAGGCGGCTAAGCTGATGATGAGAATGTGGTGAAGTTTTGGGGAGTCCCACACAACATCATTAGTGATCGAGATTCTCGGTTCTTGGGACGATTCTGGACTGAGTTGTTCAAGTTGTTGGGATATAAATAATACTTCTCCACAAGCCTCCACCCCCAAATGGATGGCCAAACAGAAAGAATCAACTCGCTCTTGGAGCGATATCTTCGGCACTACGTAAGTGCCAACCAACGAGATTGGATGAAGCTGTTGGACATAGCTCAATTCTCCTATAACTTGCAGCGGAGCTATGCATCCAACAAGAGCCCATTTGAGATTATTATGGGACAACAGCCATCAACTCCTCACACCCTGGTTATTGGCTATACAGGGAGTAGCCCATCAGCCTATCACTTTGCAAAGGAATGACATCGCAATTCAGATATTGCGCGGGCTTACTTGGAGAAGGCGGCCAAGAAGATGAAGAAGTGGGCAGACTTGGGGAGGCGACCACAAGAGTTTAAAGTGGGCGACATGGTGTTGGTGAAGCTCCAACCAGCATCACTCCAGTTCTTTAGGCACAGAGTGCACAAAGGATTGGTGCGCAAATATGAAGGGTCTTTCCCAATCATCAGCAGGGTAGGCAATGTCTCATACAAGTTGCAACTGCCAGCATGGTTCAGAATTCATAACGTCTTCCATGCGAGCAACTTGAAAGCCTACCACTCAGATCCGCAAGATGATTCTCGAAATGTTCCAACTCGACTACCCCCCACCAGAGCCTCTTACGGGAAGCGAGTTGAAACTATTCTAGCGGATCGCAAGATAAAGCTACCCAATGGAGCACAACAAATTGAGTACTTGGTGAAGTGACAAAAGCTTCCTCAAACAGAAGCCAGTTGGGAGCCAGAAGATGCCATCCGACATGAATAAGCTCACGTCAAAGCCTACCAACAAGCGTCGACGAGGGCGTCAACAGTTTAAGTGGGGGAGAATGTCACGAACGGACGTCGCTCAACCGTAACATCTTCACTCCGTGAACTGTTCGTGCTTTTTCTTGCTTGTACATATGTTTGACAGCTTATTTTGCCTTGAGTTTATGTGTTTTCACCTAAGAAATGTGAGCGAAAGTAGTGTAGAAGGCTGCAGAACGGTCGTTCGCTGCATAGAGCCAAAACAGCCCAAAACAGCCCTATTTTTGGGTTTTTTTCGTGTGTCACGGCAACCTTTCTGAGTGGTGCGAAATGTCAGCCATTTCAGCACCTTGGAACCCCCCGGGTGGCACCGGGCTGGATGGGGCTCCGGGTATATGTCGGGCATAGCCGTTCATCAACAATTGAACTTGACTTGCGTCTGATACCTTGGGAACCATCGTTTGCGGACTTGCGACCGTTCCTGCAACCCTCCAAAGTCCTATTTCGCTCTCTCTCTCTATTTTCTCAGCTGCACTCAAGGTGTTCGACAAATTGCTTGTATAGCTTTCCGCTTTGCGAGACGCCGGGACGTGTCCGTCGCTCGCTTCCAAGTTAATCAACTTCTTCTTTACAGGTCCTACGGGACCTTAAGAGGTTGTAAGAGGGTTGACCCTGTGCGGACATATAACGCTTGGGCGTTTCGTGACTTAGGCAATCCCAGCTAAGTCCAGAACAGTGGGCAATGTTGCTTCACGACTTAGGCAATTTCAGCTAAGTCTTCGGGAGGGCCGCAAGGGTGCCGCACTGCTTAGGCAAATTTAGCTAAGCCCGTGATAGCTGTGCGCCATTAATGCCGCTTGACGTGCCATACCTCTGCACAAACTGACTCATCATACACGATGACTTCACCTAAGGTGTCGAAGGAGGTAAGGTCGAGCGTACGGTTGACCCTCCGCCTAGTGAGTATAAAGTCCCCCTCTTGGCAACGCCAACAGGGGGCTTCTTCTCTCTCGCTCTCGCTCTCAAAAAATACACACTAATATCCTCCAAAAAGATGTCAGGACACTGATTTGAACGTCGAAATGATCATATCGGTACCCCCATCCCGACGAGGCCCTTGTGCAGGTAGGTCCCTCTTAGTAGAAACCGACCCGAGCAGAGCCCCAAGGAGTCAACCCAAGATGTAGACTCTCGAGACGCTGAGCCGACCTGAACCGGACACCCCCAACCCCGATTAACATGAATGAGCTCGTGCACCTGATAGGGATCATGCCATGTTACGACACCAAATCTCACAATAATAAGGTACATAGAATTTTTAAAAGAAGGTTGAAAATTAAGATAAATGTCATTTTTAATTTGACCCGACCCGTTAACAGAGACAAGGTTCTCGAGTTTGGCTTTACCAATGAACCCAATATAACTAACCAGATAAGATCGGATCCAAACGCAATGAGTGTTGTTCTCTTCTGATATATCTGCTCGTACGTGTGTGTTCGGCTCTTTGAGGATGATGTGAAGGTCGCAAACCGGTGTGTCACTCTTCGAGAGGCTCATGGTTGTCTTTCCAACGCAATCTTTGGCTTTTAAGCTCCGGCCATGTGTATCCTCTCATAGCTGACAACGACTCGGAGTTGCAATTTTATAGCTTCGTACACTTCCCACCACCGTCTCCTCCTCGTTTCCTTTTCCTTTCCCTTTTGCTTCATCCACCTTCTCTCTCAGCCTCCTCTTCTTCACGTAAGTGTGCGAGGCCAAACTGCACAACAAAACCGGAAGCCATGGATACCACCACTATGACAGTCTGCTCCATGTGTGGTGATATCGGCTTCGCCGACCGGCTGTTCCAGTGCATCCGATGCCGCTCCCGTTTCCAACACTCGTATGCACTCCTTCTCTCTCTCTCTCTCTCTCTCTCTCTCGGGTTGGATTCCTAACTCGGATCATGTGAGTCGTACAGCTACTGTACTAACTACTACGAAGAGGAGCGATCCGAGACTGATCGAGTCTGTGACTGGTGCTTAAGAGAAGAGCGAGACGGAGCTAAACGTCGCGGCATCCACCGGAAGAAGCACGCGGGAGGATGTACTTCTGAAACCAGCAGCGATAGGGCCGAGCAAGGAAGCGGTAGAGAGGAGAGTCGTCGCGGCCGCGGTAAGAGCAGCGGCGGTGCTGCTGTTTCCCGGCCAACAGCCCGCAGGTACAAGCTGCTCAAGGATGTCTTGTGCTGAGCAACCAATAAATACTTGCTATCTAAGACTCAAAAGAGATGGATAAGTTTCTATACTTGCTGTATGTTATCTCTCTCTCTTCATATATATATAGCAGCAAACACATGCTAGTCTTCGATCCTCTCTAACCAAGAAATGGATGATGTCAAAAATAGGATGATATAGTTGGTAGCACTTCATCCATGCAGTGTGTCCTTCATGCAGTGTGTCCTCCTGTCTGCTCCTTAGGGGACATCTAAAAACCCGTGCATGACTCAATGGTCATACAAAACTCGAGTAGTAGTAAAGCATTGGATGAGGTTGCCGTCAAAACGGATCCCACATCAGGTACTACCAATTACGAATATATATATATATATATATAATTAACTATTCCTGATACCTAGTATTTTTTATTTTCCATTTGTTCTTTCATTTTCTCTAATATCATAATACCCCTCGTTTTCGTCAATACCTCTTATATTTTCGTAGTGAAGTAGTTCTCTTGATCATCGTCATCTCTTCTTTCGAGTGAATATTATCAGGATCTAGATATCGTTTAGGGGCTACTCAAAAATATGATAGATAGAGGAGGAGATGAAATCGAAGACGATGATAACGTCAAAGCGGTATATGTCGAAGGTGAGGGAGGAAAGAATGTGATCATGATAGACAAAAGCGACATGGTCGAAACAATAAAACGTCGTGGAGGGTGAAGATAATAGACAAAGAAGAGGAATGAGGCTACTATGATGAGGTGGAAAGATTCATCGTAATAGTAATATGACGTGGTATATCAGAATTATGTCATACGTGATACTGATTAGAATATATATATATATATATATATATATATATATATATATATATATATATATATATATAATTAACTCTACTTGATGCCTCGTATTTTTTATTTTCCATTTGTTCTTTCATTTTCTCTAATATCATAATGCCCCTCGTTTTCGTAAATACCTCTTATATTTTCGTAGTGAAGTAGTGCTCTTGATCATCGTCATCTCTTCTTTCGAGTGAATATTTATTGTTAGGATTTAGATATCGTTTAGGGGCTACTTAAAGACATGATAGATAGAGGAGGAGATGAGATCGAAAACGATGATAACGTCAAAGCGATATATGTCGAAAGTGAGGGAAGAAAGAAGGTGGTCATGATAGGCAAAAATGACATGGTCGAAACGACAAGACCTCGTGGAGGGTGAAGATAATAGACAAAGGAGAGGAAGGAGAGGAATGAGACTACTATGGTGAGGTGAAAAGATTCATCGTAATAGTAATATGACGTGGTATCGAATTGACCAACACAAACCCCTAATCAGAATTATGTCGTACGTGATACTGATTAGAATTTGAATCTCGCTTATCAAAGTGTTGCACAAGTTCGAGTGACTCGAAGATGCAATTAAGCCTAATTTGGAGGTAGAGAAAAGAACAGTTTTTACATCATCATCATTGTCAAGTCTCATAATCCATATAAAGACGACTCGATTTATGTTGATCGCTTAATTAATTGCTGGTCTCGGGCTAATAAGCTCGGGCTCGTAATCCATTGGTGTGCGTGGGCTCGACCAGGCTAAGTCTAACTCGAGCCCAGTCTGCCATTGATTACTTTGTTCTGCATCAATTGCACTAGCAGCTGCTTGCGTTCATGTGATAACGGAAAGCATACTGCAACCAATCGCCATATATATATATATATATATATATACAATTTTATCATTTAGGAGCCGTGTGAGATGGAAGTCTCATACAGGAATGCACGAATGAGATAAAAAAAAAAGGGAAGAATTCTCTTTTAGACGCTGATTCTACCACTCCTATTGTCACATTTCTTTTTGTTAGATTGAAAATAGCTGATTTAACTTCAATCATGCAAAATTTTGATATTCTTTTTTTTCTTATATTATTATCACGTTTGAGTTGTTTACAAGTACTTATACTTGAGCTCTAATTACTTTTGATATTTCTGGAAGAGAGACTAGTTGAAATAGACATATTTGTGAAGATGCAAACTACTCGTACCTAAAGACCCTATGAAGCTTTACTGTACTCTGGGATTGGCTATGGGCCTCATTTCAGTGGAGCTGGAGTCATTAGTGAGATATTATTCATGAAGCGCTAGAATTCTATTCTTATAGTGAGGACCTACGGGCCAAGGGGCAGTCTCAAGTACATAATTTTAATTTAGATGGGGGCATAAGCCTCCTAAAAGATAACAACAGATTGGTTCTTAACAAATTAAGCATAAAACGTATATAGGTGGCTTTTTCAAGTCCGTCGTTAAATCTCAGGACTCAACCCTATACAAGTGATGGAAACTATCAAGTAGGAGTATGGTAAGGGCAGTGGGAATTTTTCAGTGGAGTGGTGCAATACTTATGATAGGAACTTTTCTGGTGCTTGCCTAGTAGATGTGTCCTGCCTTCAAGCTCGCTGAGCAAGCATTTGCTGGTTCAGGCTCGTGTGCGCTAGTTCGCCCGTCTCGCGGCCTTCTCGGTACGGAGCGTGAGCTTGTCTGGATGAGTGGTGGTTCAGAGCTCGACTTTGGGGTATGCTGCTGGAGTGGTGGGATCCGAGTGAGGAGGGAGTTGGGATCCGAGTGAGGAGGGAGTTGTCCAGCTCAGGTCGGCCGCCGGCTCCTGCAAGAAGGTCGGGTCGGGTAGATTTCCGACGTGACCCCTCCGAAGGTCAAGTTAGTTCAGTGGTTCATTTTTGCGATCCCCCTGCCCCGTAGAGGTGCATGAGCTTTTATAATGGGTGCTGTAGATTAATCGTACCTGATAACCTTACTGTCTTTATGGCTTACCATACCGCCGCACGCACCCACCATGTTTGTTGTTCTTGCAAACAGGCGTGCGTTTGCAGTTGGGGGGTGCCGACCTTACTTGTGTCAGGTCGGCCACGTCAGCGGGCCAGCTGTCCGAGGGTGTGATGACTTAGCGGCCAGGTCAGCATTTGTCATATCATTCTTCCCCCCCCCCGGGAGGACCTTCTCGAGGCGCCTGATGAGGATGTCGAAGATGAGGTCTTGTATTTAACCGCTGGTTCGAGATCACCCTGAACTGGTCCCGAATGCGGACTTTGGGGATTTCGAATGGTGCGGTGGTTGATCTGACTGAACAGGAGCTCAGGAATTGTAATGTAGCAAGAGTCGATCCGACCGAGCATGAGCTCGGGAATTGCATTGTAGCAAGGGTCGATCCGACCGAGCATGAGCTCGGGAGTTGCATTGTAGTGATAGTCGATCCGACCGAGCATGAGCTCGGGAATTGCATTGTAGCAAGAGTCGATCCGACCGAGCATGAGCTCGGGAGTTGCATTGTAGCGAGAGTCGATCCAACCGAGCATGAGCTCGGGAGTTGCATTGTAGCAAGAGTCGATCCGACCGAGCATGGGCTCGAGAGTTGCATTGTAGCAAGAGTCGATCCGACCGAGCATGGGCTCGGGAGTTGCATTGTAGTGATAGTCGATCCGACCGAGCATGAGCTCGGGAGTTGCATTGTAGCAAGAGTCGATCCGACCGAGCATGGGCTCGGGAGTTGCATTGTAGCGAGAGTCGATCCGACCGAGCATGGGCTCGGGTGATGTTTAAGTAGTGTTGGGCAATCTCTGGGTCGACCCCTGGCATGTCGTTTGGGATCCACGCGAAGACATCGTCGTGCTTCCTTAGGAAATCTATCAGCTAAACTTGTTGATTCTCCGCGAGCTCCGATCCGACCTTCACCAGCTTATCCATGCAGTTCTGGTCTAGTGATAGCTCGAGGACTTTTTCCGCGGAGTGGGTGTCTCGGGTGCTTTCTTCCAGACCCGGGGGCGTGGCGCCGAACGGTTGGGTTCTCGATTTCTTGCACAGCGTTGTCGCCGTTAAGTAGCATTGCCTGGATTCCTTTGGGTCGCTCCTGACCTCACCGACCTCGGCTCGAGTCGGGAACTTCAAGATCCGGTGGTACGTTGACGTGACCGCCCTGAGCCGATTGAGGGTCGGGCGCTCGATGATGGCGTTGTACGCAGATGGGAGCTTGACCACCATGAATGATACCATCAGCGTCTTTGATCGCGGCTCCCCCCCGAACGTGATAGGGATTGTGGTTGTTCCCATGGGGGAGATGGAATCCCCAGCGAACCCTGTCAAGGTAGATGTTAGGGGGGTGAGGTCTAGGTCGGTCAATCCTAACCGTTGGAAGGCATCACAATATAGGATGTCAGCCGAACTTCCCGTGTCGATCATGACCCTTTTGATGTAGGCGTTGGCCATGCGGATTGAGATTACCAGCGCGTCATCGTGAGAGGAGGGCTCCTCGCCTCCCGACCTGAACGTGACGTCGAGGTCTTCATGATGTAGCGGCCTCTTTCCGTCCTCGGATCGCGCGTATGCTTTTCGTGCCGAGGAGCTATTGCCGCCTGATGCTGGGCCGCCGAAGATGACATCGATCTGTTTTTCGACCGGGCCCTGCGGTCGGGGAGACAGATCTCGGGACGACCGATCGTCCGAGAGAGGGGGTTGTTCGCGGACGTATCGCCGCAGTTGCCCGCGCCGGATAAGGTCTTCAATCTGGTACTGAAGGTCACGACATTCCTCGGTATCGTGACCATACTCTCGATGGAAGCGGTAGTACCTCCTCTTGTCGCGCCGCTCGGGATGCGACTTCATCGGGCTTGGTGCCTTCAAGAGCCCCTTCTCCCGTATTTGGAAAAAGATCTTCGTTCGGGTCGAGTTGAGGGGAATCGGGGAAGGTCTGGCTGGCAGCAAGCCCGACCTGTCCTCTCTTTTTTTCGGAGGTGGGGCTAGATGCCCACGAGTCTGTTCCCCCCGAGGGCGTTTCGTCTCGTCCCGCTTGCCAGCTATCAGGGTCTCGGCCGCCACATATTGGTGCGCCCGTTGCAATATCTCGGGCAGAGTCGTTGGTGGTCGCTCGATCAGCGTCCAAAAGAACCTTGACGGCTTCAGCCCCGTCAGAAATGCTTGGATGGCCAGGGACGGATGGAGGTCGAGAATGCCCTGTACTTGTGATGTGAATCTTCCTACGAACTGGGAGAGGGGGCTCGTCGCTCCCTTGGGCCATCCCGAGGAGCGAGGCTGTGGTAGGCCTCGGGCGTGCACTTGCCAAAAAGTTCGACTCGAACTCCCTTGCTAACACGTCAAATGACGGTATGGATGTAGGTTTGAGACGAGCATACCAAGTTCTGGCCGATCCCCTAAAGGTGGTCGGGAAGGCTCGACACATCTGTGCCTCCGAAGTGTCGTAAAGGGCCATTTGGGAGCGGAATGTGGTGACATGTTCCATCGGGTCGCCACTGCCATCATAGGGCTCGAGGGCTGGGAGCCTGAAGGTGGCCGGTAGGGGCTTGGACTGTATCTCGGGGGTGAACGGGGAGCCTCCTTTAGAGCTATCCCCAGTCTCGTCTTTCGATCTGAGGACTTCCTTCTGGACCTCGTTAAGTCGCTGATGGACTCGACGGACTTGTTCCCTCAAAGAGTCGGTAGAGTCAGTCGATAAAGTGTCGAGGTCATGTTCAGTCGGTGCCGGATTATAAGAGCGACTTTGGGATCGAGTTGGCGTCGGGGTCGGCGAGACCGGGACCCGAGGTGGTGGCTCCTCGGCGACCCGAGGCGGTGGCGCCTCGGCGACCCGAGGTGATGTCGCCTCGGCAACTGGCGGGATTCCCCGGCTTGGGGCCATCGGTGACTCCGTTTGCAGGGGTGCTGGTTGATGAGCCGTTGAATGCACCAGTTGGGGTAGATATGGGATTATGGTCTGCACCATCCCCGCTAGTGCTTGGACCTGGCTGGTGAGGCCGAGGAAGGCCTCTGCAGTGATCATGAATGACGCGGGGTTTGATGCGGGTGAGGTGAACCCCGTATCAGTCATCATCCTCCAAAAGCGGTTGGGGGTTGGCATGGCAGCCGGGACTTCCTCCGCCATTCGAGGGTGATCAGGTTTCGTCTGGCGCTCTGTGCCCGAATCCGTGAGTGGGCGTTCTGGCGACATGGGCCCTCCTTCTAGCGCCAAAAATGATAGGGACTTTTCTGGTGCTTGCCTAGTAGATGTGTCCCGCCTTCAAGCTCGCTGAGCGAGCATTTGCTGGTTCAGGCCCGTGTGCGCTAGTTCGCCCGTCTCGCGGCCTTCTCGGTACAGAGCGTGAGCTTGTCTGGATGAGTGGTGGTTCAGAGCTCGACTTTGGGGTATGCTGCTGGAGTGGTGGGGTCCGAGTGAGGAGGGAGTTGTCCAGCTCAGGTCGACCGCCGGCTCCTGCAAGAAGGTCGGGTCGGGTAGATTCCCGACGTGACCCCTCCGAAGGTCAAGTTAGTTCAGTGGTTCGTTTTTGTGATCCCCCTGCCCCGTAGAGGTGCAGGAGCTTTTATAATGGGTGCTGTAGATTAATCGTACCTGATAACCTTACTGCCTTTATGGCTTACCATACCGCCGTACGTACCCACTATGTTTGTTGTCCTTGCAAACAGGCGTGCGTTTGCAGTTGGGGGGTGCCGACCTTACTTGTGTCAGGTCGGCTGTACGAGCACTGGCGCTCCCCGTACATTCGGCCGGTTACCTGCGTCGGGTCGACCACGTCAGCGGGCCAGCTGTCCGAGGGTGTGATGACTTAACGACCATGTCAGTATTTGTCATATCAACTTAGAGATAGGAAAGAACACAAAACACTCTGCTAGGTTGACATTGACACTAACACTGAGAGATGAAAACTAAGGGAGCAAATAGGATTAGATACCCAGTAGTCCTACCCATTATATATATATATATATATATATACTACAGAAGGAAAGGCCTGGTGTTCGGCTTGGGTGCTTTAGAAAAGCAAAGGAACGTTCCTGTCTTAAAGATGGGCTCATCAATGGATGCTCCACCGAGTGGTCCTCAAAGGACAGCTATAAGGATCCCAAGTCAAGCTTCTGGGTGGCTTGGAACAAGCCATGTAAGAACAAGCACTCCTGTGCATTGTCCCCAATGGCAGATCTTGTGTAATTGTCTTCCCACTGGTGCAGGGCCATGGGGACTGGAAGAAGCTGGAAAGCTGTCGGACGTGAGATGCTCATTTCAGTCCCCAGCAGTGGTAGCAGCATCAGGATAGGTGTTCACTCGGACCACAGTAAAGTTGTCCATACCATGATTACTTCGAGCCATAATAAAACTCATTCCAACGTAGAGCAGGTGGTTTGAGGTTGATGGAATGCAACAGGGAAACCCATAAGCACTGTTTTGGGGGAGTAGTCACAGATTGGCCATCTGTTCGTTCCTAACTCCTGCTCGGAGTTGCAGGTACTGCACTTTGGGATGGTAGCTTTATTTCTATCGGCAGTTTTGAGGTCTCTCAGCTTTGTTTCAGAGCAAATATGACGATGAGGAGACCGAGGGATCAGACAGAGACTGTCCCGTCCTCGAACTGCTGCTACACCTTTAAGCTTTGGGTTGAAGTGACATGTCTGCTTTACGACGGTGAACGGCCTTTCCTCCTTCACCATGTCTCCTTGGAAGGCCAGAGGCGATGAACAAAGTCAGTCTTGTGGTGAGAGAGTTTCTCAGGAACAATGTTATTACTCGAAGGAGGATGCTGCTGCCTGTTGGCCGTCGGAGTTCATTGCTCCAATGCCCCATGGCAAGTTTCTTAGGAGGTTTGATGTCAGTGATCGAATCCGTTTACATGGGAGGATCTTTATCTAAGCCACACATATCATCATAAACTACTCTTCCTCTAAAAATAAAAAAAGGATGAGCGGAGAAGAGCATCTCCCCCTTGTCGCGAGAGGGGGGGAGACTGCTCGGGAAACTGATGTCAGGTCGATGGAAGGTACCATCGTTTTCATGGGTGCATTACCTGTTAGGTCGTATACCAAATCCAAGCGCAGCAGGGATGATAACAATCATATAACTGTGCCATTGGGGAATACTACTATGCACATGCACATAGCAATTCCGATGATTAAAAAAAAAAAATTTAATTGCATGAAAGCAGGGAATATTACGGATGAGGGGAGCACCGTAGTAGCCTTATCCAAAAGATTTTGCTTCTCTGGTGGTACGTACAGAGCAGCCTCACGTTGAATGTTAGTACGTACTTGAGAGCGTGGATCCCATTGTATCGCCACAAAGAGAGGGGGGGGGGGGGGGGGGGGGGGGGGGTGGAGGGGAGGCATTTTTGATCCTTCGTGTTTCTGCAGGGAACTAACTCCGGGGGCCGTCGTATCCAAGGGGTAGAGAATACGTGTAGTCGGTGAGGCACGCAGCTAGCTATAAGAAGGACGTGATGTGATCATGGCGGTCCATCAACGCGGGGAGGGCGACCGAATCGTAGTCCCAAAGCTTCCTCTCCGGAGGGGATGACAGCATGATGGATGCATCTCTCTCGCGGGGCTGCTTTTTGTCAGAGCTCCTCGTTCAATGAACCTGTGTGACTCTGACCTGTCTCGGCAACCCAACCCATCAATCACCTCCACCCACGTGTTCGGGACCCACCGCAACACGTGCGTTGCCCTGGTTCGTCTACACTGCCCCGTCACGTGACCGCCCCTAATCCCTCCCTCCCTCCCTCCCCCCCCCCACCCACCCACCCACCATTATAACACACACATACACACACACACGCCGAGTGGTTGGGTATAGTGAAACAGCCGCAGTCACTTCTGGTCAGCGGCGCGGCGGCGCCGAGGTGCCAGGTGGACGGGTGCAGCAAGGTGCTGGTGGACGAGAAGGAGTACCACAAGCGGCACAAGGTGTGCGAGCTGCACTCCAAGGCTCCGAGGGTGGTGGTGCTCGGCGTCGAGCAGCGCTTCTGCCAGCAGTGTAGCAGGTCGTTCTGCCACCAAACTTGCGAGAAGAAACTGTTCCTCACCACCAAAAGAACTCAAAAACAGTTGGAAACTTGATGCAGGTTTCATGTGATATCCGAGTTCGACGACTCCAAGAGGAGCTGCAGAAGGCGGCTGGCCGGGCACAACGAGCGCAGAAGGAAGAACAGCAGCGAGACCATCACCAGAAACCCTGCTTTAGGTACACAACCACTTCAGGCTATAACAATCCCAGCTTCCTCCTGTCGTCGTCTCCATTGTTTCTTTCCTTTCCTTTTTATCGCATGTTTTAGAATTTTATGTAGGTCAGCCCCCCCTGCAATTTCAATTGCAATTTGCCATTAGTGGTGTGTCCATAACGTAGTACAGTGCACATGGGAGAAAAAAAAGGTCATATTCTTTTGAGAACGTTGGATATATTTATGAGATGGATTGACACCGGGGAACCGGGAGGCTGGTGATGGAACATAAAGCCGTGAAAGCGATATAGACCAAAGTGGGTGGAGTGGACAATATTTAAAAAAAAAGAGTAGATCCTTTAGGTAAGGGTTAGGGGGTAGATTTAGGATTAGGGTAGAGTTAGGGTTAGGGTTTGGTTGGGGTTCGTAACATTGTATCTAAAGAGGGTGGGGTGGGGGGAAGAAGACAAAGGTGACTGTCAAATCAGTAGCATTTGCTGTCAGAGTGGGGGGTGGGTCGTACCTGTCAGTCTCTGGATTTGACCTTTCAAAGTCTTGGCCAAGGTAAAAGCCATCTTTTATTGATTTTGGTTGGTCCAGCAATCATCAAAAGCTCCAACTCCTTCAGTGATTTGTTCCTCTCCTCACCGATGACGCCCTGCGTGTTTCAGAGATCATCTTCTACTTTAGGGAAGTGCATGACCTAGTCCCGAGATTGGTGAATAACCCTCATGCTTACCCGAGATAGATATTGCCCGATGGTCATGCAAACTGGCTTCTGTGAGAAGGTCTTTCTGAGATATTCTTCAAAAGGGTTTCCTGGCTTCGTTACAGCTACTATGTTTCTTTTGAGAGTGATATCGAAGGTGTATAGTTCTGACACAGTAGGAGAAGAAAAGTGGTAGCGGACTCAGTTCCTTGGCGTTCATCTTTAGGAGAACTTTAATGCAGCCCATGCAGTTCAGTAGAATATTTCTGTGCATAGGAGGGAGAACAGCCACTGTTGTGTTATTTCTTGAACCTTCTTCCTTCCTGTTTGCATTACAGATATGAAAAAAATTTCACAATTATAAGTAACCCAAAAGTGAAATTATGAGAGATTTTCTTAAGACAAAAATGCTGGATAATACAATTAGGGGAATGAATAAACCCAAAGGTTAGAACATATGTATCGAGAATTTCTCTTAATAAAAAGAATTACAATTCTAATTTTGATAGGCATGTGAGTTCCAAGTACTATGTTATTTTCCCTTGGACCTCCCCAGGATCTGGTAATGTAAACATCTCAACTTCTTCCATAGTAATACGATTTGAGTTTCATGGCTTTAGTAATCATAACCTTTGCAACTCAATGTTCCCTATGCGAATACATGAGACTCAGTTTCTCATGGTAAAACAGATATGAATGTAATGCTACGATTGCTGCAGGCCGGAATAAAGCCAATTAGGTTTAAGCCAAAAGGAATATGTACTCTTTTTAAGTTTCCATGAAAAAGAAGGGGAAAAAGTTGATCAGATCTTCTTAGTTATGAGGCCTAGATGAATAGTCTTCTTGTTTTTCTGGTTAATTTTTGCATGCTACTTGAATTCTACTAAAAACATGAGGTCAATGGAATTTTAAGACATAAGAACAAGAATTTAGGGTTTCACTTGGCATGATTTATCTACTTAGAAGGAGAATAGTTGTTACTCGTAATATGTCCATGAATGCCAAAGCAGTAGCAGAAGTCTCCAAGCTCCAACGAAATTGATGATCTTGTGTCAACCATAAGTTTCTTTTAGAACCATTCACCCTGAAGATGTAATGACAGTAGGTACAACAAGAGAAGAGAATCCAAATAACAAAAAAATTCCATGAGCTAATTAATTTATAACATCATGTTTTCTGTAAATTGCAACTAAGAGATTGAGTTCCAAAAGGGACAAATAAACTAGGAGCAGTTATTTGTATGAACAGCACAACAGTCAGATGGGCTAAGTTTATTGTTGCACACTATTGACAGAAAGCTATTGTTATTGATATTTTCACTATAATATCATATTATGCCATCTGTAAAGTTTTTAACATCCATGCTCCTTTAGTAAATGTCACGTATTAAGAAATTTCAAGAGATTATTGATGTGTCCCAACAGAAATTATAGTTTGATCAGATGAAATAGCTTATAACATGCAGTACGTAGTCTTAAGATTGTGACTGAGAAACCAGATAAATTTGAGTATTTTCTGTGTGCAAACGTGCAAAATCTTCTCTGGACTCTCATGCAATGTTTTTAACCTAATCTTAGCATCCTACTGTGCCAAGCTTTTATTTTTATTTTTTTAAACTTGGAAAGATGTGTGTGTGCAGAAAGCGCAATCATTGGAGGCATGGCCCCGTACCTGTCTGCTTCCCCGGGTTGTGCTCTCTCTCTTCTGTCATCCAAGGCTTCGCCTTGGATCACGACATCCGACTTCTCATCTCGATCGAGCGCCGCACTCAACGAGCTGATTGCCGAGAACCGCGCTGCCGTGCTGGCCCGGCAGCTGCTCGCTGATGGAGGTGGATGGCACACCATGGTCTCTGTAAAGCAGCAGCAGCAGCCCGTTTACTGGTCACATCTACAGCACCAAGCAACGCCGCAGCCGGCGCCGCCACATGCTGATGGTTGGAGTCGCTTGCAGGGAACCGGAGGCCATGTGACGCTCGACCTCATGCAGATGCCCGATTCCTTCGAGATTGTTTCCGGGAGGAGCAAGTCAAGGGAGGAAGACGAGGAGAGCAGTGACATCTGGAAATCCTTGGCAGGAACACACGTGGTATGAAGTTTCAACCCTAAACCTCAAGTACCTCGACTCAATTTTCCATTTGATTAATTTTTATGTACTATTTTTTGTGAGCTAATTCGCCTTAGGCCGATGCTCATTATGCTAATCTTGCAAAACATTTGCTAGTTTCTATATGTCCAACTTGCCTAAGCTGACAGTTCTTCACTTTTTATGTATTTCTAAACGTTAGCATTAACTTTCTAATGTCTGTTCAAGTTGCTGCCCTAATTTTACAGCCATGTACGTGTAACCTTGAATATTGATATGATATGCTCATAATGAAGGCTGATGATTTTTGTTCAGGATAGGGTATCTGATATTTTTCTATTAGAAAAGAAAATGATGATGGGTATGTGGTAAGTAATCCAAAATAGGGATTCCTGTTCTGCTCAATTAATGTAGTTAATTCTAAACAAGGGTTTATGTAGTCTATGAAAACTTACTATTATGACTTACGTGGAGGGTAGTATAGACAGCATAACTCTGCAAATGTACCACGTCGAGCATGAGTCAGTGAATTCTTGGAAGCGCCTTTCTGAAACCCCTGCAACATTTGGATAACGAAGTTACGGTCCAAAGATGGAAAATAGCAGCAGTAAAAGGTGGCATTAGACAGCAGATAGATGAGCTGTAGAAGCAAACCGAAAGAGCTTTCGGACCATGTCCGAACCAGTTGTGAGTACCTACAGCATGTACATTCGTCACACATTAGACATTCATGAAGAGATACATATGATCTATCTAGAGAGTATTTTATATCTCTAACACTTTAGCCGAGGCCAAAAAATTCATCTACTAATGGTTTGACCAACAGCAACTTGGTTCTCAAGAACATGAAATTATGGTGAGAGACATGGTTTAGGAAGATGGAACTTTGTCAGTCTGGGTCAGTATCATCATCCAAACAATACTATATTTCTGCTGTCGTTTGACCTAAGTAGTAAAATGGTGTAGTTTGGACCAGGAACATATAACCTGGGGGTCATCATCTTCATTACTGGAACTGCAAGATGCATCCATTCAACTGTCTTCATCTTTGTACACAGTTTGGTTTGCAGTAGACACAACATGTTTTTTCCGAATGATTTCTTTTAGAAAAGAGCATCATTTTCAATAGCATCTCCTTTTGGTTTTTCTCAAATAATACTCTTAATTCAAAAAATATTCAAACTGTCATTCAAAATGATGGAACTTTGTCAGTCTGGGTCAGTATCATCATCCAAACAATACTATATTTCTGCTGTCGTTTGACCTAAGTAGTAAAATGGTGTAGTTTGGACCAGGAACATATAACCTGGGGGTCATCATCTTCATTACTGGAACTGCAAGATGCATCCATTCAACTGTCTTCATCTTTGTACACAGTTTGGTTTGCAGTAGACACAACATGTTTTTTCCGAATGATTTCTTTTAGAAAAGAGCATCATTTTCAATAGCATCTCCTTTTGGTTTTTCTCAAATAATACTCTTAATTCAAAAAATATTCAAACTGTCATTCAAAAAATTGACTATATTTTTCTTGCCGGTTGTAGTATTTTGACCTACTACAATATTATTAATCTGTCATAATATTTTGGCTATTGTAATAAAAATATTATAAAAATCTGAAAACATTGTAAATGAATTAAATAAAATCAAAATAATATATAAACAATTTGATATAACATATTAGGATTCTAAAACGTATTTATATAGTTTAAAAATACCATCATCCAAATAAAAAAAAAAGTTACTACGATGTTTTAGCCATCATAACAAAAATATTATAAATTTATTTAAAAAATATCATAAATGATCCAAATGGACTCCTAATATCAATCAAACCAATCACAAGTCTAATTGTAAAAAATATGAAATCATAATAGTCCACAAGTAATGATAACGAAAGAAATATAATATGATATCACTTATACTATTTTTAATAATTTTCAATATCTTAATAAAAATACTGTAAATGTTATTGAAAACCACTATAAATGAGCCAAATGAAACACTGTAACAGCTCAAAAATGATGGTCTGATGAAAAATTTTGACAGAAAGATTTGGTGAGAGATACTTTAGATAATTTTTGAATTAGGGATACTATTTAGAAAAAAACTTTTCCCAAAAGGAGGACGTTGCTTGAGAAAAACCCAAAATAAGATCTTTCCTAAAGAAATTGCCCCAATCTTTCCAATCCCCCAGCATCAGCCCACAAAAATTAGGCAACAAACCTAGTAAGCTATCTAGTGTATAGAAAAGAAAACGTCAGTCAGTTCTATCAGCAATCAGATGTGTCATTTTTAAAGAAATGATAACACAGGATTATTGATTGGGAAAAAACTGGTGTGCTCCAATAATCAGCACCATCATTACCTCTTCTGCTTGTTCGTGTTCGAAAGATCAAAATATTTGAGTTTTTAGTGATGTTGAGTGAGACTTCAAATGAGAGGATCCAATCTTTTAGCCCATGGAAATCCCACAAAATACTCTTCACTAGAAATTTTAAAAAATAGGGGGAATTTAACCTAGAGAAACACTTTAGTTTTGAGTTATGATATAACCTTAAGGCTAGGTACTAGAATCAGGAGATAACAAGAAAAGAAAAGCCTCCTTACAATGGTCAAAGAAAGCACAGAACCCAAAGTCAAATTTGCTAGTTATTACCGAGGCAAGTTGGTGTATATCGATCAAAAGCTGAGGCTATGGCAGCAGCAGCTCCACATAGGAACAGCTATGGCAGGAGCAGTAGCTGTAATACTAACATTTCCACGAAGGAAAGACTATTGTTACGAAAGTAAAATATCTAGATTAATTTAATTTAACGTCATTAGTTTCATCATCAAAAACACGAAAACAATAGACAAAAAGATAAAATTAACATTCTAATTGGTAATGGAGAACGACGACACCACTGGTAACCGCGGGTAGCTATTGTGGATGAGGAGAGCGACGGTGAGAGGTAAAGATCGCTCTTTATATGCGTTGACATCGACACAATTGTTGAGCGACATCGCACTATATCTGTGTTGGCATCGACGCAATTGTCGAGCGATGAAAGAGCCATCAAGACAGATGTCGAGCGGCATTGCTCGACAACTGTGTCGACATCGACATGGATGCAAAGCGACATCGCTAGACAACTACGTGGATGACGATGCAGATGCATAACGATGCTGCTTGACATTTACATTGATGGTCCTTTCGTCGCTCAACAAATGCATCGACGTTGACACAGGTGCAAGGCAACCCTTACTTCGTATCGTCGTCCGCCACCACATACACTGCCCACCACCATTGATGGTCCTTTCGTCGCTCAACAAATGCATCGACATTGACACAGGTGCAAGGCAACCCTTACTTCGTATCGTCGTCCGCCACCACATACACTGCCCACCACCATCGATTGAAATGTTAAAATTATCTTTTTATCTTTTGTTTTCGTATTTTCATTAGCAAAACTGACGATATTAGGATAAATTGACCTAGATGTTTCACTTTAGTAACTATGGAGATGTTAATGTAACTTTTTAAAGTAGGGACCGGGATATTAAAGATGGCTAACTACTTAACACTCTCAATATAGTGCTACATTATTTTTGGTCACATGCCTAGAAAATAAACAAATATTATGAAATATATACAAGAAAATTTAAGGATGTTCTGCTACTGTTCAACAATTAGCGTAAACATCCTATGTTTGTAGGGCATCGTCGGTCTCTGTTGGCTATCAAATTAATCTATTAGACCATTAGGCTGAGCCCTGCTGGCGATGCAACAATTACAAGGGCATCCTACTGCATGAGGAACGTGGACTAGCGATTGGGAAGTCATATGTTGCTTACAACTATGACATCTTATCATAACTTTTGACATTCTTTTAGATAAATAAGTGCATTAGCACCATGATCTAGTTGGCCGATGCAAGCAGAATAGTTAAAAGAAAACAAATTCAAGATGCATTGTGATCTTGAAGGACTTGCTTGGCCTAGGAATCATCAAAACAGGGCAACTGCAGCATAGCTCACAATATCCCTTGCGATTTCAACTTGTAAGATAGTTTTCCCATCAAAAGCTTGCTAATCATCAAATTACCATGGCAAGTACACAAGAAAAATCATAACCAAATTTTTTTCCTGTATTTAGATTTGGTAGCACATCAGGAATTTACAAGAAAAATATGAGCTATCACGTTCAGAAAATAGAAACAATCAATTGAACCATTGTTAGCCTAAAGCATTACTTGAGGGTAGATTTATTTATTTTATGGTCTCGGCAAACCCCACAGGGATGTCATGCGATTCAATCAATTGATCACTCTACACTAGATAAGGAACCCTCTAGGAAATATGTGGGCCTTCAATTAGAAGAGAGAAACCAAATATATGTGATGATAATTGGATTTTCATCAAGTATCAACTAGAAGTAATGAAGTTCAAATATGCGATGCATGAACAATGCTACTTACCTGAGTTTATCAATCGTTCTGAGAGTCCTTTATATTTCCATTTTCTGTGCTTATTCCATCTTCATCCATGTAGTCATTACCCTGTAGTTGATTAAGATTGTTTGATCTCTTTCCATGGTTTTCCATCACCTCTGTCGATTCCTAGCAGATCTTTGTCAGCTCTGCAGAGCCAGATTGGTGTCAACGAACTATCAATCCTTAGCCTAGCATCCAAATAATCTTAGACTTAACCCCAAATTCATGTGTATATGATATGTAATTGAGTCCGTCCTTTCTATCCTCACTCCTTACCCATCATTTTTTGGGTACAAAAGCCCAATCGCCTTCGGACATACAAACAACGATGCTTGTAGATCACTCGACAAACTCTCTTCCACCAGAAAACCAAAGATCGACACAAGAAAGTGTAGCGATGACTAACTACTACGATAGTAGTAGTCAGCGAAAGAAGAACAACCCTAGCGTGGCTGCAATGGAGGAAAGACGACCGCGAAAGTCACAAAAAATGCATCGACCATAAAATAGGATGAGCAAAGATCCAGAGACCTGGCGGTCGCAATCGCGGCCGACGACGAAGAGGATCCTTCGCTCCTTGTCCTCCTTGGCGTCGTCGAGGAGAAGAGGGAGAGAAGAGGCACGCACGTACCGCTCGCGGCGAAACCTCACCGTCTCTTGGCTTTGTTTCTTGGGATCGATGTCCGCGGACCGGTTATATAGGCCGCTCCCTGGAACTTCTCCGGCCGCGGATCACGTGGTACCCACGTGACCGAAGAGAGACCGCAAACTTGTTGGGCCTGATATATGGCCCAATAAGTATTATGGGCCTCCCAGGGTAATGCAGAATCATTCGATAGAACCTCACCACCAATACTGGCAACAAGAGATGCTTTTATTATAATGGATAGATAGATCATTCAACAAATCAGATTTATTATACTCATAAAACCAATATGTTTGAGAAAATATTTTTGACAACATTGAGGTCGTACTGTGGAATTGAGTTCTTGCAGCAGTATCAGTAGTCAAACGTAGGAGATCAGTCAAGGCAAGAATAAGCCAAAGTCTTCTCTTCAATGAGCTCCTTCGCTGTCGCATCCATTCTAGCTCGTGAAGGCTCATCGATGCGCAGGCCTGCAGTTTCTGAACAAGCTGAGATGCTCCCACCGAAGCCATAATGAAGGGAGAGAAGAATTATACTTGGGGAGGAAAGATGAGACCGATATTTCAAATGAGTTCATGTATAACCTTACCCTGCACGATCGACCATTCTCCTTTGTTGCAGGTGACAGGGAAGGAGTAGATGAGGCCGGGAAGAACACCATACGATCCATCGGAGTAGACACCCATCGACGTCCAGGTGCCCTGTCGCAGAGTTGCAGTGGCGTCAACACATTTCATTGGGGAAGCACTGTCGGGTGTTATCACACAGAAGCAAACCTTGGGAGTGCCAAGAACCCAGTCATGGATGTGATCACAAGCTGCACTGGCAGCAGATAATGCACTCGACAGCTTCCGGGATTTGATGATGGCTGCGCCCTGCTGCTGCACAAAGGTGATGAATTCATCGCTCAACCTAGCATGAGTTCAAGTTGCAACACCATTAGTTATGAAATGTGAAAAAAGAAGAGATGATACCACAAAAAAGAAAAGAAAAAAAAAAGAGGATGGAGAAATCAATACTATAGCTTTTATATATTTGCCAGTGACAAGGTCAGTGAATAATTCCTCACTCATAGCTTTGAGACTAACACCTGAATACGAAAAATAGAGAATAACAATAGTCTCACCGCGGATTAGGCTGGTTATATGCATACACATTAAAGATATTTGAAAGGTACTAGTAGTTCCAATAAACTCTATAAGAAACGTGAAGAGAGTAATATTATCTACTAGTGTATACCATTTATCATCAGCAATAAGTTCTTTGACAGATTTTTCTCCAGACTGGGTAATGACGGTAGCATGATTGGCATCAGGATATTGAGTAGAAGAATGGTTTCCCCAGATGATGACGTTCTTCACATCACTGACATGGATGTTCAATCTCTGTGCGATCCGACCAAGAGCTCGGTTATGATCAAGCCTTGTGAGGCATGTGATGTTCTTTGCTGGAATGGAAGGAGCGAATTCCTTTAGGATCAGAGCATTGGTGTTGGCTGGGTTGGCAACAACAAGAACCTGAGATGAACACAAACCAGATCAGCATCAGCTTGTGGGTGAGTCAGATCTCAGCACACTTCCTTCTCTAACATGCTTATGGATCATAAATTGTCATGCATATGGTCTGGTCCTCATTTTTTGTTTCCAAAAAAATAAATCTATTAAGATTTCATGGTTCTACAAAAGAGATAAGGTCTATTTTAACCCCTGTGATTTTGATTATGGATCACTTAAACCCTTATAGTGTAGTCGTGTCTAAAATAATCTCTATATTTTAAAAAACATGACATATAAATCCCTCTCGTTAAATCTGAGTTAACAGACGTTAGAATTTGTTTACGTGACATGCTGACTCATAATAATTTATTAATATAATGATATATATAATTTAAATTAAAAAATCTATTTTAGCCTAATGTAGTTTTGTTCATAGATCATTTAAGTAGATTTTAACGTTTGTCAACTCAGACTTGACGAGAGAGACTTATATATGATAACTTTAAAAATATAAGGGTTAGTTTAGACATAAACAAAATCATATGGGCTTAAGTGGTCCATGACAAAAACTATAGGAGCTAAGATGAATCCTATTTTTAAAATTTAAATTATACGTGTCATTATATTAATAATTTATTATTAGTTAGCATGCCACGTAAGCAGACTATAACTTCTATTAATTCAGACTTGATGGGAGGACTTATATGCTACGTTTTTTAAAATGTAAGGGTTATTTTAGACATAATCAAAACTATAAGGGCTTAAGTAGTCTATGACCAAAATCACATGGGTTAAAATAAATTTTTTAATTTAAATTATATATATCAATATATTAATAGTTTATTATGAGTTAACATGCCACGTAAGTAGACTTTAACGTTTGTTAACTCAGACTTGATGGGAGGGCTTATATACTACGTTGTTAAAAATGTATGGGTTATTTTGAACACGCTATAAGGACTTAAATGGTCCGTGATCAAAATCACATCAGCTAAAATGAACCATAACCCTATGTAAGTATGTGGAGAAGAGCAGATACAATGAAGGGTAGGTCTGGTTGCCACTTGACTGATTCTACGACTGCAATTACTTGATATGAAACGTAAGTCCAGTTACAATCAACTACACCAAGTTTAGCATTGCATGTTTTAACTTCTAGGAAATTGTTCACTTAGAATTATTTTTTGAGGGTATGCCTTGGTATAATAACGAGACTATTCCTTTGAGATACCAGAGATCAGAGTTTGAATCTCGAAAATAATTTCTCTAAATATAGAGGTGATACTGCCTACATTGACCCTCCGTTTTGACAGGCGCGGCGTGCACTAGATTTACCCTACTCACTTAGCATTATTTTAAGTAGATCATATAATTATCAAACCAGATAATAGAAACAACTGAAGAAGGATAGCTAAAAAGCAATTCATCAAAGAGAACTTTCATTTACTTGTACCTACTCAATGACTCCTCAGAGGAATTAGGAATGATATCCACGTATTAGGTTTTACTTGGAATTACTACATAGTAGATTAGGAGACTGGAGTACCTTGCAATTTGCAGCTGCATACTGTTCCAGAGCTGAAGCTTGAGCTTTGTAGATGGAGACATTCTTTGATAGAACATCTTTCCTCTCCATTCCCTCCTTCCTACGAAACCCACCAACCATGATAGCTATGTTAACACCACAACAAGCTTCCGCCACATCGGTTGTAGCAACAACGCCTGCTGGTTGAACCAACACAAATTTGGTCATGAGGCATTGTTTTACTTGAAGGTTTACTTCAGAAGAAGGATACTGCTTACCTTTGAGAAGAGGAAACGCAGCGTCAATTAACTCCATTTTAACACCATTCAAGGCCTCTGCAGCAGGTGGAATATCAAGCAAGTGCAGGATCACTGGTTGATCAGAGCCCAGCATTACTCCTCGAGCAATCATCGGCACAAGAGCATAGCCTATTTGCCCTACAAAAGCAGACACAAGTCAACAGCTCTGTTGTCTCTCGAACAATTTTTGGGGCTGAAAAGTTCAGTGTTTCTGGGACAACCAATTCGATTATGTAAACCTAATCAGACATATCTAAATAATTAATGGTCAAGTTCAGAAATTTCTTCGGAAACCATAACGCAATCAATCTCTTAGGTTAATTCTGCAGCACAATTATTTAGGACTTTAGAAATTTCTTGGTTGCTCGGCTGATGCAATCCATGATTAGATAACCATCAACAAAAGCCTCATAGCTACATAAAGGAAAAGCCCAAACGAAAAAGTCAAGTGCCAAGCATGACAAGAAGAAGAAGAAGAAGAAGAAGAAGAATGATGGAAGAGGCTCGGAGTTCAAAATTTGCCTGCAGCACCGGTGACCATTATCTTAACAGGCTGTTCCTTTGTGGATCGGCAGCTCGTCAGGCCACATCTGATGACGATTCTCTGGAACAAGGAAAGGGAAGACATGATCCCAAGGGCGAAACACTGTGGAAGGCGCCTCAACCCCCGATGTCGCAGGCCACAAGCACGCCATATGTGTGTATAAATGGGCAAATGGAACGGACTCCCCGACTGCTCCAGCTTCAAGCGAGGAACATTCCAAGCTAAACCACCCAAGAAACAGCAAAGGAGTCGACTACACGCGTTGCCCCTTAGACCATCGTCATTTGGTTCGGCTTCATATATGTTTAAATCGTAGCACAATGTAAGCTATAATTCGATAAATTATTTAAAGCTCAGTCCAAATATTAAACCCAATTCATATATATATATATATAGAAGTTGGTGTTGTTTTGATTCATCATGAAATGATTTAGAACTGTAATGTATGTTTATGAGTGAACATACATTACATGTGTTTATGGGTCCGTAATGTATGTTTGTCTACTGCTTCCCTTGGATCCACTAGCGTACAAAATCATAAAGAAATCTGCTGATAAAAAAATAGAGATTTGGGGATACTGACAAGTAGTATCAAATCAAAAAGGATGCATTTAAGGCTTAAGATAGAGAAACACATACTTAGCTTTTAATCTATAACATCTTACACCTAATCATCTGATGACAAAGTGTTCTTACACCAATCTATCATCTGAGAACAAACCTTCTGCAATTCCAATCCTTGGATTGCATTTATGTACATGATGACCCTAACAGAGACATGATGACCCTAACAGAGAATTCGGAGTTATGCTGGAGGGAATGCAAATCTAATCACATTGTGATGATGCCCTCCAATCATCCATGATTCTGCCCTGTTACAGAATGTAAATTAAGAGATTTCTCAGTGCAGGATAAAGAAGGAAAACACAATGTAAATAAAGAGATTTCTCAATCCAGGATAAAGAAGGAAAACACATTCTCTTCATTCCTAAGGGCCTACCTCTTGAAGCTGATACACCTCTATGTAAAGACTTGCCACCTCTATCATGTAGACTCTTTGATACAATCAGAGAGCTTTGCAATCCTTCCAGTAACTGTAGATAACAAAAAGATTTAAGTTCAAACCAATACCTTTAAAAAATTGTTCATGTGCCAATCGAATCTCTACTTATCATGTATAATAGTTACTTTCAAACTATGGGAGCATACCAAATTATCAATGCTAGAAGCATGCTGCTTTCAATTTATTTTCATGGAATAATAAAGAAAAAAAAAACAATAACACATTACATACTGTCCAACAGACCTGAACTAATAACTTGTCAACAAAGCCTTCTAATTAGGGCAAGGATGCAAAAGATTGCAACTATGGGGGATAACACATCAACTATAAAAGGCATAAAACTTGCATGTGTCTTGTTACATAAACGATGGTCCGAAGATGTTGTTCATGATGGAAACTATGTACATCTGCTGTTCAATATGACTTTCACTATGGCTGGTGACATGGAATGTCATATCAAAGCTTATCTCATTGACCTTGTGCTCTTGTGGATTCACTGCAATGCTTGAACCAAACATGTTGATTAGGATGTTTTGCAAAACTATAATTATAAAATGAATGTCTCTAATAATATCTGTGAAGGATAATTACAGCAAATCAACAATAGAAAAGAAGAGCATACAACAACATATAGGATGAACAAGAAATGAGCACTGATGGAAAACAGATACATAAAATTAATTCTCTTTTTTAATCGATAAGCAAGCAAAACAATGTATCGGTGGATGACATGTATAAATGCTAGGATGTGCCTAGTCATGGGATCGGACAATGGTTCAACACCTCGTGGCACTTAGACTAAGAGAATCCGACCATAGGCCAATATGTCTAAAGCACATGCCCTGCTAAAGATTTTGTAGCTCCATAAAAAAAAAGGGTGAGATCAACAACACTTCAATTAAAGTCCATATTACCAATTTTATGATGCCATCAAATTATCATCAAGTTGACTCTCAAGGATGCCAATGCTACGAGTTCAAACTTTAGAAGCAAGGCTCTCAAAACAATAAAATTTAATAAAAGCACCACAGGTTCAGAAAACAATATAATTTAATAAAATCACCCAAAGACATTCAGGTGCTCCAGATATCAAAATTTGCACTGATGACTAAGCAAAGTACAAAAAAAAGACCAAATAAATATTGATTAAAGAAACCAGAAAAAGAAATCTTACAAGCTCAATACAGAAAAAAGCCTCAACAATGCTTACTCTTGAAGTTGGCTGAATTCTACGATTGGATCTCCGAGGTTCAATGACATCAGCAGATCCCTTTCCAGGAATTTCAGAACCCTTAATATCAGATCTGGACAACTTATCAACAGAAGGTAAATCAATTTCCTTTCCTTTCTCCCCCATCTCAGCCTCAGCCGAAGATTTCTTCTCAAGTGATAGAACACCAGGTACAAACTGCGAAGGATGCTCTATTACTGCCAATTCTACCTTTTTAGAAGCATGTGAAAAAGAACCAGTTTCCATTGAGTTCTTTATCTCTTCCTTGCTAAAAGAAGTTCCAAGACTACTTTCGCCCTCATTTAAGATTGCTCCAGTGGTGACAGACTTATCCACAGTACTCCTAGATTGAACATTCTGAGACCTCAAGGACTTTGGGCCCCTTGTGTTCAAGTTAGTGATCCCTCTTCCTTTGACATCAACTTTTGAGGTATTTCTCCAAGAGTGGGATGCTTGTGGCATCAAATATTTTGCAAATTTTATAGAATCACTCACTTCAATTGTCTTTTCAAGCTTATCTGTGTTGTAGTGTTTGCTTACCTCCATAAATTTTCTTTTCTTCCCAGGCTTAGGAACACCAAATACAACCTTAGAACCATCTTTCCGAAGGCCAGCTCGTCTTACCTTAAACACATCAGTGTTATTATCCTCACCCACATTGCTTCCAACAGAAAATGTTAAATCTTTTGCTGACAAATTAAGTGGTATTAGCTCTTCCAGCTTCCTCGAATCATCTGTGCGAATGTTACTTGACAAAGTTGTCATTCCTTCCTCACCTGTTTCTGATTTATTTATGGAATTGAATTGGCCTAGTTTTGCACGTTTCCCATATGGTGTATCACCCTAATTGCCATCATAGCACAAAAGATCAAAGTTGTATTAGAATATGCCATCATATCAGAAAAGATGAGCCAAAAGAAATAAGAAAGCTTAACAGTATAAAAGGTAAAAAATGAACGAGGGCTATGCTAAGAAGGATTAAAAGAGTTAGTAGGGTTGAAGAGTAACTCTTTCTTTAGCTTGGGACCATTCTATCCATTGGCCATCCTTCCAAATAAGTGATGGTCGTAGATTCCAAGATCTAACAATTGACGAATCACCACCAGCTGTAAACAGTGATAGCAATATTTGAATAATCAATTCATAGTAAAGAAGAAAAAATAAATAGTAAGTGTGAATGATATATTCTTTTATATTATAGCTAAATTTTGGTAAAAACAGTGATTAAATAAAAAAATACATTTAACATAATATACCATGATAGTTATAAACTGTAACTTCTTGATTCCAATGAATGATAATAATTAAGATAAACCTTCTGGATAAAGAATATAGCTGAATAACAAGAAATTTTATATTCAGATATTATTTTGATAAACAATACTTCCCATCACACAGATCCATACAAGTGCAAGCGCAGAACACACAGATAGACTCCAATGGCAGGTTTTTAACATAAGCAATATCAACATTCAAGTCCAAGTCTGATGGCAGAATGACCCATGTGTTTATCTTGGAAAGCTGCCCAAAGATTCTAATCAAGTCTTGTGATTTACAACAAAGAGTTTCTATCTTCAGTGAAACATGATATATATATATATATATATCAATGTGAATAAATAAAAAAGTATCCTTGGAGTAGATCAATTTTGTTTGTCTTCATATAGTGAACCTCCTGAACCAGAGGGCAAACATATCACAGTTACAAAGCATAATGATCGATTTATAGGAATCCTGATCATTGCTCTGCTTCCCAGGCAATCAGTTGCTTGACTTGATTCAGCCTAATGTCTTAGGAATATGTAACTCTGCCTTGTCCTAATAAAGCTAAGTTTGAGATTAAAAAAACACTTGATATTATAGTTAGTGACACAATTTGTAAACAAGTCAATCCCCCTTAAGTTCTATCAATCCCAGACCCAAAAGGCTCAGGGTTTACTTGTCTTGTTCTTCAGTCGGCTGACAATAAATTGGCTTGGATCAGTCAATCTTTAACAAATCTTGACCCACTGTGGCTACTAAAGCTAGAAATGGTATGCAAGTGGAACAAGAGATTGAAGAAGAAAAAAGATGAAGCTAGTGTTTTATAAATATATTCACATTGATTAACACTTACAGTATGATCAACAAAATCACTAGTGCACATATTTCTTTGAGTTGGAAGACCTCTTTAGTATCGCGTGATCACATTATTTTAAATTTCTTTTTTCAATTTTCTTATTTTGTATTATTTAAGTTTGTTTATTTATAGTACATTTAAATATAAACTTTAGTCCAAGGATTCAAGTCCTGCCCAACAGACAGTGGAATTGCTAGCATGGACACCTATTGGACTCTATCCACTACGTGTTGCCAAAAAATTGATAATATATGTATGAAACAAGATAGTTGCATATGTCGATAAAGAGGTAGCCAACCAACAAAGCAACCTATGCCCCTCATAACTAAGAAGTAACAGATATGTCCTCTGACATGTATAAGAGCATGGCATAAGGCACATGCTCATGCAAAACCTCAATAAGCAACTGAACCCCGAAAAAACACCAAAATAAATAAATAAAGAACCCCACAGAAAGGGAAGTAAGGGAAAACAAACCAATAACCGAAAGATATTACAAAAACATACCTGGAAAATGGACAGTTAACTTGGTTTCATCATCTCGACTCTTCTCAGTTACAATCCCTTCCCACCAACTGAGGACATAAAAAGCATCCAATTAGCTTATGGATGTTACATAATCCTTTATGACAAAATTCAGCAGAGAGTAAAGGTAAACCTAAAATAGACTCAAGCACAAAAGAAAAGTAAGTCACAGTTGGAGAAATATATAGTCATAATCAAGGTTCGCCTTACCGGTCCGTACCGGCATACCGAGTTTATCTCGGTACAGTACGGTACCTGGTACCAAGCTGTACATATAGTGCACACCGCTCTGTATATAATATAATATAATATATTATATTATATTATATCCTATCGGATCGATACATACTGCCCGTACTGGGCGGTACAGTTCGAAACGGAAAACTTTATAATAACCTTAGATTTGTAAGAGTATGCACCGGGTAAAGGTAAACCCTCTAACAGGACCAAACAAAATTTTCAACTACATAATGAGTAAGAATCTAATCAGGAAGCACCCTGGTACATGAGGCTGAATGTAATATGTCCGTACCAAGATGCAACTAAGCAGCCTTACAATTGCACCAAGGTCCTTTAACTAATGAACCCTAAAATGCCAACAGATAGTATATAGAAGTCAAAGGATGCAAATTAATTGTAGAAACTTGTCAATCCAAGTGTGGAAAAAAGTTTTTAAAAATTTAAATAAAAGATATTAGCCTAGAGTTTGTAAATCATATACTTGAAACAGTTTTCAGTGAGGATGGTAAGGATTAATGCAGAAACCAACATATTTCTGGTCACCCTCAAACTGAAGTAGAAGAAAACAAGGGGATAGTATAGAGGAAAAGGTAAGAAAAACTTTAGATGGCTACCATGGATATAATATTACATGCTAAAGAGCAGGCACAATGTTATAGCTACAGAATTAGTATATAACATTTTCAGAATATAGTGGTCGTCAAAGCTATGGCAAGCATTATGAAACAGGCCAACATGTGTTTTTTGAGTCCAAGTCGTTTACCTGTCTGAACGAAAACTTCCTTAACACTGATGCATTGGTATAGGCAATCAATCCCACTAGTTTCCTTGAGACTTTTTAGACAAAATGGAAGGTCGTAGTTCCCCATCTCCCCTGTCTCCAATGTTGGATCTTTAGCTATAGTAAATTGCTTCTTTTGAGGACTTATTCAGATTACCCCTTGCAATTAGTCATCTTTAGCAGTCCGATCCCTATACTTTCAAAAGTTATATTGAGATCTCTATACTTACGAAAGTGAAACATTTAATCCCGTTGCTCCAACAAAATCCCTCATTTTTAATCCTATGAAATTACCTTTTTAACCCTATATAGGGTTCTTAATATTTCACTTTTTTAAGTATAAGGATCACAATATAAGTTTTGAAAGTATAGGGATTAGAATACTAAAGATAACTAATTACACAAGGTAATCTATAATTAACCCTTCTTTTGATGGTAAATATGACTTAAACCACTATAGGTTCATAGCACCCTTTATCCACCCTTCGATCATGAACATACTCTATAGGCACTAATACACTAACTCTTGTACTTTATAAGTTACTAATAGTTGACCACATACCTCTATTTATCTAAGACAAAAGATAACAAAATTGATAAGATTTAGGAGTCGCATAGCTCTTCCATTCAAATTGGAGATATAGAGTAATCAAAAGATTAAAAAATTCAAAAGATAAATCTTACTAGCCAACACATAGTTGCTTCCATTATCGATTATAACTTGGACAACATTTTGCTCACCAATTTCTTTCACAAACTTGTCATATAACTCATATATCTTTTCTCCCGATTTCACAAAAGATATGAGATAATTCACAAGCAACAAGGAATTGGTGAGATATAGTCACCGGATTTTCTACTTCCTTCTTGACATTACAGAGCATGCATCGTCAAAAACATAACCTAAGAAACATATTTACCTCGGAGAAATGGGTGCCAATCAAATAGGCAAAAGAAGCGAAAGGCAAGAGGGCCTATGATATCATTTAATGTCGTCCTTTTGGAATCTTATAGTTTATACATTAAAGGTAATGGGCCCTCTTGTTTGAATCCTTCAGTTGGCAAATAATGGAAAGAAGTCTGCAATAAGATATATTTATAAGGAAATGGATAGAGTAAAGGAGACGATTTAAAAATCTTTTGATGGAAATAAAGAAAAGTATAAGAAAATATTTGTAATCATTGACGAAAGATGAAATTGTCAACTTCATCGTCCATTAGATATAGCAGGATATTATTTGAATCTAAAATTCTTTTATAAGAACACCTCCATTGAGTTTGATGCTGAAGTTGTAAATGGGTTATATAAGTGCATTGCAATATTGGTTTCAAGCCTTCAGGTGCAAGATAAAATCATATGTAAATTATTTTTATATAAGAATGTCGATGGTCTTTTTGGATTCCAATGATGATTCGATCTAGGACAACTACATCCCCAAGTATTTATAAATTTATATAATTAATTTCATATATAGTATGTTATTGTTAATAATAAACTAAATTTTGCAGCTAAACGGTGGTGTCTATTAAAAAATTCCATCTCGAACTTGCAACAATTAACCATCAAAATTCTTAGTTTGACTTGTAGCGCTGCGAGTTGTGAGCGAAAGTAGAGTGTCTTTAAGCATGTAAGATCACAAAATATTTTTATTTCAATTAATTTATTCTTTTTTAGATAAATATATTAATATATTTTAAAATTATATGATATGATAAATTCCCACAAAGAGAAGAAATCGGTTAGAGCATCAACGATTACATAATCTGATTTATATAAAGTATAATCAAACATTAAAGGCTTGTCATGATTTACGAAATAATAATAATTCATTCTTATTACAAGACAATGATGATTCAAACGAGTAGTTGGTAGGGGAAATGGGCGCCAACATGCAAAATGTCAAAGATGAGCTTGTATTTGACGATAACAACTTAACATGAGGAGATGTGGCAAGAGCCTCAGGTGTTGGAAAATTACAGACATATATAAGACAGATAACGAAGGCAAAAATGAATTTAAAGCTTTAAGTTCATCTCTTGCCATTGTCGAAGAGGAGGAAACATATTTTGATGAAGATGGACGAGAGGAAGAGAAAGATGATGATATACTTGAGAATGACGATGATGATAAAATTTAATGTAAAACTTGATTGTTTTAAGTCTTTTGACATTTTTGTTATTAAAAGATGAATAATGTGACTTGGTATTTTAGATCTTTTTAATTTAATATCATGTTTTTATTTATATAATCATATTATCAATTATATTATATATTTTTATATTTTAATATTTCAGAACATCTCACTTTGCTCATGCAAACACCTAGCACCTCGAGCATTTTAGGACATTGGCACCTTTTGGCACCTAGTGCTTGTCAAATCACTGGTCTAGCATGCTATACTCAACTCCTTATATGCCTAGTAGTAAGCCAATTATAATTATGAAACTCAGAACTCAAGAATCAGCCATTTGCATTCCTAAACCAAGAATTATCAATATCGATCACTATAGTTGATGAAGTTGCACAACAAACAATAAGTAGCTAAAGCATACTATATATGATGCTAATAGCATCCAATTGAGCGAAGTAGAGCCAGGTATTTAAAAATTGAGATATAGATAACAGATCACCTTATGAAATATTCTCTCAAGATATTTTTCTAAGCAACCCTAATTTAACAAATAAATCATTTAAAAAAAATACCAATGAGTACATAAAGAAGGCTTACCCGTCACGTAACAGTGCATCTACCCTATCTCCAACTGCCCAAGTGCAATTGCTTGCAACCTCTCTCTGTCGCTTCCTTGTGCCTTCAGATTTAGTCACAATTACAGGATGTGCCACACGTATTCTAGGTGGTTGATCGCTTTTGGATTCAAGTGGTATCCACTCCTTAAGCTTCTCATGGCCTGCATAATGTGAAACATTTTCACATTACAAGCTTAGCATAGCATTACATATTCTATGAGCTTTATCACTTTCAAATTAGATCTCCATCCATTACTTAAGATGTTCAAATTTTAATAACATTAACAACATGGTACAATAACACGGCTTCTTATTTACAAGAGGTAACCAACTTGTATCCACCAAAACTAGAATATAATTAGCTTCAATGTCATCACAAGCCTGTTTAGACACTATGAAAATCAATATCGTAACAGCAGGTAGTTATATTCAATTCCAGGAATAGCCATATTTTACCTTCATCAGAAAGAAGATCTTTGTAGCACACATATGCTTTACCATCTTTGACATCAAGAACCTGTGCAGAAAACCAAGCTCCTCTAAGACCATCTTCATCAGCTACAACCTGCGAGATTTCATTGTTAGAAAATCTGAAATGAATCTTAAAGGAGACAATCACAATAATCAGAAACCTCATCATGAAGCAGACAATATCACAGTAAAATACAAAAAACATAATGAATTCCTGACAAGTTTGAAGAGACAGGTATTCAAATTAAAATACAAAAACAAGTTTATCCAATTGTTCCACATAGGCCTTATATGGTACCCTGGGGTTGTTACCAGGAACAGAAGCAACATACGAAGAAATCACACCTTATATGACTGAATTTAAATATAGAAATGTAAGCATATTTGATTAACACTCTTAGTGCCTATCAAACTAGCAACCAAGTCTAAGTTTTAGTATTCTTGCAACTATATTTTTTTCATCATGAATGGAGTTTCTTGTCATCAATAACCGAGGATGACTTTTTATTGAACAATCTTTCAAGCTGCACCTAAGCCTCCAATACATATGGGATATATTCATAGTTAAAACTTTTTTCTCTTGAGGTTTTATAGATCTTCTGCTTCCTTACCTACTGTGAACTTAACATAGGTCCTTAATCCTTACAATGAAACTAACTGGCCACATAAGTGTTAAACCAGATAGCAAATCCAATACCAGTTCAATATTGAAAAACTAGAAATTACAAAGAAAATCACCACAAATATTCTTACTCAATATATAAAATACAAATTCAAAATATTCAAACCAACTACAGAAAATATCAAGTTCTTACTTGATATACAAAAAAACTACAGCTTAAAATATTCATATCTTGGAAGAATAACTCCTTGCTCAGACTTATACCTCAACAAGTGAACCTTTCTGAATGTTACTGCCTTGCATAGGTTTGCTTTGAGCTCTAAAAGTCGGAATAGTTTGTGATCCATTTTCTAAATTACATCCTGACAGGTAAGATAACACAATATAATGATGAAATAGATAGATACATAACCCATATTCAAAACAACCACTGCACATACCTTCATAATTATTCTCTAAAATCATTTTTTTATTATTGGGAGTCATTTCTTCCATAAAAGAAATTTTCTGCCTCCGGTGATGGTCAGTTGATTGTACTGCAATTATCTCAAGATCACCAGCCACATCTAAAGGGAGATTTTCCCCAACCTGTACATCATTTGTTTCAATTCTTTTTTTTATAGTTGCACGACAAAGTTTCCAATGACCTTCAGGACCTGCTTCTACTAAATCAAATATTGAGGATGGTAAGGGATCCCCCATTGCAATCACTGTTCCAGCTTGTGATACAGCTTCTGCAGCCATTTCTGCACATTTCAGTATGGCATCCAAGTTCTCTGCTCGCTTTATAGCAGCAGAAGCTGCTTCAGCCTTCTTTCTGGTGGCTTCTCGTGCAGTAGAAATGATTGAACAAGAACCATGGATCTTATCCTGGCTCTTGGGGATTAGAACAGGAGTTGATGTCAACAGATTCTTCCTGATGTCAAGGCTGATTTCAGAATTTTTAGTGGTTCCTGTATTAAGAGAATTTAAAGTCTCATCTGCCATCAATTTAGCCTGTACTGCAGCCTCAGATGCAACCTTAGCAACTTCAGCAGCTACCTTTGCAACAGAAGCAGCTGCTGCCGCTGCAACAGCTGCAGATGCAAGTTTCTGTTCGACTTCTAATGTGAGGCCTGATTTTCTTTGAATAGCCATCTGTTCCCAAATAACTTGGCTATGTCTGACAGCAGAAGCAGCATAAGAAGAAGCATTTTCAGCTTGCAGTTTGGACTGCTCAATTTGATTGCAGGCCTCTTTGATGAAGATGCCCCTCTGCTGAGTATGACTACTGCCTAATATTTGGTAGTAAGGCATAGTAATGGGGTGAGAGGTAGCTGAAACATGACCAGCAGATGTAACAGTACTTGAAGAATTAGAATATAAAGAAAGTTCTGCAGAATTAGGCAGATTAATAAAAGCAGAAGAAGAAGATACTCCTTGGGGTTGAGAAACAGAAATTTTTGGCACAAGCCCCTCCGGTGCAGAAACTTTCTTCCTCTTCCTAGACTTTTCACTAACGGATGCATTCTTAGTACTTGCAGGAGCTGCTTCTCTACTTTCTGTCTCACTAGGCACAATTAATGCTGCAGAAACACTAATAGCACCCTGATCAGGCAGTAAGAAACCAGAGGAAGTGAGTCGCATGTTTGAGGTATGAGGTATAGAAGAGTCTCTAACAGTTGTTACTTGAACTGTTTCGGCAACAGGTATTGGAGAGTTATGTGAACTAGAATCAATAGGTAAACTATCTGGTGAAAAAAACCATGATGCGGGGTGAGAGCTCTGAGATAACCAAGGTGTGGAGTTGGTCAAATATTGCCTGATCTGAGAAGTTTGATAGGGTTGCAATGGTGACAGAGATTGACTGGAGTCCAAGTGGGTGCCTCCCACATGAGAGTGGAAAGCTGACTGCAAAGACACATTGGAACTTTGTGTTGATGAATTTGGGACCTTGCTGTCCCTCCAGCTAGCAGGGGAATTCAGAACCTTGCTCTGAAAAGGGGTGCAGCTGATTCCTTGTTCTGTAAATAAATACGAACAAGTATCAATTGTCTTGGATAACTACATAACATTAATGAAATGCTAAATGAAAAACTATTCACCTGAATGACAATGCAAATGTGTCCCAGAACTATTGGGAGATTTATGGTTATAAAGCCTTTCTGCAGCAGAATGCCACACTTGCTCCCATAAGCTCCTTCGTCCATCTACTTAAAAATGGTCAAAACAGTTTAGATCAGGCAAAACCGCATAGAACATTTATAAATTATATAGAAACAACCGACCAGTTCCACCAAAGGCTGGTACCATACAAGCCTGATCGGGCAGGACACCTTGGCTGCACCAAGTTGATTAATACATATTTTACCGGATAACACAATACAATAATCAAACAAAGAGAAGGCAACTGCAACTTACATGAGTGATCCATACACAAAAATCTGAGCACGCAACTGTACTTGTTGCAAATCTGTGAAAGGCTGGTGAAACAGAGCAGAGGGTACTGATGTGTTTAAATCTGGTAAATTGGATGCTTGAACACTTGGAGAACCGGACGATTTTGTAGTATTGGCCTCAACAAAGAGACGTTGTTGTATATCCTCCATATGGGTTTTGCTTCTAGTGGATCTATCAGGGACAGATGAGGTATCGCATGGGGTCTTTTTCCTTCCTTTACCTTGTTTTTCTTCTGACTTTTCTTTAGCATCACCTTTTGAAATGCCTATCTTTCTAGTTGCAAAAGCAGAAACTTGCTTTTTTTTTTCTTCTAAAGTCATCTTGCTAATAGTGCTAGTACTCTCTTTTATAGATCGACCAGGATGTCCCTGAGAAATCTCCTCAGACATCTAATTAAAGGTTTTACCTATCTACAGGAAAATAATGAAACTAAAATATAACAAGCAATACTGAGAACAGTAATTGAAGTAATTACCTGAGGCAGTTCGAAGGACTGCATATTCGAGAAGGGTGTCAGATCCTTGGTGCTGTCCTTTTGGGAAAGATTTGCATCTGGCTGAACTACAAATGTAAAGTTCCCATCATCTTTCAATGTCTCACTCACTTGAGAATCTTGAACAGTGCATTTAGAACAACTAGAATCTTTTGTTGAAGCAGGAGCTGCAGGATCTTGTGATGATCTATTGCCTTCTGTAAGTCCCGTTTCTTCTAGGGTTCGCTCATTGCAACTAATGACAGTTGGTGAACCACAATTTGGTTCAGATGAACTTAGATTGCCACCATCAGGATCCATTAAGCAGGACTCAGGATTACTTTCAGACAAAGTGAACCGAGGAAGGTTGTTTTCTGTAACGACATAAGCTGGTTAATTGGTACTGGCCTCGATTGAATTACACTAACTGGAAGATGGCACATCAACATAAAGAACAAAGACATCAACTAACTTAAAGGGTACAGCATGATAAAATCTAACACTATTTTAAATACGCCACAGCTAAGCTAATCCAAACCAGATATAATCTTCACTATTAGATGTTGAGATGAAACATAACCTGCTGAAAAGGATCATGTTACTAGAGGACATGCTGGTGACCTAATATAGATGATGTTATTAACTTTTGTGCAACTAGATAACAAATAAAACATGATACATATGACTTTCTGAACATAAAAATTTAATGGCCATTCCATATTTGCACACACATGCTATTTCTAAATGAATATTCATATGTATGTGCAATTGTGAAGAATTGCATGGTTTACTTGCAAAACTAACAGCAATACCAAATATTCCAACTCCTGTCCCAACGAATACAAGACTTCCAATTATACTTCGCCTATTTTATCCTTATACTACAGTTTTCCCAAAATAATAAAAAAATATAATTGAAGGAATTAGACATGCAGTAAATTAAAATAAAAAGAAAATTAATCACTTACAAAACATCAAAGATGACACACCTTCAGTTTCAGTGGATCTCAGTTTGTCACAATTGTTTGTTAGTGTTAAGTTAGCATCTTTCCCTTCTGTGCTTTGCTGAGCAACAAGAGAAGACATCCCAGCCGACCAAGCAACGCAAAGCTCACCACTGCTGGTAATTTCTGTTTAAAGGAAACAGTATATTTTGTAATTTATATTCACATTGAAGATTTTTTGCATCAAATGATGAAAAATGTTCACCAGGAAACATTACGCCTGGAAAGGAAACAATTTTAGCTTTATCAAATTGCATTGCCAAAGAAATAATCAGGTCATCACCCCATTAAATTGAAATTATCTTCGATGTCACATAATAATTTTTATGTACAAAGAACCTTGGGAATGAAGGCTTCCTTTAAAATGTTACGTGTCAAAGGTTGATCTAGAAAGCAGTTTTTTCTGCATTTGATAGAAAGTAGAGATAGGATTTCCAATAAAATTAAGCGGTCATAATTTAATCAGGTAAAGATCATTGACTGTCAGGGACTGGATATAACCTGCTTCACCTGATATGCTTGGTGACATGGTGTTGTTTTTCAACTCTGGCAATGACAACTAGAAGCATGAGCTTGCAGCAATTTATGCTTCCTTGTCCTCAAAACTGAATTTTGTAGAGAAAAAATTAAGGTTGCAGCTACCTTCAATACTCAATTTTTTTTTTCAAAACAAAAACATGATGATTTGTTCAGAGAAGCCAAAGAAGGTGAATACCAGAAGCTTGGCTGATAAATTAAATTTTGAGAGGGATATTTGATTTGAAAGCTCATTTTCATTGTCATTTAAAGTTTAAATTTTAAACTGAAGAACAAAGTTGCATTATCTGTAACATAGAAAATTTTCATTGTCTATTAGCAGTCAAATTACCCAAGCCATCTGAAAAATTCTTCACTGAGGAATCATTGGTGTCTGAACCAGGCACCACTATAGGTTGTCTTGATATCTGGGTATCTGTGTTACAACCTATAACTGATAAGGAAGAGAGGCAGACACCCTTCTCACTGCAACATGAAGCAGCTGTCGATGAAGCTGCCATTTCCATCTGTTCTACCATAACTTCAACTTCAGAATGTGACTGCTGGAGAATTGTTGAATCATCAGGGGACAGCGACTTCATACCTCCTGAGGTAAGATCAGTAACTGCAAGAAGGTAAAGGCAGATCAGCAGCACTATTTTATAAATTCTGACTAAAAATACAAGACTACAAGCAAAATATATAACAAAGATGTGCATGAAAATTCCCCGATTACCTCCTACTTGGTCCATGATGGAATTCTTGTCTGATTCCATCACTGTACCATTACTTTGGATTTCAAATGAGCAAAATTCTGCATTCTTAATTATAGTAGAGCATTCCTTAAAAGCTGTGCCACTTGTAGTCTCCTTTCCCGCTGAATGAACTACATTGTCCTTGTTCAGTTCAGGAACTGAAGGACTTGTGTCACACGCTGGAGCAAACTTGTCAGGATTCCGACAAGAGAGCTCATTTTCTGCATCATCCGATACAGCAGCACAAGATTCTTTGTGAATAGCATGTTCTGAAGCATCCAACTTACTAGTGGGTTCTTCAGTAATAGTTTTTAAGCATTCACCTTCAGAGCTATCTTCTGTTTGAACAGAGTCTGTGTCATTCAGATTTGAAGGATCAACTCTGCATTCATTATCACCATCAACTCCGGTCATTGTTGTTTCAGTTTTCATGATACTTGAAAACTCTACCTTAACTACCATGTCTGAAGAATTTCTCAGTTCCTTACAGTTGTCATCAATAACTGTCCTGGATGTAGCAAGATTTCCTTCAAAACTAATCATTTTACTTTCTTCAGTTGATTGAGAATTTGGGTTGAGACTATCATCTTTTGATATATATTCATGTACACAATGGTTAAAATCCGCAGGCCCTTCTGCAACATCACATAGCTCACCAACATTTTCAGTTCCATCTCCTTCCACAGCTGAGGAATGTGCCTCCTTTGTGCAGGTTGAACTTTTATCCCCTGTACTTAAGTCTTTGTTTGTAACTTTTACCTGGTGAGCAATATCTTCCAGCAGTGCATCAGAGTTATCAAAGAACGGAGTTTTACTGGATCTTTCATTTGGAAGCATTAGAGAATCTGTCGGTGAAACCGATTCAGAAGAAGCTTTCACATCACAAACATGATAATTAGGTGGATGGCCTTGAAAATGTTGATCATTCACTTTGTAATCACCATATAAGTTATAATTTGTTTTGTTCTGCTTAGTTTCAGATTGCAAAGATTCTGATCTCTCACTAATGTCATGCTCATAGCATTCTGCCACATTTTTCCCAGAGAATAATGGATCATCCAGCTTCCCAGCGACAATATCAGCATTATTAGTAGACAAACCAGAAAGACCATGATGAGTATTGCAAGAAAGAAATTTTGAACTTACTTCAATCTCCTTGTTTGCAGCACACCCATGATCATCAAGTGAACTATTCCTCGTGGATGCATTATCCAATGGTTCCTCATTCTGAACCACCTCAAGAGGTTCACCAGCAACTAAACATGCTTTAGATACATTACCAGATGATGAAGTTAATTCCTCACTAGTGGTACATTGTGTAGCAACCACCTTCCCAGAGTCAATTTTTTTATCTAATACAAGCTCATCAAAGACCACTTCTGATTTTTCCTCACTGGGGGTTTGAGGAGTAATTACATGTTGCCCAGCCTTAATTATGTGTTCATTTGACACCAAATAACTCCTTTGTAAGTTAGCAGTCAAAAGGCTTGAATCAATGTGTGTGATACACTCTGACCCACATTTGGCAGAATCTTCTACTGCACGCGTATCTGCCTCCGTATTCATAACTTGTGGGCTTACTGTCGTGTCATCTCCAACAGATTTCACTAACATCTGTGCAGATTCAGATAATGGAGCATTGAACCAGATACAGTCATGCCCAGAAATGGAGCAAGTTTGAGAGGCACTTGGGTCAAATTCTACAACACTATTTCTAGCTGAAAATTCTTCAATCCAATTGTTCTCTTCACCTTGAATGCCAAGCAAAAGCCCTGTTTCGGCTAAACTATCAAGCCTTAGGTGAGCCTGAAAATGATCATCTATATCGAATTTTGGCGGGGCATATGGCTGTATGCTTTGAGAAAAAACATCATTGTCCTCTCCAATTAGTTGAAAATTCTGACTTCGAAAATCATCATCATCACAATCCATGGATATACCCCTGAAATTATCTAGAATATTAAAATTAAGAAGAACCAATGCCATGTTCTTGTGTTAGGAGAAATTCCAAGGTGGCAAACTTAGTAATCACAATCAGTGGTTAAATAAACTAATGGATAAACCCAATGCAAAACTTGAGATACAACAAGGTGCTTCATTTGCAGAAAAGACAAAGAAAAGGAAAACTAAACAGAATTGGAAATAAAAAGATCAGAGAAGCCAAGTAACAAAAACAAAAATATCCAAGACACAAGATGCATGTCCAGAGGCATGCAGAACCAGAACCACATATTAGTCAAATGTAATCTCAAACATAGCTAGGATCTCTGGACAAGACACAAGACAGAAAGTTCTAGAACCAAATTAAAAGATCCATGAATCCTTCAAACTGATTTCAAGAATCATTTGCAATGCAGGAGACATTTAATTCTATTATATATTTAAACAAAATTGTTATTTTCTTTTTTTATGCTTGTAATAAATTGTCAGATAGCGATATGTTATAAATCTCCACATCGCCTACCAAGATTATACCGGAAGAACAAGGAAAGCTAAAACAAAAGATGTTAAAGAAGATATGGTTTGCTAAAGATCCGCTACCAAGAAGGAAAATAACCCCAATCAAAAATCTTGCTAATAAGAAGTTTATCTCTCAGAAGAGAAAATAGAAATGAAGATTCTCCGAAAACAGATATGTGATGGACTGGCACTGGATCCAAAATATGATATTCCATAACACACGTTTCAATTTTTGGGTTTTCCTTTTCTTTTGTACTTCAAAGCAAGGTTTGATGTACCGGTCGGTACCAACATACCGAGATTATCTCGGTATGGTATGGTACCCGGTACCAGGCAGTATACACAGTGTGTACCGCTCAGTACATAATATTATATTATATTATATTATATATTAAACAGAAAAAATACAAAATTGGCGACGTCGTCTCGGATCCTTCTCCCCGTGCGGGGAGAAGAAATCGCCTTTTCCGTCTCCCCTCACAGGGAGAAGGAATCGCCTACCGACGATTCTTCGCCCACGGGCGACGAATCCCGTGGGCGTTCCATCTCCCCGCGCAGGGAGAAGGAATCTCCTGCTGACGATTCTTCGCCCGCGGACGATGAATCCCGCGAGCGTTCCGTCTCCCCGCACGAGGAGAAGGAATCGCCTGCCGACAATTCTTCGCCCGCAGGCGACGGACAGCACGGGGAACTTCACGTGAAGGTATGTTTCTCCTCTTCTTCTCCTTCTTCTTCTTCTCCCTCTTCTTCTTCTCCTTTTTCTTATTTCTCCCTCAATCGACCACCGATGGTCGAAATCGACCACCGATGGTCGAAATCGACCGCCGACGATCGATTTCGACGGTACCAACCGGTAGTTGGCAATCCGCATACCGATCAGCTGGCGGACCGATATGTACCGCCCGGTACGGGGCCTTATCGCTCGATAGGAGAACCTTGCTTGAAAGTATAAACGACAAAATGTTTTGTAATAAAGAACATGGTGAATGAACAAAATTATAACTTTTTTCTTATTTTATAGAAGTAATGTAAAACCATTCTTTCCCTTGACGATGGCATTCGACATTTGTGGATGAGAAAGTGACTTTCGATACTATAATCTCTACTTTCCTTTGTCCTCTTTTACCATTACCAAATGTAAACAAAAAAATATATTTTCTTTCATCTAAGAGTCCTGCAACATATTTTGGCATCGAAAATTCTATTTTAGCCACAATTCAGAGGCTATAACACAATCACGAGGCATCACATAATTGGAAATTTGGCATTCATCATCAATCAACCAAAGATCTCGTTCTCGGTTTCAACACAAAAAGCTTATGAATCATATGGCTTTTTTATTTATTTTAGGGTTAAGGTCCAATTTAGCCCTTGTGATTTTGGCCATAGACCACTTAAGCCCTTATGATTTACTCGTGACTAAAATAACCACTATCCCAAGGTCGGCGATTTCGAATCATACCACTCGGTACAGGCAATACGTACCGGTTCGCTACACGGACCACCCGCTACCGTTGATTAGAGCTATTTTGATCGTCGCCAATCGCTATCGGGCGGTAAGGTCGATTTCGACATTCGACGGTCGATTTCGACCATCGACGGTCGATTTCCGACGGTATCAACCGAGGGAGGGACAAAGAAGAAGAGGGAGAAGAAAAACCTAGAGTACCGACGTACTATTCTCCCTGCGCGGGGAGAAGAAACGTCTCTCTGTATGGGGAGAAGGAACGAGGCGACGTCGCCTTTTTTATTTTTTAAATTTTTTTATATTATATTAATATTTTATATATACCGAGCGATATGCCTGTGCGCACCGCTCGGTACCGGCGTACGAAATGGTATGGCGAACCTTGCCCTATACTTTAAAAAACGTAGCATACAAACCCCTCCCGTCAAGTCTGAGTTAACAGGCATTAGAGTCGGCTTACATGACATACTGATTCATAATAAACTATTAACATAATGACATATGTAATTTAAGTTTAAAAAATCCATTTTTAACCTCTGTGATTTTGGTCATGGACCACTTAAGCCCTTATGGTTTTGCTCGTGGCTAAAATAACCCTTACATTTTCAAAAACATAGCATATAAGCCCCTCTTGTCAAGTCTGAATTAACAGACGTTAGAGTCTGCTTACGTGACATGGTAACTCATAATAAATAATTAATATAATAACACGTGTAATTTAAATTAAAAAATTGAGACCACCATCAATGGCGGGAGGATGCATTATTGTGGAAGCAACTAGCAGTAGAATCACCGAGCTGCTACTGCCTAGCAGGGCGTCGTATGCACGGAGCTTCTCCCACGTTGGCGACAAGCTCAGGAGCTTCCGATCCTATCTCAGGTGGATGTGTGTCAACCAATTCGATGTTAGGCACGCAATGGTTTCTTAGTCCCTCTTCCTCTTAGGCATTTTCGTCCCCACCGTCTCCCACTTCGTCCTCTCCTATGCCTCCACCCATCATGCCTACGACATGGTGGTCTAGCTCTCCCTCACCTCCGCTTTCGGCCTCTCCTACCTCTGCCTATCTACCTTCGTTCGCCACTACGAGCTCGACCGCTTTCTCTTCCTCGACAAGATGGACTTTTTTTTTAAACTTAAATTACACGTATCATTATATTAGTGATTTACTGTGAGTCAGTATACTACGTAAGCAAATGTTTATCAACTCAAACTTGACAGGATGTCACGGACAAAAATATAAAGAGAGTGCTCAATGTAATGTTCATGTATGTCTGTGTCTTTCGCGTTTTTGTTCATACTTTGTACAACAAGTAGCGGGCTAGCAGTAAGCTTGGCAGCCCTAGTTTGGTTAGCTTTTGTGACCGGTTTTGGCTTGTAAATGAGAATTGTGTCATATGGACACTTGTGGAGACTTTGGTCTGTAATGGATCTTGATCCGTTGTGTGCGACTGTTCAGAGTTTGTAAAGTCCATAGTTGTAATTTCCACTGGCTATATAAAGTGTTTGCTTGTAGATCCCGTGGGAAATGCTTTTTCTAACCTGTTTTCTCTTTTGTAGGTCGTAAGGGATCATAGGAGGTTTCGAGGAGGCTGACCTTTGCGGATGGACACGCGATGGTGTCGCACGACTTAGGCAAAGCCAACTAAGTTCATGACATTTGGAATCAGAGTGGGACAAGCACAAGCAGAAACACTTGTCATGCAAGCGTGGGGGACCTAGCTGGGCTACATGGAGGGCAGCCAACACGAGCGACCGTTTGAGGGAAACGGACATTGAGATGTAGGGAAAGGAGTAGCTCAGAGGAACAGACATCTATGATTGGCATTCAGAGGAATGACCAACCCTTTGCGCGAGAGGCACCACGAGGACAAGCAAGCTAAGAAGAATACATAGCACATGCTCAAGGCAAGCGGGGCACTTAGTAAAAGATGAAACCGTGCAAAGTGAGATGTATTGCGCAATGACTGAAAGAGTTGTGCAAAGCTCACAGAGGTGAGGGGAATTGCCAACTCAAAGAATTCAATACTCATGCAAGGGCTTGTATGCGGACGATGCACAAGTTGTTCAGCAATACGGAGTAGTCTAAGGAAATGGTGGTCTCTGAAACTTCCAGAGGGAAGAACGCAAAGAGGAAAGTTGCTCCAACAGGACAAATATCCAGGAGGGGTAGATCCTGGCTCTCCAGAGAGAATATGTGCAACGGACCGCACATGTTGAGGAAGAGTACCTCAAGGCAATATTTCCACAAAGCTCAACAGATCGAGCGAGCAGCAAGGAGTCATCACATGATCTCAAATGAGGTAATGCATTGGTGGATGCATTGCGAGATCAAGTGGGGGAGCAATCCATGGCAACATCATACGAAGGCACACTTAGAGTCGATGTGAAAATCAGACTCAACGGAGGGCTGACCCGTGGAATAGTGGGCGTGAGGGCCACCATCAACTCAATGCAAATTGAGGAGCGAAGCAACTTGTGTAGAACTTGATGAATTATCCAAGTCGCATGAAGGGAGTCGACGTAGAAGATGAAACATAAAGCGGAGGCACGGAGCTTTCCTTGGACAGAGGTCAAGAGCATGAACTCTTGTACAGGCAATAGTGGGATCATGTCATTCCATGGGTTCTTCATTCTGATGGAGCGAACTCATCTTGCATGGTTCCAAAGACGAAGGGAGCTTCGAGGCACAAGCAATTGTCTCAGAGATGCATTTGACGGAGGAACTAAGGTGATTCAACTTGCGGACGCGAAGTTGGGATCAGAAGACCTTAGCACGGAACAAGAGGACGCAGAGGCAGGTACTCTTGAAGAATATGCCACAGCGCTGTCATGAAGAAAGTGGTGCGCAGCGGAGATTGTGCTGGTAGGGGATAAAGGCCTAGGATTCAGATAATAGTGCACCAATTCTAACGCAGTCTAAGGACTTCGAGAGCTACTAGGCGATGGACTATCCTAGAGCGATGCTTCATCCGGGTGTGACCCAAGAATGCGTGGGCGAAGGTGAATTGCCAAAGAAGCGAACACAATCGAAGGTGGCAGAGGCCCTACCTTGTTCTGACAGAGGCCACATATAGGAGATCGTAGTCCGAGTTCATCACACAAGAATCTGAATGCAATAGAGATGTCATTAGGAGGTGACATGGTGCAAAGGATCGTGGTGGAATAGTTCAAGGCAATACAACACATGTGGGAGAAGTCCCATGAGGGACTTGATCATGCAGAGGTATGATCAGGAGCTACTGGGAGCTCCACTTCGGTGAATAACACAACGACAAGAAAGGCTATGGATTCAAGGAGTGAATGTCATGGTACCACAGAGGCGGGTCTTCCGTGTGTGCATCGAATCTTGCATTGGATGAAGGCTTTGGTCATCAGCATATAGGGGCTATATACCACTAAGGGAGAATTTCGAGTGCAAGTATCAGTGAGTCCCATGGGGGACTTGATCATACAGAGGTATGATCAGAGCGGCGAGGTGGTCGAAAGGGACGAGGAAGTGACGACAAGTCCATAGGGGCTCAGCTACCAAAAAGCAAAGCATCGGTCAGAAAGGAGGTGGACTCAGAGGAGTGCTACAGTGCCGCAGAGACGAATCTATCGATCGCAAAGAAAGGGACGCAGATGCAAGGCAACGAATAGTAGGGTTATGGGCTTAGCAACGCCTTGGTACCGCAGAGGTGGGACTTCCGTGGAGTCATCGATCCCTTGCTCTCATGGAGGGAGAGCATTGATCGTGAAAGGGGTTGAAGAGGTGGAGAATACAAAGGCAAACTCTAAGTACCAGGACAAGGTTGAAGGGCAGAGGCCATAGAACTTCATAATACTAGTGTCAATGGGCTCCTCATCAAGATAGCCAAAAGTGGGGGACTTCGGGTTGATGTAAGAGTGTTCGACCAAGGAACAAAGTAGACAGTACGTGGTGCTATACCTTTTCTACTTAGAGGAGTAGGCGGCAAAGATGATGGAGAAGACGGTACAATCTCAAAGGCGACTAAAACTATCAAAGACTTGCTCCAAGTTGTGGTGAAATTTTGCTTTTTTCGAGCAAAACTTCTTGCATTCCGAAAGTTCGATAGCAGAGAGAAGGCGTATCATAGTGACTAACTCAACACGATAAGTGCAAACACTTCGGGTGCTTCAAAGTGTTGAGCAAAGAGTGGACGAAGACTAGTAACTAGCTCGATGCATAAAGGACACTCTCGATGAGGCGGGCGAAGTCAAGTAACCTTTGTTGTCTCAACTCTTAAGAGAATGGGCAAAACAGAATACCGCAGTTCTCTTATTTATTCAATGGAGAAGCTTTACGCAGGGTCAAAGACCCTTCAAAGAAACCTAATGAAAGACAACAATTGTCAAATCCTCACCAATGGTGATTAATACTACTGAAAGTAGATTATCCGCTTCATTTCCCAACAGAATGCAAATCGAAACCGGAAGTGATGCGAACCTACTTGAAAGCGATAACTTTGTTGAAGAAGAATCGAGGGGCAAATTTTGTGAAGGACCTCAAAAAGTTTAAAGTCTGCGAGGCGATGCTCGTTAAAGCTCCAACAAGCATCTACCCAATTTAAGCAACATAAGACGTTTGAGATACTGGCGTAAAACAAGGAAGGTCTTTTCCTTTCTCAAAAGGATCCGCAAGAATCAACAAGGATCAGCACGACTCAGCCGACCCCAGACCAGAGTTAGTTATTGGCAAGTTGAAGCAGCATGGCAGATCAGAATTCGACAATTTAACAACAGCGATGGAGAGCAGTTGGGAGCCAAGAGACGTGTTGCAACCAGAGCTTAAGGTTGAAGATTCAGCAAAAGGCGAGGAGATACAACGTCTATAGCGGCTTCGACGAGGACGTCGAAGGAATAAGTGGGGGAGAATGTCACAGACAAAAATATAAAGACGGTGCTCAATGTAATGTTCATGTATGTTAGTGTCTTTCGCGTTTTTGTTCATACTTTGTGCAGCAAGTGCGGGCTAGCAGTAAGCTTGGCAGCCCTAGTTTGGTTAGCTTTCGTGGCCAGTTTCGACTTGTAAATGAGAGTTATGTCATGTGGACACTTGTGGGAACCTTGGTCTATAATGAACCTTGATCCTTTGTGTGCGACCGTTCAGAGTTGCTTGTGAATCCCGTGGGAAATGTTTATTATAACATGTTTTCTCTTTTGTAGGTCCTAAGGGACCATAGAAGGTTTCGGGGAGGTTGACCTTTGCGGATGGACACGCGATGATGACGCACAACTTAGGCAAAACCAGCTAAGTTCGTGACAAGGAGGGGCTTATATGCTACGTTTTTAAAGATATAGGGGCTATTTTAGACACAAGCAAAATCATAAGGGCTAAAATTGTCCAAAACCACAGGGCCTAAATTGGATCATTTTTTTTAACTTAAATTACACGTGTCATTATATTAATAGTCATGTCACGTAAGCAGACTCTAACATCTATTAACTCAGACTTGACGAAAGGGGCATATATGCCACGATTTTAAAAATATAAGGGTTATTTTAGATACAAATAAACCATAAAGGCTTAAGTGGTCCATGGCCAAAATCATATGGGTTAAAATGAACCTTAACCCTTAATTTTAATTAGGGTTTTCAAAAATATCGAGTTGTGCATATCGGTCCGCCAGCAGACCGATACACAGATCGCCCACTACCGGGCGATACCGTTGATCGAGGTTGTTTCCGCCCAGTTATCGCTCGAAACAAGTCGGTAATAATCGATTTCAACCGTCGCCGCCCGCTACTGGGCGGTATCAGCCTGGCTGCGGCGAGGGGGAAGGAAAAAGAAAGAGAGAGGGAGAACCACGGTGCGTCCCGACCCGACGCCACCCTCCCTCGACGATCCCAATCTGGCGCCGCTCTCTCGCCGAATGCCGTAGATAAGGAGAAGTCTTAGCGACGTTGCCTCTTCTCCTCGTCACCTTAGACGAGGAGAAGATCGTGTTCTTCTCCTCATATGAGGCGACGAGGAGAAGAGGAGGCGACGACATCGCCTCCTTTTAAATTCTTTTTATATCTTCTCCTCGTCTAAGGCGACGAGAAAAAGAAGACGAGGCGACGTCGCCTCCTTTTTAATTTTTTATATATTAAATTTTATATTTATATATATATATTATATATATATATATATGCATACTGCTCAGTACGCCCGTACCATACCATACCGAGCAGAGTTCGATATGTCGGTACGATACAAAATTACAAACCCTGATTTTAATATTCATAACATTTTGTTAGTTTTGAGTTTTCTTTTACAGATATAATAGGCTAGACACGAGAAAATCTTATGTATTTCAACATCACCTACAGCCGAGAAAAAGTAATGGAAGCTAACATTAAAACAAAAGATGATCAGAAAGATATATGCTTGATTGACGATGCCTTAGTCCCAATCAAAGATCTAGCTGATGAGAAAGATCATCTCTCACTACAAAAATATATATGGAATGTCCAAAAAAGATAGATGGATGATTAATTTCTATTTGAAAAATTAAACTACCATGACAAATTACAATGCCTTGATCTCAGTCCTCAGTGTTAATGATTTACGATCACACACATCATAACCAATTTCACACCACATAGTATACAGTTATTCTCTAACTCATGCTAGCAAAGAAATCGAAGAAAATTTATTTTCTATCATTATCTTCATGACAACATCAGACACACATGATTTGAACTACACTCAAAACAATAACTGACACTTGCAGCTTATCAATCTTCATAACCGCATATGCACGTGAACTATGATGGATACACACGTCAATTTTGATGCATCATTTTCTCGTATAAAATGTGAGGTGTGTTCTAAAGGAATTTTGAGGATCTTGCACAAAATTGTGTATCAAATAAACCTCAAACATATCCAAACTTGAGATGGCATTTTTTCTATTTTTTGGGATAATCATCTAAACATGGTATTTATCAGCAACATAAAAGCAACATTTCATGGTCTACGGACATAATAATAATATTGGAACATCCTTTAGTCCCACATCGGAAGTGGCTTTTAATTAAGATAAGGGTCTTGGTGTACTACAACTAACTTCGATTTAAATATCTTGGTATAGTAGTTCAAGCTCAATGAAATTGATCGACTAGATCATAACAATTAGTATCAGAGTCGACCTAGTATCCATTAAATAAGTTAGATCGTGACAATGAACATTTTAATGTCTGGTTTATATGTTTTAAGAATAGTAGCTATTGTAACAATAGACATAACAACAAAGGAGAGAGAAAGCATGAGTGTTAGTCGGAAATTGCATGTACATAAGTAACCCGAACCATTAATCCTTGGATGAAACTCTCAGCTCTTTGAAGAATAATGAATCAATTTTATAAAAAAAGTCAAATTTTACTTTAGAATGGTAAATTTCTTCTTCTTAAAAAAAAGGGTTGTCAGATTCTGTACGTACAAATAGGTTTCAAGTTACATAAGGTTTTGAATTCTAGAACCATGGAAAATCATCATGGCATGATTGCTTGAGCAGCAACGTGGACCCTGAAAGGCCAACAATAACCATATCAATCATTGAATCACAATGAACCCTACAAGTCTCTTAATAGCGAATATACCAACATGACAGAAGCTACTTCCAGATATAGTTCGATATGAACCTACACCAGCACACAACTGTACAAGACTAATTTTCATGATTCGCTACGAAGTCTAACTTTCAAGCAAGAGATAATTGTTTTATAGATAATTGATAGGGATAATAGTGAGCCCCTTCCCAGACCGGACGACGTGGCCCAAGACAAAATCGACGTGGGGGCAGGGCCGACTGACTAAGCTCACAGATCCGCCCTCTGACACACGAGTAACATGTTACAACGAATGGATGAGCCCGAGGTATAGCAGCGTCGGGCGCCGCATAGTCGCCATCGATACTCAAAGAATCTGAAGAGATCGTACGACAGCAGGGTAGAAACAACACGCAACGCCCTCACCGACAGCGCGGACAGTTACCGACGGTGCCTACATCATTAAACATGCCGACAGAGAATGCCAGAAGGATGATAAGGACGAGACATGACAAATCGCCGACGTACAGGTATAAAAGGCCATCCCAAGGGCAGCTCTGAGGAGGCTTAATCGTCGCTTCAATTCCAAAAGGAGGAAGAGGCTCCGGCGTCCAAAAGAGGGACGTCGTATTACACACTCGGGTACAACGCTAACTTAGCCATGGGAGGGATCTCCCCGGGAACCCACCACCCGGTCGAAGGTATTTCTTTGCAGGAATAGCTCCACGAGATCGGGAGGAAGATCCTCATTAAGGCAACAACCCGAGCCAAACCCCCACGCGCCTTTCCCGGATTCCGCATCGCACTGGGCCCCTCTTGCACTTGCAGGCAGAACCCTGCTGTGCTGACCCCTCGGACACGGTGGAAGATGCAGTAACAATAATCAATTTTACTGACGTAAAAGACAAGTGTGGGCCGTCAAAATCAGTAAAATGACCCATTTTAATCATCAACCGTGTAAAAAGACAACTTTTGCAAACAAATCAAGAAAGCTCATTAAATGAGGCCAATGTCCAAATCTCGGAACAACAGCTCCAACATTCAAGAAAGAACAAACGTCCCATACAAATCAAATCGAGCACATCAATGACTTTAACTATTCATCATGCCAATGCCGACGAAAACCAAAATATTAACCTCCTTTCACGGCAAAGCCAACGAACCATAAGCAAACCAAAGCAGTAGCAAAGCGCGGAGACAACAGCGGTTGCCAACGGAGAGAAAAAGGGAGGACGTACCAAATAAAGAGCGCCTAAGCTTCCACCACCCTCCATTCGAGACAAAATCTTGCCTCTTCAGCGTCCAGCCCCAACACGAGATGCAGATCCGCGGGCACTCATCCGCGCTTGAAGATCACCGGAGGTCCCTCTTCCGCCCAGAAAACCCTAGCTCGAGGCCTTCCGGCATGACGATGCGCCCTCCACGAATTCTCCGGTGGCAGAGAGGAGGTGGCGAAGGTGAAGTGGCAGGGGGACGTGACGAAGGACCAAAAACCCTCTTTTCTCGTTCTTCTCCTCTGCTCTTTCCTTTACTCTTCCTCCTCGGAGCTCGGTCTTGCGCTCACACACCATGGATTCCATATGGGGAGGGCCTTTATGACGAAGAAACGTTTGGGTGACGATCCCCACCAACTGTATCTTCGACCTCAGACTCCGACTCTCATCCCGACCGCTGATCCACGAGGGTCCCGCCACAAACCTTCACAAAACAATGGCCCGTTTCGATGCGGGTGTGTGAGTGGTTGGAGGGGATACTGGCAAGAGGCATCGGCAGAGGCGAGGCTCCGGAAACGGTCATCGTACCTGTCCAGAATTACGGTATTACCCTCCCTGAGGAAACCATGGCACGTGCGAGAGCGCGTCGCGGGACGACAGTTTCGTGGGGCGAATGGACGTTACGGCGTCACGTGTCGGAGGGAGAAGCTTGGAAAGGCAAAACGGCCTCTGCCCCCCCCTCCCTCGGCTGAGTTGGGTAGTCATAAATGGGTCGGAAAAGAACAGTTAATCAATTGATTTCCAAATATAATCTGGGGGTTGGATGACCAAAAATGCTTACACATAAGCATAGAAAATATTAACTCAGGGGTGTGGTGAGAGATTGAATGTAGTCGGATAGGGTAACGGATCATGATCTCAAAAGTCACATCCGAGTCACGAGAAGACGCAAGGGAATAGTGACAAATCTTGCACCAATTTTTTCTAAGAAATATCATATTTGCCATCACCAATTTTAATATATAGCGCACACATGTATCCCACCAGGTACATAACACATATATTTAGAAATCCAGAATTTTAATTAGGCGCAATCTGATGTAAGAGACCTGCTCAAGAACTTCGACTACGTAAAATGAACAAGACTACAAAATCTAGCACCTTTGTGAACAATCTACTGTGACGAATATATTGCTACCTCTGAAAAAAATTTGCAAAAGGTTGCCATATAGTATTGCTAAATGGGTAGAGTCAAAGCAATAACTGAACGAACACTCATATAATAATTGATAATATTTTCTATGATACATATGTGGGCGACACATGAATCTTGTACTACCCTCTGTACTTTAGCAAGGTTTTTGAGGCATTCGGTGAAATCACAAAAGTAAACACTACAAACAACTATGAAATTCTCTGAAAAAAAAATTGGTGAAAGTTTGTAAGGAAATGATGCTCAAAGACGACTACTTGACAGTTTCAACTGCAGCTCCGGCTATGACAGAGTGTAAAATTACCTCCTGAAAGTGAATAAATGGACAAAACTTGGCTGACAGTCAATGTCAATGACCTGTGATGTGCAGCTTATCTTTACAAAAGAAATATATATAATACCAAAGCAATAACATAAACAAGGATAAAATTCTGGGACATTCATAATGGCAAGGCCGTGCATGCCAGGCAGTTATTGTCACCTGTAGATTTCATAACTCCAATGCTTCTAAATTCTATTACCTTACTCGATGCTGCCTAGCCATCATGGAGCATTCTACACTGATCAGGATCAACCTATCTAGTGAATTCATTTTCTTCTTTCACAGTGCTTCACATTTTCAAACTTACACCTTCCAAGAGAACTAGCAACGTTGAGAAGTTTAATCCAACAATCCATCAGTCAAACTGCTTAGCATCTGTGCAACAGAGATATCATCTAAATTTTATCTTCTAACATTGTTAAATCATATCTTCAAAATGTAGTGAAATAATCTTCATCAGTTCTTTTTTTTAATTCAATGGAATTGGTGTTCCAGTACTGAAGTTTGCTTCAAGGCCCAAAAAAAAAAAAAAGAGAAAAAAGGAAAACAGAAGTACATCCATGGTAAATCCTTAAATATGATTAACATTATGATGGTGCCCACTCTCACTTACTTATCCATCCATCATAAAATTGACCGACTTAAATTGGAACCTTAAGCCCCTAGTTTTCAGAAATTTTCAGATGCAAAGAGACCAACATTATCATCCAAATGGATGTCACAGGTAAATTCTACCACGAAACAAACTCATGAGTCGTAGATCATTTGATAACAAGACATCATTGCAAAGAGACACAGACAATAGCTGCAAGAAACAATAAGGTTTTGAACCACTTGAAAAGTCTTAATGGACAACTGTTGTCCTGCTTTCAGTAGAAGACATGAAATCCCTGCTGCACTGCCACAACAAAGTGCTTTCTACTTTCTACATTGTAGTTCTAACAACAACTTAGAAATCTTGTAAGAAACCAAATCTTAAAACCACTGTTCCATAGAACTGGGTGATATGCTAACCTCCTTACTATTATTGTGTAACTTTGCACAAAATTGATGTTCCAGGCAAGAGATAATATAACAGATATAAGCAAAAAAAGAAAGAAAAAGCAATGACAAAAGTGATAATAAGTACCTCCTGCCAATTATCTCGTCTGTGTAGCAGAGCAGAGTAAACCAGATGCATCCGCCCCTACCACAGCAAGCTCACAAACAGCACAAAGTTGCTCTCTAATCGCAGTCACAAACTGAGCCCCACAGTATGGGCAAGAAACATCCTTCTGCCCACGGTAGATTGGAACAAAAGTTGCTCCACAAACCACAAATGGATTCCTATAATCATAATTCAGCTGGTTAACATCTTTTTTGTCGCCACAATGTTGCAGCAGCTGCCTAGCCTTCTTTGCTTGGGCATCTGTTGGATTGCTCTCAAGAAGCATTCTCGCAAAATTGGCAGATGTTGAGAAGTTCCCTCCCTTATAGCATATGGTCATAGCACTTGTGAGGACAAGCCTCATATGACTCTTCTGAAGCTTACAGTTTGTGAAATAGGCTGCCAACTCTTGCTGTCGAACCAAATTGTCCTTAATTTCCTTTCTTTTCAACTCAATTTTCAGACCTAGCACATATTCCCTGGCTATTTCAATCAGCTCCCTCACTTCATCAACTCCCCTCCTTGTGCCAACAACAATAAGCGGGATAGTGTGCAAAATGTTAATAAAGTGACGCAAAGCCTCTGGGAACTTTCCTTCTGTCGTGGCTCGATAAGCTGCCTTGAGTTTCTCATCCATCTGCGAAAAGTTGAATACAAGTGCTGGTGGGCCCCTTACGTTAGGACTAGCAGACTCATTCCACCCCTTTTCAACAGCAATTGATATCACTGGTGCAGTAGAAAGAGCATGCACATAGGTGTGGCCGCCCATGTAAACATCCATAAACAGTGGTTTCAAGGGCACAAAATTCTTTATAGCCAATTGCCGGCTGAGTAAGCGCATAGCAGTGTCGAAGTTTCCAGCCGCCACATGCTCCCCAGCAAGAGATGATTTCTGAATCCAGATTTGACTAACGGGCATCCCAGGTGTAGGGGCGACAAACAAAGAAGACCGAGCATTGCCTACAGCCTTTGGTGTGTCTACATCAGGTGGTAATTCCAGATCTTCAAGATCCCACCCTCCTTCCTCATTCTCTTCATTTGCTTCAGCATCTGCAAAATCTGCTGTAATGTCACCGTTTTGCATTTCTCTCTCCATGTCAACAATGTCCAATTCTTCATCACCCCAATCAGCACCAGTAGCATCATCCTCTTCCTCCTGTCCCGCCGTCCCCATATCCAGCCCATTATCAAATAGACCTCTCATTACCCTTAGTAATGGCCAATCCCCACTGCACATGAGTGGTGCAGGAGGCATCAGAAGAGAACCTACTTTTCCCTCAGGCAATGTAGGAAGGTTTTCTCCCAATTCAGTGGCAATCCTCTCAGAAACTTCCTTAAGCCCATGAGCAACAGCTGTGACATACGCAAGAGGCAGCTGACCAGCATTCTCCAATATTCTCACTCGTTCCTGAATGTCACCAAGATACAGAGCATTGTGGAACTGACCCATGATGTCGTTTTTTATTTCAGCTATCCTCAGCATTTTGGAGAGCTTTTCCATATTCCCAGTTACAAGATAGAGAAAAGACAATCTCTCAAAATTTTTTGTTCTCTGATATGCATATTCCACTATATTAGTATTTCCTTGTCGAAGGGCCTCAATGCCCAACCTGTACCAATGGTCTTTATCATCGATCTCTTTTGCCGAAGCAACAGCAATCTGGATATTACCACTATCCAGAGCCAGGCTAAATCGGGTCTTCTCATCTTTGACAAAATGGAGAGCAACTTCAGGGAAGCCTTTCTGTTGCAAATACGCAATGACAGCCTGCCCACATAACTGTGAATTCCTGATCATACTCATCACACGGTCATATCTTTTTCTCAGAAGCAAAAGCTTGAAGATGTACTCTGTAGCATCAATTGATATAGCCAGGTTCTTCCCATCTCGATCCAAGCAACAGATATTGTTTCCAGATACCTTGGTTATGTAAACAGGAACATCCAGAGTTCTTATAATTCCACTATCCCCATTAGGAAGACAATACTTGATATGATTTACTGTTGTATAAATGAAGACACCATTATCATCCCAGGCCCCACTTTTTACACGAATTGTCTCATGCAGTGTGAAACGATGCACAAGTTTCTTATTAGCCATGACTATAGCAAGTTTACTAAGCAAAGCTACGGACTCCATATCACTAGACCAAACAACATACTTAAAAGATTGGGTTTGAAGTTCACCGAGGACAATCCTCTGCTGAAGATCAAAGATGACCACCCTATCCTCAGCTCTGCATAACACACTACCAGTTCCAGCATAAAATATTGCATCAGTCACGATTGGAAGAAGACACTTCTTTACAATCTCATTTTTAAGGTTCTTCACTACTACTTGATTGCTACTTCTGTCTAGAACAGCAAACCTATTACGGGCTATAAAAACAGCCGATCCACCAGCTCCCTTCTTTGGTTCCTGAATATAATCACCCCTTCCAGCCATCTCTTTATTGACAATATATAACTCATAAGATCCACCATCCAAATCAGAGCAGATCAATACAGCATTTTCCGTGGGACTATAAGACATAGCTCTAGGTCCCTGATTTAGATTGATGGAGCCAGGCCTTCTTATAGGAACAACCTGATTATCCTTCTGAGTTGAGAACTCATGCAATCGCAAAAACCGATCTTTGACGTAGTACAGGGCATCTCCACTAACAGTGAAAGCAGGACGTTCTCTATCCAACTTGAAGACAATCATGCCGCTATCATGACCAGCTGCAAAAAGATTCATTTCTGGATGGGCAGCAAGAATCCAAAAGCGATCATGTTCACGTCTAAAAGTCTGAACGCCTGTGCGTTTTGTAGCATCCCATATGCGAATGCTTTTGTCCTCTGAGTTAGATACAATGATTTCCATCTTCGCATGGAACATTACACAAGAGACATTATTTGTGTGCCCTCTTAGAGTATCCACCTCCCAAGCCTTTGTATCTGTTCCACAACAACAATTAGCTAGTTTAGTTCATTTCTAATCTATATAATCCAACATCTATACTTTCAGTTATCCATCTTTAACTAATGAGTTATCTGTGAACTGAACATATTATCATAATATGAACAAGTAGGCATGAACATACTGTGACAAAAACCTACAAAGAATACTAGTTAGATAAAATTGTAAGGCCATTAAACTTATGTTTTTCTTATTCTATGATTTCCAAAGAAACAACTAGACACAGTAGAAAATTAAGAAATGGTTAAACCACGAAAAGATTCTTTCCTAGATACCATTCATTCTCCAAAGTTTCACTTGCCGATCATCTGCACCAGACACAATAAGGGGCAAAGTTGGATGGAAAGATGCCCAATTGACCCCACGATCATGACCTTCCAAGACATATTTGACGACTGCATCAATTCCCCCAAAGAAATCTGAATTCATCTGACTCAGATGCAGGATGTCATCAGCCGGTGCCACCTTCTTTCTCAGAGCACTAATATCCCAGACACGGACTGTCTGATCAAGAGAAGCTGAGACAAGCAGGTCTTCCTTAGGATGGAATGACGCAGACATGACAAAGTGATTGTGCCCTGTCAAGGCAGAAATGCAGGTCCGTGACTGCCAGTTCCAAATCCTGATAGTTTGATCATCACTAGCACTAACGATCCAAGGGTGCTCGTCATGGAATTGGACAGTGCGGATATAATCAAGGTGCCCAAGAAGGGTAAATAGGCACCGGTGAGTCTTATAATTCCAGACCTTGATCTTGTAATCATCTCCTGCATGTATAAAGAGATAAGTGCTAATCAGAAATGCATGCATCACAACAAACTTCAATATCTAGTAATTAGAGGAAATTAGGTCAACAAGGATATAATCATGCACATTGTGACAGACAACTCCAAACCATAGCTTCAAAGTCACGCCCTGCAATATGTCCTAAGTGGGAACTAATTAAGCACAAAACTACTAGCTTCTCAGAATTGCATCATAAAGAGATAAAATGTAATTACTCAAGCTAAAACATCAGATCAGATTCCAAGGCTACCTATCTGCAAGATCAGAGTTCGACAAAAAGAGTAATCCATGGAATCAGTTAACCAACGAGATCCATTTACCACACAAGCAAAACCTGGTTATAAATTTCTCAAAGCAACCAAGATCCAAATCCAGATATGGTACGCAAGTGAAGAACAGAGAAGATCGAGCATCAAGATAAAAGATCTTGTCACCACCGGAATGGGAGGAATCTATTCATCACCTCCGGAGACGAAGAGGGGCTGCAATTTGTGGAAGTGAAGGCCACGAACGGGGCCATCGTGTTCGTCGAACCGGTCGAGGAGTGTGCCCATCCGATAGTCCCATAGCTGGATCACGCCGCTGTGGAGACTGGCAAGGATCCAGGGCCGCTTGCTGTGGAAGCTCAGCCCCTTCACCCGACTGCTCTTGGTCTCGAACTTGGTCAGCATCGCTGCCTTCCCTTCTCCAAACCCGTACCACCACGAGCCTGCGAAATCGGTACCGATCCAAGAAAAACCAAATCAGACGGTAAATCCGGGAGGAACATTTAGCGTTACCATTAGGGCTGACATCGAAGCCCAGATCTTTAGAGAAAGGATCGACCTCAGGATCTCAGATCCAGATCTACGGATGTAGTCAAACAAAAGAGTGCGAAGTAGAAACTGGATCGAGAAGAGGCGACCCCCACTGCCGCCTCCGTCGCGGATGAGGTGGCCGTCGCCGTCGCGTCTCCGTCGCCGTCGCGTCGAAGGACGAGGGATCGCGCCACAACGCTCTCTCTACCCGTTGCCCGTCTCTCTCTCTCCCTGCCTCTCGCTCGTCAGTATTGGATGAATTAAATATATGTATTACAGAGAGATCACATCAGCAGCCGTCAATGTGATCAAACAGAAAGTTGTCCGTCAGATTAATTTTTAACGGTGAGGATGTCAGTTGGCCCGAACTAGATCTCTTTAGCCACATCGAGAACCCGTTCCATAGCGCAATCGGCAATTGAACCGGCCGTACTTCCCAAGTCCTCCGACTCGGTCAAAATAACGTCGACATCTTACAGAGAGCTTACATCAGCAGCCGTCAACGTGATCAAACAAAAATATCGTCCATCAGATTAATGTCCTCGGCCCATTGAGAACCCGTTGCATAGCGCAATCAGCAATTGAACCGGCCGTACTTCCGAAGTCTTGTCCGGCTCGGTCCAAATAACGTCGACTACGTCGACGCATTCACATTTCCGCTCTGCGTCAAATTGCCTGCTCTCTTTAATTTCTCAACTTCTTTTCCGATCAACTGTGTTCTCCTTAATTCTCCGGTTATTACGTCATGAAATAATATATCATTTGATGTATATTAATATTATCATATTTTTGTATTAGTGAGAGCGTCAATCTTTTATTTCATCTTAAATGTTATTTGTTATTATGCGAGCGTCGCATTGGTGCGGTATGAGCCTTACATGTTTCTGCCTGTAATAAGGGTTTAATGCGTGAGAACACCACGGCATGCTCAACAACGAAGGGAGCAGAAAGAACGTAAGGTTGAAGGACGAGCGTTCGTTTATTTCACGAATCGAGTAGCTTTTCTTCCTTAAGAGTATCTATCAGGATTACATGACTGCTCCGATGGCGGTGGAGTCCTCCGGCGTCTTTGCGAAACGTCCTTTAATCCTCGGCCTAACGTCGGCGTACGCCTTCCTTGACGCATACCGCACTTGCTTCTCGTACCTCCGTTTCTTCTTCTTCTCCTTGTACCTCAGGATCTTGGCTTCTCTTTCCGTAGCGGGGCCGCCTTGGTCGGCTGCCATGGCATCTCCAACCTCTTTGTAACTCCCATTAGAAGCTCCAGCGATTGAGCTTCCGGAAAAGGACGCCTGCAAACAGACTTTCGAGTTCATTAGGGCGCAGATTCATGAGGTGAAAACTTGTGCTGTAGTGAAAACTCTTAACATGGCTGGATCATAGATCTGCTACTTGCTACTGATTGGAATTGCTACCTCATTAAGATTCTTCCGCTACTAGCAGTCATATAAGAAACGTTTCTTGTGCTTCAATATGAGGATTGCAGAAAACGATCACCAAAGTGAAAGCTTTCCATTAAACAGGTGCATCATTAGAAAACAAGGACAGAGAGATAGATAAATAAGAGGGAGTAAAGTAGTTGGATGTGTCAATTCTGAAAGATGATTACTAGGCTCGTTAGGTATGTCTTATTCTCAAGAGAATCAAAAGAACTGTGACGAAGAGCTTCTCAAAATATTTGATCCCAAATTAGATGTTGCTATCGGACTGCAATATTAGGCGGTCTCCCTCTTAGTTGCGAATTATAGCTTCTCCTCCTCGGTGTGAACTTTGACGAGAGGATCGTGCTTCTCTTGAGAAACTTTAAAGGCTATAAATCATGCTCGTATGAGTGGTATCTAAAGGTAAGAAGTGGGTCAGATTGATCAATGAAAGGGAAGAAGAGTTGACGCTAAACATACTACCTATGGCCCCGAACAAGAAAACTGCAATGAGATCAAGAGAAAGGAACCACTTACGATGCCGGCACATGACGCCGCCTGCCCCATGGCCAAATCAAAGCTCGGGCCAACTCCAGGGACACAAGATTTTTTTAAGCTCTCGAGATAGCTAAACCCAGCAGCGACCTTCGGCAGCTGGCTGTCGTCGTCCTTTGCGTCGTCAAACATCCACGCCATGGCCGTGTCGTCATGAGCGAAGAACTGGAACTGACGCAGCTCATCGAGGCATCGTCTATGGTTGAGCTCGGCGCAACGGGGGCAAGCGCCACCGGTAGCGCCATGGCATACGTCACAGAGGTAGGACGGCGACATGGCGGCCGTGGAAATGGCCACCGGATGAGGAGAGGGAAGGAGTGGTGGGAGCTTCATATATGGAGCAAGGAGGACTTATGGCCGCCACCACTTTGCTCACGTGAAGAATTCATGGCTGCACCTTTTGTATTATCTATCGTACATATCATGTTTTATGATAAGAGGAACTAAAGACAGGCTTAACCATCAGTGCACTGTAGTCATGCGCACAGAGCTCGTACTAACTGGCGACATCCACGTCCCCTCCAAAGATTCCTGCCACTTCGGGGGTTTGACGGAGGGAAGTAGACTAACACGCTCCGGAAGGGGAACGCATGGAGAGGATTAAAACTTAGAGCCGAAGGCGACGGAAGAAGAAGCAACAACACAAACCCACCCTCTCGTGAATCTTTCCCGACTTTGTTAGATGTCTTCTTATCTCCTGTCATCCCCAATTGCTCCACAACTTTTTTTTTTTTATTTAGCTTTTATGGACAGATGGTGACTGCTCCTCCTCTCAGGGAGAAATAGGATGGGAGGATGAGAGCCCACGGTAATGGCGGTGCTGCAGCTGCTTACGGTGACACTTTGCTGCTTCAATAATGCAAAGCGGAGAAGATTCGAGTGGGCGGACATTGGTGAACCAATAGCGCACCATCCAAAGTTGGTGTGGATGCATGTTTCGAATATCCCAGGGTAGGAACAGCGGAGAATCTTCTCGGTGGATGGATGAGCACGGCAGTGGAGTGGCTCAGAGAACCTTAAACAACCTCAGCCGACGATAACAAATTATCCATGATCTCTGCGCATCAAAAGATGTGACCTTGATCGAGGATGAGAAGAGGCCTGGTGGTGCTGCTGCTTCTTCCCCAGACTGATGCCATGACGTGAGGGAGGAAGGAGGCCACAGCTCGAAGGATAAGAAGAGAACCACAAAAGAGGCGTCGGATCCGATTCCCTTGGACGTCGATGCGGATCTCTTGAGCTAATGATGATAGACCGGAAGCTAGTGGGTATGAATGGTGGAGACTCCTCAGGGCGTCGCTGTGACTGCTTTCATTTTGCTGCTGCCTCAAGGTTTTTTTCTTCTTTTTTTTTTTATAGCAATTATCGGAAGAAAAAAAAACGGATACCGTCGTTGACGCGAAACTATTAGTTAAAATGGAAAGATTGCTATTTTGGCGCAAGAGGGCGAAAAGGCACCTTTTCTTGTAAACACATGCAAACGTCTCTAGAATTTTGCCGGTTTTATTAATAGTGAAAGAAATTGGTTAAATTTCCAAAAAAAAATTCTTTTTTTTTTTACTTTCCCTTCATTTTTAGAATTAATCTAATGATTTTTTCTCCTTTTTTTTCCTTTTTGTTATGGATCGATTTATATAGTGAATTGATCAACTATAGTGATGTTACAGTATAACATAGTCTAAAAATAGTTTTTTTTTTTATCTTTTTGATGTTGCTGAAAATATTATTACATATTATCCATTGAAAAAGAAAGGGAAGAGGTATATAGATGGATAAATTTTGTTTATATATTACACAGTATATAGAAAGCTTATATTAAACTTGACAGTCTAATATTTTAGTTGATTTTTTTTATCACTTTAATCCTATAAATATATGTTGTGTATAGTCATCGTGTAGAGTCAAAGTTATCCAGAAATACATCATCCATTTAAATATTTTGAGGATTTTTTTTTTAGCCCTATAGAATCATGTGAAGTGTCAACAAACACAACACCCTCGAGCTATCTAGGTGACCTATAGTTAGTATGATATTTCAAAATAGTATATAGGGCTAATTCGTTGTCTTACTCCATAGGAGAGTCAAAGTTATCCAGAAATACTTCATTCATTTAATCATTTTGAGAATTTTTTTAGTCCTATAGAATTATGTGAAGTGTCAACAAATACAACGCCCTCGAGCTACCTGAGTGACCTATAATTAGTTGGATGACCTTTCAAAATAATATATAGGGCTAATTCGTTATCTTACTCCTTAACAATATCATGCAAGTACTCAATAGAGATTTTTTTATTATGGAGATTATGTTAGATGCTTTATTGGGCTAATGTTTAGGACTTTTGTATTAAAAGAAAAAAAAATAATTATTAGATAATTATGACAAATGAGAGTCAATTTTTTTAAAAAAAAATTATAATTCTCAAAAGTATTAATGGATTTTGATTACCTTTCTTAAGAGTGAAAAAGAAATATAATTATAAAATATAGACTCGATCGATGGGTCAGATTGAAAAAAATTAGGAATCGGCTATTAATCAGTTTGGATTCAATGATTAAGAATTCTTTAATATGATCCTCCATTATCTTGACCACCTTAGAGATCATATACTTAAAACAGTCTCTCCCTTAATTTGTCCTCAATGACACTACCAAAAAGAAATCTGTCAAGTAGATAGGATGAAAAGACGAACATGAGCAGGCATCTGTTCCACTAACTTTGTGACCAAGTTCAGAACATCTCTGCCTCAGAACCAGCAACATATCTTGCCGCAGCAATGGTGAAATATTGGCATCGTATATAGCAAGTTGGAGACATCCACGTCCCATTCGAAGATTCCTCCTTTACAACATGAATGACCAGTGCTTTAATTACTCATGCATAAAATAATCGTGTTTGTATCCATGATTCCAAGCTTTTTGAAGAGTTGTTGGATCCATTACTCGAATGGGTCGATGGCCACTGGATAGGGAGAAGGAAGGGGGTGTTAAAGCGACCATGCAGTTCCTTGCCACCTCTGATCCTTCATGTCATTTGTGCCCAACGTAGAACGGCGACTGCTGTAGATTAGATTGTTCCTAACTGTGGAGATTGTTCGTGCATGCTTGTAGACGAAGATGTTGGAGCTCGGTATGTCCAGAAACTGATACTTCTCTGGTCTTCGCCAAAGTATAAGTTTAGCCACATTCATTATTGTTGATGTTTGAAGGTTAGGTCGAAGAAGATAAAAAGAGAGAGAGAATATGAAACAGCCTCTTATATTCGAGAAGAAAGGAAGGGATTGACAAAGTCTGGAGAAAAGGCGACGCAGGAAGAAGAAGATGCAATAGCACGAACCCATTCCTTGCATCTCCAACTCTACCATTCCTTATCCTTGCCTCTTTACCGAGGCTTTGATAAGGGTCGGTGCCATGAATCTGATCTGGGAACATAATACGGAACCAAGACCGTGACACTTCCAAGATCAGATCACAGCTGCGAGCTGCATTAAGATGACTTTTTTTTGGGTGCGAATATGCTTCTTTAAAATGCAATGCGAGGTAGATTCGACCGACCGGAGATTGCTGGCCTTACACACATCCACATGAAATTGACGTATATATATATTTATATATTTCTATTTTGCATGTATATATTTATGTATATATATATCTTTAGGATCCTTTTTCAGATCCTGAATTATGGAAGTCTGGGCACCAAGTTTTTCTTATGTGTTTGTGAGTATATAGAATTCGATCGAACTCAGGGCTTTAACTTTGCATGATCTCATCACTTACTCAAGAACAGCATAAATGATCCATCATCTTACCGTCTCGATCACGTCTTCTACTTAATCTGTTGTCACTCTTATTAGCAAAACCCCTATAAAGTGGACAGAACAGTGACGAACAAGTGCAGGAAATTTTAGCAGTTTAATCGGACCCCATTGGCTGCATCATAGATCTGAGGATAGCAGTGGCAGTATCTGGTTTGACTTTTTCGTAGCAGTTTTATTTGATCTCATTGTGAATGGAATTGTTAATTTATTAACGATCTTTAGCTACTAGCGCTTAAGTATAATATTATTCATTAAACATATATATTTTTTAAAGTATTGATTAATTTAACTAATAAATACTTTAATAGTTTATCGTAAGATGTTGGGTCGAATCCCATCTTTATCATCTTTGTAAAGCTTTTCATTAAGCAATGAGGGAAGAGTTAGAGATGTTCATATCCTTCCCATTGTCTGCACTAACAACGGTCCTTTGTTTAAGAAATTTTTGTTGATAAATTACGGCTGCATGCCTTAACTCTTCAAAGCATAAAGATATCCGAAACCAATAAATTGCCTTTTTTGTGATTGCTTTTCGTAAAAAAGAGAAAGTTATCATATTGATCGTATAAAACCTTAGCCTCGTAAGGGGGTGTAGAATGTCGGTGTAAGCCGAACCCATTAGCATAAAAGTCTTATTATTAAGTAGAAAAAATTTAATATCAAAATCTCAAATCAAATAACAAGAAATCTAAATATTACGATGCATATCTATTTATTGATAAAATTATAAGATCAACGAAAATTAATTAGTAGAGTTACTCCCATAAAAAACATTTTCTAAGGAATTCTACTTCGATTAGACATCATTTCTATTTGCTGATAATTATAATCAGCAATCATATCCATAATATATATTACCTAATTAGATAGAGTCACATAATTTAACATTCTCCCACTTAGCCTATTAATTAATAAGATATAAAAAAGATTCAAAATAAAAAATAGATAAATAAAATTAATTTCAAAATAATTTTATCCAATTGAATTCTGAATTTTTGAAAATTATTTATATATGCATGAATTTTAAAAATAGGCTAATAAGTCTAATAAATATAATAATACTATATTAAGTCGGATCAGTAATACAAGTTATAACAGTTGTATGTTATCAACGTCATATTTATTTCTATGTACGATAATAATATTAGTCTTTCCTAATACAGTCTAAAATAACTTCTATAATTTATCTTATCAGAACAATTATGTTATCACATTAAACCATAATATCTACATATATAAATTTGAATAGGATAACAAAAACAAATATCTTTTAAGTACGTAATTAAAAATATCAATTATAATGTCCACTCAAACATAGATCACCATATCTTTTATGAGTTGTTGACAAATCCAATCATAAGAACATATTCTTTCAAATAATTTAAATTATAAATCTTAACTGAATAGATCAACAATCATTATAGTGAAACTCAATTTATTAATTTACATTAGATGTTTTTGGACTTTTTTTCTTTAATTATCAAGTACTTTATACTATAATGTATAGAGTACTTGACATTTATACTATAATGTATAGAGCTGTAATAGTACTTGACATAAGAAAACTATTATAATATGTTATAATGTATCTTTAATGATATGACAATTGAGTATAACCACACTTAGTCATGAGATAAACTTTTGCAATCATAAAGTATGGCTAAGGGTCTCAAAACATGTCACAGAATTAACTTATATTGTTAATAATACAATAACAAAATAATTTATTTTTTAAATTACCTCTCTAACTGATATAGATATAAATTATAAAGTGAATTTCATGTTATCGAGACAATTTACAAAATCAATATTTAAAAAATATCATCATTTTAAGCTGATATAATTTCATATATGTGAGCATATAATCCTTTATCTCTTTCTAGATATCTTATTATATATGAACTAGCATAGACTTGAGCATAGACTTTCAACTAAGTATTCATAAAGAATATTTTTTATTTAATTCTTTTTTCAAGTTATTTTAAAATCAATTGTTTTAACTAGATATTTACGGAAAAAAGCTACATATTAAATCTCTTTAAGATTCGATCAATATATTCTTTCTAAAACAGTCGTAACAATCATTAAAATATATCATTGGATATCTCAATACTAATAACATAAGATATCACATTTATATCAATTATCTTAAAATTTTCAATAGAAATTTCTTAGTATAATATAATAAACTAAGATCATAATTGGCAAGTAAAATATTATCCATATATAAAACCAATATAGTAACTTATTTTCACAAGTCTTCATATATAAATTTATGTAATATTGTCTAGAAACATGTTTAAGGTTATAAATGGATTCTTAAATTTGCATAACAACTTTTATATTTCTTTTATTTTCTTGTGAATCGTTTAGGGTAACCTATATAAATTTAGATCCTTAATTAGAAAACTTATTTTTACATTCTTAACTTAAACTCATAATGAGTAATTAATGTCATGATATTATTAACGAGTTATTTAAAAACTTAACTGAATATCTCGTTATAATGCATTCTTTATGAGTAAAATATTTAACCATAAGTCTGATCATTATATCATTCGATATTACCCTTTGAGTCACATTTATGTATAAAACTCTTTTACGATTATTAGATAATTCGATGAGTTATTATATACCATTTTGATCATTAATTTTAATTATTCTTTTATTGCATCATATTACTTTTTATGACTTGTGAAAACAATGAGGTATACTTTTTATTTCTAAATCATAATATGATTCTTGAATATATACTATATAATCATAAATGATAGGGTTCATTTCTCTTTGAGATATTTTAAAAAATGCCAATTGTGGTTCAACAAATATCAATATTATGTGAAGGTTCGCTAATATTATTTTATTGTTCATCTTTTTCAAAGCATTTAATGATGTGAGAAATAATAATCTCTTAAATAATAAATGAGTATCAACTTGTAACTCCCCTATATCAAAATTAAAAAATTATGATTTTCACTCTTATTTTAAGCTCTTATTTTTTTTTCTGTGAATTGAAGACCTTTATCTCTATAAAATAATCTCAAATATGTAAATATCTTAAGTTTAATTTCATATCATTCCATGACTCAAAAAAAGTTGAGTGGATTAACTTACTATGAACCCTCTATTCAAGATATACATAGTCATCATTAGAGCTTCTCCTTATAATGATTCGGGTATAGAAGAATAACCCACCATTCTACCAACCATAAGAATAGCCCATTAGCAATCGTATTCTACTATAACACATTTGGTAAATTATACTAAAGATATATATCCTACTTTTTAATAATCTAACAAAAGAAATAGAATTATGATTGAGTTTATCATAACTATAATATAATTTATCATCCCTACCAAATATGATAATATTGATTTTTTTATATAATTGTCTCTTGACTTCATTTATGTACACCTAATGGGTCAACAAACTAACACATGAATTAGATATATATAATCATATCTCAACATATTAACTATAAAGGTGATAAAATATATTTCATAAACATAAAGTGACACAATAATATAAGCATATATAATCTCAATAAATTTATGAATCTATATTTTATTTTAATATTTAATTATATGATAGTTGTAAATTCAAATTTCACATTTATTTTGTATAAACCGGTCATATAGAATTTAAAGGTTAACTTTTATTGAATTTTATTAAGTTTACAACTATCAAAAGAGAAATAATATCCTAATAATTCTAGGTAAAGAACCTAAATTCATATAATTATAAAAATATGTCCTCAAGATCTATCAAATGAATCATCTCCAAGTGTATGCGATAAATACCAACTATTATCGATTTCGCTTTAAGATGATTCCTTATAACGATGAATATATCATTCTATTTTAGTTTTTCATATTAAAATGGATATCTATTATTGGTAACATATGTTGAAACGTCAGTATTAGAAAAATAATTTTTGTAATGTTTGATTTGAAACATACAAATGTTAGACTTATACATTTTTCTTTCAAACCAATCTTATAATTTTTCTTCATATAACCTTTCTTACCACATAAGTATTTATTGTAAAGATTTTTCTTTTATGAGTTTATATAGTATTTATAAACTCAGGTGATTTATGCTTCAATTTTCTTTCATTATTACCCACTCCTTAAGTAGTACTTCAAATATTATAAGTATTTTTTTAATTTTAATCTTAATTCTTTCTAAACACATAAATTAGTTGTCTTATTTAAGTTTTACTTATCCTTAAATTTATTACAATAAATTTTAAATGAGTCAAAATAAAAAAAATAAATTTCACGAAAAATGACTCAATTATAATAATGCTAAATGTTCTTTAGCTTACAACTTTGTCAACCATCTTAAGGATATAATCTTGAATTTTTTAAATATTATCATTTGAATTTCAATCAGTTCTTTCATTAATATATCAATTAATGACTTATTAGTAAATTTATATTGATCTTTAAATACTCTAATGTGCTAGTTGTATACTGTATTAGAGTCTAAATATTATTGGTAAATGTCATAAAACTAAGTCTTTTAGATCTTTCCCGATTAGTTATCTTAATTATTTGAGTCTGTGATTCTTTTAACTAATCTGATCAAGGTCTAACACACCTAATGTAAATTAGGTATGCTCATGCCATTTAATCCAGAACATATATGGACATTTACAAGAATATAATAAAGGGAGTGCCACTGTAATAATATAATATATTTTTTTTTTTTAATGAATGTTGAACTATTGATATCATTTCTATTTTATATTTTGGTGAAGTGTTGATATTTTTAGTGTTCACCCAAAATTATTTATGAATTACTAATACCACTATTGTAGAATAGTATTATTATCTTTGAGTATATAACCTAAACTGCAAGATATCCAAAACAATATCATCTTACCCCATCACATATTTATTTAAAATAAATTCTCCTATGGGATTATCTAAATCTCATAATCATATGTGTCATTTGAATATTATTTTTCTTAATACCATTTAGGACTAATTCTTGAATGTAATTTTATAAGCTATTGGTTTAGGACACTTTGGTGGCTATAGAACCAATACAATAATATAAAATATAATTTAAAATATCCTACAAATGATAAAATTTTTATTGTAATTCACATCCCATAAGTCTATCATCCCAAGCCACTTTGACAACTATTGGTCAGATAAAACTTAAAGATATATTTTATAAATAATATTCATCATATTTCTTTAATCTAATTTATGTCGAAATAGTTCAATCATAAAATAGCAGTCGTAATAATTATTGAACATTGATCAGCATAAAGAAAAACATATGATAACTTTAATCACGATGAAACATAAATCATACCTTCATGTAAAAAATAAATAATATTTTATAATTTTAAATATATACATGTGAATAATTAAAAAAATTTAAGAATAATAATTGGATTCTATTTATCACATGTAAAATTTTTAGTTAATAAGTCATGTGACAAAACTATAAAAGAAAATCGTAATATAAATTTGTTTTTAATTATGCATAGAACCATTATACTAGGTAAGTTTAGAAATAGGCTAAACATCGACCTAATTAAGTCAGTCAAAAAATAAAATTTATTAAATTTAAAATAAAAATTGATAAAAAATATTTTTTCTTGAATTTGATCGATCGAATCTAAATCTAGTCAAATAATAAAAATACTATTATGATCAAGTCAATCAAAGTATTTGATTAAAATAAATTAATTTAATTTAATTTTATAATTATAATAAAAATAAATTAAAATAAATTTTAAAATAGTAAAATTAAAATTTGACTAAAAAATATGAGAAATTTTTTTATTTATAAAGAGCATTAATGGTAAGTAAATAAAAGAACAAAAACTAAAAGGTGTGGAGGTCTAAAAACTCAACCATGTCCGACCAATAAGTGTCCCTTGATGATACAAGGAACAGGTCGATAATAAATCGCCACTAACATTGCTAAAGGAGGTGATCCCAAATGAACAAGTCAGATAAACTCATTCTGAAAGGTGCAAGGTGCACAATAGACTAGCCGACGAACTAAATATACCACCAAACTGACAATGGATCAAAGAGGTATGAGCTCGACGTGTTAGATGCACCAGACATTTAGGAGAGCCAAATGATAGGAAGTACATCGTCAGTTAATCATCATCGAACACGCAATAGTCATACGATGTCCAAAGTGAAAGGAGAGGACAAAGGTCACCTTTCAACTGTCAACCCATATGGGTAAGGGATCCAAAGCAAGTGGTTATGAGTTACTCTAATATTGCCCAAAGAGGTTATGGAAAGATTGTTGAAGACGATTAGAGATTGCCTCCTCATAGAATATTCCTATAAGTATTCTGCTCTTTTGTGATCGAGTATAGAAAACTCATCTCCAACACATTGTAAATAGGCTCATATATTAAGGAATCGAGTTAAAAACCCTCTCATGACTCTTATCTTCATATACCTAAAAAAACTCGATATTTTCACCTTAGACAATCCTACATTTTCTTCCCTCATCAACCTCCACACTCAAGGGCTAGATTTATTATGTAGTTTTTCCCATTGTGGATGAAACCTCCATGTGTCTATTTCCGTTCGTGCAAAGACTAGTGGGATGAGGTCCTTTTGACGATGAATGACGAGCTTTTGATAAATACGATGCTGTAGATAAGGTTTATCAGATCAGATTTATTCGAGAGAATATGATGCAAAGGAGTTGATGGATTCGAAAGGGATCGGATTAATCTGAGGGACACGTGTGGTTATCGAGATGGCATACTGTATTCACCCCGTGAGATGGATGACGGGGTTGGCGCTGGGAGTGTGTCCGCCACACTTTTCCCCGCTTGGTCTCGAGGCAACGGTGGCCAAACTTGTCAGGCGATGCCACAAGATCGATAGCGACAGCTTGGCTGAAGAATCAATAAATCACATTGTGAGGTGGATTAGTGGAGCGGCTCACAAAACCTTAAAACCAAAGTAGGATCTGAATGAGATCAGCTCCGCCTATGGTGGGAAACAGTTCTTAGGAATGAGATCTCCGTGCAATAATCCAATGCGTACCTTTCATCAGTCAATGCTCCGAGTACAACCACCCATCCCACCAGACCGAGGAGTGGCCGCCAAAAGAGATCAGCTGTCTCGTTGCTGTCACGAGTTCACTCCTCACATCAAGAATCTCCTTTCCTTTTTTCTTTTCTTTTTATCCTACATGACAAGAAAAAAGATGGGGGGGGGGGGAAAGCATCTCCCACCTCCATCGTTCGGTCCTCAAATTACCTGCCGGAATAAAAACAGCCAGCGCGGGCGTCTCCTCCACTTGTCCTCATTGATTCTGACAAAACATGTAAAGCGGAACGAATAAAGATGAACCATGGCTCGGTTTAGATGTTTCAACAGCATTTCTACAACAGAACCAGCAACAGAACAATTCTTCAGCAGCTATGCGGAAATCTTGTGTTGACTGGAGAGGCAAGAAAGAGATAATTAGCTAAGGTGACGAAAGGATGAGAAAATGAAAAAAAAAAAAATGCAATATAACCCAAACCCTTTCTATTGTGAATATTTCCTCCTTTGTGTCAGATGTCTTCTTATCTCCTAAAATCTCCGATACCACCACACGTTTTCTCGCCACGCTAGAGATCAGATGGCGACCCTTTTGCCAGCACTCACCTCTGCCTGCTTTGCTTTTCTTTATGGTGGTTGAACCTCCCTGCTCGGCTCCTCCCACCACCCACTGCAGACGTACGGCTACACCTCCTTATTGCTTCAATATGCTGGAGCTTCGCCAACTTATGCATCACCTGGGAGTGGATGTTTTGAGCACCTCTTGCAGCAACACCAGCCATACATGTGCTGGTTCTGCCACAAGACAGCCAAAGTCTCTGTTGGAGAAGAAGACATCTTATGGACGAAGAAAAAGTAAGTACTTCATTGCTTAGAGAGAAAATATAGCTCAAGAGTTTTGACCAAATTCTCACACTCCCAAAGAGAGTTTTGTGCAGAATTTTCTAAGATGCTAAACTGATTTCGATAGTTGCACCCACTGATCATTCTCACACTCCCAAAGAGAGTTTTCTGCAGAATTTTCTAAGATGCTAAACTGATTTCGATAGTTGCACCCACTAATATTCAGTCTTAAGCACAATAAGCCAAATACAAACTGCACATTGAAGTTACAAATTACACTGCTGAAAGATAACTAAAGCAAATGTTAAACATCAAAATTCATGCTGTGTACTCCAAAATATTTAAACTGGTCCTATAGGTCAGCAGCTGATGTACTTAACATAGACAGAAACTGCAATGAACTGTCACAAGTTGCTTTTGAGAATGCAGATACAAGAAACAGAGAAGATAAGCACGCAAAAGTGTCAAAGTCGAGTAAAACAACAAATTATTTTGAATCTCAATGGACGAGGCTGGTAGAAGATCCACATCAAATACTGACTACAAGAAAGATCCTAGACAACCAATTCATTGCATTGGAAGAGGCTTAGGTGAATCTGTGGGATCCATCCATCAACAGAACATAAGATAAGTGGGGAAGAAAAATCTAAGACACTTCCGAACCATTTGGGATGTTCAGAAATTAAAAAAGAAAAATGATTGTAACTACTTAATGTCAGTAGAAAATTTTAGGCAAGGTTACGTAGCCCCTGGTGGCATTTATCTCTAAGACATCAAGCTACAATCACAATCAAGGAGATCGAGATTTACCTCGAGTTGGAGTACCAGATTTTATGTCTGTGGAAGTTGATGGTCCTTCGAAGGCACCATGACCAAATAGTGATACTTTGTATCTTCCGGAACTGGGGAATGTACACCAGTTACCTACAAGCATGAATGTGAGCACCATGTTAACAACTCAATAAGTGTCATTTCAAACAAAGGGCCAAACTAGCTAACATGCATACGCACAATATTATTTGAGCCAGATCGACCCCATGCTTTACCGAGATCTTCTTAGTAACGATAAAGAGCACATGAGCCAGGCACAATACACACTATTCTTGAACCTAAAACAGCGGGGATGATGAGATCATGATTAACAGAGGCTAAAGACACTATCAAACAAGTCGGTTGAAGAGATTTTAGCATAATAAGCTGATCTACAAAAAAAAAAAAAAAAAAAAAAACCGAAAAACTATCTTCAAGGGCTAGAGGCATCAAATCAATTGATCACACTAACTATATATGTTCACTCAGCACAACTATTATTTCCACATGTCATCAGAAAGGAACCGACTCTAAAACATATTTGGACTTCATGTGCTGTATTTCACACATATTGCTGAATTTTGGATGCCCTCCTCCAAGGTTATATATTATCTATGCCTTTAAAAATTAGGTCACATAAATGACTATCGGGGGTATATATCTAACACCAACATGTAAAACTATCCAAATATACATCTAATGCAAGTACGCCTGAAGCATCCTTTAGCTTCTATTTCATGCCATCCTTCCTGCATAGTTATCTTGTCATCCATCAAAACCCGTAGTAACTTATTATTGGAGCATTCGTTGAGAGAAATATACAATGAACTAGGTTGTTTTCAACAAAGCATACAGAGATTCCATAAGGCTATTCATACATCTTAGTATGCATTCTTTACACTCAACTTCATATTTCTTAGCAGAGAAAAATAACTACCACATATGTAGAAACCTTCAAATTATGTTTCAGAAGGTAATCTATCTCTGAAAACCCACCTTCAATCTCCCTACCCAACCACCATGGCATTTTCGTTTTAAGAAGAAATAGAAGAAAACTACATCTTACTTTATAGATCTCTTAAGTTTAGATTTGCTAGCCAGATCTTCAGGGGCAATGGCTACAACATTCCACAGATCGACAAATGACAAAAAAAACTGAGCCAATGTAGTGGCCCAAGTGGCCAAAATTCAGATCAGGTTAATGAAGTCTGAACAGCCCCTTTTGCAGTAAGGGAATGAAATAACAACACTAGACATCCTTTTTTGTACCTTCAGCCTTCATTGAAGGACTATTGTGTTTGTGCAAACGTGCTGATGCTGACCCATCCAGTGATATGCGAAGCCGTGCTGTATAATGTTTATATGACCATGCTGATATTTTTGCCAACTAGCATAACTCACTGTGTATCATTCTAAAGACTTATTGGCTTGTCTCTCTGCCACAAAACAGGTGGTCATTACCTTCACTGTTCCATTGATGAAAGATTCTGATGATTTGTCCAATAAACGTGAGAATAACTAAGTTGACAAAGCATTTGACTTGCCGATAACATTACAAGCATTCTACCAAACAAAAGCCGCTCACAAATGATTAATTCATCTGAGATTAAATCAATGATTCATAACACCACAGCTATATAATCCCATTACTAATGTAAAAAGCAAGCAAAAAAGTTTAACGATAACCTAATGCATAACTTAATCCTTGTAAGAACATGAATAACCATTTCCTGCTTATAAAGTCCTCTATATTCATGCATGCTGGTTGTTATTGGTCCATGTCAATGTGGTGCTGGTCCAGTATGCACTGATATGGAATTACATGTCCCATGTGCTACTCACCAAATTATTATATATATATATATATATATATATATATATATATCATTCTAAATGTTGCCAAATTTAGCTATCAGCATTTCCCAGTAACTCAGGAACAACATAGTCATTTTGAAACATCTAAACTCACTGAAGCGTTGATATATTTTCCATACATTATAGTGAGTAGAAGATCAGTAGCATGCATAGTAGATCAATGACCGCTTTAAGCGGCAAAGTAACTTATCTCAAAGCATGTTATGTTCCACAAGGCTAACCATATGCACTTGCAGCTCCAAATACCAACATGCGAAATATGAACAAATAGACAGATCTTACAGTATTGAGGATCCTCAGTGCAGCCTCGAGTTCCAGTGGTCCAAGGTTCGTCCGCCAGTGGCTCATAGCTCGCCGGAAGAGATCGCCCACGGTCAACACATCTGCAAACCTCCAGCTGAATGAACGATGTGTTGGGGAAGGAGGAGCAAGGAAACGATAAAACAGAATACTACGATCCAATGAACGAAAACGCTTTCAATCAAGAAAACGACGTAGTATTAAACAGGAGGTAAAAGAACAAGAACACTTACAAGATTATCTCTAAATGCACAAAATTTCTTCTCTTCACACACTCTCTGCCTTCTTACTTCATTCTCTAAGGTCCTATTTATAGGACATAATAATAACTACCTCACACCACTTTCTTCATCCCACTATCTCACCCATGATTAATAACTACCCCCCACTAACTCTTAAACTACCTCCACAACTCCTAAACATGAGCTACTACTTCTAAACATGTTAACTACATATGTAACTACCATGAATCAATTCTCAACACTCCCCCTTGATTCATAGTTACATACACCAATTTGAGACATAAAATAAATATGCTTCTTAACTGGAAGTGACTTGGTGAGAATATCTGCAACTTATTCATCTGTGCCATAAATACTTCATATTATGGCTCCATTTGCTACAAACCGAGTCTTATGCTTTTGGATATTTTCATCTGCATTATACTTTGTTTTGAACACCCATTTCGATCCAAAAACTTTCTTTTCTTTCGGTTGATCTATTAGCTCCCAGATTTCATTCTTCTTTATTGACTTGAGTTTCTCCTTCATTGCTTTTCGATATTCCTCAAATGCTTCTTCAAAACTTATAGGATCTGAAATAGATAAAGCAAATGTTGAATCATAAATCTCTGTTAGTGATCTAAACCTTCCTGGAGGGGTTTCATTTGAGGAATCATTTGCTGAATTTGAACTGCTACTGGGTGAGGTTGACGTTGATCTTGTTGGAGCAGGATCTGTCACTTGATTTGGTGGAGTAACTAGTTCTGCTGGAACACGAATTTGTGCATCACCTTCATTAATCTCCCAATTCCAACTTGCCCTTTCATCAAATACAACATTTCTGTTAATAATAACTTTGCCATTTACAGGATTATATAATCGATATGCTTTGGATTGTGCAGAGTATCCAATTAAGATGCATTTTTCTGATTTTTCATCAAGCTTATGATGATTTTGTGAATTTACCAAAGCATAAGCAATACAACCAAAAATTCTTAGATGGCTTACAGTTGGCTTTATACCATACCAAGCTTCAAAAGGAGTTCGATTCATAACAGCCTTTGTCGGTGAAATATTCAACAAATAAACTGCTGTTGCAACTGCTTCTGCCCAAAACTGATTCGGAAGATGCTTTCCTTTAAGCAAACTTCTTGCCATTTCGACAACAGTTCGATTCTTACGTTCAGCTACACCATTTTGCTCCGGTGTATATGGTGCTGTCAATTCCCTGCGAATATCATTTTCTTCACAAAAGGAATTAAACTCATTAGACATAAATTCACCACCTCTATCTGTTCGAAGTGTCTTTATGCATTTACCACTTTGCCTTTCTACAAGTGTCTTGAATTTTCGAAAGTTATCAAATGCATCAGATTTCAATTCCAGAAAATATACCCAACTCATGCGGCTATAATCATCAGTAAATAACAGAAAATATCGACTTCCCCCAAATGATTTTGTATTCATAGGTCCACATAAGTCAGCATGAATTAATTCAAGACAATTAGATGCTCTCCATGCTTTTCCAATAGGAAATGATTTTTTACTTTGTTTGCCATAAATACATCCTTCACATACATCAAGTGTATTAATTTTAGGCAATCCAAAAACCATTTCTTTTTGATTTAACAACCTTAAACCTTTAATGTTAAGGTGTCCATATCTCAAATGCCATAAATTTGTCTCATTCTTTTGATTTGCAACAAAAGCATGTTTCTCAATATTTGAAACATCAATTGAAAACATCTTATTTTGCGTCATGCAAACATTTGCTATAATCAAACCAGATTTCTTATCTTTAATAGTGCATGAACCATCATCAAATATAACTGAATATCCAATATCTATCAATTGTCCAACACTCAACAAGTTATGTGATAAGCTAGGAACATAGAAAACATTATCAATGTGTTTTACCTTCCCTTGATTTGTCTTCACCTCAATTGTTCCTTTTCCTTCTACTTGGATTTGCTTGCTATCTCCAAGTTTAACTTTCAACTTGTGAGTTTCATCAATATCTCTAAATATTGATCTTATGCCTGACATATGATTAGAACATCCACTATCCAAAAACCAAATATCATTTGAGATATCATTAACTTGTGAATGAGTCATAAACAACTTACTATTGTCTTCATTTTCTTCCACATAGCTTGCTTGCTTTTCTCTTTTCCAGCAATCTGCCTTCATATGACCAAACTTCTTACAATAGTGACATTGAATTCCACTCTTGTAGTTTTTCTGATCATAGTTTGATTGCCTTTCATCATGCCCATCAAAGTGTCCTCTTCCTCTTCCTCTTCCATTTCCTCTACCACAAAATCCTCCTCTGCCACGTCCTCTTCCTGTTGCTTTTTTGTCTTCTTTTGAAGTAGAAGACTCCCCCTTAACCTGAAATGCTTTTTCTTCACTTTTTTCAAGTGACCTGTTCAACCTTGCTTCATGTGCTTGCAAGGAACCCATTAGTTCATCAAATGAATAAGTAGATAAGTCCTTTGACTCTTCAATTGCCGCAACAACATGATCAAATTTCGGAGTTAAACTTCTCAAAACTTTTGCAACAATTATTTGATCATGTAGATGTTCACCATAGGATTTCATTTGACTAACAATTTCAGTCACTCGAGAAAGAAAATCTTGCACTGATTCATTGCTTTTCATAAACAAAATTTCAAACTCACGGCGAAGGGTTTGAAGTTTTACCATGATCACCTTCGATGAGCCTTGAAATTCATTTTGAAGTATCAACCAAGCTTGTCTTGAGGTTGTTGCTGCTGCAATTCTTGAGAAGATTGTCTCATGCACAGCTTGTTGAATGAAGAACAATGCCTTTGAGTCCTTCTTTCTATTCTCCCTCAGCCTGGTTTCTTCATCTGGATCTGCATATCCATTCTCTATCAAGTCCCAAAGATCCTGAGACTTGAATAGAGTCTTCATCTTGATACTCCAAAATTCATAGGATTTGCCCGAGAAGATGAGAATAAGGGGTTGAGACATAGAATTGCCATTAAAAGCCATAATGCCCAGTTCAGATTGAAACAAAGCTCTGATACCACAAATGTTGGGGAAGGAGGAACAAGGAAACGATAAAACAGAATACTACGATCCAATGAACGAAAACGCTTTCAATCAAGAAAACGACGTAGTATTAAACAGGAGGTAAAAGAACAAGAACACTTACAAGATTATCTCTAAATGCACAAAATTTCGTCTCTTCACACACTCTCTGCCTTCTTACTTCATTCTCTAAGGTCCTATTTATAGGACATAATAATAACTACCTCACACCACTTTCTTCATCCCACTATCTCACCCATGATTAATAACTACCGCCACTAACTCTTAAACTACCTCCACAACTCCTAAACATGAGCCACTACTTCTAAAAACATGTTAACTACATATGTAACTACCATGAATCAATTCTCAACACGATGCAGGATTGAACAACAAAACGTCAAGCCCTAACTAAACCTTGGGACGAATCCTTCGAAGAGAACAAGAGCGGTTGAAACAATCGCACCAAAAACCTTCAAGATTCGATCAAGATTCCAACTGCAAAATCAGAATAAATCAAGTCCATACATCAAATAAAGCGTCTGAGACTGGAACAACATGCAAGCACCAATTGAAACCCTACATGTTAACCTCAAGAACAGGAAGATCTTAGGATTTATCGAACCCGAGGAACAGGAAGGCGCTGAGCCCTCCAGGGTGGATATCATCCTAAGTCGGATCTTGATCTCGTTCGCTCCACGTACCTCGATGTCATCGTCGCGAGTCCAGCACTCGAGAAGCAAGGAGAACGGCGAGGGAGGAGAGACCGATGAACAGCTTGGCGTCAATAGATGGCGCGGGCAGCCGAGTTCGACAGCGATGGAGGCGAATAGCATCCGAATCGGATTAACCACTTAAATAACCCGACACCCGCAATTACTTTCTATTCGGATCCGTTTTAACCTTTCATCGAACAAATCCGCAATCCCCGATTGCGACGGCTCCCCGGTGGAACTCAAACAGTAGTTGGGTTAAGTTTAGTGAGCGAGGCGGGCCCAACACGTGGAACGGGTTCATACCCGAGACGGCGCGTATGAGCTAAATTTTCTTCTTTTTTCAGTAAAGAAAAAATCCGAATAATTAATTTAACAAACAGATATATTTCTTGATGCAATCCTATCCATCAAACATCAAGACACGCGCAGAACACGTGCGATATAAGTCACGAGCCACAGCCAGATATCACGTGTCTTCGACGAATGACCTTCTCCGACCCTTTTGCCGCTTCCCGTGCTCGAGGCGATGGAATGCGATCGGCGCCTCCTTCTGGCGGCGAAGCTCGTCCTTTCGAGCGACCTTCGCGTCGAGGGTGGCCGCCCTCCCGATCCCGCCGATCTCGGGATCATGGTGCCCCTCAAACCTCACCAGATCGAAGGAGTTTCTTGGCTCATCCGCCGCTACCATCTCGGCGTCAACGTCATCCTCGGTGGAAATACCTTGGATCCATCCTCTACTTTACCGTCGTTCCTTATTCTCCTTCTCTCCTGACGATATGTTTGTTGGTTTATTTGCAGGCGACGAGGTCAGGTTCTTTGAACTAACAAGAAGCAATTGAAATCCTTATAGTTGCTCATCTGTCGGTATATTTTTTTTTGTTGGGTACTTTATTGTCTTGAGAAAGTGGATTAGTGAGGGCATGTTTGTGGAATTAATGTGCTCCTTTTGTGTCGAGTAGATATGCAAGGCCATGTTCATTTAGCCGCTTCTAACCTGATAGTGCATTAATGGTTTATGATGTTTGATAGATATCATGCTGTATGACGCAAGATCGTGTTTAACCATGTTTTATGTGATAGGCTGCACTATCACTCTGTATTTTAGCTTGTAGTAGCATACCTGATTTGGCGAATGATCATCTTTCAATGACTCATATAACCACCAATAGACACTTGTCAGTTTGATGCAAATCTATCTTTGTTTTAATTAAAAAAATTAGACACCATTTTTCCATTCTTAAGTACTGGAAGCTACTTGTGAATTTATCGGTGCACATTTAAATTTCTAATGGTCCTAAAATCTTCCATCTAATTAACAAACCCATGAAATAATGTCAGATAACAATTTTCATTATTGAAAGAATAAAAAAATACAATCAGCAAATAAGATATGTATATTGCTTTTCTTTGAGGGAAAAAAGATATTAGGCCTGTATTTTCTTAGCTTTGATCTAGAAGCGACAACAAGCTGTGTATTTTGCTAAAGAATATTTGTAAAATCTTATAGAAAATGACTACAAAGAAAGGATGCCATTTTGTTAAGTATATTTTGACTCATGTTCTACCTTCAATTATTTTTTTCCTTGTTTTATTATTTTGAGCTTTAATTCATCTCCATCTGCCTTTTTAGTGATACATGGAATATGTGGGCAATTTAGGTAGCATTAGATTGTTGTGATTTTACTTTTATAAAGAAAATGGGTTCATTATTTCTGGTCCAGTAGCCAGAACAGATGGTCATGTGGTATATGCATTAAACATCAATTCAAATCTCAAGTATTCTTTCAAATTGTTGTCTGACTTGTTAAAGCTGCATGGATGTTGGATAGATGGGCCTGGGAAAGACTCTGCAAGCTATTTCTTTCTTGAGCTATCTGAAGATTCAGTCTCCATCCTGTGGACCCTTCTGTGCGTGTTTTCCCCAAAAAGATGAGTTATGTTCTTATGCTAAGACTCAAAGACGATACTCAGCTTGATAATTACCCTCCTTTCATTCCACCCTTGCAGTGGTATTGTGTCCGTTAAGCGTCACAGATGGTTGGATATCGGAGTTTACCAAATTTTGTCCTACTTTAAGGGTTCTCCTTTATGTTGGTGAGAAAAAGCATCGTCTCGGACTTCGAAGGATGATGTATGAGAATCTGCAAAGGCAGTCTTCGTTCCCTGATGTAGCTCAACTCTTTCCCATTTAATTCTTTCAGTGAATTATAACACTCTTCTCTTTTGTAATTTGTAGCAGCTCTTTGATGATTTGGTGGCTTCAATTTCCACTTTAATCCTTTCTTATTTTTTTGTTAAAGCTGCAGGATTTACCTTTTGATGTGTTGTTGACAACGTATGATATAGCTTTGTTGGATCAGAGTTTTCTTTCTCAAATTCCTTGGCATCATGTTGTGATTGATGAAGCACAACGGCTGAAAAATCCTTACAGTGTATGCTCGAGGTTTTAAGCATTAATTTGTGGATTAATGGGTCAACTGTGCGCATAAAATGATACTGCAGAAATGTTCTTACTAATGTTATTATTTACCAATCTTTCTGTGATGACTGGATTGCATTGACTTTCTGTTTAGTGACATTAGAATATTTTGTAAGTGATCTATCAGCAATATTCTCCATTGTTTGCTGTTTATTAAATGATATATTCTCAAGTTTGATGGCAACTTCTTTCTGTAAACTGAAACATACTGCTTCCGACATGACTTGGTTTTCATTTTCCAAAGCTCTCCATTTTGTTATTTTTTTGTGCATGCTTTTTGTAATGGTTGGGCATTTTGCAGGTTTTATATAGTGTGCTTGAGCAAAAATTTATCATGCCTAGACGTTTGTTGTTAACGGGCACACCTATTCAAAACAACCTTACAGAGCTATGGGCCTTGATGCACTTTTGTATGCCTTCCGTTTTCGGGACGTTGGAACAATTTATTTCCACATTTAAGGAGGCTGGAATTTCATCTAAAGGTAATCATTTGATGTTGATAACATAAGTTTAAAAAAGAAGACCTAAGGATGGTAACAGATACAGATATGATTCTTAAGAGCTCCACTGAGAGATTTATGAAGTAGAGAATCAATGGTCTGTTGAAAAACTTCCCTGCTTTGAGTCTTTTTCCATTGATAGTGACCCTCTTGAGAGATGTAGCTTTAATTTTCTTTTATTGAATCCCTTCTTTCTTCTTGTTTTCCTCTTCACTTCATTTTTTCTGTACTCTGCCATTTGTATTCTTACCTAAAAAGATTATACTTTATCTTTCCATTAAAAAAAGAACAAGCCACTTTTTTCAACTTGTAGTCACATTAGTTGTTGTTGACTTGGTAGCATATTCCTGACTTTACATATTTTTTGTGTTTCTGTGATGGTTCTCTAGTTTCATGTCTCCAAGCTTAGGATCTCACAGTTGATATTAACTCGGTGAAATGAAGATTGTATGGCAATTTCACAGTTGGGTCTATCACTTGGTTCCATCTTTTTGCTATAAAGACAAGACTATAGTAATGAAATATTTTACTTGTACATTATGATATTTTATCCTATGTATTTGACTTTCCAATCCTCGCTCATTTATTTCTTGTTTCTTTCATTTTGTTTAATTGTTGTCCATGTGCTGCTGAAGATATTAAAAGATGGTATATATGAAACTTGAAAGATGTACCTGTCAATCAAGGCATAGAATGAGAGAATGTAGAAAGCCAACATGTACGGTGTTCTATATATGCCTAACAAATTATATCAATGAATTATGGTTCATGCATTAAGGTCCATTACAGTTTATAGGTACACCCTCAAGCTCCTTTTTCATTTGAACTTTAAGTTAGGATGCCTATTTGATATAGCTCTGCTCTTTACATAATAATGAAACTAGTAGATATGGACTTAACTATTGATCTTAATTTTGTACATGTATGCTCTTTTATTGGTTTCATAAGTAGAAGTTGGAAGAAAAGGATAGTACGTTGTGTAATGAAACTGATCTAGAAACTTCTCTTGATGATTGACCACAATCAGTTGGATGGTTAGTTTGGAGGGATGGCAAAGAATTCCTGTATCACCTGGCTATTAAGGATGCAAGCTTTTATGTTAACAACCTGGCAAGCTTATTTAGGATAAATGATAAATCAATTTCCCCTTACACTTGTATTACTTCTTAAATTGACTTTTAGGTTTATCATTTTTAAAATTTTATACGCTAAACTACAATGATCTAAAATGCACCAGGACCTGCAGTTATCTCTTCCTCTTTCATTTTTCTTTTTTGAGTGTGCCCTGTTCTCAATAATCATCAGATACCCTTTCTTTAATAAAATGAATAAACCACTTTTTTGTATCTATCATGTGCATTGTGGGAGATGTAGGTTTGCTATTAAAAAAATGACTATAGATCGTTGAAAGAATCAGTCTTCTTGTGATTAGATGTCTTGGATTATGGTTTTTAGGATCCTTAGGAGCGATAGAAGACATGAAGGCACCTTCTGTTCTTTCTTTGATCTTAGTCATCATGCAGCATTTTACTGGTATGTTTTAGAGAGAGATATTACATTTTAAACTTTTTCCTATGTTACATTGTTTATCTGCAGGGTCTGAATCAGATAGGGTAAAAAGGCAATTTGGAATTCTCAGATATACATTAAGAGCGTTTATGCTCCGGAGAACAAAAGCAGTGCTTATTGAAAGGGGAACTTTGACTCTGCCTCCTCTTACTGAGATTACAGTGTTAGATCCTTTGTTGTGAAACTAAATTATAATATCAGTATCAGATGTCTATCTTGCATCTTTGAAGTTGTTTTCACATGGATCAATTAGCAAGTTTTGTTCCTTGGGTGCTAATTTATCTGGTGTTGTGTATAGGATGGCACCTTTGATGCCTTTGCAGAAGAGGGTGTACATGTCAATATTGAGAAAGGAGCTTCAAACACTACTGTCAATTTCGTTGGGAAGTGCTAGCAACCAGTCTTTGCAGAATATTGTATGCAAAATTTTCACTTAATTTAATATGCTGTAAAAATGTATACTTTATCAACTATGTGTTGTAGACTTGTACAGCATTTCTGAATTTCTGTTATATGTTCATTGTATTGTTAGTGTAAGTTTGTGTTTCTACTAAACCTTTTCATACAAAATAAATTTGATGACTTGAGATGGTAATGCTAATTATAACACAATGCTAAACTTCTTTAAGTTCTAGAATTTTGAGGCACCTAAGCTATGCTTAAGCTTAAACATGTCGATCGGCCATTTAACTTACGGGATTTACATTCTTTTTTTTGCCCCCTCAAGTAAGAAAGCATGGCCTTTTAGTATATCGTTATTCATATTTAGATGACATTTCTTACAAAAATATAAGAATCACAGGATTCCTATTTGTGTGTTTTTTTAATCATAGTTTATGCAGTTACTCTAGTCTCTAGGTAAGTTATGTACCTGTGATGTTTCCAAGGTACTAAAGATAATGTTTTCTCCTAATCCTTACCAGGTAATACAACTTCGAAAAGCATGTAGCCATCCTTATCTCTTTACTGGTATTGAACCCGAGCCATATGAAGAAGGAGAGCATCTGGTTCAGGTAATTGAAAATTTGGGACTACTGTAAACACATTCCAGAGACTATCAGTCTTGATTGACAGATATATCTCAGGCACCTGGCTTCAGTAGCTGTTTACTTGGCAAATGACTGCTGATTATGGTGCACCTTTGTGAATCGCAGGCTTCTTTTATCTTTCTTTTGTAAATTTTTTGGTCAGGCTAGCGGGAAGCTTATTATTCTGGACCTGCTGCTCCAAAAACTCTATGCAACAGGACACCGAGTTCTGTTATTTGCTCAGATGACTCGTACACTCGACATTCTACAGGTGAAACCTATTTGTTCTAGACTAAATTGGTTATCTGCATCTTTTTTTGTGCTAGTGTTTCTGGTATTATATATTTTTCAAGACACACAATCTAGGACTTCCTGGAATTGCGTAAATACACTTATGAGCGGCTTGATGGATCTGTACGTGCTGAGGAGAGATTTGCTGCAATAAGAAGCTTCAGTAAACAAGCAGTCAAAGGTGATGTGATTCATCAAGATAAACAAGATGTTGCTTTCGTTTTTATGATCTCAACTAGAGCTGGTGGGGTTGGTCTCAATCTCATCGCTGCAGATACTGTGAGTTTCAAAGCTACACTTTGTTTTTCTTTCTGGTACTTGTCCTGGAAAGTCAAATTTTGAGATAGTTAAGTATTTAGCTACTGTGTCTTGTGCACAACTTCATTACACTTTGTTGTACTTCAATTTTATTCTCGTCAGTTAATTTTTTAAGCATTTAGAGGTATCTTGCATCATTGTAGGGTATGGTCCCAGTACAATAGGGACACATATCAATTATATTATAGTCATACAAGTCTTTGGTTGTTTAGGAGATTGTGAAAACTATGAATTCTTTGGCTACAGGCAGTATAGTTCTAAGATACATTCTCTTTGCATGTCGGTTAGCAGTTCAAGTGAGGGCATGGTTGGAATCTCATACAAGTCTTTGGTCGTTTAGGAGATTGTGAAAACTATGAATTCTTTGGCTACAGTCAGTATAGTTCTAAGATACATTCTCTTTGCATGTTGGTTAGCAGTTCAAGTGAGGGCATGGTTGGAATCTCAACTGATATTGGGTACTTATTAGCTAAGTTGTTTTGCCAGTGGCTTTCTTTTGGTATGAGCATCATTGCACCATATCTTAAGCAAAATGTCAGATGGAAAGAGAGTGGGGACACCACTTCTTTTGGCATCATTGCAAAGAAACTATTTTGCTTGTGGCTGTATGAAGCAATTCAAAGTAGTATTTTCTTGGTTATCTTTAGAAGCCCATTGGATAATTTACTGGTTACCACTGAGTCTTGGTCATACACAAACACCAGTTGAGTATGTCATGCTCGTCACATCATTTTGAACCTTCAAAATGATCTTGTGGTCCTATAGAACTGAAGCGGGTCAGAAAATCTTAACCTGTCAGGTAGCTATAGATGGACCATACCAACTGACTTTCTACTTGTTATTTATCTCCACTCATTGACTTTTCTCTTCTCTTGCTATTTTGAGTAAATTTTCTTGGACCACAGCTCCTTTGGAGGAAAGCGAGTTATAGATTGGCCTTGATATCATTTAGTTCTCTTATCTTTTTGGCCTCCTTAACTTAAGCATGAGTGCCATCTGCTGGAGATAACTTCAGCGCTGATCGATCATAGTGATCACCTAGTCCAGGATAATAGGTTGGCAATCCACTGCAGCATCACATCATTTTCGTGGTCATCGCTTCAGATTCTGAGAAGAAACATTCAAGGTCTTTTCTCTTCTGTACAGTTGCTTTTGACTAAAGCACTTACATTTGCATTTTTCACATCATTTCAGAATCATTCCTTCTTTCTCTAAAATTGAATCTCATCTAATCCAGATGACCCTTCTATAAAGTAATACTTCTAGGACATTGGAAATTTCAATATCCGAGACAAACATTTGAAAAAGAAGTTTACATATATATGAATATTTCCTTGTATGAGTATCTTCATTGTGTCTTGACTATGCTGTTATACTCTATTTTGAAAAGCTTATTCTCTTAGTATGTATGAAGAAAGGAGTAAGTAGTACATCATACAATATTATAAATTCATCAATCCTTCAAATTGAAAGCTTATTTTCTTGGCTCATACTGAATGTTATCAGTTTGTTGGTACTTGTAATGTTTGAGTTGGGAATTGAAGCGTTAATATATGCAGCAGGCTGCCTTTTGAATTGCAACAGAAATAATCTGCGCCAAATATTGGCCCTTTGTTATTGAGTTGACATTAATTGCCAATTTGGTTTGATGTAACCAGAACACTTCACTTTGAAATCAATCAGAAGATGCTAAATATGCAAATGATTTAATGGTAGCATAACAACTAGCGGAACTGTGAAAATCCTTTTGGCATTTTAAACATAATCTTAATGTTTTTCTGGATGGTGTTAACATTATAACACTTAGAGTAGTAAATGATGGATTTGGTAGATGATTTGCAACTAGGGATATGGGATCACATATATGCACAGGCTACGAAAACAATGCTTTCTTAATAAGCTTTTGAGTCCAGCTTTATTGGTCAGACTTAACTATCATAAATATAGTAGATGATGATGAAAGACTTTTTTTTCAGGAATTCTAGAACTTTTACATTTTTCATGACTAAATAGTTTAATTTTTGGGCCTAAATTCAGTTAAAATGTCAGTATAGCTAATTTTCTGGTAAAATAACATTTTGTGTAGTCCTGTATGTTCTATTGTCACTCATGAAATTACTTTAGGTAATCTTTTACGAGCAAGACTGGAATCCTCAAGTAGACAAGCAAGCCTTGCAGCGTTCTCACCGCATTGGCCAAATGAACCATGTGTTATCCATAAATTTGGTAACAGAACACACCATTGAAGAGGTGAAGAAATTATATTCTCTTGAAATGAATATTTTTCTTCTGAAATTTGTAACATTGTTTTACCATAGCCGATGTATATGTCTAGGCAATCATGAGAAGAGCAGAGAGAAAACTTTGGCTAAGCAATAATGTTGTTCATCAAGAAGATGAAACATATGTAGCAGGAAAGGATGTTGGGACTGATACTGGTGACATGCGATCACTTATTATTGGCTTACAATTATTTGATCCCATGGATGTCAACAAAGACTCCATTGATGCGGATAATATGGTGAAACTCAATGAAATGACTGATAAAGTAGTTGAAATGCGTAATCATGAAACATCAGATAAGGATGTCCGTAGATTCAAAATTAATAAAAAAGATATGTTGGAAAGCGGTGACATGTTTGCAAAATCTCATGGATCTGCTACTTTTGATCCTAGAGTTGATGAGGCTTCATATATGTCCTGGCTTCAGAAGTTTAAAGAGGCTTCAGTGTCCAGAGAGGCTTCCTATTTGGAGCAGGGAAAGAGAAGACATCTGTCAGAAGAATATCGACGAAAACGTGAAGCTGATAAGAAAAAGGCAGAGGAGAAACAGTTAGCAAAGTGGGAAGCTCTTGGTTACCAGACATTAGCTGTTAAGGAGCCGGATCTCATAGTGGAGAATAGTGTTCTGTCTGATTTGGGTTCTGTCCAGTTTGTGTATGGAGATTGCACTAAACCATCTAAAGTTTGCCCATCAGAGCCTGCTATAATTTTTAGGTACTTATTATTTTCACAGATGTCAATGGAAACTAGTAGTGAATTTAACTGCAAATTTATTCTAGGTGCTATTACATATCATCTCTTATTTTGTTTTAAAACAGTGCCAACCTTTGGTTATTTCCTGCTTATTTCCTTTGGTATTGAAAGTTCATGAACACGACATTTGGGTTCCTGATCGTTAAATTGATTTCATCTGCAATACCTTTTTGGCTCTGTGTTTTCACATTACCTTCGTTTTCCTTATTTTGTGCATCGAAAGTTATCGTGGCTGTCCTCTTACAGACTGGGTAACTCTCCTCCGTATATCCTAGTGATTTGTTGCCATAACTTGCTGATTTGCAAATGCAATCTCTAAATGCGGGGATCGAAACAAAGAATTTACAAAAATGCAGCATTTTCATATGCAGAGATCCAACAAGCCATCTTAGTTGTAAATGCTGCATTTATAGAAATGCAATCTGCTACTGCATGCATTACCTAATATGGTTGCATCCATAAATGCATGCATCCTAAACAGCGTCAAATAATTAGGTTATTGCCCATTAGTTATTGAGAGACATTCCTTAAGAATTGAAGAAGATTTTAAATATATAGTGATTTCTCCCTTTATGTGGTACTTTTTTTAATATTTATTTTCCTTTACTGGTTTTGAAATTTGTTTGCAGTTGCATTGATAACTCTGGAAGTTGGGGACATGGCGGAATGTTTGATGCTCTAGCTAGTCTTTCAACATGTGTCCCAGATGCCTACCGCCATGCTTTTGAATGTGATGATCTTCATATGGGGGATTTGCACTTAGTGAAGTTAAATGGTTGTTTCTTACATCTAACCATCTTATCATCAACATCATCATCATATTTTTATTCTTTGTTTTAGATTGTACAAAATCAACAAATCAATTTATGAAGCTAAAAAATAATTTAAATTTAATATAGTATGTTAAGGATTTGTGTGCTACTGCTGTCTATATTCTGCTTGTGCTGCATAGAGAAACATGGTGTCTGTGTTAATGTGATCTTTACCTTGATGAATTGAGGCATGCGCGTGTATATGCTCCAGTTAATTTCTTACATTTTTTGGTTAGGTATAATTTTCTAGGTTTGGTTTATTCAGTAGTGCTACCAAAGAAATAATGAAATATCAAATATCACTAGTTTGGTTTATTCTGAAAAAAAGGTTGAGTCATGACTTCTAATGGGTCACATATTATCCTGCTATTATGACTCTATGATGGGGCTTTGCTTATGAAAATCCTATGACGAGCTTAGAGATTTTTGAATTGATGTTAATCCTTCAATCGGCTTATGTTTTTCAGTACTTTTTGTCTGACCTGAAGATGTGTGATTGTTAAAACTTAAAACACATTTTCCAACAGCAGCAATTAGTCAATTACCATAAGATGTAAATCCTAATTGTTCAGGATTAGCTATATGGATCTTTTCTCAGCATTAGAGTGTTATTGGTAGAGATCCATGCTTATATTAGATATATCGAATTTCTTATTCTGGGTGTTAGCTACCTAAGTCAACCCTCCTCTCCTGCCATCAGATAGTCTCTGCTTTTGCCTAATGCTGCAGTCTTCTCCTGCTATCCAATATTTATTTACTCTTCTTTCTTGTCTGTGTGAAGAAGATGGGAAACCCATCAATTTTGGATGTCTGATCCATTGAAGAAGACATCTTTACCTCTTCTTAAGTAATTGGACCTTGCATGTCCATCTTGACTTGAATCATTAGTGGGCTTTAAGGAATATTTCAATCTCAAAGATATAAATATTTGGCCTTGGTAAATTATGGAGGATCACCGAGCCAAGTTGAGTTATTTTGGACCATGGATTTCTTATCATTTGTACTGTTCATATCATGTGTGAGATCTGTTGTTTTTGTGAAAAAATGGTCTCAACTGTATTCTTATGATATTTCGAGTTGTAAGCTGACTTGGATCTAAATAAGTAAAAAGAATAGTTTTATTAGTTTATGGTTGTCCTCTACATACTTTTAGAAGTTTGTTAAGGTATGATAATCAAATTTTACCCTGAATGATTAGGAACAGATAATTCAAGTTACGGTTACTTATCGTGTTATAATATAGCTTTGCCTGATAGATTTACCTGTTGATACACACACACACCCAAATACATTATATATATATATGTGTGTGTGTGTGTGTGATTCGTTAGATCGTCTAGGGAAGCTACTTATCTTCTCTGTGATCTCATGATCCAAGTAATTAGGAGATAGGCACGTGTACACTGTATTGCGCATTGGCAGTGACCTCTGTACTAGAAACATATTGACCTGCACCAGTGTGCATCCTGCTCTGTTATATGCTATCATAAGCTGATACCATAGGATGAGAATGCCAGTAACAGGAATTAAACTTTGAACCCCAACTGCATAATTTTGAGGTCTCATACCATCTGGGTTGCTCTCCTACTAAATTAATACATTGTTGACAGGATTGTTAATTAGTTAAAAAGCATGTTGCTCTTTGGGGTCACCAAAGATATAGCTTAACAAATACTACGAGGTTTTGTGGAAAAGGATTCCTGAGTGAGAAACTTATTACTAGACAAGTGATTATCGAGTTCTTATAAGGTTTCAAATCATGATCTGCACCAAGAAAATAGAAGAAGATGCTTCGTACATAGCAAAACAACATCTAGCATGAGGATTGTATAATATAATTGATAGTACATTTTATATTTCATGTTGTCTTTTCTTTATCTTGAAATAAGTGTTCAATTGAAATCTTTCCTTGCATCAACACTGTTGTGTAACTATGATTATTCATTCTTTATGTACATGTCTATATCTCCGTAAGTAATGCCAATATATCACTTATAATCTATATTATCATACTTCAGTTTCCTGTGGTGATGAAAGCATTGTCCAAAACTCTTCTCTATGGGTTGCACTTGCTGTTGTGCAATCATATAATCCTCGGCGTAAAATTCCCAGAAGCAATATCTCTATGGTTGATCTGGAACGATGTTTGTCAAAGGCATCCTTCGCAGCTGCTCAAAATTCTGGTAATTTTTGAAATTTTAACATTTCAAGTCTTGGTCATATTCTTTGTTTGTAAGTAATATAATTATACACTTACCAAAAGTGGCATCACTAAAAAGGCTGAGAAACTAAGAGAAAAGGATTGATGCATCCTCTTCCACCATTTTTCTCTCGTCATTTTCTTTATAAAATTGTTTTTTACAAATCAGCTTTCCTGCCTTTTTCATCGAGAAAATAACACTACAACTTATTTAACCTTTTTTAAAATTGAGCTACTAGTTGCTACATATTGAAGTTTGTAAATTATGTGACCAACTCAAATTTTTTCTTGTAGTTTCTAAATTATGAAAATTATTATATATAATTTAACTCCCAATTACCATTTCTTTTTTGGTCTCCGATGCAGTTAATCAATTTTCTGTTCAATAGCAGTATGTTTCTTTACAGAAATATCCTAAATCATCAAAATTAATCTTCTTTGGGTAGTAAATTTCAGAATTAGGCTGGAATTATATAAAAGTTAAGTGGGTTATTGGAAATGGTTCATATAGCAAATGCTTTATAACGTTAAACTGCTCTTTCATTCTGGTTTATGGTGCAATCAGAAGTGAAATACTATTGAATGGGGGAATCAGCTAGTTACTTTGAGCTTATTGCAGATTTCCATATTCTTGATAGTACATAAATGAATTGGGATTGGTTACCATAAATGAGATCCTAAAAGGCTGAGACTACAGATGTTTTGTGATTACACAAGTGATGGAGGGCTCAAGTGCCAGCTTTGCTATTATAAAATGTGTGTTTAATAAGCACCTGGATGAGGGAGAAAAGGACCCAGGGGTGGATGAGCGAGCAACCCTGTACATAACCTTTGCGGGTGAAGGATAGCAAATGTTGACGTAGATCACTATGGTGAATCAGTAATAAGCGATCCTCATACATAGAACAAGGGAGATAGGTGAGGAAAGACACCTAGACGAGTTCCATCAGTATGGGCAGTACATATCAGTCTATCGGTACACTCCACCGTACCATCTGTCGTTATATCGGTACATATCGTCCCAATGGCTGATTTGTCACAGACTTAGCTGAATTTGCCTTAAGTTGTGCGGCACCCTTGCGGCAAAGTTTCGGACTTAGCGGGAATTGACTAAGTCGTAAAGCACCCTTGTGTCAAAGTCACGGACTTAGTTGGAATTGCCTAAGTTATGAAATGCCCATGTGTTATTCGTCCGCAACAGGTCAGCCTAAGTGCAACCTCGTGCCGGTCTCGAAGGACCTGCAAAAGAGAAGGTTGATTAGTTTAACAGCGAGGGCGGACAAGTCCCCTCCTCTCGCAAAGAGGGAAGCTTTACAACCAATTCAACAAACACCTTGAGTGCAAGAGAAAAAAGAGAGAAAGGAGCGAAAAGGACTTTGGAAGGTTGAACGAATAGTCGCAAGTCCACAAACGACGGTTCATTGGGTATCGGGCACGAAGACAAGCCCAATCCAGCCCTATGCCACCCGGGGGGTTCCAGGGTGCCGAAATGGCTGACGTTTCGTATCGCCCCGCGGTTTGCAGAAATCAGGTTGCCACACTCGAAAACAGAGCTGTTTTGGGTAATTTTGTCTCCGCGCGGGGAACTGTCGCACTACAGCATTATAAACTTGTTTTTGCTTGCTTTTCTCAAGCAAAATCACATAAAACTAAGACAAACTAGGCTGCCAAACATTTGTACAAGTATGCAAAATCGACGAACGGTTCGTTGAGCGAAGATGTTGCGAGTACACGACGACCATTCGTGACATTCTCCCTCACTTAAACTGTTAAAACCCTCATCGACGCTTGCTGGTAGGCTTTGAGGATAGCTTTTTCATGTCGTAGGGTATCTTCAGGCTCCCAACTAGCTTCTGTTCTGTTACGGACAAAAATATAAACAAGGTGTTCGATGTAATACTCATGTTTGTCTGTGTCCTTCGGTTTTTGTACATTATTTGTACACCAAGTAGCGGGCTTGCAGTAGGCTTGGCAGCCTTAGTTTGGTTAGCTTTTGTGGTCGGTTTCGGCTTGTAAATGAGAGTTGTGTCATGTAGGCATTTGTTGGGACTTAGGTCTATAATGGAACTTGATCCTTTGTGTGCAACCGTTCAGAGCTTGTAAATTCCATGGTTGTAATTTGTATTGGCTATATAAAGTGTTTCCTAAAGTGGTTGCTTGTGGTTCCCGTGGGAAATGCTTCCTCTAACCCGTTTTCTCTTTTGTAGGTCCTAACGGACCTAAGAGGTTTCGGGGAGGCTGACCTTTGCGGATGGACACGCAAGGCTGCCGCACGACTTAGGCAAAACCAACTAAGTCCGTGACATTTTGGTATCAGAGCAGGACAAGCATACACAGAAACACTTGACATGCAAACGTGGGGGACCTAGCTGGGCTGTGTGGTGGGCAGCCAGCACACGCGATCATTTGTGAGAAATGACCATGGAGATGTAGGGAAAAGGAGTCACCCAAAGGAGCGGGCATCCTTGATTGGCATTCAGAGGAATGACCAACTTTTTGCGCGAGAGGCACCACGAGGACAAGCAAGTTAGAAAGAATGTGTAGCGCACAAAGGTTGGGATGGCTGAGTTCGAGCTATGGCTCGACGTTGGCAACCAAATTTGACAGTGCTCATGGCAAGCGGCGCGCTTGGTAAAAGATTAGACCGTGCAAAGTGGGATGTGTTGCTCAACGGCCGAAAGAGTTATGCAAAGCTCACAGAGGTGAGGGGAATTGCTAACTCGAAGAATTCAGTACTCATACAAGGGCTTGTATGTGGGCGATGGAGTGTTTGTGGCCGTCCCAAGGCGATTGGAACTCGGCGCCATGGAGCACTGAAACTTTCTCTTCGGCATCGAATGAATACGTCCGTAGGAGACTGAAGTGTGCAACAAGTTCAGCATGTTGCTAGGCCTTGAAGGGTGCAGCGGGGGTTGTATTGGCAAAGAGTCGGAATCTAGCAAGCACATTTGCGGGGGCAGAACAATGCACATATTATTCAGTAAGACGGAGTAGTCCAAGGGGATGATGGTCTCCGAAACTTTCGGAGGGAATAATGCAAAGAGGAAAGTTGCTCCAACAAGATAGATATCTAGAAGGGAATCATTTGCAGCGAACTGCATATGTTGAGGAAGAGTACCTTAAGACAATATCTCTACAAAGCTCAACGGATCGAGCGAGCAGCGAGGAGTCGTTGCATGATCTCGAAGGAAGTAATGCATTGGTGGATGTATTGCGAGATCAAGTGGGGGAGCGACAATGACAACATCATACGAAGGCACACTTAAAGTCGATATCAAAGTCGGACTCAATGAAGGGCTGACCAGTGGAATGGTGGGCATAAGGGCCACCATCAACTCGATGCAAATCGAGAGGAGCGGAACAACTTGGGTGGAACTTGGTGAATTATCCAAGTCGCATGAAGGGAGTCGACATAGAAGATGGAGCATGGAGCAGAGGCATGGAGCTTTCCTTGGACAGAGATCAAGGACATGAACTCTTGCAGAGGCAAGAGTGAGATCATGTTGTTCCATGGGTTCTTCATTTTGATGGGCTAACTCATCTTGCATGGTGCCAAAGACAAGGGGAGCTTCGAGGCACATGCACTTTATCTCATAGAAGCATTTGACAGAGGAACTAAGGTGATTCAACTTACGAGGCGAAGTTGGGATCAGAAGGCCTTAGCACGGGGCAAGAGGACGTAGAGGCAGGTACTCTTGAAAAATATGTCATAGTGCTGCCATTCGAGTTGTCATGAAGAAAGTGGTGCGCAGTGGAGATTGTGCTGGTCGGGGATAGAGGCCCAGGATCCAAACAATGGTGTACCAATTTTAGTGAAGCTTGGGGACTTCGAGAGCTAATAGGTGACGGACTGTCCTAGAGTGATACTTCGTCCAGGGTGACCCGAGAATATGTGGGCGAAAGTGAATTGCCAAAGAAGCGAACGCAATCGGAGGTGGTGGAGGCCCTACAATGTGCTGGCAGAGGCCACACATGGAGAGATCGTAGTCCGAATTCATCACATAAGAATCTGAATGCAATGAAGATGTCACCAGGAGGCGACATGGTGCAGCGGATCATGGTGGAATAGTTCGAGACAATACAACACATGCGGAGAGGTCCCGTGAGGGACACGATCATGCAGAAGTATGATCAGGAGCTATTGGGAGTTCCACTTCGGTGAACAACACAACGACAAGAAAGACTATGGATTCATAGAGTGAATGTCATGGTATCGCAGAGACGGGTCTTCCGTGTGTGCTCATCAAATCTTGCATCGGATGAAAGCCTTGGTTATCAGCATATGAGGGTTGTGTACCACCGAGGGAGAATTCTGAGTGCAAGTACCAGAGAGTCCCATGGAGGGGACTTGATCATACAGAGGTATGATCGGAGCGACTGGAGAGTTGGACTGCTCCAGTGCTTATATTCGCTTAAGGGAGCCCAACAAGTCAGAGGACAAGGCCGAGTAAGCGAACGTTGCTACCAAGGAAGCTAAGGAGAACAAAATCGGCGTGAGCCCTGCAACAAGATGGCGGAGGCCATGCATAGGAGTTGAAGTCTGTCTTTCCAACGACCAAGGGAAGCTGCTTGGAGAACATAGAGGTGTTGAAGCAGGTGGTTGAAAGGGGCGAGGAAGCGACGACGAGTCCAGAGGGGCTTAGTTACCCAAAAGCAAAACGTCGGTTAGAAACGAGGTGGACTCGAAAGAGTGCCACAGTGTCGCAGAGGCGGGTCTACCGATCGTGAAGAAAGTGACACAGGTGCAAGGCAATGTGGCTCGGGCGCCCTCAAGCTCTTTGGCATCCCTAGCACCCTTGTAGCAATGTGTCTCGGGCGCCCTCAAGCTTTGTGGCGGTGCAACGCGGGTGTTGCTCCCTCTCGCATTAAGATTCCTTGTGAGCAACGTGACCTTGGATGTGAGTTCCACCACAACTTTGTGCAGTTGTTAAACGAAGTCTTTGGTGTCTTCTGTCAATCAGTTGACTGAGGACTCAACTTTGTCAATCTGAGATTCAGCTTCTTCTTGCGAGCTCTCTACCCCAAGGAGCCTTTGTTGGCCTTAGTAAAGTTCATCTGAACTCGCTTCAAGAACATCGAGGCGGGTTTCCGCCATTGTCTCTCCTTGTGGCTTCTTTTCTCGGTTGGCGCTCCAGATTGCACTTCCTCCACTCGCGGAGAATACCCAACTTCTCGCTCATCTTGTTCGCTGCCATGCTCCTCATGAGCGGCTCCAACAATTTGAGAGTGAGTTTGCACTTGAAACCCAAATGCAGCTGCTTGGGGCAAAGGTTCGGCTTGCCCCATCTTGCTCGATTCGCCACGATGTTTCGCCATGGCGAGATTGCGAAACATTTTTGTTGTTTGTTCGAATTGCTTGCCCGCTCTGATACCACAATGTCACGGACTTAGCTAACTTTGCTTAAGTCGTGCGACACCCTTGCGGGAAAGTTTCAGATTTAATGAAAATTGCTTAAGTCATAAGGCACCCTTGCACCAAAGTCACGGACTTAGCTAGGATTTCTTAAGTCATGAAACACCCATGTGTTATTCGTCCACAATGGGTCAGCCTAAGTGCAACCTCGTGTCAGTCCTAAAGGACCTGCAAAAGTTTGAAAGCAAGCAGTGGACAAGTCCCGACGTCTCGCAACGAGAGAAGCTTTACAAGCAATTCAATAAATACCTTGAGTGCAAGAGAGAAAAGAGAGAAAGGAGCGAAAAGGATTTTGGAAGGTTGAACAAACAGTCGCAAGTCCACAAACGATAGTTTTACTGGGCGCGAAGATAAGTTTAACTTGTGACGAATGCTCAACGCCTGACATACTACCGAAGCCTCATCCAGCCTTGTGCTACTCGGGGGGGGGGGGGGTCTAGGGTGCTGAGATGGCTGACGTTTCGCACCGCGCCATGGTCTGCAGAAATTAGGCCGTGGCACGCGAAAACGGAGCTGTTTTGGGTAGTTTTGGCCCGGCACGATGAACGGTCGCACTACAGCGTAACAAACTATTTTCGCTTGCATTTCTCAGACAAAATCACATAAAACTAAAGCAAAACAGACTACCAAGCATTTGTACAAGTATGCAAAAGCGACGAACGGTTCGTTGAGCAAAGATGTTGCGGGTGCACGACGATTGTTCGTTACAGGTTGGCACATTGGTATGGACCGATAAGATGAAACATGCTAAGAAGAACGCAACTCTCTCTCTCGCCCTCTCTCTCTCTCTCTCTCTCTCTCTTTCTCAAGTTTTCTGGCACGTAAGGTTGTTCCTTTATGAACATTTGTTATTTTCCTAGGCCATGGAATCTGTTGAATGTAAATAAAAATACATCTTTTATATTGGTGAATTCATGGGAGTCAGATTCTCCAATTCTCCATATATGTGAATTAATAAAATCCATACTTTTTTGTTTGTATTTCATAGTTCACAAATAAATCTGTGATATATTTTGCACTGTGAACTTGGAGGATAATGACCTGAATAATTTGTGATTATTTTGCTTTTGTTATCCACTTTGATTAAGAGTTCACATCCCTATCTTGTTTGAGAAGCTTCTCAGCATTCAAATCCTAGCTTCACATTTTCATGATTTCTTCTTGATGATGTAAAATCCTGGGTTTCCACCGGATAATGATTAAACTATTTCGTGATGTTTTATTAATCTTTAAGCTTCCATTCATATGCCACGGATTGGCTACCAAGATGGATCACAATCTGAGTGGTACACAGTGGAACGCCTCCTACGGAAATATGCATCAATCCATGGCATCACTATTTATGTGTAAGGCACTATAACTTCAATTAATGCCATTTGCTAATTGATATTATGCATTTCTTGCACTTTCATCTGATATCTGCTTATTGATTTCATGAACTCACCCTTTGCTTCTTTTCCATCATCCTGATAAATTCATATGCAGGTACTATTATCGCCGTCCATCCAGAGAGCAATAAGAGCTGATCTTTTCAAGTTCTGCTATGTAAATTATTTATGATGTGTTTTATATAGAAGAAGCTTTGCGCCATGAACAACTACCTATATTAAGATTTATGTTGATGGAACTGATAAAAATAGATACTGAAACTCTCTACGTGAGGTGTTAGAATTTGTTCTGTTTAGTACTTTCAACTTTCACATTCGCAGAGCTGTTGGCAACTGTATAGTTTCTTGGTATATGTGCATACCTTGGCGGATCAGTTCTGCTATGCAAATTATTTATGATGTGTTTTATATAAAAGAAGCTTTGTGCCATGAACAACTACTTATTTTAAGATTTGATGGAACTGATAAAAATAGATGCTGAAACTCTCTATGTGAGGTGTTAGAATTTGTTCTGTTTAGTACTTCCAACTTTCACATTTGCAGAGCTGTTGGCAACTGTGTAGTTTCTTGGTATATGTGCATTAGCTTGGCGGATCAGCATTAATGTTAACAACTACTTGACAACATATTCTTGAAGCTGTCTGTAATATTGGTACTCGATGATTCATGTTTCAACTCATACAACACAACTTTGGGTGACTCAAAAATGAGGCATCAAGGCACTTGTTTTGCTACCATTATGTATTAGCTATGGTTCTGCTGGTGCTTTCCATTCCTATGTGATATGTGATGTAAGGTTGCAAATGTCGTACTTGGGCTATTCATGTTTCTGATTGTGTTCATAGTAGTTCTTATATTGTTACAGAACTTACAGTTGTACTCTGCCTTGGTAAATTTTGGAACCAACAGATGAAGTTGAACTCTACAATTGGAAAAACACATTCTGTCTATTTTGGAACTGCAACAGGTAAAGCTTAACTGATCATTTCCAGTTGTGTTTTAGTGCTCGTAATTTCATAACATGTTTGCAACAGCAACAACATTAATGTGACTAACACATTGTTTAAATGTAGTTCCGCTTTGTGGATTTAACATGAATGTGGCACCAGTTTTGGGCCTAATGATGTGGAACCAATCTCTACACATGATCCTGGTTTGTGTTGTTTGTGTTGCAAATGGAAACCAAATCCAATGTGGTAGATGCAGGTAGGTTGTGTTGCTGCAATCCATGATGGTGCCTTGAAGCTTAGTTTTGGTAGCATATCTTGGGATTTCATGGGCAGAGGTTGTGCCACTCCACAGCAAGGTATGAATTCTGCTGGTTCTATTCTGGGGTGTGGAGAAATCCGCAGGAGGGCCAGTGTTTGCCTTACACTAGGTTGTGCTAAATAAATCTGAAGCCAATTCATAGTAACTTGAAAGATATTTTCAGGTTGCTCACTGTGGATTCTTCCGGTCTGCAGCATTGCATTTGTTTCATGACTGAAATCATGGGACAGGTTCAATTATTTTACATGCTATTTTACTGTTGCATCAATATATTAGCATTTCTTCTGTACTCGATGGATTATCTATCTCTTTCAGCTGATAGGATGATGATCCTTTCTGGTTACACTGCTATGGTGGTTCAAGTGATCTTGAATAAGATAAGGTAAGTAGGTAAAAGTACATCATTGGAAAATGATGCATTCCTTGGTAGCATGTTCTGCATGTGAATTGTTTAGAATTCATGTGAAACACAAGAATTCTTTTGGGCATTTATATATCTGTTCATAGTTAATATGTTGGAATTAAGATGTCACCTGATACTACCTTTTTGGCGCATTGTTTGTATGGTCTTGCAGGGTGATGTCGCAAGACAATTTTTTTGGAGTACGAGTAATGGTGATCGCCTTATAACAGTTGCAATATGGCAGCAGTCAAGTGGGTGCTGATATCGCCGTCCCGACGAAGCAAACGAAGGGACACCAGCATGCATGTATTCATGCTCGGAGAATAAAAGATGAGTGCAGCTGTGGCCATCACAACAGGTAGGTGATCCATACTTGTCTCCATCCTCATCTTTTCTTAGAGCATTACGAAAAGGATCCACGATCATTCAATAAATTAATTATTATACATCTAAGATATTAGTTTGATCAGATTTATTTATCAAAGATTGAGGTCTCGAAACTTTTTATATCATATAGTTTTGTTGGTAAGGATCATATAATTTATCAAAGATTGAGGTCTCGAAACTTTTTATATCATATAATTTAGTTGTTAAGGTATTATTAAGGTTCGATCATTGTTTGTCATCAGGAGGGATCCTTTGGGACGAAGCTGAGACACAAAAGCCATCATCTTTTTTAGGGCCAGGTTAATGGCCGTCCTGGTTCTAACTATGAGACAAAGCTCGCATTCTTGATGTCAGTAAAAGCGATGGGAATCCACAGGAACAAGACAACAACGTGGTCACACCAAAGGCCTCATTTTTTGTCCCCCGGGTTAGGACCACTGAAGCCGCACCGCCCACCTCCAAACAAAGGACCATCAGCAACCACTCTCTCTCTCTCTCTCGCATATGGTGACAACCTATGACTTGGACAACAAACAAGCAACATCGAATGATCAGATGCAGTCGACCCTACGTACTGCTCTTGCATCCAGCAGCGTGTACTGTTTAGCGGCTTGTCAGGTATGGATGAAGTAAGTTGATCCTTAAATCTCTCGAAGCAGATATGACAGGGAAAAAGAACGAAGAGATGGTTGCCGGTAAGAACACGATCACACATATTGACCTTTCAAATAAACTTTGTGCACCGTGCAAAAGAATGAACATTTGAAGCTCGACTTCAGCATGTCGAATCATAGGTCGTGAATGACGGCAATGATGACTGCTGCTTGCAGAGCTTGCGCTTGTGGGTGTTCTTACACCCTCTGCGGAATCTCGCCCTGTTTGCATTTCCCTTTTTCCTCACTGTTGGTTGGGTCGGATGCTTCCTCTTCTTTCTTACATCACCTTTTGTTGTTTTCGATACGCCAGTTTAGCTAAAGTGCTGCCCTGTTCTCGTTTACTTCGACATGGTTAGTCTAGTAGCACACTGTAGGGTCGTTCCTATCCACATGATAAGTGATGAGATCGTTAGGATTTTAAATACATCAATAACAACACAACCCTATTTTAGGATGTAGAAAGTTGTAGTTTGGGAAGAATTGTTCTTGATGATATTTACCGTTTGATCTATTTTGATAAGTGGGAAAAGAAATTTATTCATGGAAATATGTTGACTTGTGTCTGTGATTTCTTTTCTCTATTGTCTTTGTTGCTTGATTGATTCGAGTAATGCATCACGTCAATTTACACACACCTATTGGTTCACTTTATGTAGCCTGTTTTGTTTCTTTTCAGTATCTACTTTGATGGGAACAGTCTTATTGGTTTTCCCTGAGAAGTCACCAGCATTTCCGTGATTAGCTTTCACCCACTGGTCTTTCTTTTCTTCTCAACAGTAGCTTTATTCTTGCAGTCTCGTCTACGCATTGGTGTACAAATCGTCCTTCACCGGTCCCCTGCCGTCCTTTAAATGGTGAGGCGCCCCCACCTATGTGAGTGTTTCATCACCTTTCCCTTGGTAATTAGCAGGTCGCTTTCTTCCCCATGAAATGGAACTGGACAATCCTAACACCTTCATCATAAATAAAAACATTACAACAATCCACTCATTACAATGTAAGTAGTATGGTTTGTCTTATCAATCTATATCGATATATCTCGACCGGCTACCAAATATATCAATACATGCTACATGAGGACATATGAATATAATGTCTGTATCGATCCACTGTCAGATCAATATGGTATCGCCCATACTCAATGATATGATGTGGTATGATGAATACCTTTTTTTCTCTCTTGTTGGCAGTCTCATGAAATCGAAGTCTTAGCACTTCTTGTAAGTATTGATAAGCATAAGAAGAGTACAAGAACAGGCTTTCTTGCAAGTAGAGTATATATATATTGTGTAGAGTTCTTTCTTTTAGTAGTAATCTAATAAGGACTTTTATCATGGTATTTGGAGTAGATTGTGAGTTCAAATCTTATATATGTCTTTTTCTATTTTATTTATAGTTATTTCGTCCGATGTTAATTAATATGTTTGCATTTGATATATGTTAGGTCATTTTTGTAACGACTTTTTAAGTATTTGACCTAATCGAAATCCTTATCAAAATTACTCTTATTTCTTATCTAGCCATGTAGAAATCATGCATATAGATATCAAATTTAATGATCTTCAAGAAGCTAGAATAAATATTAGCAGCTGTTCCTGGCTGTAAACTGTTCTTTCATGCCTTCCTGCACAATAAAAGAATCGAAACCTTCAATGTGAGACTTTTGTGGCTTGCTTTCTTGGGGACAATTGTTAGGTCTAAGTCAAGCAAAGAGTTCGCATCTTTTGTCTCATTATCTGCTGATTGCCACATATTGCAGTACTATAACAATTTTGGGAACAAAAAGTTGCCTCTTACCATACAAACATTGTACACAGTACAAACATTGTACACAGTACTACCACTGTTGGCAGTGACCAAGGAGCCCTTTATGAGATCCAGAAGGCAGAGGGTGGGTAGAACATCTGAAATAGAATAGAACATAAAATGATTCAGACTGGAAGAATAGACAATATATTATATCTAACAGAACATAAAAGAGTTTACACTATTCTTTTTATAAATTCAGAAAATGTCTACTGGCTTAAGATCTTTGGATTGAATCTTGTTTTCATCATTGTCCTATAGAAAAAAAAAAAAAAAAGGGTTCACATAGGATTGAATGAATACACAGAGAGAACTACTTGTTTGAGTCAAAATATCTCATACAGACAAGGAGGATCAATGGACAAAGTCTCACCTCAAGGACGACGATCCAATGTAATTATTTTGCATAATAGCATTTGTGGGCTACAAACTCAAATGTTAGGTACATCCGACCTAATAGAGTAAATGACTCATTAATATGTGGAGCCTACATTAACAATTAAAAATCTATGTCTAAATCAATAGCAGTAGGTTCGTCTAGTCTGTCAAATCAATTTTTTTTTCCCATTTGTATAATAATATTTTTTCCTTAAGGATCAAAACCATAGTACGATACACATGATATGTCTCTATGTTTTTGTATATTTCACAAAGTCCAACACTTTTTATCTATTCAGGTATTTGTTTGTCACAATAAATTATAAAGTGTGTGAATAATTTTTGAGGTTTCTTCCTGTGCCAATAGGAATTCGCTGCTGCAATGCCCCTGTAGAGGACACCGCCCTCAGTTCGTTCCAAAGGTAATCTGATACGCTATGCTCCACCATGAACTCCGTGTTCGGCCCTTAATTGCTTCTGTTAGCAGCAATAGACTACTGAGGTACGTAAATGTTGCAGCAGCCATGAAGGTAGACTACCGGTGCAGTTCCCCTTTCAGTGTTCCATCACAATAATGCGTCTCCCAGCTTTTGTCAATCACCTGTCGCTATGCATCACTCATCATGGTTGATCTGGAAAACAGGTTCAGCTCTCTCCCTCTCCTTTCTTGCACGCAAATCCTGTGATCTTTGTCACGCATCGGAGTTGAACTCATTTACAGCACACGAGAAGTCGCTGCAGAGCCTTCTCGCACGATTCGATCCATCTTGTCATCTGGATCACGTCTGCAGGATAGCGAATGAGGAGTTGCGATGTCAGTGTCAGTGGATTGCTCCATCGCAGTTGCTTTCTATCTCGTGACCTCCATACGGTGGTTGTGGGGTTAGATAGAGGAAGGATAGGATGAGGAGGCAGGAACACCTCTCTATTTGTAGCAGTCCAAATGGTAAGCTGTTGTTTGTATTACTCCAGGTGTACTGGCTGTTTCCTTTGGGGCTGAAGAGAAAGTTACTGCCTCAATGGAGGTTTGCTGCTGAAAGAATGATTGAACTAAAGCCAAAATGATTGAGAGAGAGAGAGAGAGAGAGAGAGAGAGAGAGAGAGAGAGAGAGAAGTGGGTTGTTGAGGTGATTCTAATGTCAGCATCACTGATTTCTTGAGAGACCATTTCAAGTTCTACCATCACCTTCTCCTCCCTTCATCATCATTCTTCTCCATTTGGAGGACTTGTATTAAGATATAAACCTGGATTCTCCTAATAAAAGTTCCTACTTCTGCTTTGCTTTTGTCACTTTGGTAACTGGGAGTAAGAACATGAGCGAAGCCAAATGGGTCTCCAATTCAGCAAAAGGGAGTCTGTGGCGAGTAGCAATACACAAACACATACCTCATACGTTGTAATCACAAACACACTTGTCAGCTACAGTAGTAACATGTGTACTGAACAAGCTTCTTTTAGCCTCGTTATCGAGTATGGGAGGAGTGGAGCTGCTGCCGTTGGTGGCGGCTGTGAGTCGGACGAGAGTCTCTTCGAGCATGCGTAACCACGCCACTAGAGTTTAAAGATTTGGCCTCCATTTCCGATTCCAGTTGAGGAGGGAGGTGATGATGATCCGTCTTCGCTCACGCCATTAAATGTAGAAGAACGGACGGATACGTGCGTGCATGCATGCATGGCTATCGTAGACACTGGGTTCTACTTATAGTACTCCCACAGGAATGGCTCCTCCACCCGGAACACGACGCCGTCTTCGTCGGTGGAAGGCAGCCATGAGGAAGGAGGAGGAGGAGGAGAAGAGTGGCAGAGTGCGTCTCTTAGGTCGAGGAAGAGATCCGGCAGGTCAAAGAGCGCGTCTTGGTCGTCGCTCGACGGCGTTGTGAGGGTGCGGGAGACTGGCTGCTCGACCTGGTCCGGGCATGCGGCGGCCAGCGCCGCCGCAGCCTGGATGTCCTTGGGGGCCGCCGTGGCCGGCCGCGGTAGCACGGCTGCCAGCTCCGGGAAGTTGAGGTGGGCGGACTGGCCCTTGATGGTCAGCGCCGCCACGTCGTGGGCTCGTGCCGCCATCTCGGCGGTGGGGAACGTCCCTAGCCATATCCTCGACTTCTTCCTCGGCTCTCGGATCTCCGACACCCACTTGCCCCAATTCCGCATCCGTACACCGCGGTAGACGGGATGCTTCCCATCCTTGCTTCGCTTCTTACCTCCTCCTCCTCCTCCTCCTCCACCACCGCTACAAGGAGCAGCCTCAGCCTGTCTCTTGGATCCACCCTCAGAGGCCGTCTTCTTCTTCTTCTTCATGTTCCTTGAACTGTGGCCGAGTAATTCTGGTGAGGCACTGGGACAACAGGAGGAGGAGCAGGAGGTGATGGTGGAGAAAGAGAAGGTGATAGCTTCACATTCTTGCCTGAGTACCTCCTTCATGGATGGAGACACTATAGGCCCTTGTGGTGGAGGGGCACTGCAAAGTTGTCGCATAAATAGTAATGGGGATGGGCCTTTTGGGTGACCCCACAATACTAGAGAGAGAGGGTGGATGAGTGACCTACTACCATTGACTCCACATTTTACTCTCTGCTTTGTTCCATTAGAGAGGCCAAGGAAACCCAAAGGAGGAGTTCATGTGAACTTGATGTGTTCCATGTGCCATTTTGACCCTCTTTGGATTTCCATGTAAGATCAATACAGAAACATATATCATCTAATCATGCATGTTTTCTATCTACCATCCTACAGTAGTTAGCCATGGATGCCAATTACAAGTAAGCTCAACATCATCAACTCTAATTTCCACCAATTGAGGTGTAGCAGCACCAACTTGCATGATTGGGAACAATTATGCTCTAAGTTCCTGTGAACTAACACTTCAAGTGGCCATGAGGCTTTGTCTCCCAAACCCTAATCTCTCTAGCTTCAGTAGCATCAATACTTGTTTACTAAAGGATGGTTTGTATGTGATACTGGCACATGAGAGACACCCATTGACATAAACATATATAAACATGTCAAATTGGCACATGAATTATGGGAAGAACCCACACAAGCAACCTCTCTACACCAAACATTAAATGTGGGAATTATTGATCTATAGACTTGTCTCATCTGATGTACCATTGGCTGTCCTGAACACAGCACTGAGGAGGAGAGAAGAGCAATGTGAGACCACATTGAAATTTAGGACATTAAATAACTCAAATCACATTACAGTAAGAAGCTAAACAACAAGGGAAGGTGAGCAAGGAGTTGTTGTCACTTGGGCTCTACAGAGTACTATTGTCTAGGATCCTTCCTCATCATGCCACAGTGATCTCCTCATCTTTTTCTAGCACATTTTTTTATTTTAAGCATGGAAACAAGTGATACATAAAAACATGTATTTTTTTTGTTGGCAACACCATGTGTTTGACTTGTATCAAAAATATTCTTCCTACTAACTACTCTTCAACATTAAAAAGAACCCACATGTTTACTTATTTAATGACTTGTGAAGATTGACTATGAGATTTATTAGTCAAAAGCTAGTGTGAGGAGTTGGTGAAATTATGCTAGAAATGACTTCTCTCCCTGCCATCAATGAGAAAATTGTGGGTTTCTTTACCAAGGAAGAGGATGATTAAATAGTTGCATCATGTGATGAAGCATAATATTTTATGGTAGTGGAAGTGTCTTATACCAATACATTTATCTCCTAATATCTCTATGTGTTTTTTTGAGTATATGACATGATTGAAGCTGCTTTCAGAACAAACTGGAGGCCTCAAAGTGCCTCTGTCAGATCAAGTTTATGGTCCAAACAGAGGTCATCATGCTCTCTTGAATCTTTGATGCTCCTCGGAATCTCATCTCTGCGATGCAAGATTGTGTTTTATTAGCAATTTTAGAGAACACAAGGCAAAAAAAAAAAAAAAAAAAAGAGATTAGTCCAACATACACTGTGATGAACAAATACATACATACATGCATATATAATTGCTAATACAAGTCAATCAGCATTTATCAATCTTGTACAATAACAGAAGTCAACTTCCATTACTCACACAAAAAGAAAGAATAAAAAAAAGCAATTAGTTCAACCTAAACAATTTCCACAGAATTCTATTTTTTGCATATAGTATCTATCATACTTCTAAACAAGTGTGCACAAACTGTGTAAAAAGATCATAGCATAGAAACAAGTGTTTATTTTAAGCTTTCGATGAAATCACTAGAAGGTATTCTAGAGAAAACTACTTAAACTAAATAAAAGTTAATTTATGAATGCTAAATCACTACTTAAACTAAGTGATAGTATATTCATCAATATTTTTTACAAGTCAATCGAATCTCTATTCATTTTCAATATGAGACAAAATTTGGAGTATAGAATCTCTCTCACTTAAGCCTCATCAAAGATCAACATATTCCATAATCAAACCTTAGCATGAGGCACATGGGATCTGACCTAGTAGTGACTATCAAGTAATGTACCTTGAACCCCATATATAAGTAAGTTTTTCTTATTTTAATCGCTCACCATAATCAATAAAACCTCAGCACTGATATCATTTATCCACGACTATATGACATACAATGCTTAAACATATATTAGTGATAGTATACTCATCATGCCCTTGCAAGTAAAATCCGGTGACCAATAGATACGCCAATGACAAAAAAATAATCAATTAATAGTGTGAGTGTGAGGGGAGATAAAGAAAGACATTGAAGAAATAATTATGAAAGCTTCATTTGTGGAAGTTACTAGAGAATGTGCAGATGCAACATGCTCGTAAGGAACACACAAATAATTATTAATGATTGACCATACATGTCCAACAAAAAATTCCAGCAGAAAGATGCAAACAACCAATTATATTGAACAGTAAGAATATGCAAAATTATCTAACGATGAGGCACTAACTCTGAAGTTTATTCCATGAAACGAATTCAGCAATAACAAATCAACTAATTCTCCATTTGCTTCTGATGTATATATATAGTTGTTCCTGTTCTTGTTTGGGTGTATCAATTTAGGCACTGAGGGAGTTCATCCAAGCAAAATTCATAGATTACTTTATGTTCATCAATTGTTATGGATGGTTCTTCGTTATACATATTAGATGCTTTAAGGAGTGGGTAACAGCAAGGCATTAAGAACTTTCATCATGTATAAGTTGCTGTGGGCTTTTCCTCTTTGTGGAACTTGCTCATGTTCTTGGTTTCAACTCATAATATGAAGTACTCTGTATCCTTTTTCATCATGCTATTTCTTCAAATGCAGCAAATATTATCAACCTCTGGTTTCAGTTGGTGCTGATCCCTGATACTATGATATATGATCCCATTATGACTAAGAGTGTGCACAATAGCTCTTCTCATTTCCAGTCTTTCATATTAACCACATAGCAGTAGCAATTAAGATCAGTATAACTCTGCTATTGCAAGTTAGATTTGGACAAATGCAGTGAGGGACAATGATATGCTGGGATGTAACCATTTATATAGAAGATAAAAAGGAGAGTACATACTGACTTTGCTGCATTGTTTGAGGTGCTTGAATGCTATGATTAGCTATGGGAAATGACAATGACATGTTTCAGGAAGATATTTGCAGGTGATTGTTGTTGTATCGATCTCAGAACCTTAGATTCTGAGATTTGGGTCAGGAAAATGCTGGATCTTTTTTGTCTCAAGAAGCTGAAAGAGCAGAGTTTTCTTGGTGTATGCTTACAAGCAATTCACATGGTATATGTTATCATGAAATTGCCAACATGCCATGTCTTGCCCAGAATTCTCAATGCAATGTGGCCGACAAGCAGGCCAGAAACAAATGTAAAGATTGCTATGCATGTGAGTGGACTGGACAAGCTCTATGTTTTGAGTTGGGTCCAAAACCATGTCAATCATACTGCTGTGCTGGTCCCAAAAATGTCTTAATGTTCATTGCTAATGCCTTATCATACATATCATGTCTAACCATCAGTCTATTGAACTATATTACTTCATTGATTCAGACACTGAGCTAAACATATGCACTTGCTATCTCTTTCCATGTTCTGTATAACTCCCATGTGAGTCGGCCATGACCACAAGAGCTTAGCAACCAGATCACCAAAAGATGCTAAATATGCATGTACTTATCAATGTGTAGCCAAAACATCCCGACATGTATGGAATATATCGACAGTATGACAAAAAGTTTCTCGGAGGCATTTCTACATACACATTATGAGCTCCTTCACCGGTTTTGTCTTCCCAGCGAAACCAGTTGACGTTGTCGGTCCCCTTTTGACTCGGCTCCGAGTCAAACGCAAGACGTCGGTGGCGGCGGCGTCACCGCCACGTCGATCGCCGCCCTCCGAAGGAAACCACTGCGCGCGCTCGGCGGTCGTTGTCGGGATTTGGTGGGCGGGAGCAGTAAGCAAGGGAAGGCGCTCCGGCCTCCCACCTGGCGCCCCGTAGGCAGGAGTACGAGACCGCGACGCGCCGCCTTCTCCTTGTCGTGACCCGTTCCGCTACAAGCCGCCCACGTGGATCCAAGGTGGATCCACCGCTTCGTCCTGTCGCTGTAATCCAACGGATGGCCCTCCTATTTCCTTAGAAGAAACATCGAGCTCTCTTCTCTCTGCAGACTCATCGAGTGAGTGGTTCTGAAGGTAGGTACACATCACGTTGTTTGCTTCAACCATCAAAACCTCGTTAGGTTGTGCCTCATCGTCTCACCATCTTATTTCTATCTTTAATTCTCAGAAAACTTCCATGTGGGGCGGCACCGACGTTTATGCCGTGCAAGGAACTCCCGCCGGCGCCGTTCACGTTTGCACAATTTTGGCGCGGAGTCATTACTACGTCACTACCTGACGAAAATGCCAGCGTTGTAGCCGATGCTGAGCATTTGAATCCCGTCATTTTAGGATTATACTTCACAATTATGCTTGACTTGCGTAAGTATAAAACGCAGACAAATCGATAGATCGATCGGTCTCTACCTAATCGCTTATATTTGGAGGGGAAAGTTCTAAGGGAAACTTCCACGTTGCTGCTGTCCGTTGACATTGTTAACCAGCTTTGTTAGTCTAATGTGCTGCCCAACTTTACAGAGGAGCGCTTTAATTACTACGCTAATCGATTAAGCCGCATGACTTTTCCGGGGTTTGACCGCGGCGACAGCTGGACGACCCGCCTCGATGTGATTGGTCCACTGTCCGCACGTGAGCTCGCCGGTCAAACATGGGCCGTTTGGCGTAAAGACTCATCGGTGAGGCGGCCTCGACGCGAACGTACCCACGCGGTCGATTGGATGCGGAATCACCTTTAAGTGGGGCCCACCTACACGCGGCGGTCAGCGTGCGCGCGGGCTGTGGCGACAGCTGCGGAGGCCGTGATGTGGACGACGAGCACCCAACTCCGTCTACCCACTTTCTCATCCAGACCGCAGGACCGCCAAGCCCGTGCTGTCTCAGCGAGCGTTCACGGTTCTGAGCTCGCTTGTTGAGTGGGACCCGTCGTCGGACCGACTAAAGCGACGAATCACCGTGAGCATAAATGCTGTGCCGTGCACCTCGATGGACAGCCAGATGGGAGGCAACGATGGTAGTAACAGCGTCGGTGAACTAGACGGGTCGCTGTCTGGGTGGGTGTGGCTCGGGATACATTTATTATCGCGGGGTGTTCAACGTGGTAATAATAATGACATACTTTTCCGAAACCGCAAGCTGGCTTCGGGAGCACGTCACCCTCCGTCTCCGCAACCACGAAGCAAATCTGCGTAGGTCCCATCAAAACCGTTCAACGTACCGCTATTTCTAATCTCGACCGTCCGTAGTTTACTCAAAATCAGATGGACGGTCAAGATCAAAATTTATGGTGGATGAGACCCTCTCCTGTATCACATTCCTATGCAGTGAGGAAAACTCTATATAAACGACCCCTCCGCCTGCCGCCGATCTCTTCTCTCCCTTCGCTCTCTCTCCAGTCACAACAACCTCTCCTTCCTCGTCTTTCGGGTATCGTTCTTCGTGGCCGATCGCGTTTGGTTTGACCTCTCTGGAAGTAAGAATGCACCTTTTTCCTGCTCTGTCTTCTCTGGAAGTAATATTATTTATCTGTTCTCTGTGATCATTTTCCTTGTGTTGCGGTAAGGAAAAGGACGATAAGGGAGGGAAGAGTTAGTGTGCTAATCGTTCCTTTGCTTATCGGTGTTGATCATGTTCTTGACGGAAGATCTGTTGGCTAATCGTTGCATTTCCCATTTCTTGGTCAATTTTCATCATGTTTTTAGATATGAAGGCTGATTGCTTTTCACAGTTTTGTTTTCTTGGATTCGATCTGCCTCGTGTAGCCTTTGCTGCACACGAAGGAATCGCCAAACACACGAGAAATCTGGGCGCTGCCTCGAAAACCACCATCTATTGGCACACCTTCTGCTGCGTTTCTCCAGCTGCCCATTGTTTATGCCTTTGTCCTTTAGCAATAAGAGGGGGTCCATTTTCCTTCTCCGCTAAGGAGTAAATTGATCATAGAAAAGTAAATATAAATGCACCTAAACCAGTACGAGTGATATGGTCCTCATCTTATACCAAATTTGTTAGGTCTGTTTATTCTTGTGGTCGCAAGACATCCATATTTTGTTCGTTTTTAAGAGAACTATAAATATTATTATCCTAATATAAGTGGAGTGATTTCAATTATCCTAAAAGCAAAACATCAACATTGTCAAGAAGATTTAATCACCCGTTTAAATCAAGTTAGCATATAAAACCAAAACTGTGTCTAGAAGAACACAAACATGAAATGGTTTGTTTCTTGAGTGTTGTTTCAGTGTTCGAGCTTTGCTGATTGCACACAAGAGAAAGAAAGTGTCAGTACCAAAGGAGTCCCACACACAGATATAAAAGCCTTATGGAAATGTGGGTGCTTCCAATTTGACATCATTTAGGTGTCAGATATGATTCATGATGAAAGTTTGAGTTCCATCCCTTTTCATGGTGTTTGTTACATCTTATTCAGTGATTGGACCATATTTGCTTGTTCTTGATGTGGTAGAACTTAGCTTTGTTATTACTGTGACACTAGTTTCTGTGGTAATGTCATTATTCAGCGATTGAATTGAATTTGGTTTTCTCTACATTATGAAACCTTTGTAATTGTTTTGTCACCAACATCACGATACATTTTTGCCGTGAGAAATTTCCATTGTATTATTTATCTTTGAGGTCATTACATAATTTTGTCTCTTGCCCAAATTTTGCAGCCATAGGTTCGGCTGGTTGAAGTGGTAGACAGTTGATTCTTCTACACAACGCACAAATAATGTTTGACTGACTCGAGTAAATGCTTTATTGTTCTTGCAATGAGAAGGTAAATAATATATATGTTTATTGTTAGTGTATGATGTATTAATTCTGTTGCTTCTTTCTCGAAAAGGGAAGTTCCCTTACCTGATGATTTATTATTTCTCAGTTGTCAGGTGGCATCTGCTTGATGGACTGCATGCACAACTCAAGTGACAAGAAAACATTGAAGAGGTGGTTTTTCATTGACAAAAGGGTCGGATAATTGTATAGAGGGCAGCAAAGGCTGATTAATCACTTGGGAGCTGGTTGTCAGATATCATACTACTTCTGAAGATAATTTTATTGACCTGGAATCTATGGATTTGAAGTCAAACCATGGTTCCCCTGTTCTTGCTGATCCTGTACCGTTGAGCAAGTCAAGACTGGGCTTGCCCTCTAACATGACTCCATTTTCCCCAGCAGCAGCACCATACTCGTCTTCTGGTTTGTATCTACAGATTCCCAGAAGAAAAGTTGGTAAACTTGATGATGTCCGTGCCAATAGTTGGCTGGATGCCATGAAAGCCTCATCACCTCCTCGCAAAAAGCTAAACAAAGATTTCATATCTGTGTCTCAATCAGATGAAACCGATGCTGCATACCGCACCTGGATGGTCAGTTTCTGTTGCTCTTTTTTATTGAAACTAGTAAAGTTTGGATCGTGTAGGTGTTTACTAAGAACATTAATAACTTCATATTTGTTTGCACTTTCTTCAGATGAACCATCCATCCGCTTTAACAGCGTTTCACCAAATCACCGCTTATGCTAAATACAAGAAGATCGTGTTGTTTTTGGACTACGATGGAACGCTTTCACCTATAGTCGACAACCCCGACCATGCATTTATGTCTAGTGCTGTAAGTTGATTTAGTATTTGCGATAACTTATTTACTACACTAAACAAGTAATGGTAAACAGTAATTTTTTTCTTGTCTGCTGTTTAGGGTTCAATTTTTCTCAATTTAATTATTAAATTTGCTTCAGATGCGAGCTGCCGTAAAAGAAGTTGCTAAGTACTTCCCTACTGCAATTATTAGTGGAAGGTCTCGTGGCAAGGTAAGTCCTTTCATTAGTGTAATTTTAATGTCGACATTTAAGATAATTGTATATGCATATACTGATGGGTACTTGAAAAAAAAAAAAAAACATGTTATTCAGGTGAATGAATTTGTGAGGCTATCAGAACTGTATTATGCTGGCAGCCATGGGATGGATATAATGGGCCCAATGAGAGAATCCCCGTCTGTTGATGATCTGCCAGACTGTATCAGGACAACTGATGAGCAGGTAGAAATTGTTTATTACATTTATCTTTCTTGTGATACTTTGTTTTTGGGCTTTTGTGAATCAGTTTTCTACTTAACCAAGTAATTTAAGTAGGAATTTTTATTGCCTCGCTAGGTATGAACAAACAAGAAATGTTCTTTGATATCTTGGATTCATGTTCATATTTGAAATCTTGTTTCTGATGTCAACCAAATGATAATGATGTATCTAAAATTAGTGAGTTGAGGTAACGAATTGTAACTCGTTATTTTTTGTGTCAATTCCTTGCTGATACATGGTGTGGTAACAGGGCAAAGAGGTACATCTTTTCCAGCCTGCTAGTGAGTTTCTTCCGATGATCAATGAGGTAGGTGCCCTGTTTGTCATCTTTGATTACTAGTAATCATGTCATCAGACTTACTCCTGAATGATTTTTTTTTTTTTTTTGTCTCTAATGGCAGGTGTTTGACTCCCTCAATGATATGACTAAAGACATCGTAGGTGCCATAGTTGAGAACAACAAGTTTTGTGTCTCTGTACATTACCGCAATGTTGATGAGAAGGTCTAAATTTAAATTAAAGTGTTGAGCACCACGATAACTTTATTTTTTTTTGGGATAAGATGATAGTTCTTTGTACGATGTGGTCACCATATCTAACCGAAGAAGAACTTTTTTTGTGATTTATATTTCAGATGTGGGAAGAAGTCGGAAAGCGTGTGTTTGGTTTTATTAAGGACTATCCACGTCTACAAGTTACCCATGGACGGAAGGTAAGCCTTAAACCTATCGGTATGCCAAGTCATTATTTAAAGTATACCGTTCTCTGTTTAATTAAGCTGGGTTCTCTTGTGTTGTTTGAGTTCATGGTACAGGTTCTAGAGGTCCGTCCCATAATTGACTGGAACAAGGGCAAAGCTGTTGAGTTTCTGTTGGAATCACTTGGGCTTAGCCATCGTGATGATGTACTCCCAATTTATGTGGGAGATGACCGTACTGATGAGGATGCATTTAAGGTATTGGGAAGAAACTTGTTACACGAAGTATGCCGAACTCTTAGATTATATTTTTGTAATAGTTTGAATGATCTCAGGTCTTGAGAGATAGTAACCGTGGATTTGGTATCCTGGTATCGACCGTGCCAAAAGAAACCAAGGCTTTCTACTCTCTGAGTGACCCATCCGAGGTTTACAATAGTTTCCAAGTCTCTATTTTTCCTTTTTACTTGATAGTTTATTGATTCAAACATGTTGCACTCTTGTAGGTACTAGAATTTCTCAAATCCCTTGTGAGATGGAAAAGGTCAGTTGCATTACAAACCGAAGATTACATGACTGCAATATAAAAATATTATATATGCATTATTATCGAGGAATAATCAAGTAGCCGACAATGGTGTCCATACGATCACATAGGAGCAATACCCGATCGATTTTTTTTTATTTTTTATCGTTGCATTTATTTATTTATTTGTCTGAGTTCAAGTGTCATGTTAATTCATTTGGCAATCTCCCTGTTCTTCCAAAAATGGGTCTGGTTATCCAACCTTCAATGCAACTGCCATTTCTTTCTTCACAATCTTGTTTTGTCGTCTCATTTATCTGTCAATTCATTGTAATGGTACGTTATCATTATTGTAATCAGCTTTGAATCAGGTGCATCTGATACACTGCAAATTATATTTGCGATTGGTCTAAAGTATTAGTGAGCAATGCAATTGTAAGTATTTTGATGCTTGTAGCCTGATACCACTAGTGCAGCACACCAGGCAAATGACTGTTGCAGAATGAACGAGGAAAGTAAAGGGTGTCCCAGAATGACAGTTGGAAACCAAACTGTCCCCAACAACTGCACCGGATGTGGATTCTTTTGCTCCCCTGTGCAAGACGAGAACAGTGTTCTTGCCATATGCTCACTCACGTTCAAATGTTCTGCTTCACACCGAACACCTATACCAACAAGAAGACGACAAGCCTCTCACAACACAAGACAAATTATACGAGTCAACACTCACGCACACATCAGACAAAACATAAAAAACAGAAAATTGTACACCACGAAACACGGTCCACCGTTGCCAGCGCACCGAGTCAGAGCGTCACACGAGAGAGAGGACTGAGGAGGGGAGACTTATAGGTTGTTGTAGATGATTAGGAAGCAGGGAAGCACCGCCCAGGGATCGAATACCACGAGCTCCCCGTTGCCCAAGCTCACCGAGTCGGCCTCCGCCTCGTGGTCCGACTCGCCCCTGACCCGCCCCGCGATGACCCGGCACACCAGCATCGCCTTCCGCCCGGCCCCGCCGCCCCCGCTGGCGTGCGCGCCGCCGCTGCCCGCGAAGGTCCGGACCCCCTCCACCTTCATCCCCGCCGACCACACCACGCTGCGCGCCACCCCGGCGTCGTAGACCAAGCCCCCGGCGCCCCCGCACTGGAACCGCATCATCTCGTTCCCGTCGGCTGCGCAGCGCGGGTCGTTGGAGCGGGCGGCCCGGGCGCGGACCGTCGCCCGGTGCTCCTCGAACCGCGCCACTGTCCGGACCGGGTTGTGGACCCGGAACAGCATCTCGATCTCCGCTGCGACGGCGCCGCATCCGCCTCCCCCGGAGGAGGACCAGGTCGAGCTGAAGATGATCTCCACCACCCGCCGCGAGGAGTCGCCCATCGGCAGCTCCACCAGAGTCCGGAAGGGATCCGCATGTACGGGTCCTACGAGCCCAGCCGACATCGACGCCGACGCCGGCGAAGCGCACGGGCGTTCTGGCCTTGGTATGTGCCTGGACTTTGGCCTCGTTCTTTGCCGGGGTCTCTTGGGGACGGACGAGGTGGTGGAACGGAAGGACGGGTGTTTAAGTAAAAGGAAGACGACGTCCTCCACGGCGTGATAGGTATCACCGCAGACGACGGAAGAGAACAGCGGCTTCTTAGTAGACGAAGAAGATGATGATGACGGCGCCATCGGGTGCACGTCTTCCACTGCTTTAGACTTGCAGCGCAGGGACTTCAGCCACCCCGTCGCCATTTCACGGCGACGGTTACGGCTATGAAGGCCAAAAATGACGGCGATCGAAATCTCCGAGAGAGAGATAGGGAGAGGGAGAGAGAGGCGTGTTATTAGTTGGTGTTTGGGAGGTGGTGTTGCTGTTTGTCATGCGGTTGGTGGTTGTGTTCTTAGCTTTATCTTTTCCAGGAAAAGCTTTGACGACATGACAGAAAGGTCTCTTTCTCATCTGACTGGTCATCATCTGATCTGAGTGATGATAAATTGATGCCCTTCACATCCGCATTGATCAGCTCCAAGAATTCCATTAGATTCATGTGGACTTTTCATGGGCGGAAGGTGGAAACAGCATCAAATGCTTGTTGGCTTGAGATCGATACATGAGTGATGCTGAATCCGAAGCCTTCCATTTTGGTCTGCAACATATGCATCGTCATGTGCACGGTGCAGTAAAAAGTTGACCGGAAACCAAGCTCTCGCCCTGTCCCTACCTCACTGGAATCATGATGGTCTTCAGTACTGTCCCTCGTCAGGATGTCGGGACGACGTGAAATCTAAGGCAACACAACGATGCACTCGACTTCTACAGAATATGTCGACGAATGTAAGTCCGTAATTTGCTTTGTCCATTGCCAAGTCTTTTGTATAAATTTAAAGGAAATAGATTTGAATGTTCAGAGACATAGAAGAAATATTTAAGTTCAAATCTGTTGCTCATATAATATAGAACAGTGACGAACATGTCGATAGAACACAGCAGAAGAGTAATTTTGTGGAGTCAACAAAGTTTGATCTGAGTTTGTCACAAAAGAAGTAGCTGCCGGTAGTCTCCTTTTGCAGTCACCCATCAAGCCTTTGTCAACCCCACCCACCTCATTCCTTTGCAATCTTAGTGCTGTTTACATTACGTAGGTGAGATGTATCACAGTACCCAAACAGTATCCCCACCACACGAAAGGGAAACAGCTACCGCTGCGGAGGGGCATCGAGAAACGGCGGACGAAGCGACCGCGGTGCAGCGGCCTCCGACGGTGGTGGGTTCGTCGTCGAGGTAGTGGAGAAGGAGGGTTTGGAGACGCGCTCGCAGGAAGGGCACATGGTGAGTGTGGTGGGCGGTGTCATCTGCATGTAGAGCTGGGGCGACAGCTTCAGCGCTCTCAGCTCCTGGACTTCCTTCTGCAGCCGTCGGTTCTCCTCCGTAAGGTTCTCGCAGCACCTCTTGAGGAACTCGTAGTCCACCTCCGTCTGCTTCAGCTTTGTCCTGAACCAGGTCAAACCCATCAATGTTGTTTAGCGTCGTCCGGAAGCGTCCCTTCCATCGCATGATGAGCGTACCTTGCTCTTCTGTTTTGGAACCAGACTTCCACCTGCCTTGGCCGCAGGTTGAGCTGCTTGGCCAACGCCAGCTTTTGCTTCTGCTCACCAAAGAGACATCAGAGTCGTTCATGGAACATACACCCGCTACTCCTCTGTTAAGGGGGAGGGAAAGAGAAGCGTACAGTGCTGAGGGTGGTGTGCTCCTTGAAGCTTTCCTCGAGGACGGACGACTGGTCCTTGGAGAGGCGGAGCTTCTTGCGGGAACCGTCGCCGTCGCCGTCGCCTTCCTCCTCGTCGCTGGCTCCGCGGGAGCAGGATGGCTCGGCATCGTGCTCTGCTTCGCGCTCCGCTGGTCGCTTGCCGCCCACACTGGAGACGGCGCTGTTGGGAGACGACGCGTCCGCCTCCACGCTGTCCGGCCTCCCTGCTGCCGCCCCCGCAGGTGGCGGCTGGTTCACGTCGATCGTTCTCAACCCACGTCGCGCCTCTCCTGCTCCGCCACCTTCTGCAGTGTTCAGCATACATACATCACGTTGTCGTTCCTCAGAACTGCCAACCAAACAATGAGCACTATGGTGGAAACAGTACCTGAACGGAAGAGGAGGAGACGGCTCCAGTGCTGACAAGAAGACGGCAGCGACCGCGACGGGAAAGAAGAAGAAGAAGAAGAAGAAGAAGGCACAAGGCTAAGACGATCAAAGCGATTGGCGGAAGAGCTCAAGCTGAGGCTTAGCGCTAGATCCTCCTTCTCCATCAACATCCTTGACCACCTGATCCCTCCTCAGCTTCCACTCGTCTTTGTTTGCTTCAACTCTTCCTTCACTTCTTCTACCTTCTTTCTCCGACTCCCTTTCAGATGACTGCGACAGATGGAAATGGAGAACAAAGAGGAGGTTGGATAATTACCGGCTGCTCTCTCTTCTCGAAGCAGTGGCCTCTTCTCTTGTCTTCGCCGGAGTATGGAACGGGTATTAAATAGCAGTCTGTGCCTTACCTCCCCAAGTATCGCAATCATGAATGCTACTACCAAATCCTCCCGTTCTTCATGTTCATAATTTGCTTTTGCTCCCCAAAAGCTAGTTCCAATGCTTCTTCGGTTCGACATTTCCACGCGCCACTGAGTTCCGTAAACCAAGGGCTCTTCCTCCGGTTGACCATTGACCGATTCATCCTTCCTCCTCATCTGCACTCAAAGTATGTAGATAATATTTACTAGTGCAGGCAAAGTGTTTGGGTGGTGTCAGGATGAGCTCTGAAGACGCTCATGATGGAACACACGCCACAAGTCTGCGTCTTTATCATTCCCTTTTAGCTTCGCAATCATCAGAGCCTGTGGATGAGAGCCGGAACAGCAGAACCCCACACCCACTCGGTGCCCCATTCTTCATCTCCAACATTGCACCAGCACAATCATACCAATCATCATCGATCATGATCGAGTCTTACCACCAAACCTTAGCAGCGACATGATTACAAATCAAAGCCATAATATTTAGTCATCACAAGCTTCGCTGTTCGACCTCAGAACCCGGGGGGGGGATGGGGGTGGGGTCCAGCGGAGCAGCCCATGATGGGCCTGGCCACGTGGTGGGGGAGGGGACGCGGCAGGTGTGCCGGGAGGAGGGGGTTCTCCGGGCCGACCCGGTTCGGCCGTGCGGGCGATGTGGTCGGTCGGCCCAGCACGCGACACCGGCTCAGCCGCAATCATTCCGGCTCGTCTTCTAATTGGGTGTTTTCCTCCACGACCCGCTTTTGCCCAATAGTATAAGCTAAGATAATAAAAATGAATCCAATTTTTGGAGAAAGCGAGATTTAATTCCGGAAATGTGTTGGGGCGTCGACATGACGATTCATTGTGCCTCCCACCATCATAATGTAAGAGGGAAAGATGATGACGAGACTCAATGGATGACGGGGAATTGGCTCCTGCCATCTCGGCGCGTGTGACTCTCACGTGACCCCGTCCAACAAAAGAATCTTCGGTGGCGCAATCGAAAATTACGCCAAACTTTGGGGGGTTTTTCCGAGAGAGGATCGCACGACGTTCATGACACGTGTTTTTCACGTGATCGGACAAGTCGACATTTACATAGTAATTATCTTGGGCTTTAAATGGGCCGATATTGAGCCCAAAAAAATCGTGTTAGCAAACAAAATTAGAAATAATTTCCGAAAAATTCATCTAATTTGCTGATCCCCCTCAGGGGGAGAAAAATAATGGTGGGAATAGACCACACACATTCTTGTACAAGGAAGATTTAGGAGGGATGAAAGCTAGTAACTCGGGAGTTATTAGATCTCTGTGGCAGAGGATGAAGAAACATGTGTAATCGTCGATGACTTGTGTTTCTTCCTACGCTCTCTCTTTTGGACTTGCAGCAGCAACTTTTGCAGGGAAGGAATGCAGCATAAAACATGCAAGTATCTTCACGACAAGGATGGATGAGAAGTACAAGGGTGTCTACTTCGACATTGTTGTATACGGTGGAGGACATGAAGAACACTCTTGGCCACTTCACATGGAGCAAAGCGAAGCAGACTGGCTGAGATGTGTGTTCCTTACCTGACGTGCTTGGAAGTTGCAGGCGGCATCATGGTGTGGAAGTCGAAGAGTGAAGCCTCGCCAAGCGGCTCCAGAAGGCCGGCGGCCGGGATCGTGAACGCGCGACGCACTGATGAATCTGTGTAATCCTTGCAACCAGCAGCACTAATCGTCTGCACGGCGCGAGAACGAGGGTGAGGGGAACGATCCAGATTCCCAGTTCCAGTATCAGCATCGTGAGTGAGGTGCTCTTCTCTTTGCTGGTTACTCGGCCCCTGCAAGCAAGCAATCTCGATGATGCTTGCAAGTCTTAAATAGCTGACAGACCTCTTGTTCTTTGTTCCAATCATCTCCTTTTTTACCACTGTCAAAGTGGGACTACCTTGTTCACAGGGTGCTTTCAGGTAGGGTTCCTCCGGTACATGGCTGCCAATGCCCTTTGGGTTGTGGGATTCACCAAGCAACATGATGATGCACTTTGCTTGGCGTGTTAGCAAGGCGTAAGATTGCGGACACTCAACAGTGGTGGGGCTATCTATTATTGCTGCTTATGCGGTTATCTGCCTTCAATCATGCTTCATCAGACTCACAACTGTGAGAGCAGACAGTGATTCTGAACAAGAACAAGAAGCCGTGTCCAGCTATTGAGGGAGAATGTTGTTGTGCCATGGAATGCTATCTTTGAATGATCAATACCAAGTGATATCAGAAACCAAGGATCATACTTCTCATTAGGTCAGGTACGGTTGAGGTCTGATAAGATATTTGGTTCCTGTCCATTTGTAATTGGTGTATTTGATGTTGAGCTCTGAGAATTAAGGATCACAATTTTCTTCTTGAGAAATGGTACTTTGGTTTAGTCCTGCACATCTGAGACACACTTCTTCTTCTTCTTCTTCTTCAAGGATTAAGAGTAAGGCATCATTGATGAAGTGGTGGAGGTCAAGATTTTGGATGGCATTATTGATGAAGGTGAACATGGGCTCCTTGGATACCCTATTTGAAAGGTAGGTTTTCTGCTCCAAGCTTTCTTGTTCTACATTGCTTTGACAGATAGATATCCAGAACCTGGCAAACATTGTGATGCTCATGACAGAGACATCGACATAAACCATAGAATTTTCCATGATTAGATGGCATGTAACTATGTGACTCTAAATAATCCAACAAAGTAAGTAGCATACTTATTGAAGCTAAAAAATATTCCCAGTTTTGTCCTGCTATGACTCTGAGCTACAGGAAGTCACTGGCGAGCTAACAAACAGTAACCATGGGGAATCTGTGACCCCAAACCTTGTTGCAGAGAGAACTTTTGCCAGTGTTTTCTACAAGGATTCCAGGTAACAAAAAGCTTAAGAAAGATCTGATAAAGCAGCTACTTCTGCCTACAATTTTTCTTCCTTCATTGGAGATCTAACAATCTCCTCTTCCTCTTATGATTGAAGGAAGATTTTGCTCCATGGAGCTGCCTTTGTGTTCTTTTAAGTGCTGGACTCTTCTTAACCAGTATGGAAGAGAACAACAGGTATTCTTCTTTCCAAAATTACTTGATTCCAAGAAAAAGATCTACATCAAAACCATTCATGGCCATACATCTCTCACAGCATACAAAGCACTCTTCCACACAACACAAAAGATATCCATACCTGACAGGAGATGAGGCTTTCCGTTCTTGAGAGCTGCAGCAGCCCTATATTATCAAGGCCACCGAGTTGAGCCTCTCCAAGCGACTCCAAATGGCCGGCGACGCCGATCGCGGGCGCATCATCGACTCGCCAACACGTTGAAGCTCCGCAACCAGATGAACGAGTCGCCTGCACGGCGCAAAAATGAGGGTGAGGGGGATGACCCAGATCCCCAGCTCCAGTATCAACATTGCACCACAGCCTCCTTTCTTCTTCACTTGCAGCCTGCAAACATGCTCTGTCACGTAAATATTGCTTGTAAGAATTCTATGAACCCAACAAGACTTGAATTATTTGCTCTAATCATTTCCTCTTGTAGAGGATGTATTTATACACATCCAAAAGAGCGTCTCATTCTTTCACCAACTTATGGGCCACTCCATCCAAAGTCGATCACATGAAAAGCAACTAAATTTTATCAGCGATGAGCAAGGAAAGAATCCAACCTAACTGTAACTGGAGCTTCTTCAGAACAAAAGATGATGCTGACATGGTCGAGCTGCTGTGAGATGCCTTGGACATTTATGCAGACAGTGGGAGTTCACATCCATCTGCAGGAACTCCGAAATCTGACAATGGTGGCTTGCGCTGATACTGTGCCTCCACAGGCGTCTGAACTATACTTTGATGTGGCAGATTCAGATCGCCAGCCATTTGGGGATGGTTGAAGACAGGAAAACTTAGCCAGTGCTGTTGATGTAGACCCGACGGTATAGTCTTTTAATTTGCCATCCTGTATCATCAACCAAGTCTCATCTTATCCAATGCTGGCATCTTTTTCTGTGAATAGGCTTTTAGCACGAAGCATGGGTCCATTCCATTGACTCACATAATTGCTTGGTATGCTTCAATCCACACTAAGCTCACAGATATTTATACTGTTCATTGGAGTAAGATCGGCTGCTTCTAATAGGGATTTGATTCCTCTCTCTCTCTCCATTGACTAACATAATTGCTTGGTATGCTTCAATCCACACTAACCTAATAGATATTTATACTTGTTAGTGGAAAAACTATGATCCCTGCTCATTAGATGCGGTTTGTCTCCATGTCTATTGATCAACTACCGTTGGTTCAGGCCCGTGTGTGTTAGCTCGTCCGCGATCGTCTCGGTACATAGTTGGAGTTTAATCGGATGAGTGGAGCCCCGGGGCCCGGCTTGGGAGGTCAGCTGCCAGTGGGGGAGCTCAGGTCGGGTGGACGTGTCTCAGCTCGGGTCGGCCGCCGATTCCAGCAAGAAGGTCAGGTTCCGACATGACCCCTCCGACGGTCAAGTTAGTTCTGTTATTGATTTTGCGATCCCCCTGCTCCGTAGAGGCGTAGGGGCCTTTATAGCAACAGTAACGGGATATCCGTACCTGAATCACTTATCTTCTTTATTGCTTACCATATTATTGCATCTCACCATGTCGTTCGTGGTCCTTGCGGCGAGGCGCGCGCCTACCGCTGAGTGATGTCGACCTTGCCCACCTTACCTGTGTTAGGTCGGCCGTACGACCGTTGATTCCTCCATGCTGTGTCAGGCCGGCTTCCCCGTGTCGGGTCGGCCACGTTGGTGGGCCAGTTGTCCGAGGGTGCGAGAACGTGGCATCCAGGTCAATATTTGCCATATCATCCCCCCCCCCCCCCGAGAAGACCTTAGGGTGCTGAAGATGAGGTCTTGTGTTGTGCCGTCGGCTTACGATGAAGTCAAACTAGTTCCGAAGCTTGCTGATCCGACCGGGTGGGAGTTGATCTGACCGAGCAGGGGCTCAGGAAACGATCCAACCGAGCGGGGCTCGGGAAAGGAACTTGCCGGGTTTTGTACCTAGGAGTTGAACTGATCGAGCGGGAGCTCAGGAATTGATCGGACCGAGTGAAGCTCGGGAATGATTCGACCGAGCAAGAGCTCGGGAACTGATCCAAGCAGGAGTTGATCCGACCAAGCAGGAGCTCGGGAATTGATCCGACCGAGCGGGACTCGGGAAAGGGACTGGTCAGGTTTCATACTTGGGAGTTGAACCGATCGAGCAGGAGCTCGGGAATTGATCCGACCGAGCGGGACTCGGGAAAGGGACTGGCCGGGTTTTGCACCCGGGAGTTGAACCAATCGAGAAGGAGCTCAGGAACTGATCGGACCGAGCGAAGCTCGGGAATGATCCGATCGAGCAGGAGCTCGGGAACTGATCCAAGCAGGAGTTGATCTGACCGAGCAGGAGCTCAAAAATTGATCCGACCGAGCGGGGCTCGGGAAAGGGATTGGTCGGGTTTCATACCCGGTAGTTGAACTGACCGAGCGGGAGCTCGGGAACTGATCCGAGCAGGAGTTGATCCGATCGAGCAAAAGCTCAGGAATTGATCTTGGCAGGAGTTGAACTCGGACACAAATCCTGGGGATTTGGCCGAGAGGGTACATACATATTTTGATATCATTATTTTTATCCAATATTATTACATATATATTTTTTTATCATTTTCCTTGCGTCCCAGTGCCCTAAGCACAGGTTTTCATTCGATGTGGCGATGCATTTAATACATTCGGTGATTTTTGGGGCGGCGCTTTGTTTTGCCTCGGGAAGTTGAAACGACTCCCTTGGGTGCTATAAATCTCATGCAGCCAGGTTGAAACCTCACTTGTTCACTTTCCCCCCCTTGCTTCTCCCTCGGATCCCCCTTAGCCACCCAGCGTCCCTTCAGTCAGTGTCTTTTGAATAGATCGGAATGACCTCCTCGGACTCTTCGAGTAGTGTCAGGGTCATCTCTTCCCCGGGGTCAGGGGGAGCGAGTCAGGGTGATCCCGAGGCCAATTCCTCGGGAGTGTCTTTGGGGCCCCCATCTCTAGTCGATGCGAGGGTCCTATGGGATCATGACCTAGACACGACAGTGACCGAGGGATCACTTGCTATGATTAGGGGGCGGTATAGCATCCCGACCGAATACATGTTGCATGTTCCGTGGCCCGGGCAGCACCCCTACAGTTCGGACGCGCCCGGCATGTGCATCACGGTGGATGCTCTGGAGGCCGGTCTCTGGTTTCCACTTCATCCGCTCATAGAAGAGTGTCTAAGATGGCAAAGGATTTCCCCCAGCCAGGTAGCGCCCAACTCGTGGTGTTATCTCGTCGTGTTTCTAGGAGAGTGCCGAGGGGCCGGGATTATCTCGACTCGGGACTTGTTTATGGCGTGTTTTCACCTCTGTAAGAGTCGGTGCGACTACTATCTTACCGCCCGAGTCGGTTTCCGGGTCAGCGGGGCACCTTCCAACAATAAAGGTTAGAAATCCCGTTACTTTTTCGTGAGTGGTTCGGTCTGGGGGTTTAGGCTTGACTGGTCGGCACACCCGATCGGTAATACCTCCCCATATTTATCCGAGGAGGAATTCATCCTGGTCGGTAGACTGAAGGGAATCATTTCCTCTTCATGCATGATCAAGGAGATAACTGAGCTTTGGCTGGTTAAGGCGGGTCTCAGCCCGGCCTCCAGGGGTATTATCATGTTTGCCCTAATTCAGCTTTCCAGGTTGTTTTCTAACCTATGAGTCGGGATGCAGATCAGATGGACCTTGGCGACATGCGCGGGATGCCCAAGATGTCCAGCGGCAAGGCCCCCTCGACTCGTGCTGCCGCGCCAGCCCGGGAGGTCGACGTTTCTCCTGTGAGAGAAGCCCCGAAGGCCTCATCGAAGAGGCCGATCGATGCATCGACTGAGCAGGCCGATGATTTGGCTCGACAACACAAGAAGGTGAAGGTGTTGACGAGGAGGCACAAGTCTCGACATGGCGAGGGGGAATCTCACTCCCATTCCAAGGGCAAGGAACCAGCAACGCCGTCGGAGGAGCCCGACATGCCCGCCGAATCCGATGAGGGGGACGCATCGTTGGTTCATCACTGCCCGAGGTCCATGAAGGACCTCTTCAAGACAAAAATTCATAAGGGCGACGCAGGATATTACACCCTGCATATGTCTGATCTGGGGCATCAAGACCTCGACAAGGAAATGAAGGCCAGATGGAGGGGGTTGAAGAACTCGACGAAAGTCTGGAACGACTCATCGGCCATCGAGGAGTTCGAGAGGGGACTTCTCCACCCTCAGCTGGCTATACACGCTCCCCTCAGAGGTCTTGCTAGCCCGAGCTGCCAAAGAGATGATTTTGGTAAGTTTTCGATCTTTGTTTCGTCATCACAAGTTTTTTTTTTACCGATTTCTTATCAATTGCTGTTCTATGCAGAGCCAACACTTCCATATGGCGCTCTTCGACCAAGTCTATTACGCGGGTCGGTTGATCACATTCATGGATTACCGGATCTCCCAACTTCAGCAGGAACTCGACACCCTAAAGTCTGGCGAGGGTCCGGAGGCGGTCGCTAAGGCCAAGGAGCATGCTTCTGAGCTGGAACAAGAGCTCGAGAAAACCAAACGGGAGCAAGACGAGGCCTCCGAAAAAGAATTGAACGAGGTCCAGAGCAACCTGGCTGAGATCCAGAGGTTGTTGAAAGAGGCGCGGGTCAGAGCTCGGAAGATGGATGACGAGCTTCTACAAGCTGTGAAGGCTCTGGAGAACGCCCGAGCCGAGCTGCCCAGGCAAGCGGTCGACCGTTACAAGGAGTCGGTCGGCTTCGAGGGGCTGAAAAGGATGGGTCGCGTCACCTACGAGTACGGGTATTGGGTGGCATTGGCCCGCTTCCATGCCCTACACCCGGACTCGGAGGTTGAGGATGACCCCTTCACCATCCATCCCGAGGATGATCTGGTGTCGATGGAGAGGCAGCAGGTATTCGACGATTCAGACCCGCTCGAGTCCTGACTTTATGATTTAGTGCTTATCATTTTGTAACTCGGGTCGGGAAAAGCCTTATTTTATTCCCGACGTCTTTTGTAATCATATTTTCATCAATACAATTTGGGACACATCTTTCCATATTATGCGTAAAATTTTCACAGATTAGAAATGTGCTAAGTTCTCGGTAGCACTCGCCCCTCCATTGTTGCCAGTGTGTAAGTCCCTTCTCGAACGACTTCGACGACTCGGTAAGGGCCCTCCCAGTTTGGAGCCAGCTTCCCACGGGACCAAGTCGGGTCGCTGACCTCGGCCTTCGTAGCACCTAGTAGCCCATCTTGACGAGCTGAGGGCGCACTCGACGGTTGTAAAGCTTGGTGACAGCCCTTCTGTAAGCTAGTGTCCGCAGATGGGCATCGGCTCACTTTTCCTCCAGTAGGTCGAGGTTTTCGCACAGCTGTTGGTTAGATGCCTCTTTGCCTTGGGTCTGGACCCTGAGGGTCGGGAAAATCACCTCATGAGGTAGTACAACCTCGGTTCCAAAAATCAGTCTATAAGGGGATTCCCCCGTTGGGGTTTTTGGAGTCGTCCGAGACGCCTAGAGAACGCTAAGAAGTTCCTCCACCCAAGTGGTCGGGGCTCCGAAAATTCTTTTCTTCAGCCATTCAAGAATGGCTCGGTTTGTCACCTCGGCAAGTCCGTTGTCTTGGGGGTGGACGACCGAGCTAAACTTTAGTTGGATGCGATAGCTTTGACAAAATGTCTTAAACTTTGCATTATTGAATTACGTTCCGTTGTTCGTGATAATGACTCTAGGAAGGTCGAACCTGGTTATGATGTTCTTCCACACGAATCTTTCAACTTGCCTTTCGGTGATGGAGGCCAACGGCTTGGCTTCGAGCCATTTAGAAAAATAATCGACTCCCGCTATTAGGAACCTCCGTTGTCCCGAGGCCGGGGGGAAGGGGTCGGGAGGTCCATTCCCCATTGGGCGAAAGGCTAACGCAGTCAGCAGCTGTCAGCGGTACCATCGGTTGATGTTGGAACTGAGCATGCTTCTGGCATGGCTCGCAACTTTGCATGTAGGTCAGAGCATATTTACGCAGGGTGGGCCAATAGTAACCTTGCCTAAGAATCTTATGTGCTAAGGTGCGAGTGCCGACATAGTCTCCACATATTCCCTCATTGATCTCGGCTAAGGTGATGCACGCTTCAGTCGGATGCAGACAACGAAGCAATGGTCGTCTGAAACCTTGTCGATACAGCCATCCATCGATAATACAATACCACGACTCTGTCCTCTTGATCTTTCGGGCAGCCGCCTTATCTTCGGGGAGGGCTCCTATTTGCTTGAAATGAATGATTTTGTTGATCTTGCTTCCCTCTTCCTCATCAACAGTTAGCACCCCTAAGTTGACGGAAGGTCCTGTGGTTCTCACTGTTCCTCCCGATGGTGTGTCGGTCATGCAAGAGGATGCAAGCCTGGCCAGGGCGTCTGCTTATGAATTCTCGACACGGGGCACTTTAGTGATGGTACACCTCCGAAATCGATCTGTCATCCGTCGTGCCTCGGCCAGGTATTTGATCATCGCCACTTCCCACGTCTCGAACTCTCCATTGACTTGGCATGTAACGAGCTGGGAATCAGTAAATATTTCAATATCTTCCGCGCCTAGTTCGGCTATGACTTTTAGACCGAATAGGAGCGCCTCATATGCTATTTCATTGTGGCCTTGAACCCTAGCCGAAGCGCATGCTTGTAGTTGTGGCCGGAGGGGTCCTTGAGCACCAAGCCGACGCCTCCTCTTTCCGAGTTGGCGGACCCATCAATGTGTAGCGTCCATCTAAGGTCCAAGCTCGTCGGGGTCTCCGGGGGCGTGAGTTCCGAGAGGAAGTCTGCCACCACCTAGCCTTTGATCGCCTTTCTTATCACGTACTTGATGTCGAATTTCTCCAATTCTACCGACCATTTAAGCATCCAACCTGCAACATCAAACTTTGAAATGATCTAGCGCAAGGGTTGGTCGGTTATTACCTTGATAGGATGTGTCTCGAAGTACGGTCTTAGCTTTCTGGATGCCAGGATCAGCGCCATGGCCAGCCTCTCTATGGGGGGATAGCGAAGCTCGGGACCTGCCAGGACATGGCTGGTGTAGTAGATTAGCCTTTGCCCGGCTTTGTCGAGCGTCACCATGACCGAGCTAACTGCCAGGTCGGATGCCGCAAGGTACAAGCCGAGAGGCTCCCTGTCAGAATACTTCCTCGTATTCAGGAGTCCACTTGAAATCTTTTGCTGACTTTAGTGCTTGGAAGAACGTCGAGCTCTTGTCCCCGGCTCGGGAGATGAAGCGGCTTAGGGCCGCTAGTCTGCCTGTAAGTCGTTGGACCTCCTTTATCGTCCTAGGGGATTGCATTTCCTGTATCGTCTTTATCTTATCGGGATTGACGTCTATCCCTCGCTGATGTACAATAAAGCCGAGGAACTTTCCGGATGTGATGCCGAAGGTACATTTCGTCGGGTTGAGACGCATCTTGTATTTCCTTAGCGTGTGGAACGTTTATGCCAAATCGGAGAGGTGAGCCTCGGTCTTTCGGCTTTTGACTATCATGTCATCCACGTAAATTTTCATATTCCTCTCAACCTGGTCCTTGAGCATGCGATTCACCAGCCGCTGATATGTCGCGCCGGCATTCTTCAGCACAAATGGCATCACCTTGTAATAGTAGGTGTCGTTGTGAGTGATGAAGGCTGTATTTTATTTGTCTCTCGGGGCCATCCGGATTTGGTTGTACCCCGAGAATGCATCCATAAAGGAGAGCAGTCGGTGTCCCGACGTGGCATCTACCAGCTAGTCGATACAAGGAAGGGGATAATAGTCCTTCGGGCAAGCCCGATTGAGATCAGTATAATCAACACATATTCGCCATTTTTCATTAGCTTTCTTGACAAGTACAATGTTGGATAACCAGGTCGGGTACTTCACTTCTTCGATGAGCTATGCATCCAGCAGGCAAACGACCTCATCTTCCATGGCCTTATGTCGGTCGGGAGCGAACTTGCGCGGATGCTGCTTCACGGGTCGGGTGCCGAAGATGATGTTCAAGTGGTGCTGGGCGATCTCTGGGTCGACTCCTGGCATATCCTTCCGTAGGAACTCGACCAGTTGAATTCGCTGGCCCCCCGTGAGTCCCGACCCGACCTTCACCAGCTTGTCCGGGTGGCTTGGGTCGAGGGGCACCTCCAGAACTTACTATATCGGGTAGGGATCCTAAGCACTATCCTCAGGGTTTTGGGGAATCGCAGCGATTGGTTGGACCTTCGGTTTCTTGGATAATGTTGTTGTCGTTAAATAATATTGTCTAGATTCTCTTGGGTCACTCCTGATATTGTCGACCCCTGTTCGGGTCGGGAACTTTAGGAGCCGGTGATAGGTTGAGACGACCGCCTTGAGCCGGTTGAGGGTTGGGCGCTCGATGATGGCGTTGTACGCTGATGGAAGCTTTACCACCATGAATGACACCATAATAGTCTTTTACCTCGGTTCTCCTCCGAACGTGACATGAATCATGGTCGCCCCCAAGGGAGAGGAGATGAAGTCCATTGTGAACCATGTCAAGGTAGATGTTAGAGTGACGAGATCTTTGTCGGGCAGCCCCAATTTCTGAAAGACATCAAAATATAAGATGTCGGTCGAACATTCCAAATTAATCATAACTCTTTTGACGTAGGCGTTAGCCATGCGGATTGAGATCACCAATGCATCATCAAGGCATGGGAACTCCTCGCCTCCCGACTTGAATGTGATGTCGAGTTCTTCGTCATGCGTCAGCCTCTTCCCAACCTCAGATTGTGTATAGGCCTTGCGTGCCGAGGAGCTGTCTCTGCTTGAGGCTGGCCCTCCGAAGATGACGTCGATTTGCTTCTCGACCGGACCTTTGGGTCGGGGTGACGAGTTCCGAGGGGGTCGGCTATCGGGGAGTGAGGATTGGTCACGGATATACCGATGCAGGTGTCCGCGCCGGATAAGGTCTTCAATTTGATATTGCAGGTCGCGGTATTCCTCAGTGTCATAACCATACTCCATGTGAAAATGATAATACCTCTTTTTGTCGCGCCTCTCGGAGTGCGACTTCATTGGGTTTGGAGCCTTCAAGAGGCCCTTCTCCTGAATTTGAAAAAAAAATTTCTGTTCAAGTCGAATTGAGGGGGATCGGGGGGTCTTGACGGTAACATACCTGACCTGTCCTCCCTCCTGTTCGGCGACGGTGGGGGGTGTCCTCGGGGCTGCTCCACCCGGGGGCGCTTCGTCTCGTCCCGCTTGCCTGCCACCAACGTCTCGGCGGAAATGTATTGATGCGCCCGTTGCAGCATCTCGGGTAGCATTACGGGCGATCGCTCGATCAGTGACTAGAAGAACCTCGACGGTCTCAGTTCTGTCAAGAATGCCTGGATGGCTAGGGATGGATGGAGGTCTTGAATTCCTTGGACCTGTGAGGTGAACCATCTCACAAACTTGGAGAGGGGTTCGTCGCTCCCTTGGACCAACCCCAAGAGGGAGGCGGTGGTCAGTTTAGGGCGTGCACTCGCCATGAAGTTTAATTCAAACGCTTTTGCCAATAGATTAAATGAAGATATAGAAGCGGGTTTGAGACGAGAATACTATGTCCTAGCCGGTCCTCTCAGGGTGGTCGGAAAGGCCCGACACATCAGTGCGTCAGACGTATCGTACAGGGCCATCTGGGCGTAGAATGCAGTGATGTGCTCTGTCGGATTGCCGCTGCTATCGTAAGGCTCAAAGGTCGGGAGTTTGAAGTTGGCCGAGAGAGGCTTGCCTTGTATCTCGGGGGTGAACGGGGAACCACCTTTAGAGCTTTCGCCAATCTCCCCTCTTGATTTAAGGACCTCCTTCTGGACCTTGTCGAGCCACTGATGGACTTGGCAGACTTGTTCTCTCAGGGAATCAGTGGTGTCGGACGATAGGGTATCGAAGTCGGGGCCAGTTTGAACCGGATCGCAAGAGCGACTTTACGACTGAGCTGACATAGGAGTCGGGGAGGCTGCGTGAGCTTCTGCGACTTGGCGTTGTGGCGGCTCCGCCTCAAGCGGGGTCTCCCGGCTCGGGGCTATAAGCGACTCTGTTTGCGGGAACACCGTCGGGGGTGTCGATCGGTGAGTTGCCGAATATATGAGTTGGGTTAGGTATGGGACTATGGTTTGCACCATACCGGCCAGTGCTTGGACCTGGCTAGTGAGGCCGAGGAAAGCCTTGATCGTGACAACGAACGGAGCAGGGTTGGACGCTGGTGAGGGAAACCCTGGGTCGATCATCATTCTCCAAAAATGATTTGGGGTCAACGCTGCTGCGGTGACCTCCTAGGTTGGCTGAGAGTGGTTTGGTTCCGGGTGATGCTCCGCACCCGAGTTCCCCAATGGGCTTTCTTGCGACATGAGCCCTCCTTCTAGCGCCAAAATATTAGTGAAAAAACTCTGGTGCCTACCCAATAGGTGTGGTTTGCCTCTGTGTCTGCTGAGCAAGCACTGCTGGTTCAGGCCCATGTGCGCTAGCTCGCCCGGGGTCGTCTCGGCACAGAGTTAGAGTTCGATCGGATGGGTAGAGCCCCGGGGCCCGGCTTGGGAGGTCGGCTGCTAGTGGGGGAGCTCAGGTCGGGTGGACGTGTCTCAGCTCGGGTCGATCGTCGATTCCTGCAAGAAGGTCAGGTCGGGTCGGGTCCCGACATGACCCCTCCGATAGTTAAGTTAGTTCTGTTGTTGATTTTGCGATCCCCCTGTTCCGTAGAGGCGCAAGGGCCTTTATAGCGACAGTAACGAAATATCCGTACCTAAATCCCTTATCTTCTTTATTGTTTACCATACCGCTGCATCTCACCATGTCGTTCATGGTCCTTACGGCGAGGCGCGCGCCTGCCGCTGAGTGATGTCGACCTTGCCCACCTTACTTGTGTTAGGTCGGCTGTACGACAGCTGATTTCTCTATTCCCATGTCTGGCCGGCTTCCCCGTGTCGGATTGGCCACGTTGGAAGGCCAGTTGTCCGAGGGCGCGAGAACGTGGCAGCCAGGTCAATATTTGTGGTATCAGTAATGTTCATTGGAGTAAGATCGGCTGCTTCTAATAGGGATTTGCTTCCTCTCTCTTTTTTTCTCTCTCTCTCCTGTTTCTGACCATAGTGGGGAAACGTACATGAGTGGGTTTGCAGGCGGATAGCGTGTGTTTAATACTGGAAAGAGCACATTATGAACAACGAATGGAGTGACATCCCTTATTCGCTCAAGTGGAGACACTTTCCTCCCAATAGGGGATGGAGGAATCATCTGTCCGTCACATCTAATAATCTGCTAATCTCTAAAAGAAATCATCATACCTGACATCAGCAGAGATATATAAACATTCATGATCATTCATTTATATTTATCTATTTATTTACACATACATCTAAGAAATAGTATGATCAAATATTATGAGAGATCATACTCGATGTATGATCTGCTAAACTATATTCATTCGTGGTTTCATACTGTGATGGGCCTACAACTCCTTTCACAACTTACACTTACCATTAGTATAATCATATCAATATCTTAAAAAAAATAGAAAACCAATAATCATTTTCAAATGATATCTTCAGATATAACTTTTAAGTCTATCAAGTTATAATGATATGAAATATCAATATCTTAATAATAATTTTTAATCAACCAAAATCTTAATTGAAATAGTTCAATTAACTTTAACTAAACTCAATTAAATTATGACCTTACAAAACTAACCTCAAATCCTAACAAAACTAATCTAAAATCACTTAGACCGGATTAATTTAGATTTAATTTATCTCGATTAAGTTAACTAGGTTTGAACTAGTTAAGTTAGTTTGAAATACTCTGATAGGATCATAGTTAAGTCGGATCCATCTATTCAGGTTTAGTCATGTTAGTCAGAGTCAGTTATGGGTCGGGTGACCCATATCAAGTCAGTTATAAGTGGTTAGAGTTGGTTTTTATCTTCGGTTAAGATAAAGTCAGTTATTATTTTTAGTTAACAGTTTATCAAGTTAGTTAAGAGTCAAAGATTAGCGAGATTCTTGGTAGAGCCCTATAAATAAGGCTGTAAACTCTTTTATGAAATCAATCAATGAAGAAGTATTAGTTTTAGCCAAAGATAAAATCTGAGGTGGCAGATCCCCTCGAAGTGATCTAAGAGGCCCGATCCCCTCGAAGAGATCGATTATCACCCTTTTTCACCTTCTTCATCCATGATAAAACCCTAGGGTTGATCTAAGAGGCCCGATCCCCTCGAAGAGATCGATTATCACCCTTTTTCACCTTCTTCATCCATGATAAAACCCTAGGGTTCTATCATCTAGTATAGACGTCGGCCATTATCATCATCACTATTGCATTGGTCGCCTTGCTGCAATCATCTTTGATGCAGCATGAAAAAGGAAAAAAGAGAGAAGAAGAAGAAGGCTATAGCTGCACGCCTTCTTCATCCCCTCTTCTCAATCGTCGGCCACCATGTCCCTCTCCTCCTTAACCACAACCGTAGCCACATCCTTCCGGCCACACCCTCCTCGGCCGCTGCTCCACCCGCGCACAACTACCTTCTTCGTCTACTGCCCAGTCGCGTCGTTGCCTTCCCTATCGCAGCAGCCGCCCACCCTTGGCATCCTTAACTGTCGACTGTTGTCTTCTTCCTCCCACGCCCATCGCCGATACCGTCGTCGTCCTCCTCTTACGCCATGGATGAACCACGGCTCTAGGATAGTCTATCACCCAACATGTTTCAAAGTCCACCCACAATCTTCGTCCACCCACTCTCAAGTCACACATGGATGAAGCACGACTCTAGGATATTCTATCATCCATCATGTCTCAAAGTCCATTAGTTTTGCTAAAATTAGTGTACCATTATCTAGATCTTGGGCCTCTGCCTTCAGTAAAAGCTTCATTGCACACAACTTCTTTTGCGACAACTCGAATGATAAAACTATCACATATTCTTCATGAATACTCGTCTCTATGTCCTCTTGTCTTTTGTAAAGACCTTATAACCCCAAGTTCACTTATGCAAGTCGAGTCACCTTAGTATCTATGTCAATTGCTTCGTCAAGATAAAGTGCATGTGCCTTAGAATGAGAGACCCATGAAATGATATAATTTCTCTCTTACCTCTATAATAGTTCATGTCCTTGACCTCTATCTTAGAAAAACTTTGTGCCACCACTCCATGTTTTGTCTTCTATGTTGAGTTCCTTTATGCGACTTGGGCAATTCACTAAGTTTTAGTCAAACTACTTCATTCCTCGATTTGCATTGAATAGCCCTTCGTTTGGTGTTGCCTAATATTGCTCCCCAACTTGATCTGTAATGTGTCTTCCAACGCATTACCTCATACGAGATTTTGTGATGACTCCTTGTGTACCCCTCTCAACATACGTGGTGTGTTGTACATGATTTTTCTTTTAAAGAAACGAGACTTATTCATTCTAGATTCTATCCCATTGGAGCAACTTTTCTCTTTACATAATTCTAACTAGAAGTTTTGGAAACCACCATCCCCTTAAACTACTTTGCCTTACTGAACAAATTGTGTATCATTCCGTATCGTAACGCACTTGCTAGTTTGTGACTCTCACCAATATAACCCTCATTGCGCCCCTCAAGGCCTGAACTTACGTCACACTTAGTCTCTTATAGACGTATCCTTCTCATACTGAAGAAAAAGTTCTAATCACCCTGTGATGGCCACATATTGTCTGTTATTTGCATACAAACCCTCTCATGAATATTGAATTCTTTGAGTTAGCAATTCTCCTAACATCTGTAAGCTCTGTACAACTTTTTCAATTGTCGAGCAACTGATCCCTCTTGCATAATTTAATCTTTTGTCATTGGTCCTGATTACCTTGTGTTCTATCAAGTTTAGTTACCAATATCAAACCATAGCTTGAACTCATCGATCCCAATATTTTTGCACTAGACACATTCTTTCTAACTTATCCTCATGATGCCTCTCGTGTGAAAGATTAGTCAATTATTTTGAATGTCAATCTTAGATGCTTGCTTCTTTGAGCGACTCTTTCCCCCATGTCTCTATACTTGTTTCCCTTGAAAGGTCACGTGTGTAGGCTGCCCCTCCATGCATACTCGCTATGCCTCTTATATTTCTATGCCAAGTGTCTCTAAGAGTGATTCTCCCGTGATAATAGTTGTCACGGACTTAGCTTATTTTTCTTAAGTCGTGCGGCACCTTTATATATCCATCTATAAATAGTCAATCTCCCCAAAACCTCTTATGATCCTCCAAAGATCTACAAAATAGAAGATAGATCAGAAAAAAAATGTTTTAACCTAAGATCCCATAAGCTTAGTAAACTTATTGGACAGAGGAGCCTACCTCTGGAGACAGTTGCATAGTGGCTTCCCACTCTTGGTTAGATTTTCAGAACTCCAAACCCCTTAATTGAGAACAAGAACTTCTTCTTCTCCTGTCACTGCTTCTTCTCTTTCAACTGAAACTCTAGTTACCTTAGCGCTTGCAGCTTCCTTTCGAACGGATCCTTTACTATCCCTCTGTCCTTCCGGATCCTTCTTATGAAACTCATCATGCTAATCATCTTTCTTCTCGTGATAGCTGTATAAATTGCTAATATATATAGCTACGAAACAATGTAACAAACTAACCCTAGACACTACCTCAAAGGCCCATCCAGCCATGTATCACCCGAGTAGCTCTTAGATGTTGTGCGCATGGAGCTAGAAAATCTTCAAAATAATTATTTGAATATTTTATTTTTAGACAATTTTAATTTTATACAATGAAGACACAACGATAATGAAAATCAATCATAACGAGACGGTTAAATCTAATATAAACCTTATACATATTATATAAAATATGAATAAAATAAAAAAAATATAGATATACATAAATATTATATTTAAATATATTTTATATAGATTTGTCTCTACCCCTTATCCGTCATTTCAAATATTATCCTCGTCTGTTGCCCTCGCTCCCACTCTAATATGGTGTCCAACGGTGGCTGCAAGTTAGCTTCGAAGATACATCATTCCGGACCTCCGCTCGTCTCCGACGCCTCCCCCTCTTTTGCTTACACTTCTTGAGGCCCGATCACAGGTTCTCTGCCATCGCCCATCGTAATGGTGGAGTCGATGAACGAGAGGTGTTTCTTTGTAGCAGACAATTTTGACATCTAATTACATATTTAGTGGTCGTGTGGGCGATGAGCTCACTGAGCTATCATGAACTATCGTTTTAGTGTTCTTCATGGTTTTTTGGCTTCATGTTTCAGCATTTCACTGGATAGGGTCTGTTTTTTATTCATCCACATCAGTTCTCATTATAGCATTTGCCAAACAAATTTAATTCCAGCAAACACTATATGATCTTCCTGAATAATATTTGATAAAGTAGGCATAAATCAACTTTCATCTTATATGCAATGTGATAGGAAATATAAAATAAACGAGCTATTATTAGTCACTCAACACTATGTCAAGCCACAAAGATAGGAACCAAAAAAATAGTTTAGGTCAATTACCAAGTTATCGTCCCTTACAAATATTCATAAGAATATTCTATAAATCCAGAAGTGAGTTCGAGTCAATTATAAATTTAATTTTTTTTGTGTAATATTCATAGAAATATTATCGGAAACCAAAAAGACAGTTCGATTGGATTCTAAACTTATTTCCCTTTAGAATATTCATAGAAATATTTTTAGAAGCTCAAAAGATAATTCGAGTTGGTTACGGACCGACTCCCCTATAAAATATTCTCAAGAACATTATTGAAATCATATAAAGTAATTCAGGTCGATTATGAACCACTTCCCTTCGAAATATTCATAGGAATATTATTATAATCCTATATGGTAGTTTAGCTTAGTTACGAACTATCTTCCCTACAAGATCTTTATCAAATATTCCTCCTTCTTGAGGTTAGTAAAAAAAGTACGTTCTTACTTTTAAATTATAGAAGAAGAAAAAAAAGATGTAACTCAGTATTAAATTATATATTGGAGAGATCAATTTGGAAGATCACAAATGAGTACGGAAACAATTCTTCGTATAAGGCCATATCATGTTAACATAACCATGAGCAATATTTTTCTCTAATATTTTAATATTAGAAGGAGGGTTATGTGCCCATAATTAGGGTATTGATAAATAAATTTAGTTTTACTAATAGGAGAACTAAATCTTTAAAATCACCCGTACCTTCTTTTGAAGCTCATTTACAAAGGATAAAATAGTACGGACTTATCCAAAATAAACAATTGCTCGTAAAACGAAGTGCTCGCAACAACGATGAAAAAATATTAATTTATCATAATCAATAGGAGAAGCAATCCAGCAAAAGCAAATAGCTACAGTAAGAATGCTTGCAGCGGCTTCCTCTCCGATTGCAACAGCTGGCCATGGCGACCTCAGCTCTCCCTCCGACGCACATCGGCAGCTGAGCAAGCCGTAGACCCGCCGCTCCCGCATCCGCCGGTCCGGGTTGCCACTATTTTAGTCACACACTCTTCCGATTCCTACCTTTTAAATCACTCACTCCGATATCGAAGCGGCAACCACCAACGCCTTCTACGCCACGTCTCACTGCGTTTGGCGACCGACTTCGACATGGTTAGATTCCAGAACTGCAAAGATCTACGAGTCGTACGCTTCATGGCGACATTCCATTCTGCTTATTGCTTGTGGTTTACAATGAGACGCAGTAAAAACGTTGCGATGGTGAATGCAGACAAAGCTATTCTAGTAAGAATGCGAGTTACGGAGTCACAAGCTCGGGTTGAAGGGCACGCCGGTGGATGGGATCCATGAACCGCCGGCTATGAATCGTCCCACCGTGAAGGGACGCATGATCGACGGCCGCCGGACGACGTGGTAACCCGGCCACTTCACCCGCCTCGACATCCTGGCCCCCGGCCCGGTGTTCTCGAACTCGGCGTAGTACAAGGTGCTGAGGGCGAAGCTGCCCCGGAACGGTAGCCACCCGGCACGGTCGATGATGCTGTCGATGTAGTTCTGTAGGTAGAGCGTGCGGGAGTACTGCATCCATGGCCTCCCGAGGTACGACCTCACCGTCCGCCGTACCGGCAGAAGCTCCGCCGCCGGCTTGATGTTGGAGAACTGGATCACGATCCCGGTGTTCTGGTTGGGGTCGCTGCGGCCCTGGGCCGTGATGACATTGGACTCGCCGTGGCGGGGCCGCCTCGCGTAGATGTTGCAGCGCTGGAGCACCGCCGCCGCGTTGCCGAAGATGAAATCGATGGTGCCATATATGTCGCACTCCCTGTAGAACTGCCTCTGGGAGTACACGAACAGCGTGTCCTGGTATCCCTCGATGCTGCACCGGTAGAAGACGGAGCGATCCGATGCCGACAGCAGCGCCACTGCTTGCGACCCCAGACCGAATGTGTTCCTGAACGTGATCCCGCTCGCTACGAATCCATCACCAAACACACCTGCAATGAGGATGGGAAGGTTGACGTAACTCATCAGTAATGCACGCATGCATGCATGCTTGCATGCCCGTTAAACGAGAATGTGTAGTCTCTTACTGAAGGTTGCAGAGCTAAGGGTGGTGTAGCCATTGGCGACGCTCCTGCTTCCGGTAATAATCGTCTTTCCGATGCCGTCGCCGACCATGACGATATTGCTCAAGCTGCTGACTACCTGCAGGTACTCGTTGTACACGCCAGCCTTGATGTGTATCACGAACTTGGAGCCCCTCGTGCTCTGCATCCGCTTGGACGCAGCATCGAGAGCTTCCTTAATGGTTCGGAAGTTGCCTGAGCCGTCCTCGGCCACCACGACATCCGCGGCCGCCGAGAGCTGCAGGAGCCTCCGAGTGCCGAACGTCGTCCAGCTGGAGAACCTTCCGCGGTCTGCATCGGCGGCGGCGGGCCTGTTGATGGCGAGACAGTTGCTGACGAGGTCGGAGACGTTGTACCGGACGACCGGGCCGATGAGCTCCGCGGAGGCGCGGGTGTCGCGGAAGCCCTTGGGACAGGTCTGTAAGTTGGTGAGCGCGGCGCTGAGCCACGTCTGGTAGTCGAAGGCGGTGCAGCCGGCGCCGGGAGGGGGGGCGAGGGTGCGGTTGAGCTGGAGGACGGTGTTGGCGTAGAGCTTCCAGCAGTCGAGCCAGGCGGTCTTCTCGGGGGAGCGGCGGCAAGCGGGACCGCTGCGCTTGAGATGGCTCTGAGCGCGGAGGGTGAGGTCGAGGGCGAGCCGGAGGGAGAGCTTGTAGAACTGGGCCTTGTCCTTGGGGGCGCCGAGGTAAGGGTTGCGGCCGAGGTAGTAGCGGCACGGCTCCGGGTGCGGCGTGTTGCTGCACCAGAACTCTATGTCGTCGGACTCGTGCGAGGAGAGGGAAGGGGACAGAAAGGAGGAGAGGAGGAGGAGGAAGAAGAAGAAGAAGAGGAAGAGGAAAGGAGGTAGACTTTGCATGTCTGATGGTGTGGTCTTTGCGGTGGGGTTCGGGGAAGGAGGGAGGGCGTGGGGTCGATGCTCGTGTGGGGGGCGCTTTTAAGCGAAGGATTCTTGCAGGGTTGGGCATGGCTTGGGTGAGAAGGGCTATGGATGGTGGATCAATCAAGCAAAGATTGAGCAATCGCAATCAAAGCTAAGGCTTGGGTGAGATTTAATTTACGGACAAGTGAAGATAAGGGAGCAGCAGCAAATGGAGATGGAAACTTGGCAAGAACACTTGTGTGATGTTTAAATATTGATGAGATATGGGAAGGAGACAAGTAATGTGATTTAGGCAGCTTGGAAACCATTGGGAGTTCAAACACCTGAAGATAAAGTAATGTGTTACTGACAGATCTTTCAATTCCTATTCTCGCAGGTAAATTTTCTTATGTGTGAGGTTTCTTCCGATCTGAGACACTTACATTTCAATCTGGCAGACGAAGTTTGAGGGTTGACTCTTTTCTTGTTTCCTAATACATGTATCGTGGTTGGCCCATCTGGAAGTAGTAAACCCACCTTCAAGACAAATGAAGACGGCTGTGCTCCTTCAACCACAAAATTCCATAACATGGGGTGCATATGCATCATGCCATCTTCACACTCATTTAAGCTGTGTGATATTATTACTCCAACAAGAAGATAAGACGTATGTGAACAACCACATCAACTTTCATGTTTGATGGCAGTCATCACATCATTATCTATTGTTACTTAGTATATGTCAAAACCATTCACCATCTCATGAACATTGGAAACATAATTAACTCAGATCTTGCTTCACTAGAATTGTTGAAACAGCAGGAAGACCTGACAAAAAACAAGAAAAATACTTACTGTGGACGGGAACACAGCACATCCCTTTATATTTCCAATAAATATGAAAATTACAAACTGGTATGTCTGACTCCAAACATGAGGATCAAAAAGAATTTGTGGCCACGTCCTACGCCGAGACAGCTTCCTGTTTGGCAGAGAGTTGGTTCTGGATGTGCTGTGGGACAACATCGAACCGTGAAAGCTGCATTGTGTAAGACGCACGTCCTTTTGTCATCCCACGAAGGGTACTAACATACTGGAACATTTCGGCGAGTGGTACCAAAGCATCTACTACCTGCAATTTCAAGGCATCAGCAAAGAAAACCGTGGGAAGCGTCATGTTTAAGAGCATCCGTAAGCAACCTCCCCAGTTGTAAATCCATAGAATGTCACAGGACAAAAACAATAAACAAAGACAACAAATGATTTCTGTAAAGTTGAAGAATAAATTAACAAAACAAGTCATGAAGGTGAAGTGATCGCTCGGGTCTGCAGTATATGAAACCTCCTCGAACATGCTACAAAATAATTAATTTGGCAAGCAAGAATATGACTTGCAGGTCAGATTAGTTGAGAATTTTGACCCACTCCATGGGTCCAAAACCAATAAAAAGTACAAATATAACCGATCAACAACGGCTTTGGCCTAGCTGTTGTCGGTTCCCTTCTTCAACTAGAAGAGATTTTACGTTCAAATATTCATCGAGCCCAGGTATGTGACCTCGGCAATTTTTTAGTTTCTGTTACGTCATTCATAAAGAAAGAAAAACGAAAGAGTGCAAATGTCATGGAGGGTTCATTTTTTCACATACCTTAAGACCACCTGGCTTATCACCAAAGCTATTGATCTGGCCTCTTCTCGAGTTTAGATCACCAATAACATCGCCCAAGTGTTCTTCTGGGGTGACTACTTCCACTTTCATGATAGGTTCAAGCAGTTTTGGACCTGCTCTTCTCATACCATCACGGAAAGCACCCCTGGCTGCCAGTTGAAACGCTAGAACACTGGAATCGACTTCATGATAGGAGCCATCAACTAATACCGTTCTGACATCAACAACTGGGTAGCCAGCTAGCACACCATTGCTTATGCATTCTTCCAGCCCTTTCATGACTCCAGGAACGTATTCTTTTGGCACTGCTCCTCCCTTAATTTCACTCTTGAACTCATACCCACTGCCAGCCTCCAGTGGCTCAAATCTGACTGTGATGTCTGCAAATTGCCCTTGTCCACCAGACTGTTTCTTGTGGATGTACTGAACTTCTGATATTTTTGAGATGCTTTCCCTATAGTTCACCTGTGGTGCACCTACATTTGCTTCAACCTGTTCACCAAGTCACATATGAAATAAGTACCAAGGGACCATCAAAACGAGGAATAGCATATCCATGAACAGAAAGCACAGACAAAGATGTACAACCAAACAACAAACTCAAAAATAAATTCCATGAATGACTTGTGCGGAAATAATTTTTACAGAAATTACAGGCAACATTCAGAGAAAACATGCATGGACCAACAAACTGGAACTTCAATTCTCAACTCAAGTGATATATCACAGAACCTAGTCGACACTATATAACTTCCATCACCTTAAAATGTGATGATGCATATAAAACAAGGAATATTTGATCTCTTAAAGTTCATATTAGCTAATATATTAAAAAAATTCCGAAGAACCATGAAAAACACAGCCAAATCAGAGACTGTTTGTAAGCTCCGAAACGTACCAAAACCTCCTTATGAGGACCTAAAGACCCAACATATATGCCAGACATACCTTGAATTCCCTCTTCAAGCGGTCGACAATGATCTCAAGATGCAGCTCACCCATTCCTTCAATAACAGTTTGGTTTGTTTCTTCATCTCTTGAGAAGTGGAAAGACGGATCCTCTTGGGCAAGCTTAATTAAACCAATTGCCATTTTGTCAACATCAGCCTTGGTCTTGGGTTCTATTGCAACCTTAATGACAGGATCTGGAAAGTCCATTCTTTCAAGAACTATGGGATTCTCTGGATCACACAGTGTTTCACCTGTGACTGTATCTTTCAGTCCTGCAAGAGCGACAATATCACCAGTCAAAGCTAACTTGACATCCTCCCTACTGTTAGCATGCATCTCTAGAAGTCTTCCTATTCTCTCTTTCTTTCCTTTATTTGCATTGAGGACATAAGAACCTGCAGACAACTTCCCAGAATACACTCTCACGAATGTAAGAGATCCTACAAATGGATCACCCATGATCTTGAAAGCCAGTCCAGCAAATGGCTCATCATCACTAGGAGGCCTTTCAACGGTCACCTCTGGGTTATCAGGATCAGAACCTTTCATCGGTGGCAAGTCAATAGGTGAAGGTAGATAGTCCACAACAGCATCAAGCAATGGCTGAACACCTTTGTTTTTAAATGCTGATCCACATAAAACTGGGACAAAACTGGCTGATATGGTGCCTTTCCTAATTAACTGCTTCATTGTCTGCTCATCTGGCTCGATTCCTTCTAGATACTTTTCCATAACTTCATCATCTAATTCAACGATAGTCTCTAACAACTGGTTTCTGTACTCTTGAGCAATTTCTTGGAGATCAGCAGGTATGTCCTCATAGACAAATTTTGCACCAAGTTCCTCGCCTGACCAGATAATAGCTTTCATTTTCAGCAAATCGACAACTCCTTGAAATCTGTCTTCTGCACCGACAGGCAATTGAATGACTAAAGGTCTTGCGCCTAAGTTTGTAACTATCATATCCCTTGTTCGGAAAAAGTTAGCTCCAAGACGATCCATCTTGTTGACAAAACATATTCTGGGGACCCCATATTTGTCAGCTTGTCTCCAAACAGTCTCAGATTGCGGCTCCACACCAGCAACACTGTCAAACAAACATATAGCTCCATCTAATACTCTAAGAGCTCTCTCAACCTCAAGTGTAAAATCCACATGACCAGGAGTGTCAATAATATTGATCCTGTGATTGTTCCAAAAGGTCGTGGTTGCTGCTGAAGTTATAGTGATTCCCCTCTCTTGTTCCTGCTCCATCCAGTCCATTGTTGCTGTGCCCTCATGTACCTCACCAATCTTGTAATTTCTCCCAGTGTAGTAGAGAACGCGCTCTGTGGTTGTAGTTTTTCCAGCATCTATGTGTGCCATGATTCCAATATTGCGGTAGTCCTTCAATGGCACTTGCCGCTTCGTTTCTGTAAGTGATTAATAAACAAGTGTTACTTGCATCTCAGTTAAATTGCTTTCAAACTATGTCCCTTGATATTCATCGTGAGGCCAATTTATGGATTGAAGCACAAGCCAAATTGGTTACACTGAGAAGCAATAACTAAGGTGTAAGGAAGAGTGCAAAAAATCATGGCAAAGGTGTCACACAAAGCATCTTGAATTTTTTATTAATTTTCATGTGAAGAATCTTCTGCAATGTCATTTCCAAATTACGGTTCAAAAATATGACAATGCATCTCATGATATTTGTTTGGGGCTATGAAGAAAACATAATGTTTCTATTTACAAAAAGAGATCTACACATTTGGATACATGGTTACAGCAATAGCTGTATGCATCTATGGGCGAGGCCACATTAAGGCCAAGGATGACCGTTGCCTTCTTAGGCTTAGTAATTTACATGGTACCACTAGTACCCTGCCCATTTGGCCTTAAATGGAAGTTTGATTCCACATACAAACTACGTAAGTGTCTATGTCGAAAGTTTCCCAGGTGAAACTTGCCATGCAATGTGGATGTCCTACAAACTTGTCTTAACCTGTGGGATCACAAATGAGGTGAAAGCAACACATAGCATGAGGAAGTTTTTAAGAGGATTCCTTCAGCACATGTATCTGGACTCGCATTCAACCCACACAATAATACACTTAATTGAACCCTTCTTTTTTTTCTATTGTTGTATAGTAATAAATCATTCCCTTAAATAAAGAAGAATCTTTTTTTACTTTGTGAGAATTGTACATTTCTCTCGTCTCCACTAGGTATCCAAGTAATCCATTTTATACTACTGAAAATAAAATGGGTACTATTTTTATCTGGATTTTTAAGTTGGTAGTTAATGATTTCTCAAATTGTCGCTAAATTAACGCATACACATATATTAGCCTCCATGATGCGATATCACGGCCTTGCCCTGTGTGTGTATGTATACTTGTTGAGTCAAAAGATAAGTCACAAAAATGGAATGATAAACAAGGAAACTAAATATTCAAGGATTTCACAAAGGATAACCTCACTAACTATATTCAAGAATTTACTTTGTCAGCAACAAAGCAAAGAAAATAGTAGCTTCTCAAACATTTAATCAAACAGGCTCAATGCATCTCGCGCTATCACAAACACTGCCGCCAAGACTCATAACAATCTAGAGATTTGAGGACAGGAAACGTACAGTAAGCCACACAAGCTAAGAGCAAAAAAGGAGAGACGGGGAGGAACGCACCATCACCGGCCATGGCCACCACAGGACTCCTCCCGTACTTCTCCTGCAACGCCGGGGCCGCCGGACTCGACCTGAGGCGCAGGCTACCGAAGAGGTCGGAGGCGGCGGCGCGGCGAAGGCCAGCGGTGAAGAAGTAGTTGGGCCCGAGGAGGCCACGACGGGGAGCGAGCGGAAGGAGGCGCCGACGGGGGCCGTGGACGCCGCCGCAAGTGGCCGAGGCCGTTATCCGCATTGTTTCCCCCGCCATGCCCGTAGTCTACTCGCTCTCCTCTTCCGCCCTGTCTCTCTCGATGCAAACCTCACCCTCTCACTAATTTATGCACACTTCGTAGCCGAAGAATTCTTAGCCGGATGATAGCAAAATTTAAATTGGGGGATTTTGTCGTTAAATTGTCACATTTAACCCTAACGTTCGATGAAATCTCAAGATTACTTGGTCTGGATCGATCCGAATTGACTGATTGGGTGCACAGATTGGGTCTTAATTTGGTGCGAATGTAAGGATTGGGTCCGTGATTCGTGGCTCGATGGTTCCATTTGGTGCAGGGCTGGAAGCTCGTATTTGGCGCTCTCAAGGGCTGGGAAGCCGCCACGTTGACGGGCTTCCTATCCTTAATATGCGTGGGTAAGAAGGTACGACTGGGTTGGTCTCCGTGTTCGTATGTCAAATGACCACAGAATGATCCAATCAAAACTTGTGGCCTAAAGCTGTCGCGTGTTATAGTTCTCTTTACCCGCCCACCGTCACCTCCGTTACTGGCCACGAGCTAACCATTAGAAAAATGGTATTAAAAGGCCAAAATTATATTTATATATATATATATAGAATAATAATCATGATCATGACATGATATGATGTCATCTCCTTCAGACATCTTATATCTTATCGCATGCAACTTAAGAAAAAATTTGCCTGTGGAACGTACTTTTACTCTCTGTGGTCGGACTGTACATTAACATGTCGAATCTTCTCCTCCGTCGAAGGGCTTCGAGCGCAGAGTCTAATGGCGCAGCGCAGCAGCGTCCCACTCGTCACGGGTGAACGCCTCGGACGGACCATCACCGTGGCCACTCCTCCTTCACATAAACGGAGCCCTGCACTCGAGAACACGCCACTTCTGATCGATTTGTCCTCACCGTGATGAGCACCATTTGCAGCTGCGTTTTACCCTTCGAGTTCTGCGACACCACGAGAAGATATCCTTTTGCAAGTTTTCACCTGGATTTTTCTCAACCTTTTCATGGATGTCAATTCAAGTGGCACCGCTCTTGTCTGATATAAGATGGCACTCCGTAGTATCATCTTGCTGCCGGTTCCTGCGATGGAGAGTCGTTGTTCCCGTGTTTTCTTTGCCGGCCTGTTCGGTCTTTTATGCTCCTTAGCTTCGATCTGAAGCCATGCCATGGAGCAAGAGTTGGTCGTCGAGAACCAAGAAGCATGGAGTTCATCAGAACCTCTCGCGGCACCACCGAGTGCCCCAAGCTCGAGTCAGCTCCCTCTCGGCCTATGCCGGCACAATCCAGACCAGCCCCATGCATCTGGCCAACGTTGCGCTGTCCGTGAGCCTCGCCAGCGCCCGGACCACGTCGACCATGATGACGAAGATGTCCGCCAGCAGCGGCACGGCTCCTCGGGCGGCGGCCGCCATGAAGGATTGAATGGAGACGCTCGGCGACTCGGTGAGCGAGCTCCAAGAGTCGCTCACGGCGGTGGGGCGCTTGGGGGGCAACAGCAAGAGGTTTCGGATCAGCGCGGCGCTCACGAATGACGACACCTGCGTGACCGGGTTCGCCGTGAACGGCGAGGGCCCATGCCGTGAAGGTGGAGCAACTGACAAGCAATACTTTGGCCCTCGTCGATGGCTAGGCCTCCTCCATGTCCTCCCCTTTACCCCATTGCATGCGCTTCGCAGATGGATCTGTCCAAAGACGGATGATACCCAGGCAAGATGCATAGTTCTGTGATCTCCATGTTCATCTATATGGATCTAATTCCCTCTTCGTAGCTACGTGGTGGTGTATGTAACACACCATTACTATCATCATCATTATTATTAATCATAAAACTAAATTAAACGACTTTAGATTACTTGGATGATGGAGGGTATATTAGTATCTTCGGTACGTTGGATGGCTCTATATAAGGGAGTAGGGTTGTACTGTTCAACCTGCATCCAGCAAAAGATCTGCTTTCGCCGGCGGCGATAGGTAGAACTGCTTCCTCTTCTGCTACAGTATAGAGTTGCATTTGGTGTGTGTGTTTTTGTGGTTGCGTCGAGCAAAGAGTCAGGCAGCCCCGTTTGTCAAACCTCCGATTGCATCGGTGGTGTTGCTTTGCTCGGATAACGAATCGATCAAAGCTATGGCTCCTTCAGATCGGCTGAGAGCTCTGCTCCCTGATGCTGATCTAGTAGGCCTTCGCACACTCCTCTCTCTCTTTCTCTCTCTCTCTCTCTCTCTCGCTGACCTAAAGATCACAAGGAATAGAACCATGAAACCTTAGTGGTCGATACCTTTTTGAGTTTTTTTTTTTTTCGTTCGTAATATATGTATATTTGTTTTTTTGGGTTAATATGAGTTACAGGTTATTTTTTATTGCGCCTTTTGGAGTGGAATGGATGTAAATACTTATTGTACATTCAGTACTGTTCGTCATCATCATGAGTTAATTCAACTCTAAAACCACAAAAAACTGGGAATTTAAAGAACTGATCCAAAAACTGGAGGTAATCTTCAACCTTCAAGCCCTACAAGGCGGTGACCAGCTGCGCTACAACTCTCACGGTCGATGATGTATCGGACGTGACGAAGGTGATCGACGGCGCAGGGGATGGCCAGAACTCCCCCCTTGTGGCAGAACCCGTACTCCGCCGCCGCGGAGTCAAAGAGCTGGGTGGAGAGCGAGTGGCCGAGGCGCGCCACTGGGACGACTAGCCGCTGCTGCTGCTCCCATTCCCGCCCCACCATGACCGCCACGCACCCCTTGGGGGGTATACCCTGGGAAGCCGCCTTCTCCTTCCTCCCGCGGCAGGTGGAACCGAAACCTCACGACTGTCCTCCTCTTGCTATGGACTCCTCCACAGAGAGAGAGAGAGAGAGAGAGAGAGAGAGAGAGAGAGAGAAGACGGGGATGGGTAGGTGGGTGGGTGGGTGGGTGGATGGATTTATATCGGCAGTTCTGATGCAAACGAAACAAACGAATCCGACTCGGATTCGGAGACTCAGAGAGATTGTTAGCTTTAATGTCGCGGGAGAATTTGTTGTCAATCCAAGCTTGTTTTGATTTTATTATAATAATAATAATGGTTAAGGTTGACTTTTGTTTCACTTTATCTAGAATCAATGAGGATTAACATAACTAAATCGATCCAACTTCGACTGCCCAATAAGAGTAATGAAAAGTAACCGGTAGCCAAGAGATATGTTGTTGCTAGAATAAAATATTTAAGATTCAGTAAAAGTAAAAGATGAAGAGATGTAATGTCTACAATAACTTTGATGATAGTGTGAAAGAAATAACTTTCATGATAGTTTTAAAGAAATAAGTGAAGTAAAATATCACGGATAAAAATATAAATAAAGTTATTTTGATTTTTATACATGTTTTAAAAATCAAGTAGTGATTTAGTAGTAGGTCTGGTAGCCATAATTTGGTTAAATTTCGTGATCATTTTTAGCTTGTAAATGAGAGTTGTGTCATGTGTACACTTATGAAGAATTTGATTTGTAATTAATCATGATAATTTATATGCGATCATTCAGAGTTTATGAAGTTTGTAATTGTAATTTGTATTGATTATATAAAGTGTTTACTAAATGATTGATTATGAATCTAATGTGAAATGATTTCTTTTAACTCATTTTTTCTTTTGTATATCCTAAGGGACCATGAGAGGTTTCATAGAGGTTGATATTTGTGGACAAATATGTAATGGTAATCTTAATCTTTTACATAATGCTTCCTCCTCCCGCCATTTATGGTAATCTTAATTTTTTTAATTTAAATTATATATATTATTATATTAATGAGAGAACAAACTTATATGCTATATTTTTAAATTTGTATAGATTATTTTAGATATGAGTAAACTATAAGGATGGGTCGTTAATACTATGTTAAAAGTCAATTTATGTCGATCAAAATTTAACCATCGACCTCATAACCAAAGTGATTTGATAATATAATCAAGTGATCAAAATTAAATGACCAATCTCATGATTGTTGATGCAGTAATTTCTGAAAAATAGTAAGGGATAAAAAGTAATATTAGATCAACAAGAGGCTAAATTAGAAATCACGAAAAAATATATTTTAATTTTCACTCATGTTATTCTTTGATTCGCAAGGAAGTAATAAAAGTTCACGTAAATACTTTATCCCTACTATCGACATTATATACCATCGATACTGTTTACCATCATAAATTAGACTATACTTTAAAGGATCCTCGGGAGGACATTATCTACCATCATAAATTAGCTATGCTTGTATATAAATAGGATGAGGAATTCGATCGCCCCTAACCATCAAAAGCATTTCTCGAGGAAAACAAATCGACTAATATTTTAACTGGAGACCACCTCATAAATTGTTGGTAGAAATCCGTCCATCTATTTAATTAGAGAAGGTGGCACAAAGGACTAATGGTAATAATGCATAATTAATTTTGTGAATCTATTTCTTATATCCCACTAGACCAAGCATCCCTCCTTTTATTTATTTATTTATCATTTCGGTGTGGACCAATCCACTCTCCACATAATGGCAGTGCATGTAGAGAGAGAGAGAGAGAGAGAGAGAGAGAGTAATTGCTATTGATTTGTCTTCCACAAAACAAAGGTAAGTGTTTGGCTTTGCATGAGGTCACATCCTCCGATCAAATTCCTTGACCCATTTAATGTGGTAACATCTTGTCAACCTTTATCCTTCTATTTTTATTTATTGAAATATGCATGATATCTGGCTATAGAGTGAGGAGGTATCCATCCATCTTGATATGGTCTACACCCCTCGCATGATGCCAATGGGTGGAGACCACGTCGATGATTGACCTCATTGGAATAGAGACGCGAGTAAAGCGATGTAGTGAGATGTCAAAGTGTTTGTGTGTGCGATGACAGCTCCATCCCAATTCATGCGGTCGAGATAAAGGTGGGAGAAAAGCCGAATCGCTTTTAAGCTGTAAATGTTGGACTAAAACACAAAGGAGATAATTATATATTTTATTTTTTTATCTAATTAATTATTCTTAGTATTTTAATTTTATATATTTTAAATTGTTATTAAAATCTTTATATTTATACTTATGAAAGGAAAATATTTAATTACATTTCTCTTTATGTCATCCATCTTATTAGTGAAAAAATCACATAATCTACCGTTAAACATGTGTTGACTTTGATTTATTTTAATCATTGAAATATAATTTTAAAAAATATAAAAACTAAAATATTAAAGATAATTAATTATAAAAAATTATAATTAATCTCATATATAATCATACATATATATTTATCTGTAAATAGCCTCTGTGGCCAATTCTTATTGATTGAAATCTTAAGAAAAGTTAATCTTTTTTAAAAAAAAATTCATTTTGATGACTAAATAATGGTGATATTTTTATTAACTTTCATATTTGTATAGCAAACTCAAATTATGATCTTTCTTAGTGATAAATAATTTATGTTTTAAGATAAATGGTAAGACTTTATTGTCAACAATCAAAATCCTATATATATATATATATATTTCCATGTACAATTGGTGTTAGTTTAGAGGTTTTTATCCTGTCATGCATTAGGGGGCGGCCATGTGGTGGTTGGGGGCGTGCGGCGCATGTGACACTTGGCCGTAGTCTTTTACGATTATACCCCTCTTTTCTTTTCGTATCAGTGGGGCGTCGAATTTGATTTCCACCGTCAATCACGTGAACCTCCCTTTGCGCGCCGATTTGGGCGGTCGCCGGCCGTGATTGCCGGCGGTGGCGGTGGCGCTGGCGCTTTTGGCTCGTATCTCCAAGTACACGCGGCTTTCCTCTGGCTCGAGTACGTGAGTCATCATCAACCATCACGGATCGTAAATTTTCTTAAAATCCAAAAAAAAAAAAAGGGCAAGTTATTAATTCGATAAAAATAAATCGACTCGAACATAGCGACATGATTCCATCACGCTCCGCTTGCGTTTAAATTTCGAACACCCCCGTGTGGCTCCAAAGCCTCGGGCATCAGCCACATCGCGTCTCGTCCACTGGGAAGCCGACGCGTGGGAAGGTTGACGTGTCGGACCGGCCGCCGGCTCGGAAAGCGACCCGTTTGACTCGCCGAACCCACCCGGGCCGTATATTTCCCTTCGTACCCTCAGCAGTGACGGAGAATGTCCTGCGTATCCTCGCCGAAACCGCCCGGCGACCGCATCGAGGCGCGCAGGACCACCGCGTCGCTTGTCGTCTACGGAACGGACCCTCGTCGCGCAGCGCCAACGAATACAGGGGCAACATCGTCATATCACGCGGAATCCCTCGCCGCGTCCTTCTTATGCGGGTTACGGAAATCAATTAAAGAGAGAAATATTTCTGGTAGTATTACCGCTATATCTTCGTCACGGCGATGTAATTACGATGCGGGTACCGATGGAGTCAGTTCAGCAGCGACAAAAGGCTGCCGCTGCCCTCTTTTGCTCGCTCACAAGGATAGAATTGGAAACACACGCTGTCGAGTCGATCTACAGGATCAGGGTTGCGTTAATCTTGACGAATTCTGTGCTATTTAAAGCAGGGAAATATGGTTGGCCGCATTCATTCCCCGGTGGCAAAAGCCCATGTGGCGGTGTCACTTGAAAGATACGCGAACAGTGGGGGGGTGTATGTATCTAAAAATAAGCCCGGAATTGTTGCAGAAATTGTGATTTGCTTTTGGGAAATGTCGGAAACGTTTTTACTGGCGAACTTTATTTATCGAAAGGGGACCATGAGACGTGTCCCAAACCTTTGTTTTTTTTTTTTACCTCTGTTTTCAGAAACAAAATGGGTGAAGGCAATGGGAAGCGCGGTCTAAGATTTTGAGTTTGGCATTAAATTAAGGGGAAAGGAAAGTGGTAGGAAAGGGTAAATGGGGGTGGGGGTGTAACAGGTCATTTGCTACGCACACGGACTTCGGCAGCCATTCAATGCCCCACCGAACGCTCATTTCTTCCTCCTCTTCTTCTTCCTCCTCCGCCTTCTCTTCTGCTGTTGCCTTACTTTTCTTCAACCCTTCGCCACCGCGCCCTCCTCGTCTTGCTCCTGTACCAAGCTCGGCTTGCTCCCACTGCTCTCAGGTAGGATGGAACGCCAGGAAATAAGTTAAAAAATCTCATCTTTGTTGGGTGGGAATGAGAGGAAAGATGGAAATTTTCTTCTTTTCCTCTGCTCCTACGTTTCATTCTGGCGTAAAAACTTCGGTTTCTTGCTTTGGTCGTCTTGTCGGTGTTAATTCCGGAGGTTTAAAAGGTTTGGTCGGGTTGCAGGTGGAGAAAGAAACCGGCATGGAAGCGCTGAGGGCCACTTCGAGGCCGGAGCTTCTGTACACGGGGCAGCAGAAGCAGAACCAGGGGGTTTTGAGCGAGGAGGCGAGTTGGTTTGTTGAAAGAGGCAACCTGGTCGGTGAGGGGTTCTCTGTCGACGACCTCCTTAACCTGGGTGAGTTCGCGGACAACGAGATGGAAGCGGAGGAGGCCGAAGCTGGGAGAGAATTTGGAACCGATGCGGAAGCAACGCATAATGAGACAGAGCGCTCTTCTTCTCCTTCCTCCTCCTCTTCGGGTCTTACCTTCGAGCTTCCACCACCGCCTCCTCTTTCGGATATCTGTCTTCCGGTGAGTCTTCTTCTTATTCTTCGTCTTTATTGTTGTTGTTCTTTGGAATGACAGCAAAACAAGGCTGGAGTTGCGATTTTTTATGTCGAAAGGAGTGGTTTTTTATGCACCCCGAGGGGTTTTGCTTTGCTGCCTTCAGGCGCATGATGCTGAAGAACTGGAGTGGGTTTCCTTCATCATCGACGACTCCATCTCCGAGTTCCCACCGCCGTGTTCCGGCGTTGCATCCCTTTCTCCACCGCCGAGCGACGCGCAAAGTGAGAACCGCCAAGCCCTTGGCGCCGCGCCACAAGGTCAAGGCCCCTCTTCGGATCCTACCGTGTGCGCTCTCTCCACCGAAGCGGCGGTTCCGGTCAAGGCCAAGCGAAGCAAGCGCTTACGCAGTGCCGCCGCCGCCTGGTCCATGTCCGGCCCGCTCCCCTTCTCGGACTCCTCCTCGTCCTCCACCACCACGTCCGCCTCCTCATGCTCCTCCACATCTTCCTCCTCCCCTTTCCTCATATACGACCCCTCCGCCATCGCCGTCGACCAAAGCTTCCTCCTTTGCGACCACCCGACGCCGCTCAAGAAACAGAACCCGAAGAAACGCGGCCGCAAGCCCAAAGCGCCGCCACCATCTTCCTCCACCGCCTCCGGCGAACGGCGGTGCAGCCACTGCGGTGTCCAGAAGACGCCGCAGTGGCGGGCCGGTCCGCTTGGCGCCAAGACCCTCTGCAACGCCTGCGGCGTCCGCTTTAAGTCCGGCCGTCTCCTCCCAGAGTACCGCCCGGCCTGCAGCCCCACCTTCGTCAGCCACATGCACTCCAACAGCCACCGCAAGGTGCTGGAGATGCGCCGGAAGAAGGAGTCTGAGCTCATCCCGCCCCCCGTCGCCTCCTTCTGAGCCCGGTGGCGCCCGTCCGGCCCAGCATCCGGTTCGAGTGTACATGTCGGACTCCCTTTTAGTAGCAGTCTCGCTGTAACCGATTGGATTTTGTTCTTCTCTTTTAGGTAGCGGTTTAGCTTCTCTCGGGCCCTATGTTTCCTTTAGCTTTTGCTAGCTTCAGCTTTATTACTGGTTCTCGCTTCATTTGTTAGGTTATAGGGAGAGGAACCTTTCCATTGTTCACCGCTGTGCTTTCACCGAGACAACGTGAATGGGGGAGTAGACACAAAGAACAGAATTTTAGTGGGTTATTATGAACATGAAGATGATTGACCTGACTTCTTCTTTCTGCCCAAAGAGGAAACTGTTGTGTGCCACCATATTGATCATAGAGAGGTAGATGGATCGGCATCGACCTTAAAAGTGTTGCTGGTTTTAGTTTCAGAGCATCTGATATTTCTCGTTTCTGGCTCCTATTCCGTCCCCGTTTCTCCTTTTTATGTTTGGGGTTCTCAGAGACTGTTTCTTGAGCACATTAAATGTTCTACGTGGGTTGATCTCTTTTCTCAGCTGAAGTCTGGATGTTCTTCTTTGTCATCACCCACCTCCATCCCATCCCAACCTAACGCAACGCCGTGGTGGCAACGTCGACGTCAAACGATGTATTCAAAGATCAAACCGGACGGTCTTCTTCTTTCACCCGTTCTTCCTCCGAGGGGTAGACTAACGAACTGCTCAACGCGCACGCATAGCTGTGATCACCGGAAATGGTGGATGACGCTCTGCTTGCAGTCGGCGCAGGACCGAGCAAGTCATGTGCCATGGCGTGCAAGGCAAGCAACGAGTGGGGTCTCGCCGTCCTCCACCTGAAAAGCTTCATCTGGACATGGAAGCTTCCTCCTGCACACCATGTGATGATGATGACGATGATGCATCTAAAACAACACAGACTGATTCAAGGATTTTTTCGATCTCTTTGTCTACTAGTCGACATTATATCGGTGAAGTCATTTGCATCCCTACTTGATGCAATCATCAATTGACAGTGGACTTTTTAGGGAGGCGTGTTTGAGCGTAAACAGAGGCGACGAGGAGAGAAATCAAAGAAGGATGTGATCATGTTGTCGGAGCTGCCTCGAGAGAGGGTGGTGGTGGTGGGATCTCGCAACTGTGGCACCGCGTACAACGAGTAGGGCTGTGATGATGGAGCTGCTCCGCTCATGGACTTGGCGTGGAATCCATTTCTGTTTGCTTGGTGTTTGGGATGGTTGGATGACAGTGATCGCGTGAAGTGAGTTGCGTTAGTTCGCAACACTCCACTTGCCATGTTGGTTGGGTCGGATGGAGATGGAGAGCCCACTCCATCTCACTCTCATCCACCTCCAAATACTTAAGATGTGATTCAACTTAGTAACAACAGTTATATCTTTTTACAGTAAATAATGTTTCAATTGCGTCCTCTTATTAGGCAATATTTTTTTTAATGTGAAATCAATTTCAATTTTATTATCATTCATATATATATATATATATATTTATACACGAAAAGTATAGGAATGTTTTGACATATTTCCCAGTATTACTTCCGGCGATGTTGATTGATGGCAGCACGAATTTTAGCGGTCATACATCCACGGTTGATCACGAGGTGCGACCGTATTCGTGGATCAAATCCAACAGGGTTTCGGACGGCCTACGTTTCATCATCGTCAAGCGGAGGAAGATGTCAGCCGTCCGTTGAAGGTGTGATGCGTTTGATGACCGGTTTGTGATCGGCTGGTATTTCTTGTTTTGTATTCTAATTCTACACGGTTTAAACCGGTTGCAGACGGTGGACCGTACGACCAAACCCACACACACCCACCCTTTTATAAGGCAGGTCTCGTTTTCTCCCTTTTTTTGGGCATTCGACAGTTCGAATTCACGCGAGCCAACACACCATCGGCAGCGGCTGTAGGGAGGTTCTCCAGCCAGGTCGATTTCGCTTCCCACCACAGTTCGAATTCAAACCCTCCGCCTCCACGCCCTTATTCGTCCTCATCTCGTCGATCCACCTACTGGGGGGGGGGGGGGGGGGGGGGGGGTGTGGGGGTAAGCATCGATCGCTTCTTCCACTGGTAATTGTTCAGATCGGCTATTATCGGTTATTGGAGAGGGTCCCGTCGGCGCACACGACCGGATTTGGGTGGTTCTCGAACGCCGAAGCCATCCATCCTTGGGTTTGTGGGGCGGGATCGTGAAATTGATTCTTTTTTGCTCAAGGACTTGTTCCTTTATTTGTCGATCGTGACATAGGCGTCCCGCTCTACATTTGCGTTTTGAGCTGAGGATTTTGTTTCTGTAACCCGCATGATTGTTCTTATCTTTAGGTGGTCACATAGGTAATCTCCTAGAGCAGTGATCCCTAACGTTAGTGTTATGTCTCAGTGTCACTTAGTAAGGGTATTGCTTTTGCCCTGTTGACTGTATCGGTATTCTCGATGCTAATTAGTTTATAGAGCTACTAGTATCCCGTGCCTGTGGAATGCAGATTGCTTCCTGCTGTATGGCTCTAGGGCAGCGAAAGAGCTGATTATCAATATTAGGGCATAGTTATAGGAATGGAACTTGTTGCTTTTGTTTACAGCTATTGGTGGGTTCAAGATGTTGTTTCCTTTTTGTTCAAGAACTTTTTCTTTTTTGTGGATCATGAAAGAAATTTCTGGCTCCATGATTGCATTTTGAGTTTCTGTAACGCTGAGAGTTCTTTATTGCCTCCATTTTGAGGGTGACATAGGCAACCTCGTAACTGGGTGATGTCTGTTGTGAGTTTCTGGTCTTCCTGCTACTTGGTCAGGTAGTTTTCTATATCAGTGTTGAATGCAGTGATATTGGCAGGTTCACTAAATCACTTCTTTTTGTTCAAGAAATTGTTTCTTTTTGTGATCATGAGAGAAATTCTTGCTTCATGGCTGCATCTTGAGCTACACTCTCAGGATCTTGTTGTTATAACCTGCATTATAGTTCTTTCTTGATTATTTTTAGGAGCGACATAGGTAAATCTTCTAGACTAGTGACATCTAATGTTATGTCTGGTCTTCCTGTCAATCAATTAGGGTGTTTGCCCTGTTACAGAAGAACTATTCTTGGTGGGGTAGCTTTTCCTAACACTTTAATAATGATGCAAGAGTCATGTATGAAAACTTGTTTGCCACTTGAAGGAAACATTATAGATGGCATGCCATGGATAAATGGGATGCTCTTTGGGGTGTTAACAGTATAGGTTTCCTAGCATTATGTACCTTGGATTCTGCTGGGTCATACTCTGAATGACAATAATGTACTGTCATAGCAAAGCATGTGGTGCACAAAATTATGGTTTTGTTGAGATAAGGATGGTCAGATGGATCTGTTGAATTGTTAGAAAAGATGGAATATGAAATATGTGGATTTTGAAGAACAACATTTAAGGTGGTATGGGCATGTTAAAAACAAACACCCCTATATATACCAATTAATCAAAGCAAGTCAACGATGATTAACAGGACAAAGGTGGGTAGAACAAGACATTAAAAAGCTATTATAGAAACAATAACAGGGTTATAATGAATGGATGTTCATTGTGTTATTGATACTGTCCTCAAATAAATGTGAGTCTGGAGCTGCTTAATTAACTTAACTTTTATGTAGCATTCTTGTTTCAAGTGGTGAAATGATGATGTCCATCTTTGCTTGGGTTTACCCTTTCGGGACTCGTGAGCCCCATAAAGCACCTCTGAGGGTAAGAGTGACCCGACATGCTTATAAGCCCTCAGTTCTCCTACTCAAACAATGTGGGACTAAATGTTATTATCAGTGCTCCACCCGTAGGGGAGCCAAGGGTTCATGGCCCTCCTTCTAGCATCATTATGATAACTCAACATATGATCGTCATTAGTGCGACCCCGTAGGCTCGTGAGGAATTGTTTTCTTTGGATGTGCTCGCACGGTTTTGCCCTCTCGGGGCTCGTGAGCACCAAAAGGCACCTTTGAGGGGAAGGGTGATGCGACGGACTTATAAGCCCTTGGTTCCTCTACTCCTCAACCAATGTTGTTTGCCAATCACTTAGAAATTTATTCATCCATAAGATTGCAAAAGTTGCGTTCTTGAATCTTACATCAACATCAAAAATATTACACTGTCTCAGTTATTCTGACTCTATTTGACACGTTTTTACATATATTATTTATTATCTAAAGCAATAAGAACAACAACAAGCCAGAACATTCCAACAAATTTCCACCATTGAACCCTGTACAAAGCAATAAACTTCATTAGTCAAGTTTGGAGCATTTAAATCTTTATTTATAATTTCTGGTTGCTTATTATCTCCAGGGATCAAATTGACGATGCTCACTACAATGCTTGCTTGTGATTGGTGTTTGGAGTCTAGAATAACCTGGAAAATGGACAGATTTTTGGCATAACAAATTATTTAAACCCTGCAGTCTGAGTTTCTCTCATTTGGTGCCAAAGCGGTATCTTCTGTAAGATGTCCCTTTTTAGCAGGTTCTTTTACAAAAGGCCACCTGATGGTTTGCTAGAATTTGTGGACAGAGTTTATGGTAAGTATCTAATTTACTTTTTCATTTTATATATGTTCTCAAATATTTATCTAAGATATTGTTACCATGTGCAGTTTTTGATTCATGCTTCTTGACTGAGGTTGTACCAGATGGACTATATCATATCTATTTGCATGAAATTGTTACTGAGCTTCATGAAGAGTATGGAGATTCTTCCTTCCTTGCGTTCAATTTTAGAGAGGGAGAAAAACGAAGTCAGTTTGCTGAAATTTTGTGCAAGTATGATGTCACCATAATTGATTATCCACGACAGTTTGAAGGCTGTCCACTTCTTCCATTGTCTCTTGTTCATCACTTCCTTCGTGTCTCAGAGAGTTGGTTGTCTCTTCGGAACAACCAAAACATTATACTGCTCCATTGCGAAAGAGGGGGTTGGCCATTGCTAGCATTTCTTTTAGCTTGTTTCTTGACTTTTAGAAAATTGCATAGCACTGAACAAAAAACTCTAGATATTGTACATCGGGAGGCCCCTAGAGGATTTTTGCAACTTTTATCACCATTGAACCCACTCCCATCTCAACTACGCTATTTGCAGTATGTTTCTAGAAGAAATATCACAACAGAATGGCCCCCCATGGAACGGGCTCTTTCATTAGATTGCCTTATTCTTCGAGGCATTCCAAGCTTTGATTCAGAGAACGGATGCAGACCACTAATCCGTATTTTTGGACATAATATTCATAAAAGGGATGATCTTTCGAGCAATACACTCTTCACGATGTCTAAGAAGAAATCTTTACGGCACTACCAGCAGGTATGTTATATTTGTTGCTTACTTATGTGCCACGATTAGTTTGAATTTCTGTATGGCAACATGATGAGATTGCATGTTTCTGCAGGAGGATTGTGATGTTATAAAAATTGATATACAGTGCCTAGTTCAAGGAGATGTTGTTTTGGAATGTGTTCATCTTGATTTAGATCCAGACAGGGAAGTAATGATGTTCCGTATCATGTTCAACACTGCCTTCATTCGATCTAACATTCTCATGCTGAACTCTGATGATGTGGATATACTCTGGGATTCGAACGACCAGTTTCCAAAGGGTTTCCGAGCAGAGGTAAACGTGGGCTATTTCACTAAGTAGAGCTGCGTTTACAACAATCAATATTATTTTGTCTCGTGAAACTATAGATACTGTTAGTTCACCTGCTCCTACTTGATATGTGCAACATCAGGTGCTTTTTGGTGAAACTGAGAACATCTCTCCTCCTAGAGCTCCAACTGCAATTTTAAATGGAGAAATGAAAGGTGGATTGCCTATCGAAGCTTTTGCAAAGGTGCAAGAACTTTTCAATGGTGTTGAATGGTTTGAGAGAAATGATGATGATTCCTTTTGGCTGCTCAAACAAATATCAGCAAATGCATTGCAAGAAAAACTTGAAAAGCTAATTTTAACTGATGCTAAGGAGATTTCAAGGCTTCAAAGTAAGGTGGGGCTGCAGATACCTCTAATGTCGCCCTTAGAATCTGATGAAGAAAAAGATTCTGTAACTTCAGATTCTGTTGTTTCAGTGGACAGTGAAAAGGTTCAGCATCATTCAAGTATCAGTATGGATGTGGAAAACATACTTGCTGATTCTGCTACTCAAGATTCTGATTCAACAGGTGACCTTATCTACCATATATTTGTACTTTCTGATAAAGTATAAGAAATTATGTTTATAAAATGTGTAACAGGTTCGCCACAGTCAAATATCTCCACTGATGCTATACTTACACCACCTTCCCTTCCTCAATCTTCTGAAGGTACTCTTGGAGGATTGAGAACGCCTAATTTTGTTCCAGAAGCTGCTCCACCTCTCCCTCCTCCTCCCCCTTCACCACTGGTCAAATCTCAACAACCCTCACCACTGTCATCCTCATCTGAAGTTTCTATTTTGCCACCACCACCTCCGCCACTGCCGCCAGCACCAATCTCAACTACAGGAAAAAATGGTCAATCTCTGCCACTTCCACCACAACCACCACCACCGCCGCCACCTCCACCTCGATCCACCATATCCATTAGATGTCCTCCAGCACCAGCACCAGCACCACCGCCACCACCACCTCCTCCTCTGTCCGCCACATCTAGTAAAGGTCCTCTTGCACCACCACCACCACCACCACCACCTCCTCTTCTTTATGCCACATCTAGTAAAGGTTCCCCACCACCACAACAACCAGCTCCGTACCTGCCTCCCATTGCAGCATCTACTAGAGGTCCGCCGCCACCGCCGCCGCCACCACTGTCTCCCCTTCCTCCTTCCTCCACCATATCTGGTAGAGGTCCTCCACCACCACCTCCTCCTCCGCCTCCTTCCATCATAACTAGTAGGAGTCCTTCAGTACCTTCTTCTCCACCACATTTCTCCAACATGTCCAGTAAAGCTCTTCCTCCGCCTCCTCCGCCACCTCCCTTCTCCACATCTGGTAAAAGTCAAGCACCTCCTAATCCTCCTCAACCTTCACCCCCACCCCCACCCCCACCCCCACCTCCTAACACTAAATCAAATAAGGGTTCTTTCCTTTCCCCTCCTCCCTCATTTCCTGTGACTGCTGCATCTACTAGGAGCCCACCACCTCCTCCTCCACCTCTGCCTCCTTCGTCGAGTTCAAGTCATATCGATCATGGTACTGTTCGCTCTGTTCCACAACCACCTCCTCCACCATTGAAAACTGGAAAAGGAAATGCTTCAGGCCCACCACCTCCTCCGTCATTTGGCAGCAAAGGTGTGCCTCCACCGCCACCTCCTCCATCATTTGGCAGCAAAGGTGTGCCGCCACCGCCACCTCCTCAAGCACCTAAGCCTCCTGGACTTGTACCCCCTCCACCACCCTTACAAGGGGGAAACCATGGAGTGCCAGCGCCACCACAGCCTCCTGGACTAAAAGATCTAAATACATTAGCACCCCCTGCTCCAGCATCAGGAAGAGGTAGATTGATTGCTTCTAGTTCAGGGAAGGGTCGTGGATCTTTGCAGTTTATTCCACCAAAGAAAACTCCATTAAAGCCGTTGCATTGGGTGAAGGTTACACGAGCAATGCAAGGAAGTCTCTGGGCTGATTCTCAGAAGCATGAAAATGAATCCAGGTATCTGCCAGATAAAAAAATCTATTACAGTCCATGATTTATTAAAAAGCCCGGTGGCCACGACAATAATCCAAAGACCTGAATGTTGTTTTAAGTTTTAACCTTATTCAACATACTTGTTCCAACCATATCAATGGACTCTAGGTTTTATATATGTTTGCAGTGGTAAGGGTTCTGTATTTACTGTAACTTCAGTGTCTTGGTGTGATGATCTCGACTAGCACAAAATTCTTCTGATGAGTTAATTATTAAGTCCTGAAGGATAGATGTATTTTGTTCACTTGCATACGTTGAGCTGCTTTATCATCTGCCCTGTAAACAAACTGATTCGTCTCAAGTTTGAATCTCATGTATTCTTAACCCTCTTGATAGGGCTCCTGAGATAGATCTCTCTGAACTAGAAAGTCTTTTCTCAACCACAACTGCTTCTCATGAGAGTGGCCGGGATAAAAGTGGAGCTCGACGTGGTACTGGCACCAAGCCTGAAATAGTTCACCTGGTACTTGACTTTTTTTTTCTTGGTATTTCACAGTTATTTGATCTTAAAGAAAGGCACTACATGTCAAGGAAAGACAATGCCTTAAATACTGCTTTCAACTTCATTCTCCATATTTTTGTTTCATGCTGCGCTATCAATACAGTCATCATGGTTAAAGAATTAATTTAGGATCAAAATGCTGTTTGATCTATTTGCAAATATATTTATTTTAAATTATATTTCCTAGAAAATTTGTTTAAATTGCTAAAAACTGTGTAAAGCATAGCTGTTGTGTCTATTTTTGTGTTTAAGCTACAAATTTTTTTTTATGGTTATGTTGTTTTATGAGGGCTGTCAGTTCATGCTATCCAAAATCATGATGAATGTACATGTATGATTGTGTATGGTTCACAATATAAAGTATAAGTTTGCATTTGGATTATTAGTGCATGCACAGACCCAAAATTGAATTTTGTGTCTGTAACCATGCACAGACCCGGCCACTCTCATGAGAAGCAGTTGTGGTTGAGAAAAGACTTTCTAGTTCAGAGAGATCTATCTCAGGAGCCCTATCAAGAGGGTTAAGAATACATGAGAATTACCTGCAACAAAAACAGAATCACATGTAACCATTTAAATAATTTTTTCTATAATAATTCTCAACCACAATGTTCTTTTTGGTTTTTTTGGACTGTTAATCTTATACCCAGCTTTTCATCTTGCGGAAACTGATCACACTTGAATTTTGTGTTTTTTCCTTTTGACAAAATGAACATTATTTGTATTTCCCATTGAAATTTATGGGTATAAAGGCATGTACACAATATAGGGGCTTTATATTGCATAGGGATTTAGAAAAGAACTCACATGGTCATAAAGCAGCAGATAAACCATAGGTCATGAGCTTCATCAAGTTGTAGGATTTTCGTTCCTTTATGCATGTACTCCTTATGCAAAATTTTATATGTTTGCATATGTGAATACATATACCGATGCAAATATTTACTACATAAACATTTGTGCTGATAGATCAATTTATATGTATCGGTGTGTGAGTTCTAAATTTAAAAATGTAAAACAAATATGCAAATACATATTATGTCAACTTGCACTTAATATGTTGATTCAGATGTCAAAATGAATGATCTGATGCTAACATCTCTTGGGGGGTATCCTGGATACCTGATGTGAACAATTTAGTTTTATCACTTTTATGTGGTCAGGACGTGTTCTATTTGTGGCTGGGACATGTTCTATTACATAATCACCTGATCTATAAAATGGCAGTAAAACTTGAAGTTGCAACAAAGTAAAACTGAACGGAACGGAACTAGAATATGTGGTTAAGGTTTGAGTATTCTTAGTGTTATACTGTTGAATACTAAACAAACTGATGAAGAACAGGGATGTTGATAGAAGTTCAGGAACTATACAACAAAAGGCTGTCATTAAAATTTAATTAGAATGGCATATGGATATATTCTAGAGATATGAAGTTCTTGTTAGTGTGAAAATGTCAACTACACTCTAATAAGTGTCTCAAACAAGGATTTTAAAACCGACTGCATCAGTTGGTACAAACTGGTATTTACTAGTGATGATCAATGATTATGGTCAACAGGCATATTTGCATAATTTGGTTCAATACCAGGTGCACTGTCCAATAAACAATTACACAAAGCTGCATCGATGTGTAAGCCTAATGCCCATGTATTTAATACATCTATTTTTAAGGAGAAGATCTACTGCAAATGGGGCTGCAATTCTCTCAAATTGCTAGAAGACCATTCTTGTTGCACACTGTTTTATTAGGCAAGGTGGACCATAGCAATTGGACAACTTTAGATAGCTTTTTGATGTATAACCATTGTTGAGGATAAGGGACTTGAAAAAAGTCTTTTCTCCACTGGAAGAGGCAGAGGATGACTGGAATTCTAGGAGCCTGCAAAAACTGTTGGTAACCTTACTAGGAGGTACATGCAACTACAACTTCAAAATATGTGCTTTGTTTATGCACACTGTATGCATGTATTTGTGACTCCTCTATGTGCTTAGATGATGGTTATTAGGCCTAGGTCTTTAGCTTCTTCTACAATATACTGAGTAATTGTATATCTTAATATTTTCTAATTGGTCTATATAAGTATGATTGTAAATGCTGTAATTCCATTTAGCTTCTTCATCTTTTTGACCATGTCGTCCCCTCCAAATTGTAAATTTTATTTTCTGATTCTGGATTGTGGCCTTGTATCTTAATCTTTGTTCAAATGTATTCAATTACCCTTATAAAAAAGAAACTTCTTTTTTTTAAAGATATCTTCTATGTTATATTGGTTTTTGCAGGTTAACCCTGTTGTTATGTTAAAAGGAAGTTTGTTGCAAAAAGAGACATGACCATGGATAAATTTTCAAAAATTGATGGCACTACCTAATAACACTTAGAAAATGATTTCTTGCTTTTATGTAGCTCCCTTTGATCTTCAGTTCTTTCTTTGGCACATGGCTCTCTTTGATGGACATTTTCGTACAGTTGACCCTGTTGTTATGTTAAAAGGAAGTTTGTTGCTAAAAGAGACATGACCATGGATAAATTTTCAAAAATTGATGGCACTACCTAATAACACTTAGAAAATGATTTCTTGCTTTTATGTAGCTCCCTTTGATCTTCAGTTCTTTCTTTGGCACATGGCTCTCTTTGATGGACATTTTCGTACAGTTGACATTTTGCATTAAAAAAAAGACTTTGGAAGCCATTTTACAAAAATAGATGAATTAACAGGGAAATGTTATTGATATCACATTATACTAGTACTACTAGAATAGGGTGCTACATTTTCTGCTTATACTCAGTTCTTCATGATACTATTATGATAAAGACTCATACATTGCCAATGCAGAGTATCTGCATTGCAACAAATCAATTTTTTACATAATGACATGTAACCATGCGGCATATTTCATGCCTTCTGAATCTCCTGTAAGTAGTCAGTGGTTTGCATACATAGCATAGAGGTGGCACTTAAATCCACGACATATCTTTTGATACAACTTTGATGATGGATCTTTTTTTTTCTCTCTCTTTTGTTACTAGATCGACATGCGCAGAGCAAACAATTGTGAGATTATGCTTACAAAAATCAAGATGCCGCTTCCTGATATGATTGTGAGTTCTTCTTTTTCCTTGTCTACTAGTAATATGCATTTTTTGTAGTAATATGCCTTTGAGTGACTGTTTACCTATTTTATTGTTAGTCTATAACATTACAATTTCTCTTATCTTTTATATATCTTCATGTCTTGTTTCATTTATTAAGATAAATTATTTTTTGCAAGTTCAATGCTTGTTTGGCTTCCTTTAGCAGTATGACTTCATGTTGTATAAATGTACATTCAGTCCAATTTTGATATCTAGGGGGTAACCTCACTATGACTTCATGTTGTATAAATGTATATTCAGTCCAATTTTGATATCTAGGGGGTAACCTCACTATATCATTTTCATTTCCATTTCCTCACTATAATTCAGGATAAGGACTTATTCTGTAAAATTTAATTTTTTTCAGTATTGACTCCAAGGTTTGCAATTTCGATCTGTACCGCCCGATATGGGCGGTACATACCGGTCCGTCAGGTTACCGGTAAGCCGACCGTCCGTTACCGGGCGGGTACCGGCAAAAATCGATCGTCGGCGGCCGATTGAGGGAGAAATCGATCGTCGACGGTCGATTGAGGGAGAAATCGATCGTCGGCGATCGATTGAGGGAGAAAAAGGGAAGAAGAAGAAGAAGAGGAAAAGAAGAGGAGAAGAACCTGCTTTCCACGCGACGTCGCCGCCCTCGCCCGCGGGCGCTTTTTCTCCTGCGTGGGGAGAAAGATCGAGGCGATGTTGCCCCTTTTCTTTTTCTTTTTTGTAATATATTAATATTTTTAATATAATATAATATTATATTATATTTTAATATACCGGGTGATACACAATGTGTGTACCACCCGATACTGGTATCACACCGGTACCGAGATAATCCTGGTACACCGGTATGGACCAGTAAGTCAAATCTTGATTGACTCCCCTTGGCATGCAAATTTAAAAATCAACTTTGGTTCTTAGTAGATCTTAAAGACATCATAGGCAATAATCCAAATATTCATGCTCACTGTATGAGTTGGAGGATTGGATTAGACAACAAACGCAATCTAATGTATTTGTTTTAAGTAGGGTTCTGAAGATCAAGATTGGATTTGGGATTGAAATTAAATTTTGGGATCGAAATTAAAATAGGTTGGTTGAACCATATTATTGAATAAGAACTGGCTGGTTATGGCTTTCTTTGGTCTGCACCTTGACAGATTTGGATTATTGTACAAGTATTGGCATGCATTGCCATGATAAGTCTAAGATCTTGATATACAGAAATTAAACATTTATGGTGAAAATTGGTGTAGGATTGGCCTGGGGTTGGTGAATAGGCTAAGTTTTATCAACTCATTCAACATCAGCAGGATTAGGATGACTTCTGGGGATGATTTAAGTTTGCTTAGGAATTGCTGTTGACCAATTCTTCGGGTGGGAGTTACTTTCCCCTGAAAAATCTTGATTTCAGCAGATGTTCTTGAGAACTGGAACCTGGGTATACGGGTTAGTTCACACTAATCTTATTATTGGTGGAATGTAATTTGGCAGAAAAAATGATACATTTTTTTTTTTGTTCTCATTATTAGAAAATAATGAGAAACTTGATATAAAATTTTGTCTTCGTGTATCATAGGTTGGCTCCTTTGCCTGTTTTGGGTCAATCTATTCATCTACAATGATGGAGTATGATAGTGTTAACTGCATGTAGAGGGCAACATAGGGTGGATATAAACTGGGGAAACCTAGTGTCAGAAAATATGGTGTTTAGCTAGTCATAGAACATGAAACTATATAATTAATTTTATTTAGTTAGAAAGATGCTAGGAGGACAGAAATGTCTGAAATTGTGTGCAATTCAATTTACCCTTAGAAGGTTGTCATATAACTGGATATGTGGATTAATTAGATGTGTTCAACTGTGAAGATTAGTGATTTACTGTGTCCAATATAATTTAAATTCTAACCAGTTATACATCGCACTCCTCATACTGGTGCAGAGTACGAGAGCAGCTGGGGACTTCAAAGAGTTTTGATTATTGTTCATCATTATGCCCATGTTGCATTTGCCTAATTAGTTTTCAGCATCCAGAATCTTCTTAATTTTATTATCACATTATTGGCTATGTAGGTTACAGCAACCATGTATTCATTTGTTATGACATCAGTATATGTTGATGCCCCATTGGCTTTTAATGTTCTGTGATCCATTCTGTTGAGTTGTCATGCTGTTTACTTGCATGCTTATGTGATCATGGCCTATATATGGTCAAAAATACATGTCCATTCCTGGTACCATATTTTATGATAGTGCCAAATGACTTGTGTGCACATTTGACTATGTTCTTATTTTGGTTATTTCACCGTGGTGTCACTTGCATCTGATGTTGATAGGAGATAATGGTTAAGATTCATGATATCTTTGTTTATTTTACTTTGGAGGTTGTCTATATACTACTTGGTGTTGAAGTTTTAGTTATGCTGTCATCAATTTAAGGAAATTGATGTATTCATTATGCTAGAAGAATCAGATAGTGACTCAAACATCAGAATATAACTCACATGTTTTTATGTGTATCATTGGCTAATTGGCACAAAAATTTTGGTTACTTCCTGAAAATATATTCATTGTAATGGTGACAGTTCATTATTTGAGGAAGCTGGGCAATATCAGTTTTATTTGGCCACTCATTTTGGTTCAACTGGTTCTGAATGTAGGCTTTTTGGCATTATGAAACATATTTTTGCTTCTGAGTTGGACAATGACGTCAGGATGATCCTATAAGGGTTCATGTGCTCCTTGATAACTTGCTGTTGGTGTTTTATGCTTTAGATGAGGTTTGTAAATTAGTAGCAAGGTATTGTAGACTGGAAGTTATTAATCAGGACAAACTTATTGTTGTCATCTTTAGTGTAGAAGTTGTATGTGTAAGATGGATTGACCTTTTTGATAATTTAGAACTTACAGTCATCATTTGCTTGCTTTATTTATAGCTTGATAAGGGCTTGCTTGCTGGCTTTCCATATATGGCAAAAGTTTAAGGAGATACATGTGGTTCACATGCATAGTATGTGTATCACCATTAGCTCACTCCACCACATGTAGGCTTCTGCTGGTACCTATGTCCATACTCTAATAAAGCATGTGTTTTATAATGTATTCAAGTTCAAACATGGATATTGGTTTTTCCTGCCTCAAGTGGAAGCTCATAGAGTTCACCAAACCACAAGTCGGGAGCAGTTTGTTGACTTGTAAATTTAGTTGATCCTTGATAGTCTACTATGGTTAATATTTTCCTGTTTCTTGGGCTGGAAGTTCCAAAGTATCCTTTGTTCTAGTGTTCCAAATACCAGTTGCTCAAAGTCCCTCACATTGATTTGCACTGGATAAAAGCACATAGAAAGGCAACTACTTTTCATTACCAGGGATTGTATTATCCCAATTTTGTAATATCTCAAAATATGTAGAAGCTAGTCTCATTTTCTCTGGAAACATATAAGTTAATTTTTTTTTTCGGTTTTAGTTGCATGATTAACTATCAATTCTAATGCATAATTCCTTAAACTTCTTTAACTCCAGCATGCAGTTTTAGCTCTGGATACCTCAGTTTTGGAAATTGACCAAGTGGAGAATCTCATCAAATTTTGTCCTACAAAAGAAGAAATGGAAATGTTAAAGGTAAAGCCTCAAATTTAATTATGGGAGCTGTGAGCTCGAGGATAATTGTCTTGCTTAATTTGAAGCTTTTTGCAAGTCACTGTACCTTTTCTTTGCATCTGACTGTATTTTCATTTCTGCTGAAATGTTTAATTAGCTAAAGTAGTTTTTAGGATTTTTGAGGTTGGAGTGCAACTTCAAGAAAATTATTTGCTTGTGGTCTCTTATTTTTCTAATGTGATTTTTTACCTTATTTCCTTTTCCAGAACAGAGTCATGTTCACAGATAAGGATTCCTACAATCTTATCCAAAGCCTAGTTTATCTAATATCTTATCCCTCAAGGGCTTAGATTGCATATCTTTATCAATAAAGAAAAGGGTTGTGCTTTACTTGGGTGGTAGATTGATTTCCATTATGTAGCTATAGGACACTTCCTATCAATTTTTGCTTATGCATGCAATCGCTCTTTTATATCAGAATGACAAGCTATATCTATATCTAATTAAATCATCAAAATAAGTTTCGTCTGACACAGTAGATCAACTTCTCATGCTGTAAAATTTACTGGAAGCCATAAAATTGAGAAAACATGAATGAGTTGTTGTGCTAGTTATCATTTTAATATGATTTTTTCTTAAGGTTTACCGAGTGAGAGAACTCAATAGTCGGTTATCACGAAGTTGTAACCAATGTTTGAGACATCTTCTAGGCTCCTATAACCAATGAGTTGCCACTTCCATAGTGGTTCATTTAATAAAGGAAATTTGCTGCTCCATGGTTTTTTTACATATCCAGATTGCTGATTGGTTTGTTAGTCATATCCTCATGGACAATCAGAAATTTGTTCCTAAAGCACTAAACCAGATTTCCCTGTTTATGCCTCATTATATGTTTCTGATGGATATCAAGGATGGCATACCTTCAATTGATAGAACTCATCAAGCTTTTAAATGCTATGGAAGTTTGCAGCCATAATTTATTGGCTTTGTGCTGGCCTGTGAAAGTGATAATAGCCAATTATATAGCTTGTTCCCTGAATTGAGTGGAACCGTGAATCTAGTCACTCCTGATACATAACAAACTACAACTTCTGGACTTCTTAGACATCTATAAGAATCTTTTGGAGCTATAAAGAGAACCATCAGATGTGGCATCACAACCACTTAACTTCATGTACCATTTTTACAACTTCTCTTTTATGTCATTGAGTTTTAGTTTCTTGTTTCACTTAAGAATTTAATGCTGCTACTGCCAATTTGGTTGTGTAAGCTTAATTTTGCCATTGATAAATTCAGAACTTTGCCAGATGATTCTTTTACAATGTTTTGGAATTGACTAAGTGAGTTAGTATTTTTTTTATTTTGTTATCTTTATGTTTGTTGGTTAATCTCATGCTTCCATTTTTGTCATTGTTCTTAATTTCTCAGAACCACACTGGCAATAAAGAAATGCTAGGGAGATGTGAGCAGGTTTGCAAAGACCCAAGCACACATGTTCTATCCCAATTTTCATGGTTACTAAGTACAGCTCATCAATAATTTTTCTAGTTCTTTCTGGAGCTGATGAAGGTCCCTCGAGTAGAGTCCAAATTAAGAGTTTTCTCTTTTAGAATTACCTTTTCCACTCAGGTTGTTTTCTCTATTGTCTTCCCAGATTTGTTGCCACGGCATAATATTTTTGTTGTATCACGAGCATAACACTGTTTATATACAACAGGTGAACGAGTTGCGAACAAACTTGAATGCAATCAATGATGCATCTAGAGAGGTAGCTTTAGTTCTAGCAGTCATGAAATTAAGAGTGCTGCTTTTTATTATGTTGGATTGAGGTATTATTCTGCATCATAGGTAAAAGAGTCTTTGAAGTTGCGGCAAATAATGCAGACTATTCTTACATTAGGAAATGCATTAAATCAGGGCACTGCTCGAGGTAAAGTTCAAATGCTAAACCCTCTTGATGATTTTTACAGTCAATGGAGATTTACTTTCTTTTTTTGACAGGCTCTGCTGTGGGATTTAGGCTAGATAGCCTTCTTAAATTATCAGATACTCGTGCGAGAAATAACAAAATGACCTTAATGCATTATTTATGCAAGGTATTTACTTAAAATTCGATGTATTTCAAAATGACCTGTCTGATTGGTACAAAAAAAATAAATTGCTTACAATGGTTATCTATTAGCTTTTTATCTTTAAATGATTTAATCCATTTTTGTTGGAAAATATCTGTCTTTGCATCCAATTTCTAGTGTTTTTCCTTTCGTTGAGTTCATTATTATGAGACTGTCTATTTTATAACAAACTTGTACAGTAAGTTTTTAATGTACCTACCAAGTTTCGCCTGGATTTGCAATTGAAATCTGAGATGTTCTTGTCAATGAAAATTTTCAATTTATAGCTAGAAAATTTGTAGCTTTTTTTAGTAGATTGCCCAATTCCCTTTTGCATCAGTTCTTTGTTTTAACAATCAAGGATTGCAATTTTGCTCGGACCAGTCAGTATCAATTGGTATTTACCGGTCTGGACATGGACCATCCTCATTTGAGTGGTGCAGTCCGGTCTAATTAAAAACAAAGACAACTTCTGCTGATTCAATTAGTGCTCATGATTGGGCCATCTCGACATGCATAGCCCATTGCTGCCATTGTTGCCTACCTTATTTCTGTGCACTGCATGCCACCAAACTTTATGTTGAGTATTATGTGGTTTTTTTGGCAATAATATAATTTTGATTATGTTTTATGTAGTTAACATTACATCACTTAGGTCATTTTTTCTCCAGGTACCATAATAATTGCTCAGTTAGGTGCATGCAATGCATATATTTTCAAATGCTTTATATCTGTATTATTGGTTAACTTCTTAGTGGTTTTCTGTAATAACTTGTTACAACATTACTAAGCTGGTATGTCTGGCATTTTGATACATTTCCTACTAAGATCATATCCTAGGTTGTGCAATAATAGGTCTTAGAATAATTTTGATTGTGATGTTTGCTGTTATTTAATTTAATTTTGCCTTCCAATAGCAGAGTTCAAATGAAATTTGTCTTCTTTCATCCAGTTCTTTAAGAGTTTCAGGAATTTCAATTCTCTTGAGGAAGAGGCAAACTCATGGCACTTAACTTAAAATTTTGATTTCCTATGTAGCTCCTTGCAGAGAAAATGCCAGAGTTGCTTGATTTTGACAAGGACTTGATTCATTTGGAAGCAGCCTCCAAGGTATGACCATATTGCACTTTGGTAAGAAGTTCTTGTTTTTGTGACCTTCCAATAAATGGTTTTAGTGTTTCTGATCCTAGATTCTTTTGTAGTAACTCTTCTTTTTTTCTTTTAAACTAAAACCAGATTCAATTGAAATTGGTAGCAGAAGAGATGCAAGCTGTGAGTAAGGGTCTTGAAAAGGTTGAGCAAGAGCTCACTGCATCAGAAAATGATGGTGATATCTCTGTGGGCTTTAGAATGGTATATTATATATGTGCAAGAGCTCACATGACTGTTTTGTTATGTTTCTATTTTATAATGAGTTTTTGAAAAATATTAGTCCAGATATTTGGGTCATGGAGGGACCACTGCCTTTTGAGGCCAATGTAATTTTGTAGATATTTCAAACAGTAGAATTACTCCATGTATAGGTTAAAATATGGTCTGATAATGATAGAATTGTCAGCCGAACCAGCATAGGACCCTTGTTGTACAGTCTACTGAATAGTGGTTTAGGTTAGTCCTGGATGGACCAGGACAGCGAGTAAAAGAGAAAGTGAGAGGGGAGGGGAGTAGGGTGTAAGAGACCTAGGAGCCGTGGTGCTGGAGAGGAGTTGGCAGGTTGAAGCAGAGCAACCGAAGAAGAGGAAGAAAAAGAAAAGATGGGGCACGAGAGGGGAGGGATGTGTGTGTTGTGTGTGGAGGATATAGGAACTGGGAAGCATAATGCTTTGTCACATCCTTAAATGGGATTGCCTAAAATGTGCACCACCCAAGCAATATATATTTGCACTTGACAAATGAATGGAGTAGAAAAAACTAGAAAGGCAAACACGTTGTAATATGCTACCTTCACTAACAAAAAGAGCAAGATAACCGGATCGCAAGCAGCAGAAATTGCCCGATCTTTGTACTGGCTAGCTGTCAGACCAGTGAAAATTCCATTGCATTGGCAGGTACTGGTATAATTGACTTTGGAAACAATGACTCCATTTTTGGTCTAAGTGAACCAATGTGCAAATTAAGTCAAGCAGATTCTCAACAAAACAGTCATTAGCCATCTTTTTAAGGATTGCACTAGTATAATTTTCATTATTAGTTTCTTCTAAATCTGATCTCTTTACAAAATTAAGAAATCTAAAGCAGATCCTGGACAACATAAGAAAAAGGCAGCTACATGCACAAGGCTCTTGTCCATACGGGATTTTGGGACGGTCAATGTAATGTATTTTGCATTGTGACCAGGCTCTAAGTGATCTTGATACCTTGAGTATTTGCCTTGAGCTTTCAATAACTTCATTTGAAACTTCAGGGTACTGAAAATTTTCATTCTTGCTTGCACTAGTGCATTCATTATGGAGCTGACTCACACGGTACCTGCTATATTACTTTAAATTTTATAAATGATTGATTTTTAGGGTTTTGATTTGGTATATACTACACAATGAAAATGTTCATTCTTGCTTGCACTGGTGCATTCATTATGAAGCTGACTCAAAGGGCACCTGTTACTATTATTTTAAAATTTTATAAATGGTTGATTTTTAGTGTTTTGATTTGGTATATGCTACACAAATGAAACTTAATGGTTAAAATTGAAGTAAAAAGTTTAGTGCAACCATATTTCTAAAAGCATGTATAATCTCATAATATCAGTTCCCTGAACCGTATAATGACATTATGCATGAGACTTAGTTCCAATGTATTTATACTAGTTAATGATGATTGAATCATGGAATTTTTAAAATCTGTTTATGATCTGTCTTAAATGATGCAAATTTCTGACTTTTGCATTTGTGCTTCTACCCTTTGTTTTCTGGACTTCCTACCTATTGAAGCAAATAACCAATTCTTAGGATTCTTAACAGTTATGACTTGGCTCATAAGTGGCCTATTCTAGGAACTGCATTGTCCTTTTCCATTTTGTTTCATCCTTCTGTTCTGCCAGACATTCTTGTGAATTATATGTGACAGTTGAACATATGTTCTGAAAATCCTATTATCACATTTTTAGGCCTTGAGAGGTTTCCTTCATACAGCTGAAGCTGATGTTAGGTCCCTGACATCATTATATTCTGAAGTGGTGAGTTATTTTTGTTAATTGTTTGATTGTAATCAATTGGTATGCCTTTCAATTTGATTCTCTTTTATATTATATTATTTCAGGGAAGAAATGCAGATTCTTTGTCTCAGTATTTTGGCGAAGATCCTGCTCGTTGTCCATTCGAACAAGGTTATCTATAAGTGACCTGCTCAAATTCTTTTTGCTTCTCTTTTTTCCAATTTTTTTCATTATTTTAATTGCTGACCAAGATAATTAGAAAGATGGGAACAAGCTTGTTGTGCTATGATCATGCTTTACATATTGAAATTAGTTATCTTTACTGTATCTGAATATGTTTCTGAACATCGTAATATTTAGTTCTTTCTTCAGCGTAATGTTGAGCATGAAACTTTGGAATATTTAATCCCCTTGAACCCCGATTGATGAGGTGATGACACATCGTTGGACTGTAGAATATGATTCCTACTGTGCATTGAGAGCTTAATTATTATTGGTCATTTGACAACTTATTGGCCCCCTATGGTACCCCAGACACTAGATGTCAAACTAGCAGTAGAGAACACTTGATGAATAGAAATATTTCTTTCTCTTTAAACTGCAAGTAGTTTTACTCTCACAGGCATAGATTAATTGGAATTCTATTAATGATATCACCTACTACTTCACAAATCTTCTATGAGAAAATGAAATATAACTGTTCTGCAATTGGTTGGTCTATCAGTTGTGCTGGTAGTATGGTTTTTTCTGCTTGTTGGAAAGACATTAGATTGCTTTACTGTTGAAGTGACTGCTTTGTGCCAGTGCAACTCCCTATACATCATGCAGTATGAGACAATAATTTGACTTCATTTGGTTTTCAAATTAGATATTATCTATGCAAAGTTTGTTTTGATTTAGAACACAAATCTGATGATGAATAAACTGGCCTCACATGATGCTGATGGCTGATGCAGAATATTGTGAAGTCTGATTAGGTGATGTCAACATGTTATTTTCATAAGGTTTCAGTGCCAATTAATGTTGATCATATCTTTTGTAGAATTTAATTTGTAGGATAGTTTTATAATAGCTGCTAATCCTATCTATCTAAACCCATAAAGAATGTTTGCAGCTAGTTGTAAATGTAAGAAAAAATAATGAAAAATAATAGTTTCATTTACTAAGATACTTTTTGGATATACAACATCTATAATGGAGACAATTGATATTCGCATCAGCTGTATACAAGTTAATAGTATCAAACTTTGACTCCAAAGAAAAAAGTGCATCCCTACCTAGTCTTTGGAAAGCTATGGCAAGCATAGCTTTCAATACCTGGTGTGATGTGTCTCTATATTGAATTTGAAAAATATGCCAAATCTTGACTTCATTCAGAAGAAAAAATTGTCAAATATATTTTTATTCGTGGACAATTATGTATCGCTTCAATGGAAGATAAGATGAGAGAAAATCGTTTAAGATGGTGTAGGCATGTGCATCGAAGACTCCGGATGCGACAGTCAAAAGAGGTAAGATAATTAATGTTAGTAGTACGAGGAGAGGTAGAGGAAGACCTAAAATTTTTTTAATAGAAATTATAAATAAAGATTTAAGTAATTTAGTTAGACATATGATATTTTATATATCTCAATGACAGTAAAAATCCATGTAGTCATCCCCAAATAGTTTGGACTTACGTATTGTTGTTGTTGTTGTATTCAGTATCAAGAGCAGTAATTTTTTTTGCTATGTAGATGTTTGAACTACCAACTTGCACCGAAAATTGTTCAGTGATTTGGTGATATAGAGAAAGACTTACGAAGAGACATCAATATTTTATGATTGAGCAGTCTTTTAAGCCGGGTAAAGACAATATCTGGAGGCCAATAACTTCATTTTATCCTTGGTCCTAAGATACAGTAGCCACTGCCTATTTTGTTGTATGACAATTTTGTATTTTAAATCTATATTGGTGTATGGTAAAATCCTCATAGTTCCAGACGATAACATTTTTTATACATTTATAAGGCAATTTTGTTAAACTGACCACCTCTTTTAGTAATGTGAATTTTTCAGGCTTCTAGTCACTGAGATAGAAAAGTAGTTAACTTGGAAATAATCATTAGTCAAATTCCTGCTATCATAATTGTCTGTGGAATTCTTGCAAATTCCATAGTTGCTCTCATTGTTTCTAAATGGGATCCTTGCAAATTTCATAGTTGTTCTCATTGTTTCTGAATCATTGAGTAGCATAATGTAGCGAGGATGAATAACTATAATTGTGGATCTTAATAGCTTTTCTCCAACGCATCAACAATCTTTTTGGGTACGTTTGGCTCTATTTCAATCGACAAGCATGACTTCCACTTCTGATCAGTGATGAGATACAGTGAATTGTTTGTCTTTTAAATAATGCTTATTTATAAAGGTATATCTCTTGACTTTTGCACTAATTTTCATCTTCTGCAGTCACATCAATATTGGTGGTCTTTGTCAATATGTTCAATAAATCGCGTGAAGAGAATGCAAGAAATGCTGAAGCTGAGAAAAAGAAAATAGTAAAGGAGGCATCCAAAGAAAGATCAAATACTGTTACCAAAAAGGACTGAGTCTATACTTTGTTTGGGCTCCCTGAGCTTGAAAACATCTGATTATTGCTGCAACAGAACCAGAGGCAATGTTGTATAAAGTCAACCAATTTCATCTTATCACAAAATTGGAACTGTTGTCTTCCAAGGCCCGTTCCCCGTTGAGGATGTTTATGAAGGCTGCCAAATGCTTTAAGCCCTTTATTTAGCTCTCGTAAAGGCTGATAATCTTGTACTGTGCATACTCCTTCCACAATTTATGGTAAGACCTTTTTGTGACTTGAGGTTAGCATTCTGAAGAATACTTTCGAATGTTGGCATGTGTTTTCTAGATTGAATCACTATACATATATACAGCTTGTTAACATTAACATTAGTTGGTGAATGAGGATCCATGCAGCTGACCTAGAGTGTTGGGATGAGGGGGGTTGTTGTTCTGGTTTGGCTACCTGAAAAAGAAGCCTTGGGTTATTAACAGCCCTATGGTTGGGATTCATTCTTTTGGTTTTTCTGGCTTGGCAAAATGCTACATTTAAAAAGAAGCCTTTTAGGTCATGTATTGCTCTATTGGCAATAACTGACTGCTTATAGTTCTCTCTCTGTTGATTACTACCTCTACTGTAACACTGTAGCTTTGCTTCTATGGAGTTCGTAACAAAATGTGTTGCTGCACATGCATAGTGACATCTGCACTGCTTGTTCCCCATTCACGATTTGTTGCTTGTGATCTTTTATTAGTGCAAACATGCATCTTGTACTATCTGGTAAATACATGTATATTCAGCTCCTCACTGTTTTCTTTGCTTTGTGTAACATATTGGGAATTATGCAGTAACCATTAAGAGAACCAAACAGCTTGATTTTAGGACAACCCTTTGGTATACATAGCAATATCCATCTGACGAAGAGAATCGCTGGATTATGGAATGCAGTAGTATTGTGGATTTTTCCGCTCGCAGAGGCCATCACTTGAAATGCTTTGCAGATAATCTTTTCTGTTTGTGATTTTGTACATGGTACATATAGACATATAAGCTTGCTAGTTTGTCGGAATGAAATTATGGTATATCTATTAATCAATTTAGTAGTTATGTTGTAATGCTTTCATAAGCAAAACTGTGTGCTATTGTGCATTTGAAACCTATTCATGCTGATTATGTTTTGTTTATATGCCATATATCTCTTTGTTCTACTTCTGGTTGTGATAAAAACTACAAATTTGACCCAAGTGTGTCAACTGTGGCAATCCATTACCATGGATTTGCAGCACTTTCTCCTTGATGTCGTCTCATTGTCTTGAGGGTACAGACAAAAAGAAGCAATGGTAAATCTGTACTAGTCTTTTCAGGGTTGACTTGTGGTGGAATAGTTAGCTACTTTTTTGGCTGATGAATAGTTTCCAAAAAAATTTCAAATTGAATACATCTGCTTTCCGTGTTTTTTTTTTTTTTCTTTTTCAATCTGACTTGGCTTCTTGTTTGTCAGAGTGGTTCAGGTGAAGCTAAGCAAAGTGTGCCAGAGTTCTATTAGTCGTCGTACCGGTCCACTGGTGAATTTACACGTGAACAGTTGATCATACAGCTCTAGTCTAAATGCATGCAAAGTTTGGTTTGATCATTCGACAGCATGCCGGTTGTTGTTGCTGCCTTTTCTTTTCTTTTTTTAATTGAATGCATATACTTATCTGATCAATGCAATATTTCGGGTTCTTGGATCGATCATCTTGGTTTTCTGTGGGTGCAAATTAGTAAATTCCAAGGTATGCGCATTATTTTTATAGCTCCTCATTTGCTCTGTGTTCTTGAAAGGCAACTGCTCGTTGCAGGTTTTTTTATCTTGTAAAATTTGAAGCTTTTCTGACCGTGATTATTTTTCCTTCATGCATTCATGCCTACTGTCGGTCTACACGAAGAAGCCAAAGGAATGGGCGGTTGCCTTTCTCTCGTGGTTCGGTGTCGCGTGGGGCGTTTCTTTACTCGACGGGCGCGATCTCCTAACGACAGATGATGGACGGTCCGGATTTACCCTGGCTACAACGTAGGCTTTACATGCCATATGGGTGGGAGTGGGAAAGATAACTACAGCTTTCACCTGCTGGCTGGCATAAACCAGAAAAGAGAAAGGGAATAGAGACTTCGCCATGGATCCTCCTTATCCTTCTGACCTAATCCTCCTCCTCGTCCTCCATGTTATTATCGTCTTCTTCCCATCCCTCTCCCTCGCCAGCTGCACCTGCTCCAACAAGTGCGGCTCCATCGATGTCCGCTACCCCTTCGGCACCGGCTTCGGCTGCGGCTCCCCCCACTTCTACCCCTCCGTCACCTGCACCACCCCAGGCGGCAACGACGACGATAACAGCGCCGGTGACGGCAACCACGACGACAAGGAGCAGCTCGTTCTGGCCACCCACACCGGCAGGTACCCCATCACCTCCATCTCCTACTCCGCCTCCACCCTCACCATCGCCCCTCCCCTCATGTCCACCTGCTCCTCCATGCACCCCTCCGCGCCCAACATTGGCCTCGACTGGTCCGCTCCCTTCCAGCTCGCCTCCTCCGTCTTCGTCCTCCTCGCCTGCCCCGCCCCCACCTCCTCCCTCGCCAGCCACGGCAACCTCATCTGCGACGCCGCCTCCGGCCCCCGCCTCTGCGGCGCGCTCCTCGAGTGCCCCGCCGTGGCCTCCCTCGGCCTACCGCTCTTCGCGCCCACCAACACCTGCTGCGTCTACTCCCCGGCCAGCCTAGGCCCCAAGGGCGACCTCGACCTTCAGGGCCTCGGGTGCGCCGCCTACGCGTCGGTGGCGTCCCTGGGGCCGACGCCCATGGACCCCAGCACCTGGGACTACGGCGTCGCACTCAAGTACGGGGAGGCGGAGATCGAGGTGGACGGGTTGGCGGCGGCGTGCGCGGCGTGCGAGCGGAGCGACGGGGTGTGTGGCTACGAACCGCCGAAGAACTACTTCGTGTGCGTCTGCAAGAGCGGGGTAAACAGCAGCACCGACTGCTACGGTCAGAACGAGGACCTGAAGGACTTCTGGCGATCCACAGGGAATGCTTCGATCACCGGCCACGGTAACTTTCTTGCACGCACACTACAGTTGCAGCAATAGCGTTTATTCTACCTGCACTAGTTCATCTGCTTCCTCCTCCTTTTTTTTTTTTCTTCTTCTTTTTCCAGTGATGCTTGCTTGGAAGTTGATGCTGCTCTTGATATGCTGGTGGTTGGTGCTGTAGAAAAGGAACGTGTGCATGGTTCTGCTTTATCTCGTCTGGCTTTTCTTCCGCTTTAAAGGTTCTTTGCGATGAGACGCAGATGCTTTTGTGATGGAAAGCAAAGCTTTTGGACTGGAGAAGCCATTGCTTTTTGTTAATGATTTCCTTCGAAGGAAGTAGAATGATATCATGCTGCATGATTGCCACTGTAAATGACCAACTCGGTTTGTATTCTTTGTAACAAGCTGTAATCTATGGAAGCTTGATTGTGATTTCGATCAGCTGCAACTCCATTGACATTGATCCCCAAGAATGTAATTTTGTCATCTCATTAGGACTCGATACATGACCTCTAGGTGTGGAGGTCGTCAATGATGGGGTTAGTTTCCCGACATCCGTGGCTTGATGATAGTGAAAGGGGAGGGTTGGATTTCCCGACTTTCATATCTCGAGCAAAGAAGGGCATCGGGTTTTTTGACCTCTCTAGCACGATGAAGATCAAGCGAGAAGCGTGAGTGCTATTGGTGACAATCCATCACGAACTTGTCCCTCCCGTCATCAAGGGACCCACCTCTAGCGGAGGAGGGGTTCAGGTTTCTCGACATTCTTAGCTCGATAAGGACCACAGGCGAGGGGTGCGAGCGCAGCTAGCGGCGGTCCATCGTCGACCTACTCCTCTTCTTTTGCTCATCATCGATGCAGATTGAGAGAGGAGCTGCAGGTGATGTAGAGGTGGGCTCCTCCTCTATTCATCCCAAATGATCTACATCGAGTAAAGAGTCCACAGCGTGAATGTTACGAAGCCCCCTCGTTGACATATCCCTCTTCTTTTGCTTGTCGTCAAGGCGGGCTACGAGATGAGCCAAGGTAGGCTACAGGCAATGCGCATGTGGGCTCCTCCTATGCTCTTCCTCGAGGGACCCACCTCGGGCAATAAGTCCACAATGGAGATGGTGTGAAGCCCCCCGTCACCAACCTACCTCTCTTCCTCTGCTCACTGTTGAGGCGAGTTACAAGAGGAGCCCAGATAGGCTGCAGGCGATGCCCCTCTTCCTCTACTCATCCCTCAGAGACCCATGTCGGGCAATGGGTCCATAGCAAGGATGCTGTGAAGCCCCTCATCACCGCCCTGCCCCTCTTCCTTTGTTCATTGTTGAGGTAGGCTATGAGAGGAGTTGATGAATGTGGTGTCCTTTGTTTGTTGTAGAGGAGGGAATCAAGTTTTCCGACCTCCATGCCTCAGGCTACATTTGCAGTCGAGGATGTCTCATCTATTCATGATGGAGGAGGGGGGTCATGTTTTCACCTAGCAGTGGTCCATCATCATCCTACCCCTCTTATCGTCAAGGGACCCACCTTGAGCGGAGGGGCCCTTTTTGCCCAAGTGCATACATCTCTCTCTCTCTCTCTCTCTCTCTCTCTCTCTCTCTCTCTCTCTCTCTCTCTCTACAAGCCTCTAGGATGATGGGCTATGTTAGGCAATGGCCTACTCACCTCGAGTAAAAAAAGGGTTAGCTTTCTACCTCCCTTCTTTGGGCATTTTTTTCTTGTGTCTCTCTTCCTTATGGGTTTACTCTTATGTAGGTTGGGTTTTCTTGACACGTGTCTTGCACACATCTTATCGTGTGCCTCCCACCGTGATAAGTTTTTTTCTTACTAGAATCAGATTTTCTTGACTTGCATAACTCGAGCACATTTTATCTTGTGCCTCCCGCCGTGCTAGATTTCTTATTACGTGGGTCGACTTTTCCTAACTCATATATCTCAAACACATTTTATATAATGCCTCTTATTATAACGAGTTCCTTATTATGGAAGTCGGATTTTCTTGAGTCACACGCCTTAGACATATTTTATCTTGTGTCTCTTGCTATGATAGGTTTCTTATTACATGGGTTCGATTTTTCTAATTCATATAACTCAGACACATTTTATCTTATACCTTCTACCATGATGGGTTTCTTTATTACGCAGGTCAGGTTTTCTTGACTTAAGCACCTTAAGCATATTATGTATTTTGTCTCTCCCCTCACCCCCACCCCTCTCCCTTAGAGATTTTTTTAACGTTTTTTTATGATTTTTGCACATTGGTCACTTGTATACTTTTGGAGGTGCCTCTTTTTGGACTATATCATTTAACAATAGTTTGTCATGATCAATAATCTCTACGAGAAAGTGGAGGGGTTGAAGAGGAAGAGGGGAGGCCCAGCACTTGTCATTGAGGCAAAAACTCAAGGAGCCAAGCTGGTGAGGCAACTAGAAGAGGCCAAGTAGCACCTCGTCGAGACCTAGATTTGATGAGAGCATACAACCTTGAGCTAGTCGAGTAAGTTGTGAGGCTTCGAGAGGAGACGATTATTATCTTGTTTTATGAGGTGTTGGTCTTTACTTAGTTACTCGACTTAGTCCTTATGCCTTTTCCCTGTTGCATCGTTGGGCTTATCCTCCTGACCAGGTCTCTATCTTGATAGGTCAATGTCTCATTTTAGATGTAGAGGCTTGACCGAGTTGGTGTAGTTTTTTTAAGCAATGAAACTTTCTTTCCTCAATTTGCAACACCTATACCCTAAAAATATTTTTCCTTTTCTTTTACAACTAGCATCAAAGACATGATAGATCAAGGCTTGATGGTGGGCCATAGTCACCCAACTAACTCCGAGGGATGCCTTAGGGGTAGAACATCTTTAAGTTTGAAATGTGCCATGTCGTTGGAGGCGCCAATCATTTTGTTGTCCTGAAGCGATAGGTTTTATTTCAGATGACATTGATGACTCAATATGGCTCATCCTAATTTGGCGCTAGCTTACCCTGAGATCTAGTTAGGTCGATGACTTCAGCTTTTTGAAGTACTAGGTCTTGTTTAGGGGTGCTTCAATTAATGACTCCACCAACTCAATATATGGGACAAACTTGGTAGAGTCTCGAGCGTCCATAAGTGGTGCCTCGGGTCGAGCATTCTTCGGTATGGAGACCATTGTCAAGTAGTACTAGCTTGACTCCTTTGGCTTGCTTCTTAGTAGATGATATCAATAGAGCTATCTATGTCAATCATGACCCTATTTACCCGAGCGATAATCATCCATACAAAAACTATCAAGACATTATCATGATGCGAGTCAAGATACTTTATTTATTTCCTCTTGTAGATTTTCTCTAGGTCATTTTTCATATTCATGCAATTTTAAGTGATAACTCGGGCATAAGCCTTACAACCTAAGAAGTTGTCTCCTTGAGGCGGGTCCACTAATGATGATATTAATCTACCTCTTCATGATCCTTGAGGTCGAGGTAAGGGTTCTCGATGCTTTCGATGAACTATCCAAAGTGTCCCCAATGTATGAGTTCTTCAATTTGCTCTTTCAAGTGACAATAATCCTCCATGTCATTGTAGTAATCCTAGTGGAACCAATGGCATCTGGACTTGTCTCTTTTTATTGATGGGGTTTTCACTTGGTGAGGGTCTTTCAAGAATCCATTCGCTTTTATTTGCAAAAATCTTCAGTCTAATCATATTTATGGAGGTCAACTTAGACCTTTGGTGTGATAACTCGAGTTATTCGTGTCCCCTTCACCACGGTGACCTTGGGGTTGGGGCTTATTATGGCCACCCATACATCGGCCTTTTGCGTGACTCCTCACGCTTGCTCAAGACTATTGGCTTGGTGGTGATATATTAGTCGAGCCTTTGAAATGTTTCTGGTACAATTACTAATGGTCTTTCTATCAATGACCAAAAGAGGCAATAGGGCTTTAGCCCCATCATACTAGTTCGTATTATAAGTGGCAAATGGGAATCTAGCACGTCTTAGATCTTGCTCGTAAATCAAGTGACCAAATCTGCAAGCATTTTTTCCCCCTTGCATAAGTCTGAGGAGTGTTGCCACTAATGGTCAAAGGCATACATTTCCGAGGAAGTGAGGTTCGAACTCCTTCGTAAGTTAGGCAAAAGAACAAATGCAAAGTGACTTCAGATATAAATATCATTCTTATGCTGAGCCTCTTAATGTAGTCAGAAAAGAGTGACGTATAAGGGTATCAGAAGTACCATATAATGATATTTAGGCATGAAAAATTATAGTGTGCTATATCGGTTCGACATTTTCATGGAATGCCTCCAACGACAGAAGGTGGAAGTTCACTGGAATTGGTTTCTCCTAGATTTTTTGGGTGAATGACGACCGACTCGAGGTGTGATTGACTAGCACTTCCCCTTTGGATTGTTGGAACTCTCATCACATTTCCTCTAGACATCGGTTCATCTACCATAGTTTAATTCATAGGGAATTCTTTATTAAATCCCTCAACCGAGTCTCAGATTCAGGCAGCGTAGAGTGGTGGTATGGTCAGCTAAATTTCACGATTGGAGAGCGAAGTGCCTCATCGACCGGTGGTTCGACGGGTCTCGAGTGCTCTTTGAATGTTGTCACCACGTCATGTAGGGGTACCTCAGTGGGTATCGGTGCCGATGACCATGACTGAGCTAGTGGTGTCGCCTGTTTGGTTAGCTACGGTAAAAGTGGAGCGATATCCTATATCATGTCCATTAGTGTTTGAATTTATTGGGGGAGATTCAAAAATACATCAGTAGAGACAAGTAGGTGGCTCGGGATTATCCATAGGGATGAGAGGCCTAGGTCATTGAATAGACAACAGTATCTCATCGGCGTCTGCACTGAAGTGGATGCGCCAATCTATGAAAAAGATAGCTATTACCCCTTTTTGGGTAAAAATACTATGAATTAGGGAAAATCCTCTTCACTTGAGCGTTGATAGATATGGTCAACAAACGATCGTTCATGTAATATCGAGCGCTTCTTCTAATACTATATAAAATAATAGGAGAAGTCATTGACGTCTTAGTGAACCCGACATAGTTTAGACCTATATGCCCAAGATTGCTTGAGGTGCCTACGAGGTGAAAATGATAAACTCCGAAGGTATCACCTACACATAGATTAGATCAAGATTGAAAGAGATATTTCTACTCAGATCCCTCCCATACTTCAATTAAAAATCCAAGATATATTAACTCAGGATATTAGTGTCAATATGAATATTAAAAACATGGTAAAGCTCCTTTCATCCGGACATCGCCGAAATCTCCTACTTCACGTATAAACCCATGCGACAACCAAATCCGTGCACATCGAATGGCTTCGATGACCGGCGACGATGGAGGCATGCCTCGATCTCTTGGAAGCCGCCGGCTCCGCATTCTTAGCTGCTGACTCGTTAGCCACCCTATCTGCTGACTCGTCTGCACTGACGTGGCTAAGCGGCTTGGCTTGGCTTGCCTGGAGCTCCACTTACGCGAGGGTGGGTAACGGTCGCATTGGAGGAGCCGCACGGGACCCACATGTCCTCGACTCATTTGCCCACCTCAGCCCTATCGGACCTGAAATCACCCCCAAAACCTAATTGAGTACCGAATCGAATCTTCATGCGCGTCACCCCCAAATAAATCACGACAAGCGGACGACCCACGCAACGCAACCCCACAAATCAGCTAAACCTACGCCAACAGCCAACGCCTTCATCTTACACAAATGCTGGTTCACGCGACGTCGCGATTCCACCTGTAAGCCTATAACCGGTTTCATTCTACCTGTTTATGTTGCAGCCGAACAGCCAATCCTGTCGTGCCAGCGCAATACAATCCCAGCACAGGCCGCCCATCGTTTCGAGTACCTCCTCCCTCTAGAAGTTTCACGCGTGTACTTAACGGGGTTGGGGGAGGATATTTTTCGGTGCGTTGTAACCGTCACATTCGAGCATTAGGGCCGGTCGATCGCCTTCTTCGTCTTCCGATTCCGCTGCGTCGCGCTTTCTCAGGTACGAAGCCCTTTCCTCCCCTCGTTCTCTAAGCATTCTTTCCCGCAGATGTTGTTCCTTAGTTTGTGCGTGATGATGTCGATCCGCACGATCTCGCTCCGTTGTCGTGGATGGATGGGCAGATCGTTGGATCCGAGATTTCTTTACAAGAACCGAAGCTGAAAATTTTTACCGATGCGATCGATTGTTGTCCCTTCTCGGTTTCTTTGGATTCTGCCAGCGTCGACGGAGTTGCTCGTTTGAGATTTGGGCGTTTCTCGATGCCTTCCTCTGTTTCGTCGCTTTTGTTGAATCATCTGTCTATTAATCCCGTCCATGAGGATATATACTTCTTGGCCTGGTTTCTTTTGGTTGTTGTTGTTGTTGCTGCTGCGAACCCTTTCCGATGGTGGGTCATGGCAGATTGCCGGGTATGCATCTATAGGTTTTGGTTTAGGAGTTTATCGGCTTGAGGGCGAGATGGATGAAATGGTATTTATTATATGATTTAATTGATATATTTAAAGCTGATTTCCAGCTATCTTTGGATTGAACAGATTTTATTTGGTCGCAGTTGAACCAAGATGAGTCGAGCACATGATGGACAGTCGCCTTTCTTTCCCTTTGGAAAGCCTCTTCGGATTATGTTCCCCAAGGGATCGTATCCATCGGTGGAGACTCGTAAATTATTGTTCTCTTTCGAGCAAAGCCTGGCAGAAAACCTGAAGAAGCTCAGCCCAAAGGATGCTTCTGATGTCTTTACTCTATCTTGGATGAAGCTTGCTATCGAGTTCTTGTCACATACACATGATAGCATAAAAACTCTGATGAATGAGCTTCGGTTACCCGTTTCCGATTGGGATGAGAAGTGGATCAACATATACTTGGACAGCAGCGTGAAGCTGCTTGATATTTGCATCGCATTAAGCTCCGAGCTATCCCGATTGGATCGAGGCCAGCTTCTTCTCAAGTATGTGCTGCATCTCGTGGACATCTCGACCGCTTGTCCTTCATCAGAAGAACTCGCCAAGGCTCACCTGTATCTGCATGAATGGATTGAACACATAAATTCGAGGAGTCCTAAACTAGAGAACTGTCCTGCCATCGTTGTGAGTCTTCAAGGAACGCTTGGTTTCCCAAAGGTCAAGAGCTCCAAAGGGAAGGCACTGATGAGAGCCTTGTACGGATTCAGAGTCATGACTGTATTTATTTTTGGCATCTTTTCGACGGCGACACTGTCGGGTTGCTCAAAGCCGCCATCTATAGTAGACGTGCGTGCTTCCGATGGGTTCCTCTGGTTTGAGGCGTTCTGTGACTTGCAAGCTGTTGTGAATGGGGAATTTAAGAGACAGTTTGGAAGTGGGAAGGTGGCGGCAGTGTTCAAAGAGATAGAAGCGGTTAAACTATGTGCTTCACGGTTGTATGATCTGACCAAGGATAACAATGGGATTAATCTTGAAGATGGATCCATTATTACACCCGGGAAAGGCAGTGACCTCCGACGACAATGGTTGCGAGATTGTGTTGCCGATCTGGCGGTCGGAGTCAGGACGCTTGGCCATGAGCTAGATTCTCTTTCGAAGCAAGCGGATCACTTTTTCCAAATTATTTTATTGGGGCGTGATGCTTTGCTTTGTAATCTTAGAATGTCTGTGGTGACACAAAACAGTAGTATGAATGCCTTCAAGTCTTGATGCAATATATCTTTGTTGTACTTCCAACTGTGCTGTAAATAAGTAGCAAGTTGAGATTTGTATGTCTGTACTACATACATACATAGATAAGCATTTGGTGGCGGTGTTAATGGGGCTTATTAGAAGGTAGAAGGTGATGATGGTTATTATTTGTGGGAAGCATTACATCAGTGCTTATAATGTTGGAAAGGTAGTGTTTCCAAAATAAGATTTAAGCGTTACATGGAAGAACTAGTAGTATGCATCTTTGGATGTTCTAAATGTCAAAAGGGTTTTGCTATTTGCTGCCTTTGTTGTTTAGTTGGTTCCATGTGTTGAAGAGCATAAAACTTTGGATGGGCTATATGTCTAAAGCTTATGATTGACAATTGTTTTGAGCATGTCCTCACTGATCAGCTTCCCTTTATCCACTATATTAAGGCTGGCATTTGTGATACGCTAGAGAGCTGTGCTGAGAGTGGCCAGTTAAGCCGAATGAACTTGTAGACCTTTTTCATCTTTGCTAAATAACATGTCTTATAATCTCTTTCCCTGACCACAAAGGTCAAAGACAGTAGCATCACTTTGACTACTACTTTAATGTTTGTATTCCACTACTTACTTTATGATAGTATTATTCTAAGTAAAGAAATTTTAGTCTGATTCTTGTTAAATTAAAATTTTGGTTGTTCGAATATTTTTTGTTTTCAAATTAATCCCAAGTTGATTCATGCCGACATCGGATAAATTAGGCTCTAGTTGTGTCAACCTTCTTAAAACTACGTCTAAATGCTTTCGACAATATACTTGTTATATTTAGATTAGTATATAATTCAGAGGATTCGGTTAGCTTATTGATAAGAATAATTATGCGTTGGGAAGTATTGCTGGATTTAGTGTCGTGAACGAGGAGTCTTGGGGGAGCTTGGAGAGGTAGCGGGGCTTCGTGAAGTTACGGCTCCTCGGGTCGCAGATTCGATCGGATCAGTTTCGAGTGGCGTTTAGGACCTACAAGAAGGCCTTTTGTCGGGAGGTGTGTGTCTGATGAGTCCCTTCCAATGACTAAGTTCGCATTTAGGGGTGGAGGTTATAAGGTGGGAGTCAAAAAATCTCGAGGGTTTTGGAGAGAAGATGCTCGGAAGAAGTCGTCCCTCTAACGTGGGCTACAGTGAGGGTATATATACATGCAGAGTGGAGGGAGATCGTACCAAAGTATTTAATGGGTGTGACGCCTTCGGTTGAGCTGCATATAAGGCTCTACGTAGTGCGATGCTTTTTCCGATTTTAGGGTCTCGTTCGGCAAGACCATCGACCACGAGCACGAACCCTTGAGCAGTCGACGTGGTCCTCAGGTTGGCGTGTCGAGGTTGATAGGTTATCGAGGTGATTACCGACGGGATCCTCGGGCTGACATATCGTGGTTGACATATTGCCGTCGACGTGGTCCTTAGTCTTACGTGATCAAACCAGATCATTGAGCCCAATATTTATCCTATTAGAAATGTACCAAAAGATTCAATTTTATAATAAGATTTTGTGTATCATTCACTAATTTCCTAGTTTATACCAATTCTAAATAAGTTCCATTACGAAGTAGTTATCATTAATTTGTGTATCTGCTCATGTTATTAATCATGTCATCATTTATTCTAAAGTGAATTATGAACGACCTTTTAACCTCTTTAGTTTGCAGTGTCTGTCAGGAATGTGCTCGGTCTTCTGGTCCATTATTTTTTAAGTCAGATGATAAGACCAGCATAGCCGCCTGGGAAACCAGCAGTGATCCGTTCTAGAGATGCAACAGCGGATTAGGATCAGATAAAATATTGTTCTTGATGTCCCTGTAAATTTCTTGCTGAGTCTATCTCCAACTCTCATGACAGTCAATTAAATATATCTGTAATTGTGGAGCATCGCACTCGGTCGGTACTTCTTCTTTATATATTTATGTACGAGGCCTGTGTACCATTCCTGACAAATACGTCGCTATAGGACGAAGGGTTAACTATACAAAGGCGAACATGGGCCGTTAGGCCCAATTAAACAGGCCCAAGAGCGACTGCATCTTTCTTTCTTTCCTTTCTTCAATTTTTTTTTTTCTTTGGTAATTTGAACAAATTCAAAGGTGACTATAAAAATGTCACAAAGGATACTATGAATACTTATTGTTAGGAAACACCATCATTGACGTTTTAGTCACTCTAATGTGATCCGAACTCGTCCGCGTAGAATTATCTTAAGTGTCTCCGAGGTAAAAGTACTACGTTCCCAAGATAAAAAAGTATTATGCTCCTGAGGTGAAAGTGTTATGCTCTCGAGATGATACTCGTACGAAAGACAATTCGGGTCGGTTACCAATTGACTCACCTACAAAATATTCTCGAGAGTCCAGGAGTTAGCTCGGATCGATTAAAAATCACCTTCTCTATGAAATATTCATTAGAATTTTCTAAAAAATCTAGCAACAATTCGAGGATTGCCTCCCCTATGAAATCTTTACAAAATATTCCATCTATTCATATCAATTATAAAAATATATCCTCAACTCTAAATAAAAAGATACAAAATCAAGAACTTAATCATCAAACAAACAAGTCTCTCTCAATTTTGATTTGATAAAAATATTAATAATATATTTATTTATATTATATTATTTGTAGCGCAGGTGTCACGCGGAAGAAGTAGATTGATTGCGAAGGACAAGAAAGAAAGGAAGAAGTAGGTTTTTGAATCCTTCGCTCCACCCATACACTAACCATTCCATGACCGACCGACGTGATGGAACCCATCCATCCATCGCGTGTTTCATCACAAAGTCAAAATGCTGATTTGACTCTCTCTCTCTCTCTCTCTCTCTCTCTCTCTCTCTCTCTCTCTCTCTCTCTCTCTCTCTCTCTCTCTCTCCATGAATCCCGCCGCATAAGACGCGATATGTATGCGCTACCGTTCTCTCCCCACTCTTATGAGCTAAAAAAAACCCACGACACAGAACACTCCACTCACACTCACACTCGCCCCCATCCAATCCAATCGAATGCATCGCCTGTGACGAAGCCATTGAAGGCCCTCTGGTCCTCCTCAACTACTCCCCACAGCTTTTCCTCCTCGAAGACCCGACAAAGGTCAATTAAAAACGGTGGTCTACGTTTCTTTCGGATTCCGCGCACACCAACAACAGACACAAAAAAAAGGACGTCCCCCTCTCTCTACCCACTGTTACGTACAATAGTGGGCACTATATCACACAACACATGTATAGCCGCGATGTTACGTAGGTGCAGAGGTAGGAGCTGATGACCTTTACGTGTAGTTGGCGTTGTGATGGATGGATGGCAGCCACGCACATTGATTGTTTCTTCTTTTCTGCAGTGCTACTACGTATGCCAACGTACTCCAACAATAACTCTCCACCACCTACCTTCTCACACAAGAAGCCATGGAGATTCCCAAAGCCCTCCTCCTGTCAATGCATTCCACTGCATGTTAGTATGATGCATATACTTTGTAGATGGAGGCCCGGTGGTCTTAATTTTTGAAAGCTTCAGAAGAGATACCAAGGCCCAACCCCCCACACATACTCAACGTTGCATGGAGTGTAGGTGAAGTGTTTTGTAACTCTCACCCTCTTCCATCTCTAGGGTTTCTTCTGGCCTCTCATTCCTCAGCTGCCTATCACCCACCGTTCTGATCAAAGTAAACGGTAGATGAGAGAGAGAGAGAGAGAGAGCTCTGAAACCCAAGCTGGAGGTTTGGGCCACCTGCTGCTTAATTTATTATTGTCTTTACTCCTCGTCTCCTCTCCCAATCCTCCTTTTGCTATTTATCTTCCCCTTCCCAAGAACAACACCGAGTACTACTCTCTCTCCCCCTCCCCCTCCCTCTGTCTCTCGCTGGTAATCATTTCAGCTATCATCGCTCACCACCCTCTCTCAGCGAGACTCGAGGGGGGAGAAAGAACAAGAAGCAGGAAGCTTTTCCTTTGCGGGGAATGTTGTCTGGGTCGAGGAATCTACCAAACTAGAGAGATAGATGGATAGATCTGCTGCTATCTTCTTTTACGTTTGGTGATCTCGGACCAGGCTTCATTCCCCCCAATCATAGCTTCCGTCTTCGGCAATCATGAGTAAATTTTCCGAGATCCATGCACAGGTTAGGTCTGCAATCAACCATCGAGTTTTTGGGTTGCGATGATCTGCTCTTTGCTTTCTTTTTGCTAGCTTGGCTTCGTTGTTTTCTCGATGATCCACCGAGGAGGAGAGAGGAGAAGCAGATTGGTGTAATGATGATGCTTCTTTCTTTCTTTTGCCCCTTCTTCTAATCTGACAGGACCACCAAAAAGGGTTTCATCATTATCTTATCATTACCACCGCAAGCCATCTCTCCCTTCCTCTTTTCTTCCCCGGATCTACCACCACACCTCAACAACATGGATGACCCTAAGCCTCGTTGATCTCGTCAAAGATCGTCTTGCAAGTTCTCGTCCAAAGATTGACGGTGATCCATCTATATGTTACCCCTACCACATGATGTAGGTTTGTAGCCTCCTCACATCATCAGCCTCCTTCCGACATCTTTCTCGTCCACTTCTTTTCCGCCCCTCGTTTTCACCTTTCTTATGCCTGAAGAAATGATATATCATACGTATATCTCCTTCTCTCTAACCCCCTGAAAACCTGTAGATCCATATGGCCGTTCTTATATCTAGATTTTTGCCTCATTTCTGATTCGCGAGTCACGTTTCAGATGGATCTGTATGGATCGAGAACTAGGAGATGTACCCTACTGCTCCATGCTTCTGTCTTAATTTTGACCTTGTAGCATCATGAACTATAATGTTGCTGTTTTCACATGCTTATACTTCGTTTTCCAAGAACACAGAAATGTAGTAGGGTTGAAGATGATGAGCAAATAATGTTATCAGATATGTGGTCAAATCTCTTTCGGGTACATGGTCTTCTAAGCACCTCTTTCTCCTGCAATCGGCTTCTCTGACAGACCACATGATCTGATATGGCTTAATATAAGTATCTTAGAATCCTGTGTGGGAGATGTTGGGCATTAGCAGAACCAGTCACCATCTTCATGCATCAACATGCATGTAGAACAAGTGCAGTGGTTCTGACACCACACCTGATGTAGTTTTCGTATGATTATAATCGATGGGTTCCCACCAAATGTAAGAGCTGAGAGGGCATGTGTGGTATTCGACATGTAGCTCCGGGGAATGGTGATTCGAAGGGAGGACTGTGGAACTACAGTGGAAAGAAAGACACGTCCTGTGCTCATGTCCAACCTAGGGTTTAGGCCTATGGAGTTGTTGTTAGGGTTTGGTTTACTGGGTGGGGGAGGAAAAAGAGGGAGGACCGAACCCTCAAAACAAGACTGTGTCGACCTCTCTCGCTCATGCATTGGATCTCATCTCTCACTCACATCACCTGACAACCCTTCTCTTGGGAACACTCACCCTCTCGCATCCAACTCGACTCAGGGAAGAAGAGAAATGCTTTGTTGCTAAGCTCGAGGGCTCGAGAAGACCACCTTGGAATCTAGTCCTCGATCACCCACAACACCTATGTTGTGAACCGCATAGATTTGTAGAAGGAAATGGAAGTTCTTACATCTACTAAATCATACGTCTAAATTAATATTAAGCTTCACATTGCATCCAATCTCAAACGCATATAGCATAGACGTTCCTGCTATGGAATCGTATGACGGTCTCAGGCATCCATCTCTTACTCGGGCTGCTGCTGCTGCTGCTTCTCCTCGTGGACGAAGGCCGAGAGACGGGGAAACCGGAAAGACCTGCCGATCCCCACCGCGGACTTGAAGTGGATCTTGTCCGCACGATCTCCTATGGCGCCTGCTGCTTCATCCGCACGAAGCCCGCCTCCTTCACCCACCCGCGCTCCTCGAGGTTCCTCACCGGGAGGACGCCCTTGCTTCCTCCAGCATCTTGACCGAGTGCCAGTAGCATTCCGCCGCTCCGTGGATGATCTCGGCGCCTTCCCTCTCCTCGTTGGTGATTACGATGGAGGCCATGACCGCTGCTTGGCCTTGGAATGCAGTCCTTCGGTGGGGGGAAGGAATTCAAGCACACAGGTTGAGGGAGAACGACAAGCCATGATTTAATAGTGAAGGTTGAGATTTATGAGTGGATTTCTAGCAAGCATTACAAATATCTTTCCATCTTAACTCTTGTTGAAATCTACAATAATAAACTTTTAGCAAATACGTATAATATAAATAACAAGATGAACATCTTTAAATTTTTTCTTCAAATAACAAATGTGCAAAAGAAAAAAGTTATCATGAGTTATGCGGTAGAGGGGGAAAAAATAATAATAAATGAAGCTAGATGTTGTACATGGCAAACTTACGTTTTAGATAGAGACCAAAAGACCAATAAAGAGGATGTGATATGGAGATTAATATACACATAAAGAAATTAGTGTTACACAAATTTAATAAAAATACAGAAATAAAATAATATCAGATTTAAGATAGAATTTTAAAAAATAAATAAATAGTATGGATATTTGTTATGATTTTTTTATTCACTAGACATTTTAATGATTATGCATCATATATCACATAATTTTGTGGATGAAATTTTTGTTTTTAATATCTTTATACATGTTTTGTATTTTTTAAATATATTATAATTGACATGAACAATTCAGAATGAGTGTTTGAGGTGTAAATTTGATGAATCACATCTTAATGATCAAACTAATTTCAAGCTTTGGTGTGTTGTAGTTTGTGCTTTTTGCTAAAGAAAAGAACATATTTACTTCATCGAACGACTGGATCTTATCAATTTATTTTAATTTTTCACCTGCAAAATTTGACTTCATTCAAGATTTCTTTTACTTTTTAGACCCCTTTAAATATCCTTGTTATCTTATAAGCATAAAAATCATAATTATATTATTATTCTATAAAAAACTTTAATATCATAAACTAAAATATAATAATAATAGATCAAATATATAATACTTATGAAAAGCCTTTATTTACTTTACAAGTAGATATAATTTGTTTCGTTCTTTCTCTCATCATACTCATCTCGTAACAAATCCTATCATAATTAGACTTCTTTTGTACTCACCGGTAATCATACTCCAAATCCAATAATATTTATAATATATCTTATCTAATTAGATAGGATTTCATAATCTAACACATGTATGATATGATGATATAATCAATAATCATATCAAAGTTTTATTGTTGGGAGAATAGCTTTGGCTATTAATTTGTGGTAAAGTCTAAATTCTTTTGTCCAAAATGTTTCATATTGCTAAATAAAGAAATCAATAGCCTAAAAATAATAGTTTGTGGGAGACAGAAAAAGTACTATCCTATATATATATATATATATATATATATATATATATATATATGATTATAAACGAAAATATTCTTATTAAGATTCGATGTTAAGGTGCAGATGAGTTAGCTTATTTTGATAGGATTTGGCTGATTGGGATTCATGTGTTTGGATCAATATGCAATTGGTGGCATTCAGCAAGCGCCTTGATAGAATAACAAAGAAAAGCATAGAAAATAAAAAAGTTAGTATACTTGAATGTTTATGTTGCTTTCAAGGTTTTGGGCCAGTAATTAATTATTCAGTTCTACCAGTTTTATTTGACTTATGAAGTCAAAACTCTAAGCAGAGACCTCTCGGACACCAGCAATGGACACAATGCATGATATGGTTATGTCCGTATGCAGCAGAACACCTTAATCGCGTATTGATAGTGCAAATATTGGGTTTGTCCAGATAGCTTGGATACGTCAACCCTAAGGATCATGTCGGTTGCTTGATCACGTTCGCCTCCCCAAACGTCTTGGGGTCATCAATCCATGTCGGTAGCCCACGTCGGCAACTCTCGATGGTGTCTGACACAATGTTGTCGACCCGTGTACGGTGTTCGTAGCAGGCACTCGGGCACGGATTTCACGGACCAAGACTCCGAAAATCGATGACACCAACACTCGACACGAGATCGTACCTTCGAGCAAGCCAAGGATACTGCCTGCATTAATGACCTCGATACGGCCTTCCTTCAACTTGCAAGTATAAATACCCCCACTATAGCCACCAACAAGGAGGGACGTCCCGACTCTTGTACTCTTCAACTCTATCATACCATTTAGCTCCTCAGTTTCTAGCTTTCACACCCCGAGTTAACTTAGCCATCGGAGGGAGGGACCACATCGGGCACACATCATCCCGATCGAGACATTCTTGCAGGGCCCATTCGAAGACCCGAGAGATGCTCCGAAGGGATTCCTACCAGAGGTGCCACCACGTAACACTTCTCCAAATTTCGATCGAGCTCCGTCAATAATTTGATCCAATGCGGTCGATCTTACACACGGGCCGAACTGTGTCGACTCCTCCACCACGACATAAAATCCAACATATAATCCATGCAAATGCCACAAGAATTAAATCCCTTCCTTCTTTTGATATTGAATCTTGAAGGAGGGGGGGGGATGGGGTGGAGTAGGCATCGAATATTGTTCTTTTGGCATGATTGGATATAATGGGATTCCATGGCATATAGTTGACTTCTGATTGGAGGTGTTTTGAGAGAGATCTTTTGATTCTGCTATTTCTTTCACAAGTAGCAACAATTTTATCTTCTCCCTCGGAATCAACCTTGTCCCCTTCATTATCAACAATTTCATTACGAGATTTGAAGACTCGTAGATGTAAGTTGGATAAATGAATTCTACGTAGTGTGCACGCAGTCTGCCAATCTGCAGAAAGAAAGCTGTAATCATGCATGGAATCATTAGGTGAGGAGTCTTTTTGGCGAGACAGACTCACAGCTTTCGGTGACGACGTACAGTACATACACTTGTCTTTGTGCTTTCATCATGGCGAATGGCATCCAAGAGCAGAAGACAAGAAGGGAGAACAAAAATGACAGAACAAAAAGCACATACTTCGAAGTGGGTCATGAATGAATGCAAACATCCGATCCCTTGCTTTCCTGATGTAAACAAGCAAGCCACAGCTCTTTCCTTTCTCCCTTCTCTTCGACTCATACGGTTCACATCACAAGCTTCTTTCCTTCTTCCTCTATATACGCTTAACCTGCAAGACGACCTCTTAAAGCCGACACAAAATGAGGCTTCATATGGCCACAGTAGAAGCATAAGGAACCAATGCATGTGTGCCTCCGTCGAGAATTGAAATGGGTATGTAAACACACATTTCTCTTGTTAGAGTACACTTGGAAGGGTTTTCTCTCTCACTTTTTGGTCTACCATGAGCCTCCTCCTCCGATGATACCGTTCCAGAACCTGGGAGGATCCCCGGCGGTTGGCCCCCTATCTGCAACATTGTTTGGATGGACTACTGGCCTCAAGTCCTCGAAAGGTAACAGCAGCTTACCATCATCACTCTCCTGCACACGCCGCAAGCTCTCATATCCGCCACTACTGCCTCCACTGATTCCATAAGGAAAACCAATGGTAGGTGGCCTGAATTCTTTGAGTCCAAATCCAGTCGAGTAATCCGATAATGGCATAGGCATCGGCATGAACGGCCCGCTGCCTCTTGCATTGGGCACCAACAGTAACTCGATGGCAGTGTGGGCACCGACAGCGGCACGACCACTGCTGCTTTCTAAGGTGGGGAAGTCGCTGTGCTCGGGAAGGCCATGTTGGCGGAAGGCCAGGTTGCGGTCGTGTCCCTCGTGGAACTTTGGAGCTTCGGAGCTGGTGGAGAGCCAGATGGATGGAGGGACGCGGTCAGCATGCGACGTCTTGGAAGTCGAGACAGTAGCTAACACGGCTTCCACCGAGGCAGAGGAGGAAGAGTTGGCGGCGGCGGCGGTGGTGGGAGAGTATCTCTTGTTCTTTCTGGAGCCGCCGCCCACAGGGACATTCCTCAGAGACCCACCCTCGGTCCAATACCTCCGGCAAGATCTGCAGTAGTAGCGGGGCTGGGCGAGGCTGTAGTTGTTGTAGTAGCAGAACTTGGTGTTGGTGGAGTTGCACCGGGGGCAGCCGAGGGCCTGCTCCTTATGTGGCCTTGGCCTCCTCTCCGCCGTCTGCGGCCTGGTAGTGGTGCAGGTGTCGCTTTTGTCGGTGGAGGAAGCAAACTCCTGCAGCATGGGGTCGACCAGCCCTACGGCCTGGAGAGCGCCAAAAGATCCAAATTCCCATATGGACAAACCAAATCAGAGACAGAGTGGGAGGGAACGGCGCTTAAGCAGTCACACACGCATCAGATCACACATAGCCATTGACGGATCTCTGAAGAAACCAAGTCAGAGGACAGAAGACTATAGAAGGGAGAGAAAGCAAGTTAAAGATGAAAGGGAAATTACGTTCACACACTTTGGCCCATATCAAAGCAAAGCCTCGGTTTTCATGCCACTGCTTTATGGCATCCGATAAAGAGAAAGCAAGAAGACAGGTAAGGGATGAAGAAAGTGATTCGCTGAGTAAAAGAGGTGGGGTTGACAGAATTGAAGCTTAAGGCCGAAGGAAAGGACGAGAGAGAGAAGATGATGCAGTATTGGATAGAAGATATAAAAGGGTCAACACAGAAGAGTTCAGCAGATCCTCTCCACAAAAGATTGACAGACAGATCTAAAAGAAAAAAGAAGGAAGAGCAGATCGAGCAAATTACCAAAGTTCACGGGCTAACGTTACCTGAGGACGCCACCGGGGAGTATCCATGCAAACCTCCACAGAAGAAGAAGAGGAGGAAGAAGCTATTCTGAGGAGCGGAATGCCGGCAGCTGACCAGGATGGATTGTGATGTGGTGACTGCCTCTCATATCTTGTGAGAGAGGTGGTGGTGGTGGTGGATGATTCTATACCGCAATATTAAACTATTTGTCATATTTCCACTTTGAATGCTAAAATTTCCTGTTTGTGTAATCATATGTTCTATTTCAACTTTCGATAAGTGGATCTGAAATATCATCTTAAACATCAGAGAACCACTCAGATCAATATTTAAGGTTCTCCAATTAATTATTAGAAAATTTATTCTGAACACCACCTTATCTCTCTTTTTACGTAAACCAAAGGAATGGCCCAATTTAAGTATCTCGTTCAGTTGTAGCAAACTCCACCCACATCTCTCTCTCTCTCTCTCTTTCTCCATCAGGGTTACAGATGCTTTAAGTTCAATTGGATACTGCAGGCCTAATAACCCCAAGCCAACTTAGATGGGATTCATATACGATTGAATCGGGTTTGGGATTAGAATTGAGCAGTGTTTCGAGACACCTTTAAGTCAAATCGAGTAGGAACACAAGACCTAAATCCATCCCCCCTGTCCGGTTCTCCTCAACCCCTCCCTTTCAGGTTGTCCAAATGCATCTTTCAATCAAAATATAAGGGGTGGAAAAAAGCCATAGCTTGTAGGTGGTATATATCATTGTGTCCTTGAGCTTGACTTCTTTTTAGGTTGTGAGATTAACCTCCTCTACCCAAGGTTATATGTATATAATGTCAATTGTGTTGGCTTTTCTGTTTGTCCACTGCACCTGTGCTTGAAAGCTTAACATGTCTTACTGACATGTTCTTCTATGGTTCTTTAAAACCCTTCTTGATTGACATGTTCTTCTCCTCTATATTCATTTTAGGTTAAGGTCATGGTCATTACATCTGCTTAACTCCTCTACAAAGTCATCCAAATCCTGGTTGCAGGTGTTTATCGCTGATGAATTCTAGCTTAAACATAAGAAGACAAAATCTTCTAGCCTTCTCATTTGTATTATTTAATTAGAAACTATTACAAAGAAGAATGGGAGATTTCTGATGCATACAAAACATTCTATTGCCAGGCAAATACAGGGAGAGGCAAACAAGGACAGTGACAGCGGATGTCAACAGGAGTTGATCGCTGCTTTATCCTTCCCCACCACCACTTCAATCTGCTCCCCATCATTCTTTGTCCTCTCAGGCAGCACCCGTTCGTTGTAGCTAGTGAGATCTGGATTCCTATCCATATCTCACCTAATATGCCTCGAAGATTAGCCCGATAGATTCATATCCAACACACACTACTGCTAGTTGACATGGCCGGTGGAGCCAACACTTTCTTCTTCTTCTTCTTCTTTCTCTGCTAGTTGACATGGTCCATATCTCACCCACCCTACTTCTTCTTATCCTCTAAATTACGTTTCTCTTGTTCTACTGTTTATAGTTTGAGGAACTTTAACGCCGGTTGTATCGACCAGAATGAATGTTGCATGAAAACATGAAACTGCAAAATGAACCGAGGCAAGATCCTGTACCTATTTGCAGGTCTCCTTAGATGCGGAAAGAGCTGCAGATTGAGATGGATGAACTACCTGAGGCCTGGCATTTAAGCGAGGAAACATCGAGCCCGACGAGGAAGATCACATCATCCGTCTTCTCTCCTTGCTGGGCAACCGATGGTCTCTGATAGCCGCCAGGCTTCCTGTCCGAACCGATAATGAGATCAAGAACTATGGGACAGCCGTATAAGTAAGATACTCAGAAAGCAAGGGTTTTTTTACTCGAGGGAAGACCACCTTGCAGGCCACAGGAAGAGAGCTGAACACCACACCACCAAAGAAAGCCATGACGAGAAGAAAGATAATGCTGCTCTCGAGGGAGCTGCCACCAGCAGCATCAAGATCTACACTCCAAAGCCAACGATAATTAAACCAGCCATGACGATCTATAATTCTGACAGTATAATGATGCTCACCGATCCTACGATGGGAGGTCCTTCGTGCAAAGGAAACCAGGACGCGGGCATGAAGGATTCAAACATTTGCCAGAGCCGCCATGGATCATGCTTTCGCTTGTGACCTGGTCTCTCGGGACGAGCACTTCAACACACTTTACCAGGAGTACTCGCAGCTGCCGAACTCCACCGGACAAGATCAGGTTCAGCCTTCCTTCATTGCACGGTGCATATGGAATAATTGCGATGAAGGCACAGCATTACTCTACCGAATTAACACGATCACAAATGATCAATGTAGCTACGTGTGTTACTGTTTTACCTAATACACGGCTCCTTTTCAAGTATAAATTTCTGCTGTGCAATTCCCAGTGACAGTCCTTCGCGCAAGACAGTACGTCGTTGAACTGTGTGAGTTGACCATCCCGGTAAGCAAGTAGGATATCGTTGACCATCTACTGCGTTGGTTATAGATTTAATGCTGATACAACATTGAGCAATTGTTTCGTGTCAGATCGACGCTCCACCGTGTCGCGGTAGGCTGGCGTGGCATCGTCCGCCTGGTGGCCAACGTCATCGGAGACGGCGAACTTCCTCCGTCAGTTTAATTCTCCGTTACGATTCTTTTCTTGCTTTTGGTTGGAAGCTTCTGGAAGAATTAAAGAACCAAATAAATTAGGTGGGAATGAGGTTACCAAAGGGAGAGGAAGGGGGAGGTGAGACCGGGAGATGGCACGAGGGTCTCAGGTGGAAAACGACGCTCTACTCAGGTCGATGGACTCCTCCGCTGCCGCCTTCAGGCTCCTCGCCGGTCCCCGATCCCGACCCCGCGCCTGCATTCGTATCAATCGATCACTTCCCTTCTATGTATCTCGTTGAGACCATTAATTGCTTGTTGATTCCTTCTTCGTTTCTTTGTTTTTACCGGTGATGACGACGGTGACGGGGCGGAGGGCGAGGAGGCGACAATCACATCCTCGGCCGCTGATTTGGAGACGAACCCGTCGACGCCGAGGGAACCCAGAAGGTACTTCATCATCTCATACATTGCATTACTTGATTCTTCTTCTTCTTGCCGTAAGTTGATGCGGAAGAGGGCGAAAGGGAAGCCTGTCGAGGAGGCCGTCTTCCGCCTCTTGTAGCGTGAGGTTTTAGGGGAAATTTAGTCGCCGGTCGGCATTTGCGATCAGAATTAGGAGACGAGAGAGACTTCGAATACATCGATGGACGGAGAGCAAGGGAACCAAGAACAGTACATACATCGACTAAAATGTTATTTTTGTCGGTCGTTTGATCGAACAAAACATGACCAAGAAAGTTTGTGTTTACCGCCAACTATCAACCACGAGACATCTAAAGAACTTGGGTAATTCCTTTCCTCAGTTAATTCCATTCTAAATTGAGACGTACCAATCCACAAATTTGGTTACCCTCTTCCATACTGTTTCATTTTATTAAACGTAGGGATGAATGAACTGATAAAGATAGAACCGGTAGAATAGGTAGGACAAAGGAGACGTTGCCTTCTGTGTTCGGTAACAAAATCTTTAACATGGAAGGCTCCGCCCAGTATTAAGCCCGAGTACAGTAGAACTAACCTCATAAATCATGACAGTCCATAATTGATTTGCCTCTATAAAATAAATTTCGTCTGTATGCATATATATTTCCCTGAGGTCGGTGATTTTGTATTTAATGCGTATCCTAATGCAGCTAAAAGGAAATTGTAAAGATATGGTTTCTTAAAAGCTCGAGCCTCGTTTGAACCACTTTCCTGGGCCAGGGTTCACTAGATTCCTTGGTAGTTCTCGGTACCTACAAAGATGGTGGTGGCCTACATATCGTAGAAGCACCATAACGAGGAGAATATGAACTCGGTAATAGTTAGAAACCATGAGGATGTAAGAATGTACAAGGAATTGTAGATGAAGTGTTAAAAACTAGGGAAAGTACAAGCTAATTATATATTATACTTTGTAGTTAGTTATATTTAACATTTTGATCTTTATATTTTAAAAAATTATATTGATATCATTGTAGTTATAGAATAAAATATCTATATTAATTTTACTAATGAAAATATAAAAATAAAAAGTAAAAAAAAAGATAATTTTAATGTTCTAATTATTGGTGAACAGACGTATCGATGGTGGTCGACGACAATGTCGTTGGGGGTTGTGGGTGGTTGTTGTGGAAGAGAGCGACGATGAGAGGTGAGGTTTGATTTTCATTTACAATGACGTCAACGTAATTGTCGAACAGTCCTTTTGCTTTTGCATTTACGTCGATGTTGACGTAGTTACCAAGCGACGAAAGAGTCGCTGATGCAGATGTTGAGCGATGTCATTTGACAATTGCATCGATAACCTACACTTCTCATCGATGCTCTCCTTATCCATCCATAACAGTCACCCGTGGCTCCTAATAGTGTTGTCGTTCGTCACTATTGATGTTGGCTATCACTATCGGCGTCGTTTATCACTATTAACTAGAATATTAAACTTATCTTTTTACTCTTTATTTTTATATTTTTGTTGGTAAAATAAATTATGTTAAATAGACTATGTTTCATATTTTTTAAAGTATAAAGACTGAAATACTAAATATAGCTAATTAAGGGGTGATTTGTAATTAGCCAAAGAAATATCATGTTTTCGAACCCAATTTGATGGGTAGAGGACTTCTATAGCAGATAACTAAAACAATTCACATCAGATACGTGTCGTTTTCCTCTTCATTTTGCCACAATCATCCTAATAAAAGTGAAAAATTAAATGCCGAATTCCGTATTCACGGGGTTTTGGGATATTTTATTCCGGCAGGTGTGCTATTCCATACGAACAACCCATGCATGTTATGGTCATGCGTGTCACGTTGACATTGAGTTCGTTTTCTACCAAAGAAGAGGGTTTTCGCAGAAGTCATCGAAGCCGCAAAGAATCATTCATTTCACCCTCTTAATTTCTTTAATCAAGTCATGTTCATGCAGAATTGTCACAGACTTTAGAGTTCAGTTTAGCCACAAACTTTCTATTGAGCCACTAATTGTCTGGTTCGCTACGTGTCAGACAATATTAGGTACCTTCACACGTTCCCTTGGAGGAAGCAATGGCCACGTATTTCTGATTACGTATTACTGCTTGGAAGTTTCACAAGTGGATTAAATTCTCTTGTAACAGTTAGCCTCAAATTTGAACTAATATTTACAGATAAATATCATAGATCTTAAATCATCATGCTATCAACAAGGATAATGGGTTTTTTGGCATGGCTAGACAAAATCAATTAGTGTAGGTTTGTGGGAGCTGAATCACCAATAAGAATGAAGAGTCCGAAAGTTACGTTCAGGAGGTAACAACAGTGAAGTAAATAATAGGAATACAAAAGATCCGGGTTGGTATGAAATGATCGACATTTTCTTATCCGTATGATCTGGAATAGTGTATCGCATTATTCTGATAAGATCCAAAGTTGCAAATTTAAACTCTAGTGCGTGTCTATCACACAGTCAAACGATCCGCGATTATTTCACATAAGACTTTGCAGTCGGATAGGAGAAGCAGTTAAAGATTTCTTTCTTCCAAATCCCGGTTATCGATATTTTTTTTTCCATATTATTCTCAAGCTGTAATATCGCTTCTATTTCTGTCCCTTCTTTTCTGCGTGAGTGGGGCGCGTCTGTATTAACGACCTCACCGAGAACGTTCTCCACCCACGCTTTCCATCTCTCCTTCAGCATAAGCCTGCTCTCTCTCTCTCTTTTTGTGTGTGCGTTCCTCTCTGCATCAATGGGGTCGGAGGGGAAGATTAAGGGGAACGTCCTGGTGACGGGTGGGGCGGGCTTCATCGGCAGCCACACCGTGCTGCAGCTTCTCAAGGAGGGTTTCTTCGTCTCGGTCATCGACAACCTCGACAACTCCCTCGAGGAAGCTGTCCACCGCGTCCGCGTCCTGGCCGGCCCCCACCTCTCCCAAAACCTCCGTTTCCATCTGGTGATCCCCTTGTCCTTTCCTTTTCACCGGATCCTGTACTATGGGTTCAGGAATCGTTACTGGATCTTGTTTCTGATTAGATTCTTGTTCTTTCCTGGCAGGGAGATATCCGGAGCAAAGACGACCTGGAGGAGGTTTTCTCTAAGTCGAGGCAAGATCTTTCCATTCTTTCTGGTGACCAAAATTTTATTTTCGTCTGCTAATCGTTTTGCATATAAAATTCTACTCTCTGCGTTGTCAGCCAAATTTCATTGAAAATATTTGACACCTGAAATTGTGATTATCTGAAATATCTGAATGCCAATGCTTCATATTCATTGTCTTCTCCTACATGAAAAGACGGATAGTTCGTTAGGTTTAGGATAGGAAAGAAGGTGCGCATTGTTAACCGTATTTTGATTTTGGAAAATTAGAGACAGCAAACATGCTCACTTGAGATTAGCATGATATCAGTCAGCTTAAACATCAGACACATTCACCAATAAAAAAAAAAATAGAAAACAGTTTGCCTACAACAAATCATTAGGACTTCTAACTTGATCCTAGGAACAAAGGCCCACGAGTAGTTGTTCTGCCTGGCCAGTTGACTGCCAAAATCAATTAACAGCTGGGCTGCAGAATCCATGAAAATTCAATCAGCAGTCTTGCATGAACTTTCCAAGTCGAAAGTCTGGGTTGGGATTGTGCAGCCTCCGCATTGTACCTCTCGGGTTGGGCTTGTGCACCCTGTCCAAGTTGCAACCTTACTAAGGCCTAAAGTGAATTTTTTATTGAAGACTCATGTATTACATAAGTTAAACTGATCTGTTTGTTGGCACGTGCTTTGTTGATTCTATCATTAACCACTATAATTCATCGTTGGATATCCATCATGTCTGTGCGTCACACACTCACTAAGCTATAAACTCAAATTTAAATTTTCAAGCGAGAGAGCTTTATTTTTCCAAAAGTAAACGTTCCAGTAATTTTAAAATACATATACAGTAACCTACTGGAACTAATTTCTACTATAAGTCCCTTTCTTGCCATATCTTGTCACATTCGATTGGAAATTCTGTCTGATTCTACTCACATGATTCTGTCGGTGGAAATAGTTATTGACATGTTCTATATCAATTTGACAAAAAAGCTATGATATCCTTTTATTGAAGTGTTCTGTCTTATTGTTTTTTAATTTTTTGGACATTTAGAAATTAGACCAACATAACATGCTTTGTATTTTCATGTGTAGTTATGATGCAGTAATTCATTTTGCGGGGCTAAAGGCAGTCGGTGAGAGCGTTGCAAAGCCCAGTCTTTACTATAACAACAATTTGATTGGCACCCTAAATTTGTTTGAATTTATGGGTAAATATGGTTGTAAGAAGGTTTGTTCTTGCAGTTTACTTGACAGTTTTTTCTCTAAGAAGTAACCATATTTTACATACTGCAACACACTATTGCTAATATAGGGAACTACCATATTGAATTGCATTCACCTAGTTATGCTTTCCAGTTATTATTGGCTTTGAACATATGTGGTCATTTCAGAATTTCATTGATTTACCAATTAGGATTTTCAATTATGTTTAATTTTTTTACACAAATTGCCTTCTAGAAAGTGAACTAGGCAATTTTGATCTGAATAATCACAAAGCTCCAAATGATAAGTCAATCAGCAATGACGAAAATCAGTTGAGTTTATTTTAATGATTTAATCAATGCTATCATGAGAAAACCTTCTATATGAATTTATTTGAAGTGAGCTCTAGGAGACTAAAACTGTAGTTACATAAACATTGATCTTTTATTAATCCAAATGTGATGTTTGCTCTTATATCACCATACATAGCACACACCAAGATCTTTCCTTATGAGGTACCAAAGATTTGTGTCTTGGCTAGGATCATAAAGCATTTGGTACCACCCTAAACAGTACAAACGAGATCTTTTTTCTTACAAGGTACCAAAGATTTGAGTCTTGGATAGGATCATATAGTGTATGTTGCAAACTATTGAGATTGTTGATGATTTATTGCAAGAATTTAGAAAGAGTTATGATTTATCTCTCTGGATCTTCTTTTCACTTTTAAGGGGCAGAAATTTTGCTTTGTGCAATATGGTGGGCATTCAAATATTAAGGAAGACAATATTATGAAAGTGAACATCCAAACATCTAAAGATTTTCTTATTGTGGCAGCATAAGTTTCATTTTCTCCTTCATCATAGTTCTAGGTTCATTTTTCTCCATTTTCTTTCCTAATAGTAGATTGCCCATTTCCAATATGTTCTATCATTAATTTGTAAGTATAGGTTTAATAGGTTGTGTATAAAACAATATTCAGCACAAGTCATGCTATCTGCATGTAGTGTGGCCAACAGCATATCGAATGAAAATGGCATACAAAACTTTAAGATATATACAAATAGCTTATATTTTTCTTTTTCTTTTGAATTGCAAACATTATTTACTTGGTTTCTTGAGCTTCTTCTAAGCTTTGTAAGTTGTTTTTTGTATATGAAGATGGTCTTTTCATCATCTGCTACTGTCTATGGGCAACCTGAAAAAATTCCATGTGTTGAAGATTTTAAGCTAAAGGCGATGAACCCATATGGTCGAACTAAGGTAAGTGCCATTTTCTAGTTAACAAATTCTGAAACAATTCATGCATGTGTATATATAAGAAATCCCACAGTTTAATTATGATACCTACTCTAATGTAGGTTTTTTAAACACTTATTCAGGTCCTAACTTAGTTCTTTTTTCATCAGCTTTTTCTGGAAGACATAGCCCATGATATTCAAAAGGCTGATCCAGAATGGAGAATTATACTTCTAAGATACTTCAATCCCGTTGGTGCTCATGAAAGTGGTTTAATCGGTGAAGATCCCAAGGGCATTCCAAATAATCTTATGCCTTATATTCAGCAAGTAGCTGTTGGCAGGTTACCTGAGTTGAATGTGTATGGCTATGATTATCCAACCAAGGATGGTAGCGCGGTAAACACTCTGCTGTTTTTGTTTAACTAATTTCTTTATCCATGTAAACCATGTGGAATAAGAAAATTGGAATTCCCAAAGCAGTGACATTAACCTTTTTCCTTTCGTGGGTCAGATTCGAGACTATATACATGTCATGGACTTGGCTGATGGTCATATAGCAGCACTTTACAAAGTAACTACGGCAGAAAACATCGGTATACATCTACTTCCTCATGCAGTATCATGTGATATTTAATCCACAACGTTTTATCAAACATCAAATTTGACTCTTTTTATCTCTTTCAGGTTGTGTTGCTTACAATTTGGGAACTGGGCGCGGCACATCTGTCCTTGAAATGGTCAATGCATTTGAAAAAGTAGCTGGCAAGGTAAGGATGATGGCTTTTAATTTCATCATAGATCATAGACTGGTCAGATAAGATATTGATAGGTTTCCGCATCATATTTCAGAAAATCCCCATCAAGTTATGCCCCAGGAGGCCCGGCGATGCTACAGCCGTCTATGCTTCCACTGAGAAAGCTCAGAAAGAGTTAGGCTGGAAGTAAGTATAAGGCTTTTTTTGTTTTTTGTTTTTGCATTGGTGGTGGTGACTGTTGTTGTTTCACCTTTTAGATTTGTCAAATACCAGTCTGAATAATTCATCTGTTTTCACAGTTTCAAAAGTATCGTAGTTTGATGCATCTATAGTGTCATGGAATTAGATCAACTTTTTGTTTCTCCACAAGGTTGATGTGTCGGTGTCTGACACCTTTTTCAGAGCAAGATATGCCATCGAGGAGATGTGTAGGGACCAATGGAATTGGGCAATCAAGAATCCTTTCGGCTACAGGCCTCGACCTTGATGGATCAGATACGATGGACAACCCCATCGGTTCGATGGATTTGTCTTTCTTGACAAAAGTCCCCACCAGCTTCCACCACCCACCACCTTCAGTTTCTGGAAAACGTCAAATGTAAATATCTAGCTCAGGTTAGATTTTGGTAAGAAGACAGTTAGCAAACCTGAGTTGAAGCCCCTTTAGTTTTCGCTGTTTCTTCACCAGTTAGTCCTAAGACTCTAAATAAGCTTTGCTTTTGCAATTATTCAGAACTAATCTCAGTCATTATAGTTAGATTTCTGTGACAAATTTGCAATTCTGCATCTCATCCGTGGCCAATTGGGAGTTGCCAAATATTTGATCATTGTTTATCCAAAAAGTTGGCTCTCTATTTAATCAATCACCAAATTAAATCACTCTAGACTACAGCTTCCCTAATTTTATGATTTTTTCATGATAAATGTAGAATAAGATAGATTTTTTTTTCCTACTCCATTTTGATTGGGGATCAAATATATTCCAAAAAAAAAAAGATAAAAACATTAGACTAAAGTCGTATGAAAGATAGAAGAAAGGCGTATACTACCATCAATAAAATTGTTTTGTTATGACTTATAAATTAAAAAAAATTATATTCATAATTACTTGATATATATGTTGAAAAGATTATTATATCAAGAATTATATGAAGAGCAATAGATATTAGTATATTGAATTTGTCTCAATCTCAAAATATAAGTTTTTGGTGTTAAGTCCATATGTCGAAATTCTTCTGACTCCTCTACTATCTCAAAATCATTTTATAATTTCACATTAAAGTAATTTTTTTATTAAAAATCTGATTACCTGTTAGGTAAAATAATGGTCTACATTTTCTCCTCTCTATCTTCTCTAATCTTCATTATTCTTTTGATCATAAAATAATAAAATATTTTAGAATATAAAATAATAAAATATTTTATAAAATATTATACGAGATTTTTTTTTGAACTTTTTAAAATAATGATTAACTGTCAATGTACTTTATATCAAGTTTAAATTTATTTTAAAATCTAAAATACTTCTAATATTCTTATATCATATTAAATTTTAAAGGATAAATACATTATTTAAAATTTCCATTAAGAACTAAGAATACTGAGCCAACGAAGATATATATATATATATATATATATATATTTGACCGGCGCACAATGGGGTTTCGAGGATAAGGTATGAGCGGCGACGGCCACATCTCCGCTGCCGCCATGGCGGCCCAGATCTGCGACCAGATCCGATCCGTCTTCTCGTCCCCTCATCCGCCCCTTCCACCGGCGCTCGACGTTCTGGTGGCGGAGGTCTCTGCCGCCGCCAACGGGAGGGTCTTCGTTCACGGGGTGGGCCGCGAGGGGCTGATGATGAAGACCCTCTGCATGCGCCTCTTCCACCTCGGCCTCCCCGCCCACGTCGTCGGCGACGTCACCACCCCGCCCATCTCCCCCGGCGACCTCCTCCTCGCGTCCGCCGGCCCCGGCGGCTTCTCCACCGTCGACGCCATCTGCGAAGTCGCTAAGTCGGCCGGCGCCCGTGTGGTCCTTCTCACCGCGCGCCCGGGCTCCGGGAGCGGCGCGAGCCGGTGCGCGGACGCCGTGGCCTACATCCCTGCCCAGACCATGGCGGACGAGGAGGAGGAGGGCGGTGCTCCGTCGCAGGCGGTGAGGTTGCCGATGGGGAGCTTGTACGAGGGGGCGATGTACGTGCTGTTCGAGATGGCGGTGCTGCGGCTGACGGAGGCACTGAAGCAGACTCCCGCCCAACTCCGGTCCCGTCACACCAACCTCGAGTAGTGGCGGCAGCAGCAGCGGAAGAAATAAAGTTGGAGAAGAACGTTTCTGTAGAAAAATAAAAAACGTTTCTGATGATGATGTTTCAGGAAACGCATGTTTTATAAAACATAGTCTCGAAGAACACCGTTGTATTATTATTGCCTGCAGCACAAGAAAACACTAAATCGCTGTCATCCATGAATCACTCTTTTAATTATTGGATTACGGTAACGTATGTGGATGGAGTCTGTTTGTTTGTTCACCGCGTTGAGGCTAAGATCGCTAATTTTAGACGCTTATGAAAAGATACGATTGTTTTTGGGGCACTTTTATCGCCCGATAAGAAACGACAATAGTAACGCACCTTCCATTGCAAAGATGGAGTCCGGACACCGCGCGTCAGAGTAAGATCATGAACTTTGGACGATTATGGACCGAAATAATTTTTTTTGGGGCACTTCAACGCCCGAGTTGAAGACGGTAAGAGTACCTAAAAGTCCGGACACCGTCCACCCGTTGGAGTTTGGTCAGCGCTCGACGCGGTAAGCTTAGCAGAATAAAGCTCAATAATTACTATGTTCTAACTTAACGATTCCCTTATAAACTTCACGGCGAGTCAGATTTAACTAAAAATTTTTAGTATCGAAGCAAAATATAGCGACACTTAAATGTAGGAGGATAAATTATACGATGTCAATTAGAGTTTTGACATCATTGTGCCAACAATTAACTAAAAATTTTTAGAATCGTAGCAAAATATAGCTAAACTTAAATGTAGGAGGATAAATTATAAAATAAAAGATTAACTTTAGAGGAAAACTTATCCATGTAATTTTGCCTAATATTTCTTTTGAACTTAGAGACCCTTGTAATGTCTGATTTTACACAAAAGAGAAAAATAAGAACAAACAATAAGCTGTGTCAAAGCACATTTAGATCACTTGAATTAACCTCATAATGTGAATCTACAGCAACTGGTAAGTGATTTATCATCATCCATCACATGGTACATACATACATCTCGGAGAAACTAATGCTTCTGCTGCGATGCCTGAAGCCTCTTGGAATGTACTCCAAAATTCTCGAGGTTCTCCATAGCGAAAAGTGATTTCTGCCTTACCTCAAAATAAAAATCCCCTTCAAATATGTTTCTCTTCTGACGAATCTGATTGATGTCCGATCGTCAGTCACTTAGGGCTACAGACATGCAAAGGATATTGTAGTCATGCGATGATCCACTATTGGGTTCTTCAGACTAACAGCAGATTTAATGTTATGGTCATTGACCCACCTCACATGCTCAGGAATTAGGCGTTGTACCAGTTCAGGGGAAGCAACTTCAAGCTCTGCGAACATTTGGATGAGTTATGGACAGCTTTCGCCAAGAACCCAATGAAAAGGAAGGCAGGGCACTACCTTGAGTTGTGAAGCTGAACAGAGGAGGAAGGGGGTTTCCATTCGGCATACGTGTGTGCTAGGGTCTCTCAGCTCATCAAAGAATGGATGAGCACAGGCCTCCAGCTGCAGCATCGATAAAAAAAAAGAAGAAGCAAAATGATGACTAAATAAATGCAACATCATTCATCATTGATTAAAATGTGAACAATATAGAAAAAGTTGCAAGCACTAGACAGATTCAAACTCTAGACTTAGTGTAAAACACTAATTACTTTGTTCAAGAGTTCTTACAGATGTAAAACACAAATTAGGTGAGTATCGAAGCAGCCTCGATACAAGATCAACTGCTCCAGGAGGTATCCACTTGTGGAAAAGCTGCAACGGCATTATGATTTAATCATTTGGAACTATTAAATGACTTCTAATAATATATGCTACCTTGACTAACCTTGTGCCAAGGATGAGCTTTGATCTGAGGGAATTTGAATTCTGTGTAATATGGATTCACACACTTGATTTCTTCTGGCGTTGGGGTGCGTAAAATCTGCACAGCAACAACAATCATATAGAATTAAGATTGAGTGGATAAGAAGTTACTGGAGCAAGATGCACATATGTCATCTATGGACACAGGACCTTAATGATTTCACCAGCTGATCAACACCACTTTCCCCTGGAAATAAAGGCTGCACGAACAACGATGATACATTTTCAGTAAGAAGGTATCTATGTAAAAGGTACAAAACCAAGAAACTATAGAAGAAGCATAAGATGAACTAGAAGGTATTATATCATGGATGATGAAATAATGGAAAAAATGTCAAAAAGGTTTTACCAAATTACAAAAAAAAAACTTAATTAACTACTACCATGATATATTTAACCATTTAGGGGATATGGCTAAAAAAGGGCAGCATTTTGCTCAAGGCTCTCACCAATATACATAGCCTTACCTTCAGAATCCAAGAAGCTATTTCTCATTGCCTTAGTTATGCCTTTAAGATGAAGATTGCTCCATACATCTGATCTTGTCATTTCCATTTTACCATGAATTACAAATGCACCCTTAGGGTTTTTTCTTTCTTGTAGTTCCTTAATCTAAATTATAACACAACTAACAATCATTGATGATGCCAATAATATAAGATAGAAAAGTCCTATCTTTTTATTTGGCAGGATATACCTGATGTCAATTGTTTCAACAAGACACACAACTTAACAGCATGTTTACAGTCAAACAACATGTTATCAGATCTACATCCACACCATTCATCCATTAAATCCCCATGCTGCTCAAGATCTTGCTCTGTACTCCACTATGGGTGACTTTTTAGTCCAAAAATAGTTGTGTTTCAGTGAATCAGGATCACATAAATGATCAAATTGAGACATAGCTTGACCAAATATAGCCAGTTATACTCCATATGTCAAGGATCCAAGAAAGAGAAGTTCACTTGGTCTACTCTTGCTCAACAGTAGAAATAATCTCCGCTAGGTCATTTTCACTCAACTCAAAATTAAACCTCAAGACGATATAACCTGGTTGTTGCAAGAAATGAGCCTTACCCCACAAACAGAGCCTTTTCCACACAAGGCTTCTGACCAACGGAAAGGAGCCTTGTCCCCACTGATGACAAGGTAATAGAGAAGCAACACAGCATGTTCCGACAAATAAAAAATTTCATTCCAAATGTTTGGCAACTTAGCAAGTCCAAACCAATAAGAAGTCAAATGAGCTTCTGGTCTTGATTATCTAGCTCAGATTGTGAATAAGAGGGAAAGATCTGTGACTAACTGGTAAAAATAGAAGAGCAAGCATGTTTCATAATGATCGAAAATGGCTTGGTTTGGTCGCAGGTCTGTTAAAGGCTTCACTAACCCCAACTCAAAGGCATTTTGTTTTTTGGCCTGACTAGGTTAATTAGATGACCTCAACATTTAGTGAGAGCAAATCCATTGCAACAGGAAAATGTCACACAAAGTGCCAGAAGTTAAAAATATATAGTGCTTGTAAAAGCTTGTGATCAGATTACATTGTAGTGCCTATAATGAATGATCATTGAGATGCTACATTATGGCAAATAGCAACTTTAATGATGTGAACTTCACCAATCTGGACATTCGTCGCAATTGGTTGGTGATCCCTAATTATTTTGTCTAACAGCAAATCACTAGCAACATTCTGGGCGTCTTTAAACAACAAAAAAGCTTTAAATTACACCAAAACAAACAGAGCTAAAGATTTCCAGAAAACACCAGCAACATCGATGAATCTGATAGTAGTTAGGATTTCCCCAACTGCACAAGAAAATCTCGCTGCTCGTTGAGGGAACTCCTCCCTCCTTTCCTGTATAAATAGTGAACATTGTATCATTAAATCTATCAATCTTTATCTTTTATTTATCTTCATTTCTCATTCTATCATGGTATCAAAGCCGTTCTCTCTTTAAGAGAGACTTTATTTCTTTCTTTGCTGTCAAGTGACAACCATCTCTCGCCAACAATGTTTCAATGGACGTGAGGACGGTGCCACTGCTCGGCCCTCCACCGCTTCTCCTGCGCCTCCTTTTCCTTCGGCTGTCGATCCCTCTCCCTCTCTCCTAGCCATTGAGTCTGACGACCTCCTCCAGCCCTTGGGCCAGATAGGCATTGGCCCCCTCCGATCTGGGAGACTGCCTACGAGATCTTCGTTGTTGCTTGCCATACCACAGACCTGTGCCTCTTCCTTGTAGCTCTCCCTCGAGCTCCGCCACTTTTTCGATCGTCCTCTACTTCCTCGGTGGTGGTCCTCTGCTGTCGCCAAACTCGGAATCATCAACTTGTACTGCAGGACATTGGCGCCGCATCGGTTCCTTCTCAAGAAGGTTGTCAGAAGCATCTCTGCGGCAGCTTCACCCCATCTTCTTCAGTTGCTCCTTCAACGGCCACCAGAACACCCTCTACGCGCACTCCCTGCTCCAGTTCTATCGCAAGTACAACGTCGCCGACACTATCGACTTCGGAAACACTGTCGTCGTGTTCCAGGACTGCAAGATCAAGGCACCATTTCATCTCTTCTCTCGTCTCTTTGGGCGTTCAGATCCCAGATCTCGAACTCGAAATCGATTCCATCCGACGGATCTGATATCTTCGGCGGGATCCCGACGAAATCGCGACTTGATTCAATAGATCTGGCTCCAATTGCAAAACCTCCTCTTCCTGCCATCGAGGTCCCCTCGTCGCCATCGCTCAAAACAGTTCCTAGTGTACTATTTTGATTGTCAGGATATAGCTGCGAAAATACTTGCAAGAAGCTCACAACAAGGCTTTGCAAAGCTATGAAATGAGGTTGCTTTTGTTGCTAAGCTTCAACATAGAAATCTTGTGTGGCTCATCGGTTTTTTTTTGCTCGAAAGACGAGAAGCTATTCATCTACGAGTTCCTCCCAATTGGTCTACTTGCAGGCCCTGGCACTCCGCCCTCTCACTCTCAGCTGCTGAACTCGGCCGAAGCATATCGCACATGTTGCCAGCCCGGTCGACCCCACCCCGTTCTTGCTGTGTCGGCTCTTCCTCCTCTTCCTGCTGTTGGTCTTGCAACGCCAGCCTCGGCTCATCCCCAGCTTGCCTCGGCCACATATCCAACTTCCGTGCGAGCTCCAGATCAGATCTGGCCTCCCGCCCGACACTGAACTCAACCGGCAGTACTCAGCCAGCAGCTTCCCTCATCTGGTGCTTCTCTTTATTAGACTTCTTCTTGCTTCTCAACTACAGCTGCCCAACAATAGCAATTCTCACTGGCTCACCTCGCGCCTGCCATCGCATCCTACAAGTAACCTGACTCGACAGATAGACCTCAGTCAGTGCTGCAGCCCGTCATCTCTCTCACTTGCCTCTTCGGGGAGGAATTCAGCCCCTCTAGTGCATTTTTCCTCACTAAGAAAAGGAAGCAACAGCAAGCGACAACCGCTTTTCTAACTGTGGACCTGCAACATCTTCCAACGACTATTTTTCTCTCACACATGGCTGCCCCCTTCCCTTTCTTGACTGAGCTTTCTTGTGCAAGGGAGAACCGCGTCCTGCGATGAATCTATCTTCTTTTCTCTACGGCTTCCCCGGACGCTGTGCAGCCCATCTTGAGACAAGTTGCTGCTCCTCGACAGTTCCTCGGTGCCTCTGGTCTGGCTGCTACTTTCTCTGGACCCGAGCTCGACCACAAGCTGTGATCTGCACCGATCCTACTTCCCGGTTAGAGCACCTTCAACCAGCAGGTGTATCTTTCTGACAAAGTACCAGGACGAAGCAAGGCCCGTCGCACTGAGTTGCAGTCGACCTCCCACCCCTTCTACAATTGACGACTCCCTCAGATCGGTACATCACAATGTCTTCATCGTCTACCTCTGATGTTCCTATTACTGTCCTTGCAGGACACATAGCACTTATGCTACTACAGGCCTTATCTCCATCCATGCGGCAACTCTCATCCCTTTCAAGTTATCCAAAGGTGACAACTACACAACCTGGCATGCCCAATTCTCCAATCTTCTATTTGGGTATGATCTACTGGGCTACATCGACGGCTCTCTCCATTGTACATCGACGATGATCAACCTTCCAGGTGCACCCAATCTGGTACCAAATTTGGATTATAAACTGTGGTTACGCCAGGATCGTCTCATCCTCCAAGCCATATAGGCCTTAGTTGTTGGATCCCTCGCTCCACTCATTTCTTCATGTGATACTGCTACCGAAGCATGGAGTAAGTTACAAACCACCTTTGCAAGCCATTCGCATACATGTATGCTCAGTCTGCTATCCAATCTCATGAACACAAAACAAGAGGGAAGCCCTGTTGCCAACTATCTACAAAATATAAAAATAATCATCGATGATTTAGCTTTGATAGGTCATTCCCTCAGTGATGAAGAAGTCATTGTTCACACCCTTAATGGTCTCAGGGATAAGTACAAAGAATTGGCAGTAATAATACGGGCACACGACTCGCCGCTGTCATTTGAAGAACTCTACGACAAGTTGACTGACTATGAGATATATTTGAAGCGTGAGGATAAGGTATCAGGACCACTGCCCTCCGAATCTATGGGTACCAAACACAACTCTCCTTATCCACCTCATTCCCATTTCAATCCCAACCATCAAGATGGCTACTTCAATGACCATCAGCTCTGGCATCCTAACCACACAAATCAACAAAGAATCATCTGTCAGCTATGTGATAAAGTTGGTCACTCTGCAAAGGTTTGTCGATCTCGCCCTCGACTTCCTACTTCCTCAAATTGGCCTCAAGTGCATCTCACGACTACTCTGACTACTAGTCAACATAATTGGATAATGGACTCTGGCGCCTCTCATCACATCACATCTGATCTCCAGAACTTGTACATCCACAACAACTATGGCGGTAATAATGACATCATCGTCGGTGATGGTAAGCGAATCCTTATTACTCATACTAGTTCCACAATGCTTAATTCGCACAATACTAGTTTTACACTGGATGGATGTGCTGTGTGCTCCTCATATTAAACGAAATCTCATTTTTGTTTCTCAATTCTGCAAATAAAACAATACTTCAATTGAATCTTTTCCTAACTCTTTTCTTGTTAAGGATCTGAGTCTGGGGGCATCCTTGGTTCAAGGCCAGAGTAAGGACAACATTTTACGAGTGGCCATCAATCACCCACCCCACTGTTTACTCTTTTGTTGTTGCTCCAACTGATGTATGGCATTGTCGTCTTAGTCATCCCTCTTCCTCAATTCAATAGAAACTATTTTCTCATTATTCTCTTCCTACTCTTAAAGCTAATTGCATTTTAAATCATTGTGATGCTTGTCTTAGTAATAAAGGTCATAGACTCCCCTTTGGAGTATCCTCCATCTCTTGCTCAAAACCGTTTGAAATCATTTATACTGATGTTTGGGGTCCTGCTCCAATCACTTCTTTTGACAAATATAGATTCTATGTAATCTTCGTAGACTATTTCACTAAGTATGCATGATTCTATCCTCTCTATCATAAGTTTGAAGTTTCAACAATCTTTACTAACTTCATAAAGTTAGTCGAGAACTTTTTTCAGTCTAAAATTAAAATGGTTTATTTTGATGATACGGTGAATATCAAGCACTCACATCCTGTCTATTAGCTTATGGTATTCAACACCTCAAATAACCTCTGCACACTCCTTAACTAGTTGGCTCTATCGAACGCAAACATCGGCATATCGTTGAAACTAGTCTCACACTTCTACATCAAGCCTCCATACCATCTACATTTTGGTCCGCAACCTTTCACACTACAGTCTACCTCATTAACCATATGCTCACTCCAATCCTCTAATATCAATCGCCATTTGAAAAACTATTTCGTAAATCCCCAACTCTTTAAAAACTTAGAGTCTTTGGTTGTATATGTTATCCATGGCTACGTCTTTATGCATCACATAAAATAACCCCAAGGTCTAAGTCGTGCATTTTCATTGATACCGTCTTGAACATAATGCTTACCAATGCTACGATCCCCAGACTCAGTCTTTGTATACCGTCATGTTGTCTTTGTAGAGTTTTCCTTTCCGTTTCAACATCACAAGTCTTTTACCGTGTAAGCTTCTCCAACAAATCTACATCAGTGGAGTATACCGTCAATCCCGTCCAACGAGTCTCCCTTAACACCATCCACTACTTCGAATCTACACTCTGTTATTTCCCCGGTTCAGCAACTCCTCACCCCTTCTATTAATTCTCTTCCTTCTTCACAGGTGTCCCTTAGTGCTGACGTCCAACCCTTGGAAACACAATCATTGTCTTATATCCTCCTCTAGACCCAGTGACACTGATGTACCTCAATCTGACCCACCCTATGCTAGTGCCTCTCTGTCACCCATTCCACAACCACAACCTATACACCCTGGACATCCTATAACAACACACTCTAAAAGTGATATTTTCAAACCACATCAAGTCCTTGACCTACATGCTATTATAAATTCCTCACTTGAGACCAATGAACCCACCACGATCACTCAAGCCCAAAAATCTCCCCACTGGCGTAAAGCCATGTGTGAAGAATATGATGTCCTCCTTCATAACTCTACCTGGACACTCGTACCATTTCATCCCACACAAAATATCATCGGGTGTAAGTGGATCTTTTGAATTAAGCGAAGCTCAGATGGGTCTATTGCCAGATATAAAGCACGACTAGTAGCCAAAGTGTTTCATCAACGTCCTGGTGTTTATGGAAACATTCAGTCCCGTTGTTAAACCCACAACAATTCAGCTTATCCTGAGTTTGGTCATCTCAAAAGGCTGGCATCTACGACAACTTGATGTTAATAATGCCTTTTTACAAGGGACCTTAACTGAAGATGTCTTCATTGAACAACCTCCTGGTTTTCTCCATCCTCAATATCCAAAGTATGTTTGTAAACTCCGAAAAGCTATTTATGGACTTCATCAAGCTCCAAGAGCCTAGTACACAGAACTGACTTCATCAACTCCAAGTCCAATACCTCATTATTTCTACGTCACCAAACTGGAGGTACATATATCTTCTGGTCTATGTTGATGACATTATTGTCATGGATAATAATTCTATGGAGATCACAACGTTCCTCAAACAATTGGCAAATCGATTCTCTCTCAAAGATATAGGAACCCTGAGCTACTTTCTATGCGTGAAAGTAACATATACGTCTTTGGGACTCTTCCTATCACAACGAAAGTACATTCAGGACTTATTATGAAAGACGAACATGCATGATGCGAAAGCAAATTCAACTCCCCTCTCTACTGGTGAATCACTCAAATTAAGTGATGGAAGCCCTGCTACAGATCCGACTCAATATCAACAAGTACTTGGCTCTTTTAATACTTAGCTCTCACCCGCCCAGATATCTCATTTGCGGTTAACAAATTATCAAAATTCATGCATCGGCCATCTGCCACGCATTGGTATGCAGTTAAACGGGTCTTATGATATCTTAATGGGACTCTCAATCATGGTATCTTTCTCCGCAAACACTCCCCACTTCATCTCCATGCTTTTGTCAATGATGATTGGGCTGGGAACTTTGATGATAGAACATCCACATCAGGGTATAGTCTTCCTTGAAGCTAATCCAATCAGTTAGAGTTCTAAGAAGCAAAAGACAGTTGCACATTGTACAACTGAAACTGTATACCGTGTCATTGCCACTGCCACTGCAGAACTCAATTGGGTCACGAATATGCTCAAGGAACTTGACATCAGCTCTACCATTACTCCTACAATATACTATGATAATGTCGAAGCTACCTACTTATGTGCAAATCCAGTATTTCACTTACATATGAAGCATATCGCCATCGACTTTCACTTTGTACGAGATCAAGTCGTCAACCATCAACTACGTGTTTCTCACGTCCACACGACTAATCAACTAGTAGAATATTTCTCGAAGCCTCTCGCACATAAATTATTTTCATTGCATAAGATCAAGATTGGCATCCTTGATAGGAGCGACATCTTGCGAGGGGATGATAGTAGTTACGATTTCCACAACTGCACGAGAAAATCTAGCTGCTCTTTGAGGGAAATCCTCCCTCCTTTCCTATATAAATAGTGAACATTGGATCATTAAATCTATCAATATTTATCTTCTATTTATCTTAATTTCTCATTCTATCAGAACCCCCATTAATCATTGCACTCAAAAGAAAGAATGAGTAGATTCGAACAAAACGTAAGCCAGTCCAACCACACCGAGGAATCAAGAAGAGAAAATAGGAGTAAATTTGTGATAGTTAGGAATCTCACGAGATCCGATACCGAAGACCGCCCCGAAGAAATGCTCTTCAGCCGCCGCATCATGTGCATGTTTCCGGGCCCCCGTCCGAGATCTCAAAACCCTAATCAACCGCCTCAACGAGAGCTCCTCCCCTCTCTTCTCCTCAATCCGCATTGAATTGGGAAGAAGAAGAAGGAAAGACGGGAAGACGAGAGAGAGAGAGAGACGGGGGCGGGGGGAGGAACAGAATGCAACACCCAGTGCCTCCTCCCGGCCCTTCCTCTTTTCTCTCTCTGCAACTTTGTTTTTGTTTTTTGTTTTTAGTTTTATGCCTTTTATTTGAAGATCCGAATTCGCGGTCGACGGGGTTGAAGGTCGAACCGACGTGGATGCAAACAAGGCCGTACATAATTCAGTTGATCAAGATCGGACGGTCGAAAGCTGGTCTCGTGGTCTTCGCTTTTATTACTATTATTTTTTGTGTTTCTGCTTCTCTTTGTTATATAAATTTTGACCCGATTTGAAATGCGCTCCGCGACTCGTTTTCGGTAGCGGAGAGTACCGTGAACAAAAAATATTTTTAGTGCCACTAACTTTATGCTTTAAAAAATATGTACACGTAACGGCCGTATCAGCCGCTGCTTCAAATGTTGTTGTGAAATGGTTGCTTTACAGCACGATTACTAGAAGTCATAAAATATATATAAGATTTTAAGGAAAATATATCCAACAAGGTGTCGTGGTGTAGTTGGTTATCACGTCAGTCTTACACACTGAAGGTCTCCGGTTCGAGTCCGGGCGACGCCAATTTATTATTTTTAATTATTTTTATTTTGATTGATTTCCTAAAATGAAATTAAATACAATAAGGTGTCGTGGTGTAGTTGGTTATCACGTCAGTCTAACACACTGAAGGTCTCCGGTTCGAGTCCGGGCGACGCCAATTTATTATTTTTAATTATTTTTATTTTGATTGATTTCCTAAAATGAAATTAAATGCAACAAGGTGTCGTGGTGTAGTTGGTTATCACGTCAGTCTAACACACTGAAGGTCTCCGGTTCAAGTCCGGGCGACGCCAATTTATTATTTTTAAATTGTTTTTGTTTTGATTGATTTCTTAAAATAAAATTAAATACAACAAGGTGTCGTGGTGTAGTTGGTTATCACGTCAGTCTAACACACTGAAGGTCTCCGGTTCGAGTCCGGGCGACGCCAATTTATTATTTTTAATTATTTTTATTTTGATTGATTTCCTAAAATGAAATTAAATACAACAAGTTGTCGTGGTGTAGTTGGTTATTACGTCAGTCTAACACACTGAAGGTCTCCGGTTCGAGTCCGGGCGACGCCAATTTATTATTTTTAATGTTCTATTTTTGATTGATTTCTTAAAATGATATTTTGCATAAATATAACAAGGTGTCGTGGTGTAGTTGGTTATCACGTCAGTTTTACACACTGAAGGTCTCCGGTTCGAGTCCTGGCGACGCCAATTTATTATTTATAATTGTTTTTGTTTTGATTGAGTTTCTAAAATGAAATTAAATACAACAAGGTGTCGTGGTGTAGTTGGTTATCACGTCAGTCTAACACACTGAAGGTCTCCGGTTCAAGTCCGGGCGACGCCAATTTATTATTTTTAACTTGTTTTTTTTTTCCCGATTGATTTCTTGAAATGAGATAATAATTAAGAATAAAAAAGAGAAAACCATTGAGAGCTTTTGGTAATGGAAAAGCTATGTTTGACCTGCCAACAAGTGAAGATAGCCTTCCGAAGTGGATGAAATTTATAATAGAGCTTTCTCAATGTCCAATCGATAAGATTTCCCAAACGTCCATCCAAAAGAAAAAGGACGACTCGAGTCTTGAGTCGCCATTTCTTTCATCAGAAGGGCAATTTTACCAAACAAAAGCTAGCCACTGCACCACCGCCCGCCGAGGCTGATTGAAATGGACGGGCAAGGAATAGACATCACTTCCTGATGTGTCAACTTGAGAATCTAGTGCCAGGCATGACTGCCTGCAGCTCATTTTTTTTTGGAGAGGAATCCAATCACTTTCTCCGCTTCTGATGAAGAACAGTGAGGGTCGAAGTCTCCCAACTGGAAAGCAGAGATCCATGTGTTCACAATTCTTGCATCGATTCTGCTGACAACAATGTAAAGTCATTCGTCAGGTTTATGGCAAAAGTTGGAAGTAATGGCAACCCAAGAGGGGACGATGTCAAGCGAAGAACAAGCAGTTGTGCAACCTGTAAGCAGTCGGATCAGACTGATATAAAAGAGAGATTAAACAACACCAAACACTATGGATTCAATTCACTGAATCCTACGTTACAGCAAGACAGAAGCAATCAAAAGCTTACAATGGAGATCAGAGTATCCAATTTGATCTTAGAATATGAACAGCAGAGAGTCGACGTTGTTAGATTTCAGCAGAGATCTCCGAGGGTAGACTTCAATCAGATCCCAATGGGCATGCCTAACCTATCCAACCGGCCGGAGCCCGGGTAAGCCTTGATCGAGAAGTTGGCGTGCAGAGAAGAGGACCTCTGAGCCAATGGATCGTGCCGGTCCGACCTCTGCTTGGGCGCGCTGTGAGACCGCACCTTCGCCTTGGAAGACTCGGTGTTCGCCATGTAGTTGGGGTAGTCCGAGTAACCACAGCACAGGCTCTGAGAGCACTCGCTCTTCGAGGGCGTGACCGGCCCCTTCCTCGAGCTTCCAGGTCGCGACGAGGCAGAGCAGAACTGCGGGCTCTCCCCGTACTCGCCGGCCTCGAATGGAAACATCAGGTGGTCCATAGACTGCTGTCCAGGAACCGACCGCTGGGCCCCGGTGGATTCCATCGACGCCGAGCCGAGCAGGGTGACGAAGCTAAGGCTGTTCTGATCAGAGGTTAGCGTGGAGGATGAGGAGTGGATGTACGTGTTCCGGCGCTTGTGATGGAACTGAGGCTTCCCGGGATCCACTTCCAGAATCTTAGCATTCTTCTCGTCGTCCATCGAAGCACCGACCCCCGTCTTCCTCGCGGATTCTTGGCCGTCCCAGTACCGCTCCTCCACCCACTGATCCAACCAGTTCCATCCCCCAGAGTTTGCTCGGTCCCGATCACCACTCGCCGGCCTCCGGACAGTTCTCTGCGGACGAAATAATAACATGATTCCATTACCGTGCATCCTGTGGTACAAGCTTGTAGGGGTAAACAAGATCTACACCTACAGCATGGCCTTCGCCGGGGGTCTTCTCGAACTTGCTCCTTTCCGACCGGAGCACGCGGCACGCCCGGGCGCGAGCTTGGACTCTCACCAACGCCTGCATGCATCGCAGCGTCTCCGCCGCCTGTTTCCTGACGATGTTGCCTCTGACCAGCGCTTGCAGCTTCACCAGCCCTTTCAGTGCCTTCAAGGCCTTCCTCGCCTTCACAACATCAACATAAGATTAAAGTCGAACTGCATTAAACCTATTCTAGCCAAATTGTCCTAAATGTGGTTCTCGAGTTTAATGGCTCGAATGGTAACCACTGCAGTACTAGTAGGCAGGAGGAGAAGCAGCAGCAGCATTAAAAAGATCAAAGAATCTAAACCAAAGCAGTCACTACCGATGCAAGCTGCAACAGCCAAATAGAACAGAGGATACGGATCCCCTGTACAGTGAGAGAACCGATGAAGCAGATGAAGCGGAAGGCTGTGGGAAGTGGGAAGGCCAAAGGAGTTCTCCGTTCAAGGCAAGCAGGGAGATAGCGACTAGGGACTCAGATACATGGCAAATTTTAGGTGACAGGATCGGATCGAATCACGCAAACCAGCTCACTCCACCCAAGGAAGATGAGCAGCCCGCAAATCGATGCTTTTGGCGCTGCCCCGAGTACCCAAATTGGACGACAATTACGCGACTAAACAACTGCCGTCGCGAAAAATTACAACTTGCAGCTCCGGGAAGTGATTCCCAAACTACGCTTTTCAAGAACAAAGATGATAAAAATCGAATTTGAAACAGAGGCTGGTGATTCAATGAGTTGAGGAACAGGTTAGACATTAAAATTTCTTCTTTTTTTTTTCTGGGTAATTTTATAGAATTTCCATCAACAAACACATTTAGACTGCAATTGGAAAGAGATGGAGAAGGAAGAGTACCAACCAGAAATCCCCGGAAAGCGGCCTGGATCTTGATCGCCGCCTTCTCCTCCCGCTTGCTGGCGGCAGCAGGGGTGAACCCTACGGCGGCCCTCCCGCTGCTGGTCAGCCGGACGACCGCTGCCGCCGCCTGCGCGGCTACCACGGCCGCTTCCGCCACCGCCGCGGTGGCCGCCGCGACGGCGATCGCCCGCTTGTTCTGCTCCTCCTCGGCCGCCTCCCTGTACTTCCGCTCCAACGTGACCGCCGCCGTCTGCTCCCCCCTCCGCTGCCGCCGACGGTGCTGGTGGTTGCTCCCCTGCTCCCGGAACGGCATCACGAAGCCCCATACCCTCTTGTCCTTGGCCGGCCTGGCGTCCGCCGGGTTTCCGCCGGGATCAGCCTTCTTCCCGCCGAAAAGGCCACGGAGCCACCTCGTGGTTCTCCCCATTCCCGCCCTCCTTCCCCCCCGCTCCTCCTCGACTCTTCCCCACGTTAACTCAATTGCTCCTCTCTCCTACGACAACACGTCCATTTATCTAATTCTTCTATTTTTTAAAACAAAAGAGCGCGAAATTGAATCTAAAATAAATCAAAAGGACACGTGTGAATGAGAGGGTTATTTTACTAGTGGCCGTTGTTGATATATAGCAATAACAAATAATTAAGCGTCCGGTGGTATGGTTATTTTACTTCTATACCCTTCGAGATCGTGAGCATTAAGTTACTCTCTTTGTTCTTTTCCTCCTTTGGATGGGACCCGCACGCTATCGACCTATGGAAAGCGAAACCCACGAATAACTTTGAATTCGAAGTAATGTTTGGTGTGTCGGCATACGATCCGGAAAACTGTTCGACGTGTGAGAAGACTCGTGTACCCTCTCTCTCGTGCAAGATCGGACGGTCAGTTCGACTCGAGCGAAGGGACCCAGGTGGGGCAGGGATGAGGTGGCACGAGGATGGGGGCGTCGGTTCTCGTGGACGCATCCCACCAACCGTGCGACCGTGTTACACCGAACAGGAATATAGGACAGTGGACGTGAGAAGGACGAGACCTGCGGTGCTGCCGCGTCTTCAATAATTGGGTAGGTAGCTTCAAACGAGCCAATCGCTCACCAGCTGATCCATGTTTCGCCCGCTGACGAGTCAAAGATGTGGGGACGACCTGTAACGCGTCAAAAAATTGTACGTAAGTTATGGTCAATGGTGTGACCCGGTCAAAATTGTTACAATCTATACGTATCGCAGGATTCTTGAGTTCATACTGCAGAGTTTTAACTTAAGCATGGGATGCAAACACCACATGCAAACAATTATGTGCTAAATAGGAAGATATCGGGATCAACATCAACATCATCATCATACAACACCAGCGTTTAGTTAACTAGCAGGCAATACCAGACTACGTGAGAAGTAAGTCAATCAAGGTGACTACGGTGTGGATCAAACTCATGTTCAGCAGCCAGTGAATACGAAACAGATGATGTTATATATATCATGTCAAAAAAAAAAAACATAAATTTTTCGTACCTTTGATGATGAAGATATTTGTTGCAAATGATGCAGCGAGATTATCCGAGAATGTTTGATCATATATAGAGAGATGCACAGACCTGAAGAAGAAAGGAAAGAAAAATGATGATGCACTGTTCCAAGAATAGATGCCACATGAAAAATAAAAAATGGATCCCATCATCATTTACCTCCGCAAAGAACTTTTTGATGCAGAGACAAGAATTAGAACAATTTCCTTTTAAATTTATTTTTAAATTTTGACATCCTCCCTTCAGCTACTTTCGTATGTGTTACGATCGACTCATAGCAACATATCCTTGACATCTCTCTGGAACTCATCGTTAGCTCGAAGGACGATGGAGCATTGCCATTTTTCTGAGCAGCAAGTCTTGCATAATGGATTTTGTTGTGGCATTGTCTTTGAGCCTGCAGAAACAAGAAATTTTTTTATGAAAAGGAAAGACATTTTAACACTAGATAGAGTTTGTATAATGTCTCTATATATTAGAAGTCAACTATGGAGGGCACAAATTACATCTAAAAATAAAGGTCTAATTCTACACCTACATCCGACCTTCAATCACAATCAAATAACCCTTGGAGAAAAAGCTTCCTACATAGTCAAACTACAACTTTTCCGGGCATTAGAGTTAGCCAAGTTGAAATGTGCCAAACCCAATTTGGCATCATCAATTGGACAATACTAATGATCCTAGATATTACCACTGCCTTCATCGCTTGGGGCACCCTATTGAGGATTGTATAACTCATCAACTGTGGCAATATAGGTTTTTAAAGGGAGACATTTGAAGTTTTTCTACTAAGGCCATGACAAATCGTCCATACTAGCATGATATGACTGCAAATGATGTCGTCAACTGCCAGAAACCACTACTCACCCAAAAATTTGGAGGCTTAGAATCTCATTACCGAAAGTTCTATCTCGAGTTATAGATCGCCATGGCACCTCTCCTACTTTCAATGTGAGACTAATCAAGTTGTCACAATCTCTTCTATTTAGAGGCTTGACATCCTCGTCAAACCCGTTATCATTCCTTTATAGGAAGGAATGGAACCCATGGAATACCACAAAGTGATTTCATATCATCGTATGCCTTTTGAATTATCCATGAATAACTCTTTCCTTCCTGGGCTCAGTTCCAATACATACGAAGCCCACCAAACATTGATTGTGATAAAATTAGCCTAATAAGACATAACTTGAATACCCAAAATTATATGTTCCAATGATGCTTAAGCATAAACCAAAAGTCTCTCCTAGCCTTATCAATTCTTACAACCCTCCTTCCACTTTCAATGTGACCAACAAAAACCATTTAAACTAGGGAATAATAAAACATTCAAATTTGGTGGTCCACCATGCAATGCCAGCCTCGTAGTTTTAAAGGTTAATACTGGGTCACATCTGATTCTTTTCTTGACCTTAAATGCAAAAGATTTTAAATCATCCAATCCAGCCACACTGATTTTAGAGGTATAGCCATTGTGTACAGATCAGTAGAAATGAATGGATTTGTATGTTAAATGATGACCTTGTGACATAATTTGTGCATACAGCACACACGCATGATCATGCAAATGAATATCCAGCAATACATTTGCTTTGATGTTCTAAAGATACTCCAGGTATGAGGCCTAGTGACCACAATAGAATGTTGCTGTTTCTAGAATGAACTTGAAAGTTCTGAAAGAATGCAAAATTCAAATTAAAAGAAATTGCAAACTGTCATCCACCAAAGCAAATTTATCATTTTATGAGTCATCAAGCAACAATTAACTTGGAGGTCAAAGAGCACTTTTCAAGCACAAGTTGTCAATGAAGCAGTAACACTATAGAGTATGCCAATTATAAATACATCAAGGGAAGTGCATCAGTATTCAAACATGTTTTGATGGAAGCCCATACATTACTCATTGAATTCTCCTTCTCCAACAGTAGAGATTTTTGAATAGAGAAAAGCTTTTTTAATTTGATATTGTTTGCAAATTTCAAGAGAGGAAAGGCTCAAAAGATTGGAAGCAGCACATGTAGCCAACTCACTTGTATAGCACATATGTGAAATGCAGTTAAATATCAGGGTGTATATACAATTCATCTTGGATATAATTCAATCATATAAACACTTTGATCGAGAATTTTTTATCTTTGTCATTTCTAGATCTCCTGATGTCTCGATCCAGCAATCCAGAAACTTTATTGGAAGATAAACACGCATTGAGATTTGACAAAGCTAATTAAATAAGCTATGATCAAAAGATGTTGCAACAAAAGAGGGCAAATGAAGCAGAAGTTTGAGGTAGAGCTGTACGAGCCTATCTCACCTAGCACAGAGATCACCGATCGGTTCTCTCTTCAACGATCAACTCCAAGAAACTCTAGAAGTTGTTGTCGATGACCTATTTCTAACTTCAAAGATAGAATCTGATGAATTAGGGTTCCAAGAGCAACAAGGTGCGAGAATGATGATTAGCATTCAACGAAGAGATGATAAAGAGCGAGGAAATACCATCAATTTCATGAGATCAGGAAAATAATGCACAAGCCCACCATGGGGCTCTATCATGCTCAGTTGAGCCGAGGTATAAGGAGCGCTTCCAGCTACGAAGAGCCGCCGCCCCAACTCCCGCCCATCTCCAGATCCGACGGCGAAATCCTCCACGATGGCCATCGCCTTCAGCCGCCGTCGTCGCCCGTCGCCTCCGATCCCTTGTTAGTGTTTTACGTTTTGCCCGTTCGATTGCTTCTATATTTCGTTGCAAAAATGTATTTATGTTTTATTTTTTACTTGGAAAACTTGAAGATGTTATTTTTTTCTTAAATCCAAACACAAGTAGTTTCATTTCATTTACGATAGAGCAGAGCAGAGCAAAGCATCCCCTGTTCAAGGAGAGTCCATCTTCCAAGCAAACACCTCTGCTTCCTCTTCTAGTGCTGGAAGTGATGCAGCTTCCGAGAAGCTCCATTTTTAGGGGAGCGCTTTCCAACTTCGTTACAGCCATGCATGCACTTCTCAAGGTCAACAATCGATTCACTTGTCGGGTTTGGTAGATCTCTGCTCCCCGCTGGGATCCATCTGTTGGCGATCTCACCCACCCACCAAAAATACTCATTTAGCTGCAGCTCTCTCTCTCTCTCTCTCATGCATTTACCAACTCCCTTGACATCAAGGAAGATGACCTTCCATGAACAGAGAGGCTGCAAAATTTCGCAATGTCGTATTGGTTTATCCATCTTGTTAGTGAACCACGATGACAAATCAAATCAATCAGTTCATTTAGACTAAATTTATTGGGACAGGCAAGGAGGCCATATCAGTTCTGAAAACAGAGAGAGAGATCAAGCTGCTGCAGGTGACACAGTCGATGCCCACCCAGTTAATACAGATGGAAGAGGCGTGGCATCGCATGACCCACCTGAACAGTGAAATTGAACTGCTTACAAGAGGACATCACTCTCCGTGTGAATCACCAGAATAGCTTGCATTCACCACCAAACAAGTAACAAAGTTTTCAGGTTGAAAGTGAAAGCTGAAAGATCGTACAGCAACAAAAGTGTTCATGAAAACTTTGTGCCGAGGAGGAGGTCACAGCTCTCAGGTACATGGAATTTAGCAGTACCTGAACACAGTATAGTAATCATCTTTCCATCACCTCAAGGAAAACAAAGAGATCAAAAAAGCATGTACTGCTGACTTGCAAAAGTTTAGAAGCTGCAGAATCTGTTTGTTCACTTGTGAAGAATGACCAACATGAGAAACCAGTAAGGAATCACATTACAAAGTTCTTATACAACCCCACCTCTTGCACCATAATAATCATGTCTTGTGAAGGTGCCAAGAGAATTGAGGCAGCTCGGATCGAATGAATTACAACAACAAACTAGGACGAAAAAAAGAAAAAAGAGAAAACGGCAGATCGGATCGAATGAATTACAACAAACAAACTATAACAACAAAAAGAAAGAAAAAAAATTAAAAGTAAAGATCTTAATAATCCTCTGCTAATGCAGCCTACTCTTGGTTTGGTCCAGGAGCTGTCCAGTATGTCTTCACCACCAGAAGGAGCTTCTCCCTCTGGAGAGGGCCGTCTTCGTGATCCATGATTCGACTGTTCCATCTCATTCCATCTGCAATGCTCTTGATCTTGACCAAGGCATCCACATCATCTCTAATGATCACTGTACCTTCAGGTCTCAAGATCCTATCCATCTCCAACAAAATTTCCTCCATCTCACATCTGAAGTAGAAGAATGGCAGCTTGTCAGTCAAACATGAGCAGCTCTACATGATGCAGAATCGAACCCTCCATACCTGTGCTTGTAAAGAGTGAACACTGAATCAGCATGAAGGAGATCATACGTCCTCGGATACGTAGACATTGCCTCACACCTGCCATGAACGGATACGTGAGTTAGAGCAGATTCCGGCACCAAAACAGTAGCAGATACGTGAATTGAGTCACTTGCCAGTCCTGATAGGTTCCGATCAATCCGCGCTCGTAGATGACTCCGAGAGTGTTAACATCAGCTGCTGTTGGCACGATGTTCATCACCCAAAGGGGGTCGTCGATCAGCGCAGCAGCAAAGCCACCAAATTTGGCGTTCATGTCGAGCAGGTTGCGGTACCTCCCCTTCTGCCCCAGCTGGTTGATCACCGTCTTGTAGTACCCAATCCTCTTCTTCCACAGCTCTGTATCTTGCAAGAACACCTCAGGTGTAGCTCCATCTATGCTTCCATGCGCGATCCTGGGCGGCACAGCCATCAGTCTTTCAGGCCACTTCTTCGGCTCTCCACCGGAGATCTCTTCGATTCTGGCCACCTCCGGCAGAGGGGTCATGCAACTCTCCATCTTTGTGTACCTACCACCACGAAAAGATAAGACTTCGTTCGATTGGCTGTCTGTGAATTGTGTCCGAGAGCGTACCAAGCTGTATCGGGATTCAGTGATTGGCAGAACTGGGGTGATCTAACCATCTTGCGATTAGCTTTGCAGCTGATATGATTGATAGGCTTCTGCCAGATCGCGATGTCTCCTTTCTCCTTGAGTTTGTTCCAGCACAGGCTCCTGGCAACAGCTTCAATGGCTGATTGCTCATCGTTCAAGTCCTCCCGTGTTCTGTTCCACCCCTTCCAATGCTTCTTCCAGTTAACCGGCGGACCGGAGAGGATCCAGTAGCCGCCAGGCCTCAGAATACGATCGACCTCAATCAGGTACTGCCCATCTTCGTACAGGAATTACGACAGACAGTTTGAGGGCGGATCCAAGAAGCAGAACCAAAGCTAAGGAGCAGCAGAAGGCGAGTACCGTAGAGGTGCCAGGGGATGAGGCACCTCGAGCAATGGGCCATGTCGAAGGCCCTCGACGGGTAGGGGAGGCGGATCGAGGCGAGCACGCCGATCATGGCCGGGACGCCTCGCTCGAGGGCGAATTGGACTTGTGCCTCGTGGGAGTCCCTCGGCGCGAACGACATCGTTAGCACGTCGCGGGAGAGGAGGTACGCCCCCCAGCTCGCCACCTGCACTCGACATGATCCAAGAATAGGCAATCAAGAAAGATCCAAAGAGCTCATAGTTTCTTGATTTAAAGAAGGTGGATGAATCCAGTGTACAAATTACTCCAGTGATTCAAGCATAAACCACCGGGTTGACCTCAACGCCAGTTCACGGTGAAACAAGAGTTGACTTTGGCCAGAATTTTACTCGTCTCGAACAAGGGACTGAATCGATCTAATTGGCCGACACAGATCCGAAACTAAATGAAAAAAGCAAGTACAAAATAATACCACGATTTCCTGATCTAGTTTAATCTCGGGAAAGTACGATCATGTGTTTGTTCTTCAGGAAGAAACAGGAAACCCTGTTCCATTACCACTGCGAAAACCAGTGTGAACTGGACGCCGGGAATCATGGCCGACAAAAGACAGATCTTTCCGCTCTCGCCATGCCCAAAATTCAATCTTTTGCCCGGAGCAGCGTTGACCCGCCGGCATCCAGAACCGGAAGCGTGAAGGAAGAGCACAAACAGGGGAAGTAGAGAATAGAAGGAACCACTCACCCCGCAGCCGGTGTCGACGGCGGTCCGGATCGACCCGTCACTCAGAGAAATAAGCCGGTCGATGTCGTCGATGTACGCGTCGGCGCCGTTCGGGAACATGGTCCCGCCGCCGGGGAACCGGAACTTGTCCCCGTCGACATGGATCCAATTCTGGACCGCCTTTTCCACCGTGAGCTCCTTGTGCGGAACATTGGCGAACCACGCCGTCTCCCGGCTCGCCGGCCACGGGAACGGGTTCCTGTACCCCGGCGGGGCCGGGATTAGGCACTTGAGGAGCTCCCCTTTCGCAGGGCAGTGCCGCTCCCGGTAGATGAGCCGGTCCCGGTCGAACCGCAGCGACCGGTCCCGGTCCTCGCACGGCGTGTACTCCGAGTACTTGACGTCGCACGCCGGAAACTCTCGGACCGTCGGCGCCCCAGCCGCCGCCTGGTCCGACCCGTGGTGGACAGCGAAGTCGAGCGTTGTGGCGCGGCCCGCGATGGGGGAGGCGGCCGGGCTCCGGTCGCAGGAGATGGCCGTGACGACGGTGGAGGTGACGGAGGTGGCGCCGCTCCCGTGCTGCCAAATCCCCAGGAAATAGGAGGCGGAGCAGAGAAGGGCCACGACGCCAAGGCGCAGCAGACTCGTCCGCTTCCAAAACGGCTGGTACAGCTTCCACACGCCGGAGTAAGGGGTGGTGGCTCCCGCCATCCCTCACACGCTACCAAAACACTCACCTTTAGCGGCTTCTCCGGCCAAACTACCGCCAAAGGCGTCACCTTTAACTATCCCAAACACAGAAACAGAGGAGGAGAAAGAGAAGAAGAGAAAGAGAGAGGAGGTAAGGGAGACGGAAGTGCGTGAGACTGTGTATCCAATCACTTCTCGAGACAATTCTATATAGGAGATTGGGCTCGGAAGCATGTGAAGAGGGGAAGACTTTTCTAAGCCAAATTTCGTAGCATATGAATGCGGTAGCGTCTCCCCTGGAAGAAGACCTTTGGATTTGGGTGGGACATGGCGTGACGCTTCTGCATGGAATTAGATAATGACTTGCTTTCTACCGAGGAAAGGAAGCATCGCTGCGTCCTCACCTTTCGACGAGAAAAGGCATTCAACAGCGGGAGACGATTCCATGCACGTAACGAGGTTCTGCCGCTGTACCCACCACCGTCTTCATACATCCCTTGCTCTCCACTGTTCTCGTGAAGAGTTCTCGTGCCCACAGTCCAAAAAGGACTGTACGTGTGGGGGCGAGGAAGGAGTAGGGCTGCTGTTCTGCATCTGGTGCGGTGGCGGACACCATGAAGGCTGCAGAGCGGGTGATGATCCAAGTTCAAGGACAAACCAAACCCAATGATGAGGGGGGGGTCCGTTCTCCTCTGCGTTTGGTGTGCCCATGCAGAGAGGGGAATGGAATCGCCGCCCCCTTCCGAACCATACCAAGCGAACACCTCCCCATTGGAAGCTCCACAAGATCTCAAGACCCCCCCAGCCTTTTGTAGATGTCGCCACAGTTCAAGAAACAGCAAGAACAGTAGAATTCTTCCGATGCAAGCAAAAACTTAGCTCGAATCATAATTGCTTCACTTACCGGCAAGGCAACTTTTTTTGCCACTGTCTGCCTCATGGTTATGCTGCTACTCATTGACACGAAGAAACATCAGTGTTGCTTAGGTAGAATGAACACAGGCCCATCACCATCAAGTATCCTTCTCGAAAGATAAATCCAGAGGGAGGCAACAGGATGCATGATATTTAGGTAGTAGATAACTATGCTCACCTAATCACAGCAGCCACACTGGCTTCTCTTGTTTGTCACCTAGCAGTGGAAACCAGAATGAGAAAGCTCAACCGAGCGCTGTGGTTTAGTTCGCCGGTCACATCCTGAGCTGAGGACCCAGCTGGTCCACGGGCTTGACAAAGTCGCACGGCATCATTGCCAAGCTATTTGGCCCTATCAGAGAAGCCACAGTTCACAGGCACCCCATGTGTTCGACTGATCTCGAGGAGAGGGGCACCTCTGTTCACCTAACGCAGCTGCCGTCTTCTTCTTTCTCCTACAGCGGCCATTTCCACGGTGGGCTTCGTCCATGGTTTTTGCCTCAGCTTTCCCCCACACCCCGTTCTCGTGGTCGATTCAAATCCTTTACACAGTTCGAGTTTACCTCATTTTTCGATAACAAATTAGGATCGATCGAAGACGAAAGAAAATAATCATACTATATTGGAGATCTTTGTTGTGCATTATGAATTCATCAGAAGAGGTCATATGGCGTCTCTTTCGTTCTTCTTCTTCTTCTTTCCTGTGAAAAGTGGGGGACCGATTGCAAGTTGGTACTTCGCGGTGCGCTTATCCCCGTTTCTTGTTGCTTGCGATGGCACCGAGAGGTATGGTATAGCCTTCGTATCTCAAGTTGTAACCAATCTCTGGTTTCGATTACCTATCGTTTACGTATCATCCCATCTCGTCTATTAAACTATGAATTCTACATTTAATGGGAGTAAATGTAATCATAATATTTAGTTACTGCATTCTACCTCTTTGAACATCTCGTCAATTTGATCTATGTGATGATGTTTTGAGTGATTTTTCATGGTCAAATTAACTATATGAATTGAATGCATTCAAATCTCTTATTTTTTTTACTATTTTTCTTAACATAGGAGCTTTTATATAGGACACATGTCTCAGATAATTTTGCATAAGACAAGGTTTAATATGTAATACGGCACCTCACACAATTAAAATTAAAATTAATAAATATAAATACTTTATTTATTTATTTTAGTTATTCAGTTAAAGTTTGGTTTATATGGTTTCATTGACAAAAATTATGATTGATTGAATCTATTTCTCTTCTAAAAAATAAAAAAAAATTATCATATCTCACATATCCATTAGCTTGACATATGAATAGCTCCTAATAGTGAATGAAGTGATGTGCATTGAAGTCGGAATAATAATTGAAATGCCTAATAAGTCAATAATGTGTAAGCATAACATTGGCACAAACTTAACACGTGGAATATATATTAAATAAGAACAAAACTAAATGAAACAGTGGGGTTAGATAATTATTATACAATGAATAGTTCGATCTTTTTTTCTTTTTGTCGTTTTATTATGACAATTATTAACGATGGCGACTCAAGTTGGATAAGCTCGATCAAGTCCTGTTATTATTTATATTAATGTGATTGTATTATTTGTCACGATTCAATTTGATGTCATAACTAATCGATTAATTTATTAAGTCTAGTACATTATCCTAATATGATTAAGACATTTATAGCTTATGAAATTTCATATCAAAAATTGAAGCACATGATAAGCTTTAGATAAATATGACTTGGAAGAAATAAAGTGGAAGAGAAAATGTCAAAAGAAATATTGGGCTCCCAGATTTGATGCTTTGTGATGATAACTCAATCAACTTTATTGTATATGAAAACTCAAAATTTTAGAATAATTAGCAAAATAAAATCTTGGCACCTTGAATGGTTTATCATGAACACGATAAACAAAAAATAAATAAATTTCATTATTATTGTCACTACAATTACTTTATAATATCATGAACATTATCCCATTTTGGTGGGCCCTCATGGACCATCCTACATGGCAAAATACTATTTGAAGAACCCATGGCCCACACTAGCAATGTGGAACGACCTCTTCTCTCATTGGTGATATCCTCATGTGTCTTAGAGGTTGTTTTTTTTTTTTTTTTTGTCCTTTCTAATTCTACTTATGAGATTATCTCCCTGATTATGAATAATGAACATACTATTTTACATTTTATTATCTCTTTATTTAACTACACAAGTAGATAATTCATATTGTTGATATCACAATGATTTTTATATTTATCCTTTTGCATAAATATTATAATTTTTATTAGTTATTTTACCTAAAAATATCTTTACTATTGGGCTTTGCTTGATGGCATCATCCTAATTGATTATATAGCTTAATCTTTTAAATAAATAAATATAAATTTACTATTTATAATATCTCTAATTTCACTTTTATCTTAATCTTTTTCTTCTTCACTACCCCTATCTATGCAATATATTTCGCTTGTAGTCTACCCATTTGTCTTTAATCTTTCGTCAACATAATCATCATTGACTCCGGTAGTTATGAAAGAGGAGAAAGTTGATTTCATCGATCGTTGACCTCAGCCTACTTTTTTGTGGTCAACTCTGTTACTACTAAAGAGACATAAATTTATAAATATTGATAATCTATTTAAGATTAATCAGACGGTCTAATTCAAGTAAACTCGACATAATTGGATCAAATAGATCATTAGTGGATTCAAGAGTTTTATGGGTATTTTGGTAAAATAAGATTCCAAGGTAAAAACTATTTATGGGAGGCCATCAAATAAGAGTCTAATTTTAAGTCAATTTTTAAGGTAAAATATCTATGTTTACTCCGCACATCTAAGGTCAAACTATTAATTAAAATGATAATTTACTTATATAATATTTGTGAATTTATGTTAACAATTTTAAGTTGGTGACGATATAGTGGACCTACTTACCAATTTTTTTTAAAGATATAGTTAGCCTAATCAATAAAAGTTACTATTAAAATTAATATAAAAATAAATAAATAGTATCCTTGACCATTTGTTTAAAGAAGTGAACATTTTCACATATTGGGTGCTATATTTTTTTTTTTAAAAAAATACTTACTTGTTTCGTTCAAAGATTATAAAATGTGAATTTGCTTGTACATGATTTTCTTTTGCTGTGCTTAATCATCAATATAATTATGTTATATTCAAATCAAAAATAATATTTTAATAAAAAATAAAATGATATACGATGAATTATTTTGTACTACCATTTCCAAATAATAAAGTTTAATTATACCCCTAATTTTTACTTGTGAACATGTATAAATATTGGGACGATTCTCTAGTTGATCTTGAGAGGAAAACGTTTAGGTGGGCCTAAAGTAAGCATCTTGATTTATGTTCTCACCACACAACTAATTGGGTATGTTAGGAACAAATGAACAAAACAGTGTTCTATATCTCTCTCCCAAAGATGTTAATTACATATTATCCCTTATAGTTAGACCTCATTAGTATTATGATCCCTATGCTTAAAAAAATTACATTATAATTTATATAGTCATGAAAGTAAAATATTTAACTCTATTTATCCTAACACTGTCGGTTTTATCGATGAAAGTTACAATACGTGATATCCTAGTTATATTTTTTACGATGGCAGACAATGATTTCACTGGGGTCACGAGTGATTATGGCTGACGAGAACGATACAATGGTTGATGAGAATGATATAGAGATGGGTCAGGTAGAGTCATAGAGGTGGAGTTGGAGAGCACCGACGAGAAATGAGACAAAGATAGAGGAGAAAGAAAACGATATAGATGTCGATGCTCGACAATTGCATTAGCGCCGATGTAGATACAAAGCGACACCACTCTGCATCTGTGTTGGCATCAACGTATATGTAAAGCAATACTGCTATGCATCTACGTTGGCGCCACTAATGATGCAAGGAAAGGTGGTGTCACTTCTAATATGTGTCAGTGTAGATGTAATTGTTAAGCAATGTTGACATAAATGCAGAGCGTCGACATTTACATCGTCATCTTCATCTTTTCCCTTTGTCTCACCTCACATTCTAAGTCTCCCCCCTCATCCTCCTCCTTCCCATGCAAGAAATCATAGAAGTCCCTAACGTTCTCGCTAACTACTATATCGTTATTACTAACCACAATCATAATAGTTGGACTACGATGATACCATTATATGTCATAATTAAATATATAATTAAAATATTAAAATTATTATTTTCTTATTATTTTTATATCATTTCTATATCTTTCGTCGATAAAACTAATAATATTAGAAAAAATAAAATTAAATATTTTACTATTATAATCATACAAAAATACTATAAATTTTTAATTTTTAAAAATCGGGATGTTAAAAGAAGTCTAATCGGGACTGTGGACGGGATCTCAGTCTCGCGCCGTTACCGCCGGCCCATTTTTATCCCTCTCGTGCCCTTTTGTCTCGTGCAGCGGTTTTGGTGTTCGACTTCTTCCTCTCGCCCAATCTCTCTAGAGTTTCTCGCGATGGAATGGTCCCGCTGTCGTCGTTTCGCTGCGCTCGTCGTTCCTCCTCTTGTTCTTCTTTTTCTTCTTCGTCTTCGTTACTACTCGTTGTCCTATCCAGGTGACAATCGCGCTTTCGATTGTGTTTTTGTCTTTTTCTGGCGTCTGTTTTGTTCTGTTTTTCGTTGGAGGCAATGCGATCGAATTGATGTCTTCAGGAGGATTGGGGATGATGAATTGCGGGGATTGCTTGAAATGGCTGGGAATGGACGCCTCCACCAGCGTGATCACGCTCCTTGATGACCCAGCGGATCTCGTGCGGCTCAGTGGAGTTTCCTGGTCCTTGTGCCGGTTCGGTATGTCCTCATAATCGCTTCGGCATGTAGAATTGATGCGTTTATTAGGGATTAAGTAAGTGGTATTAGGACGCCGCATCTCGCGAGTGTTGGATAAATACGTTTCCATTGGTGTTTTTGCAAATTGAAGTTTGCTTGCTTTGAGTTGATATGATTAATATTATGAGGTAAACAGACTTATGTTAAATGCGACATTATTGGTATATTTTTTTCCCTCCCCAAGTGCTTAATCTTGTTGATATAGTTGACTGAACGGATCATGCAAGGGCTACATGTAAATTACTGCTGCCGATTGGATACTGAATTCAGTGGCTAGTAGGAATTCCAGAACACTGACTTGACATTGATATTTCAAATCTCTCAATGTAGACATTGAATGAATAATTGTCTTGCAATTCATTGATTTCGTAAAAAAATTAATACCGTTGTCAGCATCATAAAGAGATCAATGCTAATAATTGTTGATGTGTTTAACATTTAAAGTTATTAGACGAAAATGTTTTACTTTATGTACATCAAGATCAATGGTTGTCAGCAGTTAATGTGGGGCTGCCATGAGTTTGTACGTGTTGTCTGTGGTCCATCACTTTTCATCAAATATTTAACATAACAGCTGTGTAATAGTGTCCCTTAGCTACTTCCTATCATATTAATTGTAACACAAGGATAAAGCTATCCATCAAAATGTCTAGGTGTACCATTTATTCTGATTGATTATGTAGTAATTTGCTTTTAAGCTTGCATCTAGTTTGACTACACTTTTTTCAATGTGATGTATGGAGACTGTTTGATTAGCATTGGTTATCTAACCAAGTCTGTTGACCAAAACATGAAATTGATGAACAAGAGTAACCCAGTATCTTACAAGTTATCCAAACGAATTGTTGAGTTTTCTTTATCTATCTAATTTGGTACTTAATGAAAAGTTATACAAGCTCAATACTTAGTTTTTCAAATGCTCTTGTTAGTGGAAATTAGGATTTTAGTCTAAGCTACCACATTTGTGTTTGAATACAAGGTTTTTATGAGTTTGCTAGAAATTTTGGCGGAGAACACTATGTTTCCTTGTTATTCCTTGGGATGGTAAGGGGAAGTTGGGAGCCTGATGTAGCATGCAGTTATTACAAGGGAAAAGTACGATCATATTAAAAATCATTAATGTATGCTCAGCACTCCACAATTTGTTGTTTGATGCTTGGCTTGGAAGTATGCTATCCCCTTCCTTTTCATGTTTGTCAATACATACAAATGCAGCGTTTGGTTTTTTGTCAAATTAAAGTTTATATATATCCGTATACTTCAATATATGTATACTCTTAGTATGCTTTTATGAAGTTACACATGTTATGGTTCTGCTTAAAATTTGTAAGTTCTCTCATAGATGCCAATTCCTTCATATATGCCCACAGATAGTTCTAATCTATAATGTTTATATTTTTGCAATGATTCCTGTGAAATAATTAGTGTGCCAATGGGCATGTATCAAATTTTAGCCATGGAACTTTCAGAATATTTTCCAGAATGTCAGACACTTGATGCTAATGGATTCAGTGTTGTTGGTTACACAATGAAGTTGCCTTTGCACATATAATGCCTCGTGCAAGTCTCTTGTTTCAGTCTCTTCTGTCATATAAACACTAAGAGACTATGTAATATCTGATGGGGTTGTTTTTTACTTGTAGGTGCATCAGTGCACTCTTAAGCTTTAGAAACAACTTTCTTTTAAGTATTGTCTTGTTTAAATTACAGAATTGATTTTAATGAGCAATTTGAAATGTACTGCAGTTATTGTAAATAAATTTTGCAAAAGTTTATGCTCAAGATTTTGTCCAGACACATTAAACTTCCTTCTTGTCGCTGAAGTAAGCAACACTAGCAAGAGTGCAGAAGTGGGGTTTAGCAGTGCTTTGGAATGGGAAAGCTTGGAGAGAGAGCATAGAGCATATGCACTTTTATGTCACTTGATTGTTTCTCCTGAAGGTAAAAGGGACTGCATTCATCGGGCTGTCTGTGCTTCCAGTACTGATAATTATCCAGATGAAAGCAATGAGAACACATTGGAGAGCGGTGATTTAGTTGATCAGAGACCTTCTTACTGGTCAAGTGGGGGACAGTATGATCCTGGAGTGCCTGAGAGTCTCACTTATAGGTTAACTGCCAATCTCTGTGTTATGAGGGAAATAAAGATTCAGCCATTTAAAGGTTTTTATTTGTAAGATTTGAGATATTTTATTTACAGCACTCGTTTTGTTGCTTAGCTCATTATTATTTGCTTGTATGTCTCTAATACATAATGTTTATTCAGCTTTTTTCCAGCCTGACCATCCCATATACTTGGCAAAGTTTGTACGATTTCGAATGGACCATTCTAGATTAAGAGAAGGGACAGATGATTATGAAGAACAACAATTAGCTTCTGATGACTACTACAAGTGGACATATGTTTCTCCTTAATTTCCAATGGGACAGGTGATTTATAGCTTTTCAGACATACTCCTAACATGCTTCAGCCTTGCATTAAATGCTTTGGTTCATTTATTGGATTACAAGGCTAATAAACATCTATTTAGGACTAGTTCATATGTTTGACTCCATTCATGTTGTTCGCCACTAGTATGGAAAACGAAATAATCATCTTCTGATGACAATTAGAACCACACATACATTTCCCAGGTTTTCCAATGCTGGTGATTTGTGTTGTACTCTATTCTCTTAGCTGTGTCCCCATTCAAATGATAAAGGCTAATATACCTCCATATAAAGACCCAAGTCATATGTTTCTTTTTCTTAGCCATGTTTATAACATAGTCTTAGACTTGTTTGGAAATAGTTTCACTAAGGGAGCAGATAAACTTGTGTAAAGTGTGAAGTCATATGGTCTAGAAGTTATCGTGAGTTGCAATTAAAATAATTTCTTAGCTTTGTTGGTTATATTTTGCTCCAGAAGGTGATAGTATGCTCTTTTTTAAAGTTTTTTTTTTTATTTTTGCTTGGACTTAATTTTTTTGCTTAAGTTTAGGTTCTGTAAGGAGCTTTTCTAGGATATCCTGTTCAGGACCACTTGGATGTCTATATCTGAAATACTGAGCCTTTGAAGTACATGATGCACAAGGTGAGGATTGTTCAAGCCTTTCAAGCTACTCATGTTCTTATCTGAAACTATAGGTGGCTAACATGGTCAAATGCCTCGTTTTATATGAGCATACATCGATATCCTTGTTGGAAAATCATTTAAATTTATGAAGACATAGTAGTCTAAAAAAAGAGTTTGTCCGCACAAATCACAAATGCAGGGTTGGGATCATGATTTAGATATCTTCAGTTCAAGGTACTTCATTAAGATGTATGCTAGAGTGTGCAGTATGTCGTAGAAAATATGCAGAGTGCAAGGAAACTGAGATCATGGTTTACCTTCTCTCTTTTTCTATCTATAGAAGTGTCTATATGCTTTTTACATGTATTGGAATAGATAATTGTATCCAGAAAATTCTGTAAAGTCTGCTCTCCATAGCTTTGTGATGATAAAACCGTTATGGAAGCGGGGGATTTCTCTGACTCCTCAATTCCTCTTGGAGCACCATCACATTAAGTAAGAAAAGGGTGAAGCGTTTGATGCCAATGTATTAATTAAAGAAGATATAGCTTTGAATCATAAAATCTGAGACATGCGACTAGTGACTCATATTGGTTTTTTCAGTTGAAGGATAAAACCAGGAAATTATTAATAAAAGATTTACCTCTGCAAGATCTAACTTTTGACCTGAATCATTATTTATCCAGGAGAATGTATTGCAATCTTTCAAACTTCCACACCCAGTTATCTGTGTTGGTGGAGTGCTGCAGATTGAACTGATGGGTAGAGTCCAGAAGCAAGTTTATCCAAATTCCAAAGTGATATTGGACTTTCCATTTGAAGAAGTTCTATATGATGCCTTTGAGCATACAATGAATAGATCTAGTAATTGAATTGAGTTATGGATGCTCAATATCTTATTGAAATTTCAAATGAACTGCCTTTGCATAACAACTGTGGAAGTTGATATAAACTCAGATTATGATGATTTTCTTTTCTAACATTATAATGGATGTTACTGAACTGATCTTTGATGTTCTTATTGCATGTTGAAGTGTTTGCCTTGTGCAACTAATGGGAAGCCCACTTTCTCCATTTTTTGAAGTTGAAATTCATGAGGCTTCGGGGAGTTTGCTATCGAAGTACTTCCCACAGTCCCAAGTGTGGCACAGCACCTGCTGGAACTGTAGAAGCTAAGATTACTACGACGTTTCGTGTCATTCTTTTGCAGCCAGACTGATGTATCTAGGAACTTGCAGCGGTGGAACCACGATTGTTTAGTACACTGCTGAGACCTATACATTCTTATTTCAATGAGGAAGATTATGGTGATGATTCTGATGGTGATCACGTTCCAGAATGATAACCCATACCTGGGTTCCTGGTTCTGGTAGCTGATAGGTTGGTCATGAAGTTTTTTTTAATCTTTTGTTGGGGTTCTTTGAATTATCAAATCATGATATCATATATATGAAGAATGAATCGGCCTCTCACCCCTCTGGATGCTTAAATTCCTCTTTACAGGTTTGCACGTTGATACTGAATGTGGAAGGTATTAAAAGTTTCAGGTTCAAGCTCTTCTGATGTAATTGTTGATGATGACTCACAGGCACTTATCTTCATAGGTGTATGTGCTTTTCTTAACTTTTATTCCTGCTGCTTTGCCTTCAGATTCTGTTTCTGTAGGGCTTTTTCTTTTTCCCTGCTCTTATAGTGTTCATTATAAGGCATTGTTCTTGTGTCTAGTGATTGATGGGTTGATGCAAGAATAAACTTTATGAATGATGAAAGATAGTTAGGTTGAGGCCCTTGTAATCAGCCATAATAAAATGTATTTTGGTTGCCAATTGATCGACTTTATTAAGTGTCATATACTGTCACTATTAACAGTGGTTTTTGACAGAACCAGAAATGTAGCTGCTGCTGGGGCCCGGTCTTGACGCCATGTCTCCTTTTTTCCGAACGTGCATTGCACGTGAGGCGATTGAACGGCTCTTATTGCGTCTGATGAAGGGAGGAGGCCCGATGCGCCTCGTGATCCGTGATCCTCTCTGGTGTTTCAAGATGCCCACCGAGATTTGAATGAGGTAACACTTACTTTTTTTATTTACCCCTTCTCTTCTCTGTCTTTACCGTCTTCGTCTTGTTTCCCCCCTCCTCTTCTTCTGGTGCAGACGAAGGCGATAAGGTTGGCTCGCATCCTTCGCTTCTCCTCGGGCGTCGCTTCGTCCCCAAAGCACAAGGAATACCCTCCGTTCCCCGCGTGAAAGCTTCCTCCTCTCGCCTCGCTTGTAGCTCAAGCAAAACAAGGTGCCTCCTCCGCCTCCTTTCTCCTCTCTTCTAAGCCAAGCCTTCTCTCCCCTTGTTGTATCCGCCTCGTCGCTCGGCGCTCGCCGCGGTGTTTGAAGCTAATTAACGCCATTTAATTTGATTGAATCTATGGGTCCGAACTGCATGGGCCCGGTTCGATTCAACCGGATCTGAATCAGGTACTAGACGTATATAGTGGTCCCTTTTTGTCGTGGTTGGGCTTTTAGGAAAGCACAGTTTTGTCTCCTCTCTCGGCCAGCCTTTAGCAGCAGCTAAACGGAAGCCCTGCTTCACGTGCAGGCAGCTCGTCTTTGGATGCATATGTTTGCTGCTGCTCGCCGAGCTTTTTGAATGGCCTTCTCCAATTCTGTAGCCATGGAGATGCTCCTTGGATTAAGGCTCCCACTTGAAGACACTGTAGCACAGCTATCATGACCTAGAGAGGTGTGTGGCACAGCTAAATGGAAAGAACTAGAAAAGGAAGCTGGGAGAGTTTGTAGCTAATGTTCTATTTGAAGCACTGGATTGGACAGTCCGGGCAAAGAACAGTAAGCGTAGCAGTTTACTGGGGTGAGGGGCTGATGCTTACATCAATCTTTGGCCTCGTATTCCTCATGATAAATTGTGTGAAGCTGCGAACTTTTGAGAGATTACAACAACTATTCTTTGTTCTTGACTTGGTTGGTCGGACATTGTTATCAACCGACGAGCCACTTATGATCTTAAATTGATTCCTTCCCACAAGCTTAGCAAGCAATCTTTACCTTCCTCGCAATCTTTTATATTATGGTGGCAATCTACTCTTTCCAACTTCATCTCTCATCATAGCTACCTTCCCCTTTGCCCCATACAAACGATTCGATTCCTACGTCCTCTCCAAGTGTATTTTTTGACTGTCCTCCTCTCGTTGTTGTATCAATTTCAGATCACAGACGCTGCCAGTTATCCATGGCCGAAGAATCTGAGCCCACACAGGAAGCCGATTCCGCCGGGCAATTACTATCCCAAGCGCGGCTGCTCGTCCCTGCGGCACTCGACAAGGCCCGGGCCGCCACCGGCTTCCTGGGGAGATGGAAATCGATAATCTCCAAGCTGGAGCGCGTCTCGCCGTGCCTCTCCGACCTCTCGAGCCATCCCTGCTTCGCGAAGAACGAGCTCTGTAAGGAACTGCTGCAGTCGGTGACGAAGACCGTCGCCGTAGCCATCGGGCTCGCCGGCCGCTGCTGTTCCGCAGAGTCGCTTTGCTCGGGGAAGCTCCGGATGCAGAGCGACCTCGACGCCTTGTCGGGCGAGCTCGACCTCCTCCTCAACGACTGTGAATTGCTGGTGAAGACCGGGGTCCTCGGCGACGCCGCCGCCGCCATGTCCCCGACTGTTACCAAGTCGCCGACGCAGGACGGCGTGCGTGAACTGCTAGCCCGCTTGCAGATTGGCCATGCCGAGGCCAAGCACCGGGCCGTGGACGGCCTCCTTGAAGCGATGAGGGAGGACGAGAAGAGCGTGCTCGCTGCACTCGGCCGGAGCAATATATGCGCTCTGATACGGTTGCTCGGAGCGAACTCCATGAAGACCAGAGAGACGGCAGCCACCGTGATCTGCTTGCTCGCGGAGTCTTGGAGCTGCGAGAAGCTACTGGTTTCGGAAGGAGTACTTCCACCTCTGATTAGGCTTGCAGAGTCTGGAAGTCTGGTATGTAGGGAGAAGGCGGTGGTCTCGCTGCAGAGGCTATCCATGGCCGCCGACACCGCCCGCTCCGTCGTCGGACATGGAGGTGTGCCGGTGCTGATCGAGACATGCCAGATAGGCGACTCCATTTGCCAAGCAGCGGCTGCAGGGACGCTGAGGAATCTCTCAGCAGTGCCCGACGTCAGGCAGACATTAGCGGAGGAAGGCATCATCAGAGTCATGATCGATCTCCTCAACTGCGGGATGGTTCTTGGTTCCAAGGAGTACGCCGCAGAGTGCTTGCAGAACCTCACCGCCATCAACGACGACCTAAGGAGGTCAGTCGTCTCGGAGGGAGGACCGCTTAGCCTCTTGGCCTACATGGACGGGCCATTGCCGCAAGAACCAGCGGTGTGCGCGCTGAGGAACCTGATCGGCTCCGTCTCTGTCGACGGCCTCATGTCGCTGGGCGTCCTTCCTCGGCTGGTCCACGTACTCAAGGACGGATCTCTCGGCGCACGTCAGGCGGCAGCCGGCATCATCTGCAGGATATCGAGTTCGTCCGAGACGAAGAAGGCGATTGGCGAGCTCGGCTGCGTGCCGTTGCTTGCCAGGATGCTCGACGCTAAGGCGAACAGCGCGAGGGAGGTCGCTGCGCAGGCCATCGCGGGGTTGGCGAGCCACCCGCAGAACAAGCGGGAGCTCAAGAAGGAGGAGAAGAGCGTGGCCAATCTGGTTCGCTTGCTGGATCCGAGTCCTCTGAACACAGCAAACAAGTACGCAGTCTCTTGTCTCCTCTCCCTGTCGTCGAGCAAGAGGTGCAAGAAACAGATGATCTCCTACGGCGCCGTCGGGTTCCTCAAGAAGCTCTGTGAATCCGACATAGCTGGTGCCAAGAAGCTGCTTGAAAGATTAGAGAGGAGGAAACTGAGGGGCTTGTTCATCAGAAGGTAGGAGGGAGGAGGGGTGATGAATGCTTCATCATCGCTGATCTTGTACAGAACCAACGATGTTTCACCGACTCCACAGGAAGCACAGAGGAGTTGTTCGTATCTACCTTGTCTTTCTTGTAGATTGTGTTGGAATCCCCTCATCACTGTGAGAGCTTGACGACATGAAGCTGAAAGGCCACCATTGTTTTGTATCGGCAGTGGTAGGTGATCCCTCTGCTTCACCTGCACCGATCATGCAACTGCTACTTCGTGGGAGAATGTCTTGTTGATGTGTCTCTTTTGGATGGTGTCGGTGGCGATGAATTCACCATGGTTTTTCTTGTCGAATATTGTCAGAGATATTATAAATAATTTAAGAGGCTGCCAACCGATGAAAAATAATCATCTTTTCCTTTAATACCAATAATAAGATTAAAAAGGTAATTGGAATCATCAACTCGTCTACAAAATATAATATTTTATATTTCAAAAAAATAAGGGATAATTTAGTTCAATAAAAATATTTCAAAAAGATCAAATGATAAATATCTTGATGAATATTTTGGATCGGTTTATAATCGTCCTTTCCATAAGATCTGTATGAGGTGAGGTATTCTTCATTCCAAGAGGTTAGTATAAAAACACATTTATAGCTCCCAAAAAAAATAAAATTACTAACTTGAACGTCGGAGGGATCGGTTCGAGTGAATTTCTCGACCTCGATCTTTATGCAGAAACAAGATTGGAAAAACCCTATTTCGTCCCGAACGATTTTTCACTGGAATCAGGACCATCAACGATAATTTTTATAATAAATACTAACACGTGATCGATCTCTTATCATTTATGATTTATGTTTCGTTATATCCTTTGCTTTTGTGATATTATTAAAATACTTAATTTTAAATTTTTTTGGGACATAAAACTCTTTGGATGCAAATTAGTTGGGATTAGCAAGAGATGCTACTACCACCAAGAGGCGAAATGCGTGCGGCACGAGATCCAAATTTGGGTGCTTTCGGGTAAACTTTTGCCATCTGAATCACACATCCACATCAATTAATCAATCACTCAATAGCTGATGGAGATTTCAAGGAGCCAATCTTGATGTCGGCGACACTCCACGGGCTCCTTTAAACATCAGAAGCTTCGCTGTTGCTTGTTTAACTCTTCATGTCACTCTCGTTCTTGTTCTTGATGTGGAATTCGGGGATTACCGTACTAACGATTTTAATTACATTTGTCACGATATTTCCATGAAACAACTATTATTTTGTTTAATCTAAGTTGTTCATTCAAGAATACATAATTCTAATTAATAGTCGTTGTCTCATCCGATTTATTCTAATCGTATATTATAATCTTTTTAGATATTAAGATTTGATATCATATTATTTCTGATATCATTTGTCACAATCCAATCCAAATGGTATAGTTGACTCTTTAATTTTATTAAGTTTAAACCATTGATTAAAATATCTAATCTCATGTTAATTATAATAAATTTATCTGAATCATTCTTTATTTTTAATGTAGGATTAATCAGGATGATACAAAGTTACCATAAGCTTAAAAGCGAACCCAAAAAAGATGGATAAAGATAGAAAATATTAACTTTTGTAATTGTTTAGACTATTAAATAACTTGAATATCTTTAGTCTATAACATTTCATGCTCGCCAATATAACACAACATAAATGGAGTACAAAGGACCCTTACTAGCTTGGAGATCTACTTAGCATCTGATTTTTAAGCAGCTCTAATAGTTTGAAAATGCACTTATAGCTTACTTATGGTTACATGAGACAATAGTTTTACTTTGTCATGATAACATTATAAACTTTCACTATTTACTTAAACTACTTAATCGCTTGGAGACCATAATATTATAAATGAATTAAAGACGATCAACCTAATCGTAACCTCGCTCAACCTTAAAATAACTTACAACAAGCGTTCAAAATGAGTGACAATGCGACCACCACCGTACCCTCATGACCTCCTTACGTGCCCCCTCTTCGTAGGTCGTCCAACAGCCACTCACGTCGGTGCTGCCGAAGGCCGTGCCGCCGACTCTGAGTCTGAAGCCTCCCCCCTCGATATCACTGGCTTTTGTAGACACCAAGTCCATTTTGGCCCTGGCCTTGCCCATGGTCCTCACCGCGCTGCTGCTGTATTCCCGGTCCATGATCTCCATGCTCTTTCTCGGCCGCCTCGGCGACCTCCTCTCGCCGGAGGCCCCCTCGCCATCGGCTTCGCTAACATAACCGGATACTCCATCGTCTCCAGGCTCGCCATGGGTATGGAGCCCATATGTGGCCAGGCCTTTTGCGCGCGGCGCCACCACCTCCTCGGCCTGGCGCTCCGCCGCTCCATCCTCCTCCTTCTCTCCGCCTCCGTCCCATCCTCCTCCTCCTCCGCCAAGACCCTGCGCTCGCCTCTGTCGCCAGCGACTACCTCCATGCCTGCCTCCCCGACCTCTTCCTCCAGTCCTACCTCCAGTTCCTCACGCTCCCTCTCACCGCCTGCACGGAGCTCTCCATCGCCCTCCACCTGCCCATCAACTACCTCTTCGTCTCCGCCGTCCCGTTGGGCATTGGCCTCTGTTTTGACCAACCTCAATATCGTCGTCTTCCTCATAACTTACATCTACCTGTAGAGCCTCCTCCGCCAAGTGTGCTTCAAAAGCTGAAGGTCGCACCTCAACCTGGCCGTCCCCAGCTGCGTCTCGGTGTGCCTGGAGTGGTGGTGATACGAGATCATGATCATCCTCTGAGGTCTTCTCCTAAACTCGCAGGCCACCGTTGCGTCCATGGGCATCCTCCTTCAGTCTACCTCTGTCATCTACATCTCTCCGTCCTCGCTCAGCTTCGGCGCGCCCACTCGGATCAACAACGACCTCAGTGCAAGCCAGCCCGGCGAGCCGCCGCCGTCCGTCTGTTTTGGTGATGTCTCCAGATGGGGCAAACAATGGGTCGACCTAGCTCACCCAAGCCTAGGTCGACAGCCACATCGATATCCAAGGTGGAGTCACATCCGTGCCAGCTAGACGGTCATGTCGGCCTCCGAGGTGGAGGCATCCGGACGGCGCGTCAGCTCGATTGCCATTGCACGCGCCATCAATGCCGCGTGGTGCGCCATGCCTCTGAGCCGACTGACTCATCATACGACTTGGCGACACCCGAGGTGAGTAGAACCAAATCGAATCGAGCTAAACCGAGCCAAGCCTAGCCGAGCCGAGTAGAACCGAACCGAACCAAACCAGACTAAGCCGAGCCGAGCAAAGTAAAATTGAATCGAGCCGAACCAAAACTGACCTGACTCGAATGAATCGAATTGAACCTAACCAAGCCGAGCCGAGCCGAGTAGAACTGAACCGAACAGAATCGAACTAAGTTGAGCCGAGCAGAGTAGAACCGAACCGAACCGAGCAGAACTGAACCAAACCAAACCAAACCGCGAACGGAACCGAACCGAATCGAACCGAACTGAGCCGAACCGACCTGACCCAAATGAACCAAACTGAATCGAGCCGAGCCGAGCCAGACCTGAATCGAACCGAACTGAAACGAAATGAACTGAACCGAACCCAAACCGACCCAACCCAAACTAATCGAATCGAACCAAACCGAACCGAGTCGAACCGAGCCAAGCCTAGTCGAGCTGAGTATAACTGAATCGAAACGAACCAAGGTCAGCCCAGCCGAGCTGAGTAGAACCGAACCGATTTGAACCTAGTCGAATTGACTCGAGCCGAACGAACCAAACTGAAATGAGCCGAGCCATACCCAAACCGAACCGAACCGACTTGAATGAACTGAACTAAATCGAACTGAGCCGAGCTAAGCCAAATCGAATCGTGCCGAATCGAACCAAGCCGAACGAACCAAGCTGAGCTGAGTAGAACCGAACCGAACTGTATTGAACCGAATAGAGCTGAGCCAAGCCAGACTCGAACCAAAATGAATCAAATCGACCCGACCCGAACCGACCCGACCTAACCCAAATGAACCGAACCCAACCCAACCGAGTCAAGTTGAGTATAACTAAAACGAACCAAACCGTATCAAACCGAACCGAATCGAGTTGAGCCGAGATGAACCGAGTCATATCGAATCGAATCGAGTCGAGCCAAACCTGACCCGATCCAACCCGAAGGAACCGAATCGAGCCGAACCCGAACCAAAGCGACCCTACCCGAACGAACTAAACCAAACTGAATCGAGTCGAGCTGAACCGAACCGAGCCAAACATAACCGAACCGAGTCGAACTGAACCGAATCGAGCCGAGCCGTGAAAAAGCCTAGTAGAACTGAACAGAACCATATCGAACCAAATCGAGCTGAACCGAGCCAGACTCGAACCAAACCGAACCCAACCCGACCTGACCCAACTTGACCTGACCAAAATGAACCAAACCCAACCGAGCTGAGTATAACCGAAACGAACCGAACTGAACCGAGCCGAGTTGAACCGAATCGAGTTGAGCCGAGCCGAGCCAGACCCGACTCGAACCGAACTGACCCGACCCGAAGGAAACGAACCGAACTGACCTGACCCAACTCAACCTGAACGAACCGAACCAAATCGAGCTGAACCGAGCCGAGCTAGACAGAGCCAAGCCGAGCTAAGCCAGACTCGAACCAACCAAATCGAGCTGAGCTTAGCCGAACCAAGCTAAGTCGAGTTAAGCCGAGTCAGATTCGAACTGAATCGCACCGAGTTGAGCCGAGTCGAGCCGAGTAGAACCAAATCGAGCCAAGCCGAACCGAGTCGAGTAGAACCGATCCGAGCCTACCCAAACCAAACTGAACCGAGTCGAACTGAACCGAACCGAACCACCGACTCGACCCAAACGAACCAAACCAAACCAAGCTGAGCCGAGTAGAGTCGAGCCAAACCAAAACCAAACCGACCCTACCCGAACGAACCGAACCAAATTGAATCGAGCTGAGCTGAGTGGAACCGAGCCGAGCCATATCTGAATCGAAATGAGCTGCACCAAATCAAATCGAGTCGAGCCGAGTAGAATCGAACTGAGCCGAGTCGAGACGAGATATGTGTGTGTATGTGTATTGTGTATAGTGTGTAATGTGTGGTGTACGTGTATTGTGTTGTGTGTGTTTATGTGTATTATGTGTGTTGTGTATGCATGTGTAATGTGTATGTATGTGTTGTGTCTTGTGTGTATTGTATGTAGTGTGTGTAGTGTATAGTATGTGGTGTATGTATATAGTGTTATGTGTGTATGTGGAATCTAATCGAACCGAATAGAATTGAACCGAACTGAACCAAATTGAGCTGAACATAAACGAACCGAGCTGAACCGAATCGAACTCGAACCGACCCAACTCGAACAAATCAAATCCAACAGAACCGAACCAAGCCGAGCCGAGCATAGTAGAACCGAACCGAACCGAACTGAGTCGAGCCGAGCCGAGTAGAACCGAACCAAACCGAACTAAGCCGAGCCAAGCATAATAGAACCGAACCGAACCAAACCAAGCCAAGCCGAACCTAACCGAGCCAAACCGACCCGACCCAAATGAACCAAACCAAATCGGTCTGAGCCGAGCCAGACCCAAACCGAAACGAGCCAAACGAAAATAATCCAAACCAAGCCGAACCAAAACGAATCGAGCCGAACCGAACCAAGCTGAACCGACTTGACCCGAATGAACCAAACCGAACCGAGCTGAGCCAGACCCGAACCGAATCTAATCGACCCGAACGAATCAAACCGAGCCGAGTTGAGCTGAATAAAGCCAAGTCGAGTCGAGCCGAGCTAGACCCGAACTGAACCGAGCCGAGTAGAGTCGAACCAAACCGTACTGAGCCGAGCCGAGTCGCGTAGAACCGAACCGAGTCGAATCGAACCATTGATCCGACCCGAATGAACCAAACCGAACCAAGCCAAGCCAAACCTGAACCGAACTTACCCTACCCGAATGAACTGAACCAAATCGAACAGAGCCGAGCTGAGTCGAACCGAGCCGAGTTGAGTTGAACCGAGCCGAGCCAGATCCGAACTGAGTTGAATCTGTGCTTAATCGAGCCGAGCCAAGTAGAACCAGACTGAGTCGAACCGAACCAAACGTAGCTGAGCTGAGCTGAATCGAACCAAATCGAGCCTAACCGAGCCGAGCCAAGTTGAGTTGAACTGAGCCGAGCCAGATCCGAACTGAGTCGAATCGAGCTGTGCTGAATCGAGCTGAGCCAAGTAGAACCAGACCAAGCCGACCGAACCAAACGTAGCTGAGTTGAGCCGAATCGAACTAAATCGAGCCTAGCTGAGCTGAGCCGAGCCGAGTAGAATCGAAATGAACTGTATCAAACCAAATCAAGCTGGGTCGAGCCAGACTCGAACCAAATCGACCTGACCTGACTCGACCTGACCTAAATGGACCGAACCCAACCTAACCAAGCCGAGCTAAGTATAACTGAAATGAACCAAACTGTATTGAATTGAACCAAATTGAGCCGAGTTGAACCGAATCAAGTCGAGCCGAGCTGAATCGAGCCATATCGAGCGGAGTCGAGTCGAGTTAAGTCGAGCTAGACTCGATGCGAGCCGAACCAACCGTAACTGACCCGAAGGAATCCAACCGAGCCGGGCTGAATCCGAACTGAACCGACCTACCCGAACGAACTGAACCAAACCGAACCGAGCCAAGTTAAGCGGAACCGAGCTGAGTAGAACTGAACCGAGTTGAACCGAATCGAGCTGAGCCAAACCGAACCGAACTGAGCTGAGCCGAGCCTACCCGAGACGAGCCTAGTAGAACTAAACCAAACCTTATTAAACTAAATCGAGTTGAGCCGAGCCAGACTCGAACCGAACCGAATCAAATCGAACCCAACCCGACCCGAACCGACCCAACCCGACTCGACTTGACCCAAACAAACTGAACCGAACCTAGCGGAGCCGAGTCGAGTATAACCAAAATGAACCGAATCGTATCGAACCGAACTGAACCGAACTGAGCCGAGCCGAGCTGAGCTGAGTTAAACCGAATCGAGTCAAGCCGAGTCGAACCGAGCCGTATCGAACCGAATCGAGTCGAGCCGAGCCAGAACCGACCTGAACTAAACCGACCTGACCCGAAGGAAACGAACCGAATTGAGCCAAGTCGAGCCAAGCCAAACCCGAACTGACCCGACCCGACCCGATCGAACCGAACCGAATCGAACCGAACCGAGCCGAGCCAAACTGAGCCGAGCTAGACTTGAACCGAACCGAACCGAGCAGAGCTGAGTCGAACCAAGCTAAGCTGAGTCGAGCTGAGCCAGATTTGAACCGAACCACATCGAGCTGAGTCGAGTAGAACCAAATCCAACTAAACCAAGCCGAGATGAGCCGAGTCAAGTAGAACCAATTTGAGCCGAGCTGAATCGACCCGACCTGTGTCAAACCAAACCGAACTGTCAACCCGACCTGAACGAACCAAACTGAGCCGAGCCGAGCCAAGCTGAGCCTAGTAGAACTGAACCGAACCGAACCAAGCCGAACCGAACCAAACCAAATCGAGCTGAGCTGAGCCGAGTAGAACCAAATTGAGCAGAGTTGAGCCGAACCGAATTGAGCCAAGTCAAGTTGTGTCGAGCTGAGCCGAACCGAATTGAGCCAAGTCAAGTTGTGTCGAGCTGAGCCGAATCGAGATGAGTTGAGCCGGGTAGAACCGAATTGAGCCAAGCCGAACTGATCCTCGGTGAACTAAGCCAAGTCGAGCCGAGCCGAATCGTACCAAATCGAACCGACCCGGGCCAAGCCGAGCCAAGTTGAATAGAACCGAACCGAGCCGAACCAAACTATATCGAACCGAGCCGAGTTGAGCCAAGCCAAGCAAACCAAGCCAGAACCAAATAGAATCGAATCGAGCATAGCCGAGTCGAATCGAACTGAGCCGAGTAGAACTGAACTGAATCAAATCGAGCAGAGTCGAGCCGAGACGAATCAAATCGAGCCGAGTAGAACCAAACTGAGCCGAACCGAACCGAATCGAACCGACCCCACCCGAATAAACCAAACCAAAACGAGCCGAGCTAGACTCAAACATAATCGAACCGAACTGAACCGAGCCGAACTGACCCAAACCGAGCCGAGTTGAGCCGAACCTGAACCGACCCGACCTGAACCGAATCGAGTTGAACTGAACCAAACCGTTGATCCGACCCGAATGAACCAAACTGAACCGTGTCGAGCCGAGCTAAACCTGAACCGAACCGACCCTACTCGAACGAACCGAACCAAGCCGACCTGAGCCGAGCCAGACTCGAACCGAGTTGAGGCGAGTCGAGTAGAATTGTACTGAGCCGAATCGAATCAAATCGAACAAAACTGAACCGAGCCGAATCGAATCGAACCAAGCCGAGCTGAGTCGAACTGTACCGCACCAAGCCTAGCCAAGCCGAGCCGAGTACAATCGAACCGAACCGTATCGAATCGAATAGAGGTGAGCGGAGCCCGACATGAACCGAAATGAATCAATTCGACCCGACCTGACTTGACCTGATCCAAATGAATCGAACTGAACCAAACTGAGCCAGACCCAAATCGAATCGACTCTAATGAATGACCTAATTGTCAAAAGAAAGATTAACAGCCTTATAATCTCTTGAAGGATTAGAACTTTACTTCAAGGTACCAGCTCCCGAGACACCAAACCGAGGTTACGCACTCGGCAGGGATCAGGCCGTGTTGACTATTTGGCTACGGCACCAAAATCCCACAACATCTCCTATAAAACTTCCTCTGATGTACATATACTTATACTTCTTAACGGGTCGAATGGATGGACAATCCGGATCCGCTCATTCTTGGATCCGTGGACCCGAATAGTGGTCCCTGACCGTAACGGCTTCACTTCCTACGGCGAGTAGTGTGAACTGTGAAGGCGCCTTCAGTTGGCGAGCTTCCCGCTCTTATTTGTCTTTTTCCCCCCTTCATCTCGCTCCAAACCCTCGTCCCCCCGCTCTTCCCCAATGCCGCTCTAGGGTTCCAAGATCACCTCTCGCTCCTCCCCCGTCCCCGCTTATCGGCGAAACCCCTATTTTCATGACCGCCGCGGTCGATCCGGCACGAGGAGCGCTGTGGTTGGTGGTTGTCGCGATAGCTCCGGCGAGGGGAGCAATAGCCGAGATCTTCGATTAACTGATCGAGAAGAAGTTTTCAGACAGTGAGGGACCTATCTTCCTTATTGAGTTTCTTTCTGTTTTGGTTGCACTGGAGCTTTGTGATCCCCGCTTTTTTACTAAAGATTTTAGGGAATCTTCTTTCTTGGATCTTCAAAAAATTTGAGTATGCCTACTTAGATGAAATAATAGTTGATCGCCTGAGGAAGGATCCTATATTCGTGTAGGCTTATGTTAACATAGTTCTTGATTCCTTCTGGGTCGGTTGGAGAGCTTCTATATTAATATGATTTCATAGAAGTTCAGATTAAATTTTATTAATCTGAACAAATAGCCTTTATTAATATGATTTCGTAGAAGTTTCGATTAAGTATGATTAATCCGAACAAATGGCTTCAAAAAGCACATGCTGGTGCGAAGCTATGTCAGGTAACAAGCAACAAGCAGTGGACTCCGACGAGGAGTTCATCTCTGTTCTTTACTTTTAGTGTTACTTGAAGATGGGAAATAAGTATATATACTGTGGAATAGAGAGATAAAGAGGCACATAGAAGGAAAGTGGATGACTGAGAGAGAGAAAAGGTGGAAGGGGGATAAAAAAATTTTGTTGAGCTTCTTGCAAGAAAAAAAGAAGAAGAGGAACTTGTTTGGACGATTGTCACATAAATATAGATTACTATCTCGATTGTCCAAGTAGATTGAAGGTTGAATTGCTTAATTTTTTAAATGGATTTATATAGATACATAAGTATATGTATATGTATGTGTTAGTGTGCAAGTGGCTATATGTGTATGTGTGTGTCTGTGTGCAAGTGGCCATATATATTTGTGTATATGATATAGCAAATTTTAGTTGTTCCATGCAGATTAATTTCAGATTTAGTGATTGTAATTGTTTCAGCTATCATCAATGATATTACCTTTTCCTGCCTGGGACAGCCAGTGTGACTAGCCATAATTATTGTTTGGCCATAACTTACTGAGTATAAACTGCCTCAATATATTTTTCTTCAGTAGACCTTTTTGCTCACTGTACAATTCCATTTATAAGGTCCTTGTTGGTTATCTTCCATTGGACCCAGTTGAGGCATGAGATTTATTAGTAACATAGTGCAGATAACTCCAGCAGGTTACATGTTCTTTTTCTTCTGTGTTGTTTCTACTCATGTTTCTTCAACTGATTGCATTTTATATGGTTTATAAAATGCCTCAACTAAGTTAGAGTTGTTTTGACCTTTACATATGTTGCAGCACACTATTGGAACTATAATGTGGTCTATTTTTTCTTGAACTGGAAATCTAGTATCATCAGTGTTTCTATTATACAAACAAATGGAACTTCTGGCTTTGAAATATTTGGTAATGTTGAAAAAGTTAGTCATAAAAGCTGGAAATGTTAGTTGAGTTCAAGCCATTACTTCAGGTATATCAAACGGAACTTTGAATAGTGTAAATGTTGTGTCTCCTGGAACTGAACGATCAACATGTTGAACAAACAATAAAAACAGCAGTATATTAGAGGAAGGCAAATAATGTCCAATTCCATAAAATTTTCTTCACTATTCTTGCATGATTACATATTTGACAGCTAATTTCATGACTTATTTGTTGTAGCACACTGTTGGAACCAAGGTTTTCCTTATCGAGCGGTAAGGCCCTGTACCGCCCAGTATGTACCGGTCCGGCAGCTGACCGGTATGCGGACTGGCCGCTATCGGGCAGTATCGCCAAAAGGTGGCCGTCAGCAGTCGATTGAGGGAAAAATCGATCGTCGGCGGTCGATTTCGGCCGTCGGCAGTCGATTGAGGAGAAATCGAGAAGGGAAGAAGAAGAAGAAGAAGAAGAAGAAGAAGAAGAAGAAGAAGAAGAAGAGGAAAAGAAGAAAGAAGAAGAAAAGGTACCTCGAGCCGTCCTCGCTCGCGCGTCGTCGCCACCCTCGCGCCCCGTGCCATCGCCACCCACGGATCGCTCGTGAGCCTTCGACCCATGGGCGATTTTTCTCTCCACGCGGGGAGAGGCGACGTCGCCCTTTTTTCTTTTCTTTTTCTTAATATATTAATATATTAATATTATATTATATAATATTATTTATAAATATATTATAATATACCGGGCAGTATGCACTGTGCATACCGCCAGGTACTGGCACCGTACCGATACCGACAAAATGTTGGTACACCGGTATGTGAACCCTTGGTTGGAACTATAATGTGGCTATTTTTTCTTGAACTGGAAATCTAGTATCATCCGTGTTTCTATTATACAAACAAATCGAACTTTTGGCTTTGAAATATTTGGCAATGTTGAAAAAGTTAGTCATAAAAGCTGGAAATGTTAGTTGAGTTCAAGCCATTGCTTCAGGTATATCAAACTGGACTTTGAATAGCATAAATGACTAGAAACAAAAGCATTACGTCGGATAACATGCTGTAAGCATATTGACCATGTTGCTGGGTTAATGTGTTATTGCGGTTTTGCATTATGCATTCACAAGGGCCAATCGTTTTCCACATGTAATAGCGGGCATATGACAGGCATATAATTGGCCATGGGCATCGCAAAGCCCCTTCGCCATGGAAAGTATCTTAAATGATAAGCAGTCTCAAACAAGCTTTTCCTTATCTTCTTGAGCTGTGGCATTAACTTTTCGATAATGTATGGTCATTTGATTTTGGATCTCTGCAACCAGGAGGAGATTATTTGCACAATTTAGTGTGGTGTTTCTCCTTTTTGCGCTGTGTCCTGAGATTTCCTCTACAGAGGTACTTTATTTGACTGAAAATAAGCCTTTATATTTGTTTATTGTTAGCCAATGCTAATTCCTAAATTTGCTCCCAGGTCAGTCAATGTATTTTCTTCACCATATTGCTTATTTGAATTTTCATCTTTCCTGTTGCTGTTCTTGAGGTCTACTTCAGATCACCATTTTTATGGTGAGCGATCTTTTGCTGAGGCTAACACAGATCATTTTGAATTGGGCTGTTATGTTTTTCATGTCAGCCATTTTAGCTTGTGTTCTGAATGTTTCGTAAACTGGAATCCTCTGAAGTGTGCTTATTGTTCATTTCATGCAGCTATGTGGTGGAAAGTCGTCGGAAGGCGTAATTATCGGTTCTTTCTTATCTGTCACCGGCAGCAGTGGTGATTATTATCTCTACCTCAGTATCCGGATATTTAAGTTATGGTTTTCAATCTTTGCACCTACAATCTTTGAAGTATTTAAGTTATCTCTACCAGGCATTAAAATTTTTAGTGGGAAAGTACATCACCAAATTCCCTAAATGGCCAAGTTACAATTGGTACACTCCGGCAACAGGTTTGACTTGTGGTCTTTTTTGATATCAGAGCACGATTCTGCCAAGTATCCAAAGCAAAATAACCATTGTGTTCCGAATTAATTCACGACTTTTTATCGCTAAGAGGTGGGAAAACTTGACAATGTTGGCGGGAACCTCATCACCGAACCACTCTCTTTATACGTGGAAGATGAGTCGGAAACAAATGGGAGAAGGATGACACTCTTTGGTCTGGCCCTTCGATTCCGTCCCATGTCAGCAACAAGCGAGAAGAGCCCCACGGAGCGAGATCCGCTCTCCATCTTCGATCTCGCTCGTCTTCTTGCTCGTGCCGCTGCTGCCTCCTGCGCTCCTCCCATATATTCGAAACCCTTACTCGGATCTCGTCTCCATCTCCTCCAGTATGCCGAAGGCGAAGACGGGACCGTGGTGATGGAAGTCGCGGAGGGAGAAGGGGAAGGAGACTGCCCTCTCTGAAAAATGTTTCGGCAGTTGTTTCACGAAGTCAGAGCACCAGTTTCAGCCTATATGTAGCAGCCAAGAATCCAAGGTCATTCTGCCTTAAGAGGTTAGACCATGATACATATTCTTAATCCATAGAACAATCAGGTTGCAAGCTAATAGGCTATCAAACTGTTAAATGTTGTCTGTGATCAGGAACACAGAAGGACCTACAAGGCTTCCTTGAAAGGAGAATTCCTTTCCACAGATATAATTACCCTGCAGCACCACCCTCCTGACTGTCTGATTCTGATCCAAGAACTTAACATGGCTTGGTCGAGCTTCGCTACAGGTTTCTCCATACAAACTATGGTATACGTACTGTGATGAAATAAAATATAAGTTTGGATCACCTGTGCGTGAGTGTATTCTCACCCAAATATTTCTCCATTATCACCATCTAAAAAATAGTTGCATCTCACTAGACCATTTTTCTTCTAATTAATATTATTAAACATGAACCACAAGCCAGTTAGATTGGTCGTTTGACATAAGTGTTTGATTCAGTACATTTTTTCCGATGATTCTCAAAATTATGTTCATGCGGAACAGTTCTTTGAAATTCCAGTTTTCTGACTGGACATTTGACCACAATTAATGCATTTCGTATAATGGATTTGTGACTATCGTTTTATGTTGATTTGCCTGGTAATAGGAAAGAAAGGCTTCAACAATGTACAGTCATCTAATGACTTGTATTCTTTAATTAATAAGTTGAAATAGCTCAATTGATTTAGTGTGTGGTTGTTACCACAAGGTCGGATGTTCAAGCTTTTGTCTCTTGGTAGATTATTATAACTTTTCTCTTTTGAAACAAAATATGAACTTTTTGTCTCAGCAAATGATATTATGAGTTTTTTGTCTCATCAAAGATCACCTGGTGATCATTTGATAGATTGATAGGTTTTGTTGTATTATTTTGTCTTAGTGAAGATGACGTAATTGTCAAAGAAAGATTGACAGCCATATAATCTCTTGAAGGATTAGAAATTTAGCCTCCTTCTAGCATTTAATTCTTTATTTTTTCACTTCCATAATACTGTTATTTTATCGTATCCTATGTCTTAACAAATAGTGTTTATTTTTTGTACACATTTGTTGTATTGAATTCTTTGTCCTACCAAAGATCACCTAACTGAATGGATTTTGATAGCCTTGTTTCTTGGCAGATTAGACCTTTGTTTTTTTCTGAACAAAATATGAACTTTTTGTCTCAGCAAACAATATTATGAGTTTTTTGTCTTATCAAATATCACGTGGTGATCATTTGATAGATTGATAGTTTTGTTTAAATTTTTTTGTCCTAATGAAGATGGCCTAATTGTCAAAGGAAAGATTGACAGCCTTATAATCTCTTGACGGATTAGAACTTTAGCTCTCCTTCTAGCATTTAATTAATTATCTATTTTTACTTCCATAATACTGTTATTTTATCACATCCTGTGTCTTAACAAATAGCATTTAACTTCTATACACAGTTGTATGGTAGATTGATACTACTTGTTGAATTCTTTGTCCTACCAAATATCACCTAACTGGATGGATTGATAGTCTTGTCTCTTGATGGATGAGATAAGAACTTTACTTCTTTTGAACAAAATATGAACTTTTTGTCTCAGCATAATATTATGAGTTTTCTATCTTCTCAAAAATCACCTGGTGATAATTTGATAGATTGATAGTTTTTATTGAATTTTTTTTTCCTAATGAAGATGACCTAATTGTCAAAAGAAAGATTGACAGCCTTATAATCTCTTGAAGGATTAGAACTTTACTTCTTTGAAACTTTTTCTTAGCAAACAATAGTATTGCTTATTTGACTGATCAAAGTTCACCTAGTAATCATTTGATACATTGTTTTTTTTTTATTTTAATTTACAAAAGATCACCTAGTTGTCTTACAATGAAATTTTTGGTTGAATACATTTCCAAACAATCTTTGATGGATAAAAAACTTACTTTATAAAGCCAAACATCTTCTAATTGTGAACTGTCATAGTAGATTTATACTCATTGAATTAGTTTTATTTGAAATTTCTACAAAGAACATCCCTCCTGTTCTTTGTTTCTACATAGAACATCTAATCTTGCATTTAGGTTCTTTTACCTTTGTGGAACTATAATTTTCCTTGTATATAACTATCCTTGTATATTATAATTTTCCATGTTTGATTCGCTTTAAGTGACAAAACGTGGCTTCCCCATATCCAAATCTCTTGGAAGGAACTTGGTGAAGGCCAATGGTACAGTTCTGTAGCACAACTAGAATGGGTATGTCTCTTAACTCATCTGTGCTTTGCTAAAGATTTCTCCTTGTAAACAATACGGTTTTAAATCCATCACCTGGTAATCATTTGGTGCATTTTTTATTGAATTTTATCTCACCAAAGATGCCTAGTTGTCTTATGATGAGCTTTCAAATTTTTTTGTTGAATACATTTCCAAATCACTTTTGATGGATAAAAAAACTTTACTTTTTGAAGCCAAACACCATCTAATTGTGAATTGACATAATAGATTTATACTGGTTGAATTAGTTTTATTGGTAATTTTGTACAAGGAACATCCCACCTTCCTGTGCTCTTTTTTTATTTTCCTTTTTTGACATGAAAACTTTAATACCAACATCTAGCCTTGCATTTGGTTTCTTTTACCTTCCCTGTAATTACAACTTTGCTTGCATATATTTATCCTGCAGCTAAATACTCGTGACATCATGTTTTGATTCATTCAAATGACAGAAATCAGAACTTTACATAGTATACTATTTAATAATTAAGCTGGAATAGCTCAGTTGGTTAGAGCGTGTGGCTGTTAACCACAAGGTCGGAGGTTCAAGCCCTCCTTCTAGCGGAAAAAATTATTTTTATTTTTAAAATCAAAACATCACCTCAGTTCTCAAGCAAGTGTGTTTTTCATTGTTGTTTAGCACAATAATGTTTATTTCTTTTATAAATCAAAATATCACTTAATTCAACAAGCTGGAATAGCTCAGTTGGTTAGAGCGTGTGGCTGTTAACCACAAGGTCGGAGGTTCAAGCCCTCCTTCTAGCGGAAAATTTATTTTTATCACACGTTTGTTTTTTATTTATAAAATCAAAACTTTCACCTAATTCTCAAGCCCTCCTTCTAGCATAAAAAGATTTTTCTTAATTTTTAAACTCAAAACATCATCCTTTTTTATTTTTAAAACAAAAAAACTTCACCTAGTTTCTTGAGCACAGGAATGTTCCTTTATTTTACAAATCAAAATCTTAAGATTATTTTATTTATTTTCCATTAAATATTTATGCAAAATTTAATTAATAAGCTAGAATAGCTCAGATAGTTAAAATGTGTGGCTGTTAATTACAAGGTCGGAGGTTCAAGTCTTTCTTTTAGTGAAAAATTTATTTTTATCACATGTTTATTTTTTATTTATAAAACCAAAACTTTCACCTAATTCTCAAGCACATATAATGTTTCTCAAGCTCTCCTTCTAGCATAAAAAGATTTTTCTTAATTTTTAAACTCAAAACATCATCCCTTTTTGTTTTTAAAACAAAAAAACTTCACCTAGTTTCTTCAGCATAGGAACATATTTTAGATTATTTAATTTATATTCCATTAAATGCTTATGCAAAATTTAATCAATAAGCTGGAATAGCTCAGATGGTTAGAGCGTGTGGCTGTTAACTACAAGGTCGGAGGTTCAAGCCCTCCTTCTAGCGAAAAAAATTATTTTTATCACACGTTTGTTTTTTATTTATGAAACCAAAACTTTCACCTAATTCTCAAGCACAAAAAATGTTTCTCAAGCCCTCCTTCTAGCGTAAAAATATTTTTTTTAATTTTTAAACTCAAAACATCATTCCTTTTTATTTTTAAAACAAAAAAACTTCACCTAGTTTCTTGAGCATTCCTTTATTTTAAAAATCAAAACCTTTAATTTTAGATTATTTTATTTATTTGTCATTAATCGCGTATTCAAAATTTAATTAATAAGTTGGAATAGCTCAGATGATTAGAGCATGTGACTGTTAACCATAAGGTTGAAAGTTCAAGTTTTTCTTCCTTTCACTTAATTCTCAAGCACAAAGAATTTTTTTTTATTTTATAAATCAAAAAGTGACTGGGTTCTCCGTTGGTATATTAGATTTACTGTAGATTTAGTTTTATTTCTATTTTTCCACTAATCACTTATACGTGATCTTAAGATTGTTGATTTTCAATGTCCTCAACGGCTCAAAACTTAAAATTTTTGGTATATTAGACTAATAGTTATAGACTTGACCTGCTTCGTAGAGGCGCAAGGGCTTTTATAGTAACGATTACGGGGCATTCGTACCTGAGGCCCCTATCCTCCTCATTGCTTACCATACCGTCGCACCTCACCACACACATAAATTTAAGTTTTAAACTATCAAGGACACCTAATAGTTTTCTTTCTATTTCTCCACCAATCACCCGTCATGGACTCGGTCGAAGAGCGCCATCTGAAAGTGTTGGCTCTGTACAGAACAACAATGATAAGAACTCGGTCAAAAGAAAACTTGCGACGCCAAGATAAGGGTCGGAAACTTACCAAAATCATCTCCTTGGTAGCTTGGGCTAACAAGACCTCCGAGAGGAGCGTGTATAGCTCCCACGCCAGTTGAGGGTGGAGAAGTCCCCTCTCGAACTCCTCGACGGCCGACGAGTTGTTCCTGACTTTTGTCGAGTTTTTTAGCGCCCCCCACCCCCATCTGGCCTTCATCTCCTTATCGGGGTCTTGATGGTCCAAATCGAACATATGCAAGACATAGTACCCCGCATCGTCCTTGTGGACCTTTGTCTTGAAAAGGTCCTTCATGGACCTCGGGCGGTGGTGGACCAGTGATGCGTCCCCCTCGTCAGATTCTACGGGCGTCTTGGGCTCCTCGGCTGGTGCTACCGGCTCCTTGCCCTTGGAATAAGAGTGTGATCCCCCTTCGCCGTGCCGAGACTTGTGTCTCCTCGTCAGGACCTTCACCTTTTTCTGCTGCCGAGCCGGATCATCGACCTGCTCAGTTGGTGCATCGATCGACCTCTTGGAAGAGGCCTTCGAGGCTTCCCTCGCTGGAGAAACGCCGACCTCCCCGGCTGGCGCTGCAGCACGAACCGAGGAGGTTTTACCTCCGGACACTTTGGGCATCCGTGCAGGTCGTCAAGATCCATCTGATCTGCATCCCAACTTATAGGTTAGAAAACAACCCAAAAAGTTGAAATAGGGCAAACATAACTGTACCCCTAGAGGCTAGGCTGAGACCCACCTTGACCAACCAAAGCTTGGTCATCTCCTTGATCGCGCATGAAGAGGAAAGGATTCCCTTCAATCTGCCGACCTGGACAAATTCCTCCTCGGATAAGTACGAGGGGACGTTAGTGATCGGGTGTGCCAACCAGTCAAGCCTAAACCCCCAGACCGGACTGCTCATAAAAAGGTAACGAGATTTTTAACCTTTGTTGTTGGAAGGTGTCACGTTGACCCTAAAACCGACTCGGGCGATGAGATAGTAGCCGCCCCAACTCTTAGAAAGGCAAAAACATGCCATAAACAAGTCTCGAGTCAGGATAATCCCGGCCCCTCGGCACTCGCCCAAAAACACAACGAGGTGGTGCCACGAGTTGGGTGCTACTTGGCTGGGGGAGATCCTCTTCCATCTGAGACACTCTTCTATAAGGGAGATGCAACGTAAACCAGAGACCGACCTCCAAAACATCCACTGAGATACACATGTCGGGCGCGTCCGAACTGTAGGGACGTTGCCCGGGTTGTGGAACATGCAACCCGTATTCGATCGGGATGTTGTACCGCTCCCTAATGATAGCAAGTGACCCCTCAGTCACTGTTGTATCTAAGTCATGATCTGCTTTCATGACCTCTAAATCTCTCAGGGCCCTCACGTCGACTGGTGATGGGGGCCCTGAAGACGCTCCCGAGGGACTGGCCTCGGGATCACCCAGACTCACTCCGCCCGACCCCGGGGAAGAAATGACCCTAACGCTACTCGAAGAGTCCGAGGAGGTCATTCCGACCTATTCAAAAAATACCGACTAAAGGGATGTTAGGTGGCTAAGGGGAGATCCGAGGGAGAAGCAAAGAAGGGCAAAATGAATAAGTGAGGTCTCAACTTGGCCGTAGAAAATTTATAGGATCCAATAGTGTCATTTCAGCTTTCCGAGGCGAAGCAAAGCACCACCTCAAAATCACCCGGTGCATTAAATGCATCACCGCACTGAATGTAAACCCGCGCTGAGGGCACTTCGACGCAGGAAAAATAATAATAAAATGTATATGTAATAGTAATGAATAAAAATGATGATAGTAGTGACACGATACAAGTCCCCTCTTGGCCAAATCTTCAGGATTTGTGCCCGAGGTCACCCTCTCGGCTAAATCCCCAGGATTTGTGCCTGATGTCACCCTCTCGGCTAAATCCCTAGGATTGGTGCCTGAGTTCACCCTCTCGGCTAAATCCCCAGGATTTGTGTCTCAGGTCACCCTCTCGGCTAAATCCCCAGGATTGGTGCTCGAGTTCACCCTCTCGACAAAATCTCCAGGATTTGTGCCCGAGTCCACCCTCTCGGCTAAATCTCCAGGATTTGTGCCCGAGTTCACCCTCTCGGCCAAATCTCCAGAATTTGTGCCTGAGTCCACCCTCTCGGCTAAATCCCCAGGATTTGTGCCCGAGGTCACCCTCTCGGCTAAATCCCCAGGATTTGTGCCCGAGTTCACCCTCTCGGCCAGTCTATTCCCCGAGCTCCTACTCAGTCGGATCAACTCATGCTTAGTCGGATCAATTCCTGAGCTCCTGCCTGGTCGGATCATCTCCCGAGCTCCCGCTCAGTCAGATCAACTCATGCTCAGTCGGATTAATTCCTGAGTTCCTGCCCGGTCGGATCACCTCCCGAGCCCCTGCTTGATTAGATCAACTCATGCTCAGTCGGATCAGTTCCTGAGCTCCTTCTCAGTCGGATCAGTTCCTGGGCTCATGCTCAGTCGGATCAGTTCCTAAGCCCCTGCTTGGTCGGATCATCACCCGAGCCCTTGCTCACTTGAATCAACTCCCGAGTTCAAGACCCAGCCAACCTACGCCGCCTCCCGACCTCCAGCTCGATCGGGTCATTTCCTGAGCTCCTGCTTGGTCAGATCAACTCCTGCTTAGTCAGATCAATTCCCGAGCTCCTATTCGGTCGGATCACTTCTCGAGCCCCTGCATGGTCGGATCAACTCATGTTCGTTCGGGTCAGAGACTAGCCTGACCTCACTACAATCCAACGGCTCATTACAAGACCTCATCTTCGGCACCCTAATCAGGAACCTCAAGAAGGTCTTCTCGGAGGGGAGGGAAATGATATGATGGATGTTGACCTGGTTGCCATGTCCCCGCGCCCTCGGACAGCAGGCCCGTCGACGTGGCCGACCCGACATGTTGGAGCCGGCCTAACACAAGCATAGAAGGGTCATCCGTCGTACGGCCGACCTGACAAGGGTAAGGTGGGCAAGGTCGACATCCCCTAGTTGCAGGGAGGACGACGCACGCCTCACCACAAGGACTACAGACGACATGATGAGGTGCGGCGGTATGGTAAGCAATGAGGAGGATAAGGGCCTCAGGTACGAACGCCCCGTAATCGTTACTATAAAAGCCCCTGCGCCTCTACGGAGCAAGGGGATCGTAAAATCGACAACCAAACTAACTTGACCGTCGGAGAGGTCACGTCGGGAACCCCACCCAACCCGACCTTCTTGCGGGATTCAGTGACCAACCCGAGGTGAGACACTTTTTCCCGACCCGAGCTCCACCACGCCAGCAGCCGACCTCCCGAGCCGGACCCGAGGGCTCCTCCCATCCAACTGAGCTCCGCCTCTTTCGCTGAGACGACCGTGGGCGAGCTAGCGCACACGGGCCTGAACCAGCAATGCCCGCTCAGCAGACACAGAGGCAGACCGCGTCCATTGGGTAGTCACGAAGATTTTCCTCTAACAGATTCAAAACTTAAATTTTTTGTACCCTAGACTGATAGTGTATGTAGAATTAGCTTTCTTCCTTTTTTTTTTTTCTCTAATAACTTGATTTGATCTTGGCATTCTGAATTTTTATGTTTGATTGCATCACAATGGCATATAGTTGAATTAGTTTTATTTCAAATTTTCCACCAAATCATTTATATTTGATCTTGAGTTTCTAAATTTTTATAGTCCTCCTTGCACACAAGTTTTCTTTTAAATTTCTAAAATGGAAACATCAACTAGTTCTTGATTGGTACGTTAGACTGATAGTTGTTGTAGAATTAGTTTTTTATTTTATTTTTTTTTAACCGCTTATATTTGATCTTATACTTCTGAAATTTTATGGTATGATAGACTGATAGTTGAATTAGTTTTATTTCTATTTTTCCATCAATCACTTATATTCGATCTTGCTCTTCTGAATATTTATTGTCCTCAGTTGTTTGAAATTTTAAATTTTGGTCCATTAAACTGACAGGTGCTGTAGAATTAGTTTCCATTCTATTTTTTTTCCGAATCATATTTGATCTTGATCTTCTGAATTTTTATTGTCCTCCTTCTGTCACATAAGGTTTTTTATAAGATCAAAATGTCACCATGCTCTAGATAGGTAGGTTAGACTGATAGTTGTTGTAGAATAAGTTTTTTTTTTTAATTTTTTCACCAATAGCTTATATTTGATCTTAAGCTTCTGAATTTTTATTGTCCTAGGTAGTACAAAACTTTAAATTTTGAAGTCATATTATAGATTTTTTAAGAACTCAGCATGTTGCTTATTCTAGATTAACTTCAGCTTTTTTTTTTTTTTTTTTGTCCTGCTTTCCTTGTTTCATCATCACATATGTATGCCTGAACATCACAAACTTTAGCTATGTCAAATCAGAATGGTAAAGAAGATTAACACAGAATGCCAAATCTGAAAAATGCTTTAGCAGCCTTTTAACATTTAGTTTAGAACAAACAGCTTGAATGTGTCTGTGATTAATAGGAACAGATGAGGGTACTGACAAATACTAGAATGTTAGTTGCGCCTGCTGTAATGCTTAGTTGGAAGAAATGAGTTCCCTTTCAGCATATAATTCCCTGCAGCACCAACACTATAACACCAAAATTTGATTTGATTTGATTCAAACAACTCAAGAACGAGGCTGACAGCAATCTGATATCCACCTCTCTTTGCAAGAACTCGAGGCTGCAGCTCTGTTGTACCACCAGAATGGGTATGTCTGTTAAAGATCTCTCCTAATCAACAATACAGTTTGCCGGATGCTTTGTGACTTGAGTCTATTTGAATTGTGTGTCTTACCACAACTTGATTATGATAAGATAAAATATTACTTTTTTTATTTATTTTATTTGACTCATCTTTTGAATTCTTTCTTTTGTCTTCCCATACATCACTTGAACTAGGCTTTATGATGGATTAAAGCTTAACGTTTTTAAGCTAAGCATCATCTAATTATCATAGTGTCCTATTATGCACACAGAAACCGTGATTTCTTTTAGTTCATTTTTCTGAACTTTTGCTGATCTTTTTAATTGTATTGTGTTACCAAATATTAATATGATAAATGAAAATTGTTGAATCAGCTTTGCATTTCTAAATAACCTTTTTTAGAACCAGCCATTGTTTAATTACCACTTGACGTTTAGTCTTAATTATCATCTGGCCTTTCACTTAAGAATTTTTTAGTGATCCTCGGTTACACCTATAATCTTGGGGATTAGAGATCATCCAGTTGTCAATTGTTATGTTGTAAATTATTGTATTATTATTATTAATTTTTTTTTAGTGATAAACAATGAAGACAGCATTTGATCCTACAACCTGACAGTGACAAATTCATTATTGGATAAAGAAGTTAGCAATTTCTATCAATTTAAGTTTTCCTGCATTTCCCAACTTCAATATCCAAGTGATACAATGTCTATCAATCGGTTCCATAAATCCATAGTTTAATCAATTCTATTTCTAATTTTCTACTAATCACTGGATAGATTCAAGTTTAAACAATTTCGCTCGTAATAGGCATATTTTTTTTTTAATTTAATCTTGCATTTCCCGAATTTAATTTTTCGATATCAGACATGCCATAATTGCAAATTGCGAAGGAGGACATTGTCGGATCAGAGTCTCTAATCATTGGCAATTGGCATATGATAGGAAAAGAAAAAACAAAAAACCTAAAGCGGATCGAGGAAAATAAAACAAAACAAAACCTTTTCTAAGGAAGAGCTTAAGCTGTTTGATAGGACAATTGATCTGTCGACCCAGCTCACTAAGATCTTATCAACTCGGTAGGTCATGGTAGCAATTAGTTTGACACCAACTCGATAGACATAGTACTTGATTGAGTTAGCACAGTGCTAATCGGACTGCCACGACAACAATATCCGAGCTGGAGCCTTTATAAATGAAGGATGATACACATGTCCTCGCTCCATATCGATTGGGCGTACGACAGAGTGGGTACTCGGGTAGATTGCATGTTTGCCTTACCTAACACGTCGATGAAGGTAAGGGCGAGAGTACGATCGATCGAGTGCTTGATAGGTATAAAAAATTCCTCATGGGAACAAGGACAGGGGAACTCTGGCTCTCTTCTTCTCTCTCACCCTATTGGACTCCCGCTTTACATTTTAATACCTTAAGATCATCTCAATTAGGGTACTGATTTGATCATCGGAGAGGTCACATCGGACGCTCCCATCTCGACGAGACCTTCATGCATGATCCCGAGATACACTCTCGACGTTCTCGAGCAGGCCCAGTTGATCTTTCTCGAGCTTCTCAACCTTTTTCTTCTCGACAAGATTACGCACACGAACGAAACCAAGTCATGTTGACTCATCAAGTTCAACAACATTGTTGTTAACATAAGTTGCCTCGAGCCTTTTTTTTTTTTTTTTAGCTAAAAGATTTGAAAGCATGTTGGGGCGGTCTTTGATGGATCAATGATTCCAGGGATGAGATTGGATGTTAGAGATATGGTTAAGAAGGGAGATGGGAAAGATGTCATGTCGGTGGGAGGAGGGTAATTGGGCCCTCCCATAATTGAATGAGCCAATATTGGGTTTTGATATCCTTCATTCACCAGAGACCCCCAAAGGAACAAACCGTCACGAGATAAGCACGCGTCCGCGTCCGCATCCGCATCCGAGGAGGGTGCGAGAGAGAGAGAGAGAGAGAGAGAGAGAGAGAGGGGTGCCACCAACCGACGGTGGAAATCCCTTGGCGGCCTACGACGGGATGGGAGGGGACGAAGTCGAGGTGGGGGTAACCCGAGCGTGACCTGTGCGGTGGGAGCCGGGAACGACAACAACCGAGGCGACGCTAACAGTCATCACGGATGGGATGATGACAAGCTTCCCTCGTTGGGACCTCTTCTCTCACGCCCTCCACCACACGTCCCGGATCTCCTTCCTCGTGTGGCCATCCCCACCAAAACATCCCCTCGAACCCTCCCTCACGATGCCCTCATCAGCTCCCCTCTCCTTTCCCTCCTTCTTAAACCGCATCCACATCCAAATTCAAGCAGAAGTATCGTTGTAAAAGAGAGTGACCAACGGCGACGACGCTTCCTTCTATATAAACAAATACAATGCAACCCAAGAAGGTATAAAGTAATCCAAAACCCCTCTTCCTTCCGTCGATGAGCCCAACCCCCTCCAAGAAATCCTCCGCCGCCGCCGCCGCCGCGACCCAAGCCCGGTCGTCCGCAACCGGCTTCGGCGGTGGAGGGGGCGGCGCGGGCATGCGGCTCATCGTACCTCTCCAGGGCGTCGTCCAGGGCCGCGGCGGCCTCGTCCTCGGCACCCTCATCCCCTGCGCCCTCTTCTACTTCCTCCAGCTCTACCTCAGGCGCAACCGCTCCCCGCCTCCTACTTCGCCGCAGCCCCCCGCTGCCAACGGCGCCGATCTCCTCGGCATCGTCCGGTCCTCCTCCCGCAACTTCCTCTCCGCCCGCGGCTCCTCCGGCCACGCCGCCCTCTCGTCCCGCGCCGCCTTGATCGCCAGATCCGGCGATTCGCCTTACTTCGTCGGGACTAAGAAGTGCTCCGAGGACCCTTACCATCCCATCGATAACCCCGACGGCGTTATACAGCTTGGGTTGGCCGAGAACCGCGTAGCTTTCTTTTACCCTAGAAAAAAACTGTCATCTTTCTTCTTCCTTTCTAAGGCTCTTATACCCGTGAGGAGTGTCTTATCTATTACTTGTTGGTTTGCTGCAGTTGTCTTTGGATCTAATTGGGGACTGGCTTGCGAGAAATGTGAAGGATACCCTACTCGACGAGTGGCAGGGCGGGCTGAGCATCACCGGATTGGCGACGTACCAGCCTTTTGATGGGTTGGTGGAATTGAAGATGGTGAGCAATCGATCTCCTTTCACCGCTACAACTATTTCTGTTGTTTCTTTTCCTATGAATAGCAATTAGTTTTCCTGTTGTTTCTCCTCCTGTTTCACGCTAGATTTTTTTCTGTGGTAAATCCAGAATTTTCTTTTCTTTATTGTTTCACAACTTCTGCGGTCTCATCAGTAGTCATATTAGTCTGATTTAAATCACTTTGCTCTGCTGGTCAATATGAAAGTTCAAATCTTTTTTTTATAGATTTTTAGATTATTACAGGTTGATGTTCATGTAATGCTTAACTTATGTTCTAATATTTCACCTTTTTTGAGTAGGAATGAAAATTTTTAGTTTTCCTGCAATTTCTGTTTTTCCTAAAAGAAACTGAAGTGTCTATTAACCTTCCTTTTAAGCTGCAAGTACCGTGGAAATCTTTTTATGCATGAATACAAAGATTTTAATCAACTCGGTGAGGGGGACGAAAGAGTTTACCATTCATCTTCGCCGATTTTCAAACTTTTGCTAAGTTAAGTGGTTTCCATCCGAGGAGGAGTCATCTTTTTCTATTAAATGAATTCGCCTGAAAGTTCCTTCTTGCCATCTTGCAACACATTTGGTGGAAATAAGTTAAATCTTACGGAGAGGAAGAAAAAGGCATTATTTTCTTTTGTTGAATTATAAAACATAAAAAAAAGTGCCTGCGCCCTAAAGATATTTTCCTTATAAGGAATTATGGGTTGGAGAAATAAAGAGAAATACATGGAAAGAGAAGTCACTTGTCCAAGCAATATTAATACCAAGTGGAAATCGATGCTGTTTTCACACAAGGTTTACCTATTTTCAGCATGACTTTGGAAACATTTCTGGGAAATGAGTTGATATTTATGAAATTACCAATATTGTAATCAAAGTCAGAGAGTTGAACTCAGAAGTATAGTCTTTATTCACTTTTGAGAGTCAACTATGCATGCCGAATACGATTTGATTTTTAGCATGAGAAGGACAGCACAAACATACTTCTTGAAAAATCACTGCTGCCATCTAGTTATAAGTAGCTTTCTAATGATAGTGTTGGCTTACATGTGGAAGATAAAATTAAATTAAGTTGTTTGAAGCTTCACCTTTTAGTTAAAACTGTCAGCTTTTTCCTACTTGCATTATACTACAAATTTCTTTATGGATGTCTTTTTTTTAAACAAGTATTAAAACATATGCAGTCAATAGGGTGCATGATTCTTAAAAAAATTTAGCTTTCTGGATTACTGGAGTTGGTGCTTTACTACGCTATCATGTGTTGGTTTCTACCGAAGAAGTTACATGAAGGTCATAAATGTAGTTTAGGTGATCGATAAGGTATCTGCAATTATTACGAGATTTTTTTGAAGGTTTTGCAAATATCTGGCAAGGATTTTTCATAATTATACTAGCTGCAGCTATCATATTTGGTTTGTTGACAATGCCTCAATGTTGTGGTGATTATCCGAATATTGTTTTTACTATCTTCTTTCATTGTTCCTGGATGCATAACTATGCTTAAGAAACATTTCATTGCACCCTAAAGGATGTGGGCATGATATGCATCGATTAACAGACAGTCAGGCTGATGGTTGTTTTCTGAAGCATGTATTCAATTATATGATTGCAATTAGCATTCCAGGACACACTGGTGGGGGTTTACTTGCTCATCCATTCTCCTTCTGGACATGCTGTGTGTTCTTCTCTTTTAACATGTTTTATATGATTGGGCTATTCTAATTGCCGGGATATCTGATGATGCAATGTTAACCGATAGAAAGAAAAATATCTTGGAAGTGTTACATGTAAGCATTCATTTTGAAAAGGCAGGTGATCTTGGCATACCGCTTATGTTTGTTGAACATGATTATGTAGACTTCTCTCTGTTCTATTGGCTTACTATATCTAATTGTATGTTCTTTATAAGATTGATCTTGGAAAGATTTTGTAATATCATAGTCATGTTTACTTTTGATAGGCTGTGGCTGAATTTATGGGACAAGTCATGCGAGGGTCAGTCTCGTTTGATCCATCACAAATAATAATGACAGCAGGCGCAACACCAGCAATTGAAATTCTCAGTTTCTGCCTGGCAGATGCTGGAAATGCATTTCTTGTACCTTCACCATATTACCCAGGGTGACTTGCTTGTTCCACCTAAAACTTGTCTCCATGTTTCATACTGATACATTTTTACAATTTTGGTATTTTGACGCGCAGGTACGACAGGAATATAAGATGGCGAGCTGGCTTAGAGTTGATACCTGTTCCATGTCGAAGCACTGACAAATTTGGTTTAAGTATTCCTGCACTCGAAAGAGCATACAATCAGGCAAAAATGCGAGGTGTCAAAGTGCGTGCTGTTCTTTTCTCTAACCCCTCCAACCCTGTGGGCAATCTTCTGCACAGGGAAACATTACGAGACCTTCTTGACTTTGTTACAGAGAAGGGCATTCATGTGATCGCTGATGAAGTGTTCGCAGGGTCAATCCATGGTACTGAAGAATTTGTGAGCATGGCGGAAGTTTTAAACACAGATGAGTTTGACAGAAGCAGGGTTCACATAGTATATGGCCTGTCAAAAGATCTCTCCATCCCAGGCTTTCGGATTGGTCTCATCTACTCTTTTAACGAACATGTCATTGCGGCTGCCTCAAAGCTGGCAAGGTTCTCCTCCGTTTCTGTTCCAACCCAGCACTTGCTCATCTCGATGCTTACCGACACTAAGTTCGTCATACGATATATCAAGACGAACAGAGAGAGACTTCGAGTAATGTATGCATTGTTAGTGAATGGCCTTAAACAGTTGGGTGTTGAGAGTGTCAAAAGCAGTGGTGGTTTTTACTGTTGGACGGATATGAGCAAATATATGAAATCATACAGTGAGAAAGGGGAGCTTGAGCTATGGAAGGAGATGCTTAATGTGGCTAAGATTCATTTGACACCTGGAACAGCATGCCATTGCATTGAACCTGGATGGTTTCGTTTATGCTTCACAACATTGACCGAGAAGGATGTACCTGTAGTTTTGGAACGCATCAAGAGACTTGTTGATAACCATTGAGTCTACTAAGGCAGAAAGGTAGACAGGCCTTCGGTACAAAGATGTTCATAAAGCTGGAAAAGTCAATTCACATTTGAGTCTCTTTCAGTAGTCTCTTGTATCCTCTCCAGGGTTGTCATCAATTTTGGTAGTGTAGGCTTTGCTTCATGCTTCTCTTCTCCTTGCTGAAGTAACGACATCAAAGTGCACCACTAATCGTGCAGAGACCTCCACTTGGCGAAGAGATTTCTTTTCACTTACCAGCTGCTAATATATGCTCTCACCTTGTTACCATTTGCAATGAACGGAAAGCATGTAAGCACCCTCTTCTTTAGGTACTCCTGTGATGGACAAATTGGTTTAGAATGTGAGTATAATTTCCAAATCTTTCATTACTTGTGTCTATTAATGTCAGCAATGTGGCAGTAAGAAAGAGGCTTTTAATCTGATGCTTGTCATGGTAGACAGGTTTATTAGCCTACGCGCAATGGATCATTTTGGCACCCATTGCACTCTTGAATGACCGATGGATGTACTACAAGAAATCTTCGTTACCTTTGGGTGGTCTCTCTTCTTGCCTTCGTTTTGCTTCCTTCTGCAGCTTAGCTTGCGACTCAGCAGCATGAGCTCCCCAAGTGTCAGCGTCCTCCTTGCCATGGCTACGTGTTCGCTGCTGCAATGGTTTGGTCCACGGCGAGCAGCCACTGTAGATGGAGCTTCGTCTTCCCCGCTGGGCTGCGGGAAAAGGAACTGAATCACCGAAGTGTCTGCGCCCACCTCCGCTGCCGCTGAGCTGCCCGAGCTGCTGTGCCCATCCGTCCCCGATGCAGAGTGCCAGTCCTCGTTCCAGTAGGAGCCGTTCTCGCTAAAGCTCTCCCAAGCAGCAGTCACATCAGCGAAAGATTGGTTTCCTTTGTCGTCCATCGTGAAAGAAAAGGCTTCGAGGCAAGAATCCATGGCTCCTCCCTCCGTTTCATCGACGAAGGGATTCAGGTGACAGCTCGACGCAGGAAGAGGATCCAACGCATTCAGATCGCCGGCAGTCAACGAGTCCGGCACGGTGGTAGGAATCTGGATTGGCTTCCCGGGCTTCTCTTCCCATTCGAAGGGGACGGAAACCACGAGTCTCGTCGGCGGCGAAGACGACGAGATCACGGGGACTCTCTTCGGTACGCCGGGTTTCTCTTCCCAAAGATATGGGACGGTGATCTGCTGCTTCTCTCGCTGCCGAGGATGCGACGCAGAGGACTCCCTCTCCTCCGCCATGGTAGGTAGGTTCGAAAACTCTTGCATGCTCGTCCACGCCATGGACACGAGGAGATATAGGAAAAGCTTTGTTGGATTCGACGAAGCTGTTCCACGATCGAAATGTTCTCGCTCAACCGTACCAAATTGTTGTGGCCATAGCTATCGCAGACCCAACCCACTTTACCACCTGCCCAAATCAACAGTTACAACACTAAAAGAACCGCAAGATTTCAAAGTAGTATTAGTTATATATCTATCGATGTTGGATCATATAGATTCATATTCATTATTTTCTTAAATGGTTTCCATTGGTATATATCAATATATCATTGTGTATAAGCATTATATTATCGGTGCTGTTGATGAACTTTTATGCCATCACCGAGGTGTCAGAACGACTCGATTCGATCCCAGTGCGTAAGGTCATTCATGTGGGTCATCGAATGGTTGGCACATGGTATGGTTGATTTGTCACCCGGTGACGAGTTTCTTCTGCTCCATTGGCTTGCTCCTGCACAAAGGCCGAAGTTGAGGGATGTGTGCCCCACTTGGCCCCTCCGATGGTTAAATTAGTATATGGAGTGGTTGAGGTAGTTTTGAGTACTATAAGTCCAACCTTTGGAGTTGGCTAGGAGATCGACTTTTATACATGTGACTGAGGGTCGGTCGTCTGTGATATATTAATGGCCATCGGTGCTTCGAGTGGCCAGATCGTGTATGTCGCGACCAACCAGCACAGTCTCGTACCAAGTGGCATTGCTCTGTGTTGTGACGAACGGTCGTTGCGCAATCACAACATCTTCACTCAACGAATCGTTCGTCACTTTTATATGCTTGTACATTTGTTTGATAGCTTGTTTTACCTTAGTTTTATGTGATTTTGCATGAGAAATGTAAGCGAAAATAGTTTGCAATGTTGCAATATGATCGTTCACCGTGCCGAGCCAAAACTGCCCAAAACAGCTCTATTTTCACGTGTCGTGGGTTGATTTCTGCAAACCGCAGTGCACTGCAAAATGTCAGCCATCTCAACCCCCTGGAACCACACCCGGGTGGCATAGGGCTGGATGAGACTTCAAGTATATGTCGGGCATTGAGCACTCATCATAAATTGAGCTAGTCTTCATGCCCGACACTCGGTGAGCTATCGTTTGTGGACTTACGACTGTTTGTTCAACCTTCCAAAGTTTTGTTTTGCTCCTCTTTTTTTTGCACTCAAGGTGTTTGCTGAATTGCTTGTAAAACTTCCTTCTTCGAGATACGTTGGGACTTGTTCACCACTTGCTTCAATCTAATCAACCTTCTCTTTTGCAAGTCCTTAGGGACCGACACGAGGTTGTATATAGGCTGACCTATTGCGGACGAATAACACATGGTCGTTTCATGACTTAGGCAATCCTAGCTAAATCCGAGACGTTGGCATAAGGTCGTATCACGACTTAGGCAATTTAAGCTAAGTTTGAAACTTTGTCATAAGGGTGTTGCACGATTTAGACAAATTTGGCTAAGTCCATGACATTGTCGTATTAGAACAAGCAAGCAATTTGAACAAACAACGAAGAAGATTCGTAATCTTGCTATGGCGAAGTACCATGGCGAATCAAGCAAGATGGGGCAAGCCAGACCCTTGCCCCAAGCAGTCGCAGGTGGGCAACAAGAGCAAACTTACTTGCAAGCTGTTGAAGTCGCTCATGAGGAGCACAACAGTGAACAAGATAAGCAAGAAGTTGGATATTCTCCGTGAGCGGAGGAGGCATAATTTAGAGTCCCAACCGAGAAAAGGAGCCATAATGAGAGGCTTACAATAGTGGAAACCTACCTTGATATTCTTGAAGCGAGTTTGGAGGAACTCTACCAAGGCTAACAAAGGCTCCTTGGGGTTGAGACCTCGTAAGAAGAAGTTGAATCTCAGATCGACAAGATTGAGTCCCTAGTCAACCGATTGACCGAAGATATCAAAGACTTTGTACAATATTTGCATGAAGTTGTGGCGGAACTTACATCCTAGGTGACGTTGCTGATAAGGACTCTTAATGCGGGAGAGAGCAACACCCATGTTACGCTACCACAAAGCTTTGGGGCACCCGAGCCGCATTGATACATAAGTGCCAAGGATGGCAAAGAGCTCAAAATTTTCTTTTTCGACATGGAATTGTATTTTTGTGTTATGAGGCTCGATTATGAAGAAACCAAAGTCTCGATAGTAACAATATATCTGAATGAAAATACAAAACTTTGGTGGTGAACTCGTTGAGAAGAAATCTAATAAGGTCGGTGTCGAGTAGACACTTGGGAGGACTTGAAGCGAGATTGAGTACTCAGTTCCTACTCGAGAACACAGAGTTCATGACAAGAAGGAAGCTGAGACAACTCCACCAAAGTACTTCCATTCGAGACTATGTGAAGTAATTTTTTGCACTGATGTTAGACATACAAGACATGTTTAAGAAGGATAAACTATTCAACTTCCTTGATAGCCTAAAGCCATGGGTACAACAGGAACTAAATCGAAGGAATGTCAGCGACGTGGTCGAGACAATTGTGGCCGTAGAAAAAGGCTAATTGACTTTGTTTCTTTGGAGGACTCGAGAAAGAATAAATAATCTTTAGGAAATCATCTACTCAAATATTTTCGAGTATAGGAGTTTAGGGGCAAATAAAGGAAGAAGAACTTCCATAAAGTACCAAGCTCAAAATGCATGGCCCTAAAACCTGACGGATAATTCTTATGCGGAGGATCGCACACGGTGAGAGATTGCCCACAAAAATAGGTACTCAATGCCTTAACTGCATCGATCCACCCCCATAAGTCAGATAAGGGCAAAGTTGCCACCCTTAGTTCGAGTAGTTTAGAATCCAACAGCGATAATTAGGAGTTACAAGGGCCCCGAATAGGAGTGATGCGTTTGTTGAATGCATTGCGGGGTCAAGTGAGGGAGAACATGAAGGCAAAGCCACTAAAGACATGGAGTAACGAGTTAATGTATGTGGACATTAAGCTAAATGACTAAACAACCTATGCAATGGTGGATACATATGCTACCCATAATTTTATTATCGATCGAGAAGCAAAGCGACTTAAAATAATCTTAAAGAAACTCGAGTCGTATGAAGACTGTGAACTCAAAGGCAAAGCAGATCTTCGGACTAGCAAAGGGGTTTCCCATTAAGATCAGAACATGAAGCGAGAATATAAACATGATGGTTGTGCCATTGAACGACTTCCAATTGATTTTCGGAATGAAGTTTATGCACATAGCGAAGTTGGTGCCAATGTCGATCCTAAACTCCCTATGCTTAATGGGAGACAATGATCCCTGTGTGGTTTCAATTTCTCGAGGAGGAACCAAGCATCCACAACAAATATCGGCATTACAATTGAAGAAAGGGGGTACGAAAAGATAAATAAACCTTTGTAGCCGCTATAAAGCTAGAGGCACTTGACGAGGAGGTCATTTAAGAACCTATTGTAGTGGCGAACATCCTGAAGGAGTTCTCAAACGTGATGCAACCGAGTTACCGAAAACTTTACCACCACGCAAAGGCATGATCATCATATTTAACTAGAATTGGAGTTAAGCCTCCAGCGAGACCACCATACCGGATAGCCCCTCCAAAGTTGGCAGAACTCAGGAAGCAGTTAGTTGAACTGCTAAGCGGTGGTCTCATACGCAGCTCAAAAGCACCATTGGGAGCTCCAGTCCTCTTCCAGAAGAAATAAGATGAGACATTCAATTATGCATCGATTATCGAGCCCTTAATAAAATGACAGTGAAGAACAAGTATCACATCCTACTTATCCGAGACTTGTTTGATCAACTTGGCAAGACAAAATACTTCTCCAAGTTCGACCTTCAGTCGGGATACTGGCAGGTGCGCATTACAGAAGATGACGAAACAAAGACTACCTTACTTGTGATGTCTTTTGGCTTAACCAACACTCCAGCCACATTATGCACTCTAATGAACCAACTATTCAAGGAGTATTTGAATACGTTTGTGGTCATATACTTAGAGAATATCATCATCTACAGTCAAACGCTCGAGGAGCATGTCGAGCACCTTTAAACAATCTTCAAAGTTCTCATGAAGAACACCTTACTTGTGAAGAGAGAGAAGTGTTATTTTGCTCAGACAAAAATTTTATTCTTGGGGCATCGAATCGGTGACAGTTCTATTCGAATAGACAAATCTAAGGTGCAAGCTGTGATAGAATGGCGAACACTAAAGAATGTGCCAGAGCTGAGATCCTTCCTTCCTTGGTTTCGTTAATTATTGTCAGCGCTTCATGACTAGATATTCGAAGTGCACAGCTCCACCGACAGAGTTGTTGAAGGAGCAGCCTTGGAGATGGTTGGACAAATGTGAAGCGATATTCCAGGACCTAAAGACAGCTATGTTGGAAGAACTGATACTCAAATTGATGGACTATGAGAAGTCCTTTGAGATCCATACAGATGCTTCAGACTTCGTGATTAAGGGAGTACTTACAGGGTCACTCAGTGGCCTATAAGAGTCGTAAGCTCAATGAGACTGAGCAGCAATATTTGGTTTATGAGAAAGAGATGATAGCAGTGGTCCAATGTCTATGAGTTTGGTGACACTACCTCCTCGGAGCATGATTTGTACTAAGGACAGACAACGTCGCATTGAGTTACTTTCAGACTCAAATGAAATTCTCATCAAAGCAAGCCCGATTACAGGACTTCCTGGCTCAGTTTGATATGGCAATGGAGTACAAACCCGAAAGAACAAATGTCGTAGCCGATGCATTGAGCCGGAAAATAGAGCTAGTGAATGTCATATAGTTGAGAAGGGTGGTATAGGGTTGTATAGGGTTGGATGAGGCTTCGGGTATATGTCGATCATTAAGCACTCATCATAAATTGAGCTAGTATTCGCGCCCGACACCAGGTGAATCGTCGTTTATGGACTTGTGACTGTTTGTTTAACCTTCCAAAGTCCTGTTTCGCTCTTTTCTCTCTTTTCTTTCTTGCACTCAAGGTGTTTGCTGAATTGATTGTAAAACTTCCTCTTCGTAAGACGTCGTGACTTGTTTGTCGTTCTTTTCAATCTAATCAACCTTCTTTTTTGCAGGTCCTTAGGGATCGATACGAGATTGCATGTAGGTTGACCCATTGTGGACAAATAACTCATGATCGTTTCATGACTTAAGCAATCCCAGCTGAGTCCGAGACGTTAGCGTAAGGACGCTTTACGACTTAAACAATTCCAGCTAAGTCCAAAATTTTATCACAAAGATATCGTACGACTTAGACAAATTTAATTAAGTCCGTGAAAGTGCATGCTCGAGCGACTATGTGTCGTCCAACATCATCTCGTATAATTATTTTTAATTCTTCTTAATTTTAAAGGGATAAATATGAATATATATATATATATATATATATAATCTTCAATATTCTTTTCCCTGGAAGGCATCATAAATATGCATTTCCACTCCAACTCAGATCGGAATCGAACCACTCGCTACAAGGATGGGGTTTGATTGAAGGAATCGTGAGCCGATTTCCGGTTCGAGTTGGGATTGAGCCGGTTCGAGATGACTCGGTGGTGTGAGATGGCAATTTGGGTTTCAGAGACTAGGAATCTGCGGTCTCGTCTCTCTCTCTGCGGGCCTCTCGGGAAGTGGCGCCAGCGATGGCCCTGGAGTCCCACGGCGAAGCCGCCGCTAACGCGGATGCGTCGGCGGCGTCGAGCTCGCCGGTCCCGAAACCGGTTGTGACCCCAGAGGACGAGATCCGTGCGGTGGCTCGCAAGTTCTCCGATCAGCCCGTCCAAAACCCCGATCCCGGTGTCTGGGCCGTCCTCACTGCCATCTCCAAGAACGCCCGCCAGCGACCGCAGGTGCGATGCCCTTATTTTCTCTCTTTCATCGCCCCCCTTTTCTTCCCCTATCTGAGAACAACGATTCAAGAATCTCAACCCTAAGCCCGAAACCCTAGCTTTTTGTTGGCCAACATTGGCATTCCGTCGAAATAGCTCGGAGGATGCGGTCTGTTCTCGTTTGTGCTGGTTAGACCGCTTCTTGTGTTGGTCAAGATTCTTCCATGAGGTGGAATAGCTGGACGATACTGTTGACTTAAAGTTAGTATTTTGTTTCAAACCGTAAAGAGTTTGACTTTATTAAGTCCATTACTGATCTTTCTAATAATCTTTCAACTGAAATAACTGATGTACTTTATCCCGTGAGCACTATGTTTCGCAGGGTTTCATCATCTTACATCTTGAGCACTGTATAATATTTCCCAACTAGAGTTGATTGTTTGGGTAATAATTCTCACTCTGCTATGATAAAGGTTTATCTTTTGTCTACCAGGATATACATTCAGCCCAAAGCCTAACTCATGTATTAGGACATAATATTTGGTTCCTGGGAAAGACTAAGAAGTCAAGAAATGCAGTTAGCTTTCGGTGACGACGTACAGTACATACACTTGTCTTTGTGCTTTCATCATGGCGAATGGCATCCAAGAGCAGAAGACAAGAAGGGAGAACAAAAATGACAGAACAAAAAGCACATACTTCGAAGTGGGTCATGAATGAATGCAAACATCCGATCCCTTGCTTTCCTGATGTAAACAAGCAAGCCACAGCTCTTTCCTTTCTCCCTTCTCTTCGACTCATACGGTTCACATCACAAGCTTCTTTCCTTCTTCCTCTATATACGCTTAACCTGCAAGACGACCTCTTAAAGCCGACACAAAATGAGGCTTCATATGGCCACAGTAGAAGCATAAGGAACCAATGCATGTGTGCCTCCGTCGAGAATTGAAATGGGTATGTAAACACACATTTCTCTTGTTAGAGTACACTTGGAAGGGTTTTCTCTCTCACTTTTTGGTCTACCATGAGCCTCCTCCTCCGATGATACCGTTCCAGAACCTGGGAGGATCCCCGGCGGTTGGCCCCCTATCTGCAACATTGTTTGGATGGACTACTGGCCTCAAGTCCTCGAAAGGTAACAGCAGCTTACCATCATCACTCTCCTGCACACGCCGCAAGCTCTCATATCCGCCACTACTGCCTCCACTGATTCCATAAGGAAAACCAATGGTAGGTGGCCTGAATTCTTTGAGTCCAAATCCAGTCGAGTAATCCGATAATGGCATAGGCATCGGCATGAACGGCCCGCTGCCTCTTGCATTGGGCACCAACAGTAACTCGATGGCAGTGTGGGCACCGACAGCGGCACGACCACTGCTGCTTTCTAAGGTGGGGAAGTCGCTGTGCTCGGGAAGGCCATGTTGGCGGAAGGCCAGGTTGCGGTCGTGTCCCTCGTGGAACTTTGGAGCTTCGGAGCTGGTGGAGAGCCAGATGGATGGAGGGACGCGGTCAGCATGCGACGTCTTGGAAGTCGAGACAGTAGCTAACACGGCTTCCACCGAGGCAGAGGAGGAAGAGTTGGCGGCGGCGGCGGTGGTGGGAGAGTATCTCTTGTTCTTTCTGGAGCCGCCGCCCACAGGGACATTCCTCAGAGACCCACCCTCGGTCCAATACCTCCGGCAAGATCTGCAGTAGTAGCGGGGCTGGGCGAGGCTGTAGTTGTTGTAGTAGCAGAACTTGGTGTTGGTGGAGTTGCACCGGGGGCAGCCGAGGGCCTGCTCCTTATGTGGCCTTGGCCTCCTCTCCGCCGTCTGCGGCCTGGTAGTGGTGCAGGTGTCGCTTTTGTCGGTGGAGGAAGCAAACTCCTGCAGCATGGGGTCGACCAGCCCTACGGCCTGGAGAGCGCCAAAAGATCCAAATTCCCATATGGACAAACCAAATCAGAGACAGAGTGGGAGGGAACGGCGCTTAAGCAGTCACACACGCATCAGATCACACATAGCCATTGACGGATCTCTGAAGAAACCAAGTCAGAGGACAGAAGACTATAGAAGGGAGAGAAAGCAAGTTAAAGATGAAAGGGAAATTACGTTCACACACTTTGGCCCATATCAAAGCAAAGCCTCGGTTTTCATGCCACTGCTTTATGGCATCCGATAAAGAGAAAGCAAGAAGACAGGTAAGGGATGAAGAAAGTGATTCGCTGAGTAAAAGAGGTGGGGTTGACAGAATTGAAGCTTAAGGCCGAAGGAAAGGACGAGAGAGAGAAGATGATGCAGTATTGGATAGAAGATATAAAAGGGTCAACACAGAAGAGTTCAGCAGATCCTCTCCACAAAAGATTGACAGACAGATCTAAAAGAAAAAAGAAGGAAGAGCAGATCGAGCAAATTACCAAAGTTCACGGGCTAACGTTACCTGAGGACGCCACCGGGGAGTATCCATGCAAACCTCCACAGAAGAAGAGGAGGAGGAAGAAGCTATGCTGAGGAGCGGAATGCCGGCAGCTGACCAGGATTTATTGTGATGTGGTGACTGCCTCTCATATCTTGTGAGAGAGGTGGTGGTGGTGGTGGATGATTCTATACCGCAATATTAAACTATTTGTCATATTTCCACTTTGAATGCTAAAATTTCCTGTTTGTGTAATCATATGTTCTATTTCAACTTTCGATAAGTGGATCTGAAATATCATCTTAAACATCAGAGAACCACTCAGATCAATATTTAAGGTTCTCCAATTAATTATTAGAAAATTTCTTCTGAACACCACCTTATCTCTCTTTTTACGTAAACCAAAGGAATGGCCCAATTTAAGTATCTCGTTCAGTTGTAGCAAACTCCACCCACATCTCTCTCTCTCTCTCTCTCTCTCTCTCTTTCTCCATCAGGGTTACAGATGCTATGTTCAATTGGATACTGCAGACCTAATAACCCCAAGCCAACTTAGATGGGATTCATATACGATTGAATCGGGTTTGGGATTAGAATTGAGCAGTGTTTCGAGACACCTTTAAGTCAAATCGAGTAGGAACACAAGACCTAAATCCATCCCCCCTGTCCGGTTCTCCTCAACCCCTCCCTTTCAGGTTGTCCAAATGCATCTTTCAATCAAAATATAAGGGGTGGAAAAAAGCCATAGCTTGTAGGTGGTATATATCATTGTGTCCTTGAGCTTGACTTCTTTTTAGGTTGTGAGATTAACCTCCTCTACCCAAGGTTATATGTATATAATGTCAATTGTGTTGGCTTTTCTGTTTGTCCACTGCACCTGTGCTTGAAAGCTTAACATGTCTTACTGACATGTTCTTCTATGGTTCTTTAAAACCCTTCTTGATTGACATGTTCTTCTCCTCTATATTCATTTTAGGTTAAGGTCATGGTCATTACATCTGCTTAACTCCTCTACAAAGTCATCCAGATCCTGGTTGCAGGTGTTTATCGCTGATGAATTCTAGCTTAAACATAAGAAGACAAAATCTTCTAGCCTTCTCATTTGTATTATTTAATTAGAAACTATTACAAAGAAGAATGGGAGATTTCTGATGCATACAAAACATTCTATTGCCAGGCAAATACAGGGAGAGGCAAACAAGGACAGTGACAGCGGATGTCAACAGGAGTTGATCGCTGCTTTATCCTTCCCCACCACCACTTCAATCTGCTCCCCATCATTCTTTGTCCTCTCAGGCAGCACCCGTTCGTTGTAGCTAGTGAGATCTGGATTCCTATCCATATCTCACCTAATATGCCTCGAAGATTAGCCCGATAGATTCATATCCAACACACACTACTGCTAGTTGACATGGCCGGTGGAGCCAACACTTTCTTCTTCTTCTTCTTCTTTCTCTGCTAGTTGACATGGTCCATATCTCACCCACCCTACTTCTTCTTATCCTCTAAATTACGTTTCTCTTGTTCTACTGTTTATAGTTTGAGGAACTTTAACGCCGGTTGTATCGACCAGAATGAATGTTGCATGAAAACATGAAACTGCAAAATGAACCGAGGCAAGATCCTGTACCTGTTTGCAGGTCTCCTTAGATGCGGAAAGAGCTGCAGATTGAGATGGATGAACTACCTGAGGCCTGGCATTTAAGCGAGGAAACATCGAGCCCGAGGAGGAAGATCACATCATCCGTCTTCTCTCCTTGCTGGGCAACCGATGGTCTCTGATAGCCGCCAGGCTTCCTGTCCGAACCGATAATGAGATCAAGAACTATGGGACAGCCGTATAAGTAAGAGACTCAGAAAGCAAGGGTTTTACTCGAGGGAAGACCACCTTGCAGGCCACAGGAAGAGAGCTGAACACCACACCACCAAAGAAAGCCATGACGAGAAGAAAGATAATGCTGCTCTCGAGGGAGCTGCCACCAGCAGCATCAAGATCTACACTCCAAAGCCAACGATAATTAAACCAGCCATGACGATCTATAATTCTGACAGTATAATGATGCTCACCGATCCTACGATGGGAGGTCCTTCGTGCAAAGGAAACCAGGACGCCGGCATGAAGGATTCAAACATTTGCCAGAGCCGCCATGGATCATGCTTTCGCTTGTGACCTGGTCTCTCGGGACGAGCACTTCAACACACTTTACCAGGAGTACTCGCAGCTGCCGAACTCCACCGGACAAGATCAGGTTTAGCCTTCCTTCATTGCACGGTGCATATGGAATAATTGCGATGAAGGCACAGCATTACTCTACCGAATTAACACGATCACAAATGATCAATGTAGCTACGTGTGTTATTGTTTTACCTAATACACGGCTCCTTTTCAAGTATAAATTTCTGCTGTGCAATTCCCAGTGACAGTCCTTCGCGCAAGACAGTACGTCGTTGAACTGTGTGAGTTGACCATCCCGGTAAGCAAGTAGGATATCGTTGACCATCTACTGCGTTGGTTATAGATTTAATGCTGATACAACATTGAGCAATTGTTTCGTGTCAGATCGACGCTCCACCGTGTCGCGGTAGGCTGGCGTGGCATCGTCCGCCTGGTGGCCAACGTCATCGGAGACGGCGAACTTCCTCCGTCAGTTTAATTCTCCGTTACGATTCTTTTCTTGCTTTTGGTTGGAAGCTTCTGGAAGAATTAGAGAACCAAATAAATTAGGTGGGAATGAGGTTACCAAAGGGAGAGGAAGGGGGAGGTGAGACCGGGAGATGGCACGAGGGTCTCAGGTGGAAAACGACGCTCTACTCAGGTCGATGGACTCCTCCGCTGCCGCCTTCAGGCTCCTCGCCGGTCCCCGATCCCGACCCCGCGCCTGCATTCGTATCAATCGATCACTTCCCTTCTATGTATCTCGTTGAGACCATTAATTGCTTGTTGATTCCTTCTTCGTTTCTTTGTTTTTACCGGTGATGACGACGGTGACGGGGCGGAGGGCGAGGAGGCGACAATCACATCCTCGGCCGCTGATTTGGAGACGAACCCGTCGACGCCGAGGGAACCCAGAAGGTACTTCATCATCTCGTACATTGCATTACTTGATTCTTCTTCTTCTTGCCGTAAGTTGATGCGGAAGAGGGCGAAAGGGAAGCCTGTCGAGGAGGCCGTCTTCCGCCTCTTGTAGCGTGAGGTTTTAGGGGAAATTTAGTCGCCGGTCGGCATTTGCGATCAGAATTAGGAGACGAGAGAGACTTCGAATACATCGATGGACGGAGAGCAAGGGAACCAAGAACAGTACATACATCGACTAAAATGTTATTTTAGTCGGTCGTTTGATCGAACAAAACATGACCAAGAAAGTTTGTGTTTACCGCCAACTATCAACCACGAGACATCTAAAGAACTTGGGTAATTCCTTTCCTCAGTTAATTCCATTCTAAATTGAGACGTACCAATCCACAAATTTGGTTACCCTCTTCCATGCTGTTTCATTTTATTAAACGTAGGGATGAATGAACTGATATAGATAGAACCGGTAGAATAGGTAGGACAAAGGAGACTTTGCCTTCTGTGTTCGGTAACAAAATCTTTAACATGGAAGGCTCCGCCCAGTATTAAGCCCGAGTACAGTAGAACTAACCTCATAAATCATGACAGTCCATAATTGATTTGCGTCTATAAAATAAATTTCATCTGTATGCATATATATTTCCCTGAGGTCGGTGATTTTGTATTTAATGCGTATCCTAATGCAGCTAAAAGGAAATTGTAAAGATATGGTTTCTTAAAAGCTCGAGCCTCGTTTGAACCACTTTCCTGGGCCAGGGTTCACTAGATTCCTTGGTAGTTCTCGGTACCTACAAAGATGGTGGTGGCCTACATATCGTAGAAGCACCATAACGAGGAGAATATGAACTCGGTAATAGTTAGAAACCACGAGGATGTAAGAATGTATAAGGAATTGTAGATGAAAGTGTTAAAAACTAGGGAAAGTACAAGCTAATTATATATTATACTTTGTAGTTAGTTATATTTAACATTTTGATCTTTATATTTTAAAAAATTATATTGGTATCATTGTAGTTATAGAATAAAATATCTATATTAATGTTACTAACGAAAATATAAAAAATAAAAAGTAAAAAAATATAATTTTAATGTTCTAATTATTGGTGAATAGACGTGTCGATCGTGGTCGATGACAATGTCGTTGGGGGTTGTGGGTGGTTGTTGTGGAAGAGAGCGACGATGAGAGGTGAGGTTTGATTTTCATCTACAATGACGTCAACGTAATTGTCGAACAGTCCTTTTGCTTTTGCATTTACGTCGATGTTGACGTAGTTACCAAGCGACGAAAGAGTCGTTGATGCAGATGTTGAGCGATGTCATTTGACAATTGCATCGATAACCCACGCTTCTCATCGATGCTCTCATTATCCATCCATAACAGTCACCCGTGGCCCCTAATAGTGTTGTCGTTCGTCACTATTGATGTTGGCTATAACTATCGACGTCGTTTATCACTATTAACTAGAATATTAAACTTATCTTTTTACTCTTTATTTTTATATTTTTGTTGGTAAAATCAATTATGTTAAATAGACTATGTTTCATATTTTTTAAAGTATAAAGACTGAAATACTAAATATAGCTAATTAAGGGGTGATTTGTAATTAGCCAAAGAAATATCATGTTTTCGAACCCAATTTGATGGGTAGAGGACTTCTATAGCAGATAACTAAAACAATTCACATCAGATACGTGTCGTTTTCCTCTTCATTTTGCCACAATCATCCTAATAAAAGTGAAAAATTAAATGCCGAATTCCGTATTCACGGGGTTTTGGGATATTTTATTCCGGCAGGTGTGCTATTCCATACGAACAACCCATGCATGTTATGGTCATGCGTGTCACGTTGACATTGAGTTCGTTTTCTACCAAAGAAGAGGGTTTTCGCAGAAGTCATCGAAGCCGCAAAGAATCATTCATTTCACCCTCTTAATTTCTTTAATCAACTCACGTTCATGCAGAATTGTCACAGACTTTAGAGTTCAGTTTAGCCACAAACTTTCTATTGAGCCACTAATTGTCTGGTTCGCTACGTGTCAGACAATATTAGGTACCTTCACACGTTCCCTTGGAGGAAGCAGTGGCCACGTATTTCTGATTACGTATTACTGCTTGGAAGTTTCATAAGTGGATTAAATTCTCTTGTAACAGTTAGCCTCAAATTTTGAACTAATTTTTACAGATGAATATCATAGATCTTAAATCATCATGCTATCAACAAGGATAATGGGTTTTTGGGCATGGCTAGACAAAATCAATTAGTGTAGGTTTGTGGGAGCTGAATCACCAATAAGAATGAAGAGTCCGAAAGTTACGTTCAGGAGGTAACAACAGTGAAGTAAATAATAGGAATACAAAAGATCCGGGTTGGTATGAAATGATCGACATTTTCTTATCCGTATGATCTGGAATAGTGTATCGCATTATTCTGATAAGATCCAAAGTTGCAAATTTAAACTCTAGTGCGTGTCTATCACACAGTCAAACCATCCGCGATTATTTCACATAAGACTTTGCAGTCGGATAGGAGAAGCAGTTAAAGATTTCTTTCTTCCAAATCCCGGTTATCGAGATTTTTTTTGCCATATTATTCTCAAGCTTTAATATCGCTTCTATTTCTGTCCCTTCTTTTCTGCGTGAGTGGGGCGCGTCTGTATTAACGACCTCACCGAGAACGTTCTCCACCCACGCTTTCCATCTCTCCTTCAGCATAAGCCTGCTCTCTCTCTCTCTCTTTTTGTGTGTGCGTTCCTCTCTGCATCAATGGGGTCGGAGGGGAAGATTAAGGGGAACGTCCTGGTGACGGGTGGGGCGGGCTTCATCGGCAGCCACACCGTGCTGCAGCTTCTCAAGGAGGGTTTCTTCGTCTCGGTCATCGACAACCTCGACAACTCCCTCGAGGAGGCTGTCCACCGCGTCCGCGTCCTGGCCGGCCCCCACCTCTCCCAAAACCTCCGTTTCCATCTGGTGATCCCCTTGTCCTTTCCTTTTCACCGGATCCTGTACTATGGGTTCAGGAATCGTTACTGGATCTTGTTTCTGATTAGATTCTTTCTCTTTCCTGGCAGGGAGATATCCGGAGCAAAGACGACCTGGAGGAGGTTTTCTCTAAGTCGAGGCAAGATCTTTCCATTCTTTCTGGTGACCAAAATTTTATTTTCGTCTGCTAATCGTTTTGCATATAAAATTCTACTTACTGCGTTGTCAGCCAAATTTCATTGAAAATATTTGGCACCTGAAATTGTGATTATCTGAAATATCTGAATGCCAATGCTTCATATTCATTGTCTTCTCCTACATGAAAAGACGGATTGTACGTTAGGTTTAGGATAAGAAAGAAGGTGCGGAGTGTTAACCGTATTTTGATTTTGGAAAATTAGAGACAGCAGACATGCTCACTTGAGATTAGCATGATATCAGTCAGACACATTCACCAATATAAAAAAAAAATAGAAAACAGTTTGCCTACAACAAATCATTAGGACTTCTAACTTGATCCTAGGAACAAAGGCCCACGAGTAGTTGTTCTGCCTGGCCAGTTGACTGCCAAAATCAATTAACAGCTGGGCTGCAGAATCCATGAAAATTCAATCAGCAGTCTTGCATGAACTTTCCAAGTCGAAAGTCTGGGTTGGGATTGTGCAGCCTCCGCATTGTACCTCTCGGGTTGGGCTTGTGCACCCTGTCCAAGTTGCAACCTTACTAAGGCCTAAAGTGAATTTTTTTATTGAAGACTCATGTATTACATAAGTTAAACTGATCTGTTTGTTGGCACGTGCTTTGTTGATTCTATCATTAACCACTATAATTCATCGTTGGATATCCATCATGTCTGTGCGTCACACACTCACTAAGCTATAAACTCAAATTTAAATTTTCAAGCGAGAGAGCTTTATTTTTCCAAAAGTAAACGTTCCAGTAATTTTAAAATACATATACAGTAACCTACTGGAACTAATTTCTACTATAAGTCCCTTTCTTGCCATATCTTGTCACATTCGATTGGAAATTCTGTCTGATTCTACTCACATGATTCGGTCGGTGGAAATAGTTATTAACATGTTCTATATCAATTTGACAAAAAAGCTATGATATCCTTTTATTGAAGTGTTCTGTCTTATTGTTTTTTAATTTTTTGGACATTTAGAAATTAGACCAACATAACATGCTTTGTATTTTCATGTGTAGTTATGATGCAGTAATTCATTTTGCGGGGCTAAAGGCAGTCGGTGAGAGCGTTGCAAAGCCCAGTCTTTACTATAACAACAATTTGATTGGCACCCTAAATTTGTTTGAATTTATGGGTAAATATGGTTGTAAGAAGGTTTGTTCTTGCAGTTTACTTGACAGTTTTTTCTCTAAGAAGTAACCATATTTTACATACTGCAACACACTATTGCTAATATAGGGAACTACCATATTGAATTGCATTCACCTAGTTATGCTTTCCAGCTATTATTGGCTTTGAACATATGTGGTCATTTCAGAATTTCATTGATTTACCAATTAGGATTTTCAATTATGTTTAATTTTTATACACAAATTGCCTTCTAGAAAGTGAACTAGGCAATTTTGATCTGAATAATCACAAAGCTCCAAATGATAAGTCAATCAGCAATGACGAAAATCAGTTGAGTTTATTTTAATGATTAAATCAATGTTATCATGAGAGAACCTTCTATATGAATTTATTTGAAGTGAGCTCTAGGAGGCTAAAACTGTAGTTACATAAACATTGATCTTTTATTAATCCAAATGTGATGTTTGCTCTTATATCACCATACATAGCACACACCAAGATCTTTCCTTATGAGGTACCAAAGATTTGTGTCTTGGCTAGGATCATAAAGCATTTGGTACCACCCTAAACAGTACAAACGAGATCTTTTTTCTTAAGGTACCAAAGATTCGAGTCTTGGATAGGATCATATAGTGTATGTTGCAAACTATTGAGATTGTTGATGATTTATTGCAAGAATTTAGAAAGAGTTATGATTTATCTCTCTGGATCTTCTTTTCACTTTTAAGGGGCAGAAATTTTGCTTTGTGCAATATGGTGGGCATTCAAATATTAAGGAAGACAATATTATGAAAGTGAACATCCAAGCATCTAAAGATTTTCTTATTGTGGCAGCATAAGTTTCATTTTCTCCTTCATCATAGTTCTAGGTTCATTTTTCTCCATTTTCTTTCCTAATAGTAGATTGCCCAGTTCCAATATGTTCTATCATTAATTTGCAAGTATAGGTTTAATAGGTTGTGTATAAAACAATATTCAGCACAAGTCATGCTATCTGCATGTAGTGTGGCCAACAGCATATCGAATGAAAATGGCATACAAAACTTTAAGATATATACAAATAGCTTATAATTTTCTTTTTCTTTTGAATTGCAAACATTATTTACTTGGTTTCTTGAGCTTCTTCTAAGCTTTGTAAGTTGTTTTTTGTATATGAAGATGGTCTTTTCCTCATCTGCTACTGTCTATGGGCAACCTGAAAAAATTCCATGTGTTGAAGATTTTAAGCTAAAGGCAATGAACCCATATGGTCGAACTAAGGTAAGTGCCATTTTCTAGTTAACAAATTCTGAAACAATTCATGCATGTGTATATATAAGAAATCCCACAGTTTCATTATGATACCTACTCTAATGTAGGTTTTTTAAACACTTATTCAGGTCCTAACTTTGTTCTTTTTGTCATCAGCTTTTTCTGGAAGACATAGCCCATGATATTCAAAAGGCTGATCCAGAATGGAGAATTATACTTCTAAGATACTTCAATCCCGTTGGTGCTCATGAAAGTGGTTTAATCGGTGAAGATCCCAAGGGCATTCCAAATAATCTTATGCCTTATATTCAGCAAGTAGCTGTTGGCAGGTTACCTGAGTTGAATGTGTATGGCTATGATTATCCAACCAAGGATGGTAGCGCGGTAAACACTCTGCTGTTTTTGTTTAACTAATTTCTTTGTCCATGTAAACCATGTGGAATAAGAAAATTGGAATTCCCAAAGCAGTGACATTAACCTTTTTCCTTTCGTGGGTCAGATTCGAGACTATATACATGTCATGGACTTGGCTGATGGTCATATAGCAGCACTTTACAAAGTAACTACGGCAGAAAACATCGGTATACATCTACTTCCTCATGCAGTATCATGTGATATTTAATCCACAACGTTTTATCAAACATCAAATTTGACTCTTTTTATCTCTTTCAGGTTGTGTTGCTTACAATTTGGGAACTGGGCGCGGCACATCTGTCCTTGAAATGGTCAATGCATTTGAAAAAGTAGCTGGCAAGGTAAGGATGATGGCTTTTAATTTCATCATAGATCATAGACTGGTCAGATAAGATATTGATAGGTTTCTGCATCATATTTCAGAAAATCCCCATCAAGTTATGCCCCAGGAGGCCCGGGGATGCTACAGCAGTCTATGCTTCCACAGAGAAAGCTCAGAAAGAGTTAGGCTGGAAGTAAGTATAAGGCTTTTTTTGTTTTTTTGCATTGGTGGTGGTGACTGTTGTTGTTTCACCTTTTAGATTTGTCAAATACCAGTCTGAATAATTCATCTGTTTTCACAGTTTCAAAAAGTATCATAGTTTGATGCATCTATAGTGTCATGGAATTAGATCAACTTTTTGTTTCTCCACAAGGTTGATGTGTCGGTATCTGACACCTTTTTCAGAGCAAGATATGCCATCGAGGAGATGTGTAGGGACCAATGGAATTGGGCAATCAAGAATCCTTTCGGCTACAGGCCTCGACCTTGATGGATCAGATACGATGGACAACCCCATCGGTTCGATGGATTTGTCTTTCTTGACAAAAGTCCCCACCAGCTTCCACCACCCACCACCTTCAGTTTCTGGAAAACGTCAAATGTAAATATCTAGCTCAGGTTAGATTTTGGTAAGAAGACAGTTAGCAAACCTGAGTTGAAGCCCCTTTAGTTTTCGCTGTTTCTTCACCAGTTAGTCCTAAGACTCTAAATAAGCTTTGCTTTTGCAATTATTCAGAACTAATCTCAGTCATTATAGTTAGATTTCTGTGACAAATTTGCAATTCTGCATCTCATCCGTGGCCAATTGTGAGTTGCCAAATATTTGATCATTGTTTATCCAAAAAGTTGGCTCTCTATTTAATCAATCACCAAATTAAATCACTCTAGACTACAGCTTCACTAATTTTATGATTTTTTCATGATAAATGTAGAATAAGATAGATTTTTTTTTCCTACTCCATTTTGATTGGGGATCAAATATATTCCAAAAAAAAAAGATAAAACATTAGACTAAAGTCGTATGAAAGATAGAAGAAAGGCGTATACTACCATCAATAAAATTGTTTTGTTATGACTTATAAATTAAAAAAAATTATATTCATAATTACTTGATATATATGTTGAAAAGATTATTATATCAAGAATTATATGAAGAGCAATAGATATTAGTATATTGAATTTGTCTCAATCTCAAAATATAAGTTTTTGGTGTTAAGTCCATATGTCGAAATTCTTCTGACTCCTCTACTATCTCAAAATCATTTTATAATTTCACATTAAAGTAATTTTTTTATTAAAAATCTGATTACCTGTTAGGTAAAATAATGGTCTACATTTTCTCCTCTCTATCTTCTCTAATCTTCATTATTCTTTTGATCATAAAATAATAAAATATTTTAGAATATAAAATAATAAAATATTTTATAAAATATTATACGAGATTTTTTTTTGAACTTTTTAAAATAATGATTAACTGTCAATGTACTTTATATCAAGTTTAAATTTATTTTAAAATCTAAAATACTTCTAATATTCTTATATCATATTAAATTTTAAAGGATAAATACATTATTTAAAATTTCCATTAAGAACTAAGAATACTGAGCCAACGAAGATATATATATATATATATATATATATATATATATATATATATATATATATATATATTTGACCGGCGCACAATGGGGTTTCGAGGATAAGGTATGAGCGGCGACGGCCACATCTCCGCTGCCGCCATGGCGGCCCAGATCTGCGACCAGATCCGATCCGTCTTCTCGTCCCCTCATCCGCCCCTTCCACCGGCGCTCGACGTTCTGGTGGCGGAGGTCTCTGCCGCCGCCAACGGGAGGGTCTTCGTTCACGGGGTGGGCCGCGAGGGGCTGATGATGAAGACCCTCTGCATGCGCCTCTTCCACCTCGGCCTCCCCGCCCACGTCGTCGGCGACGTCACCACCCCGCCCATCTCCCCCGGCGACCTCCTCCTCGCGTCCGCCGGCCCCGGCGGCTTCTCCACCGTCGACGCCATCTGCGAAGTCGCTAAGTCGGCCGGCGCCCGTGTGGTCCTTCTCACCGCGCGCCCGGGCTCCGGGAGTGGCGCGAGCCGGTGCGCGGACGCCGTGGCCTACATCCCTGCCCAGACCATGGCGGACGAGGAGGAGGGCGGTGCTCCGTCGCAGGCGGTGAGGTTGCCGATGGGGAGCTTGTACGAGGGGGCGATGTACGTGCTGTTCGAGATGGCGGTGCTGCGGCTGACGGAGGCACTGAAGCAGACTCCCGCCCAACTCCGGTCCCGTCACACCAACCTCGAGTAGTGGCGGCAGCAGCAGCGGAAGAAATAAAGTTGGAGAAGAACGTTTCTGTAGAAAAATAAAAAACGTTTCTGATGATGATGTTTCAGGAAACGCATGTTTTATAAAACATATAGTCTCGAAGAACACCGTTGTATTATTATTGCCTGCAGCACAAGAAAACACTAAATCGCTGTCATCCATGAATCACTCTTTTAATTATTGGATTACGGTAACGTATGTGGATGGAGTCTGTTTGTTTGTTCACCGCGTTGAGGCTAAGATCGCTAATTTTAGACGCTTATGAAAAGATACGATTGTTTTTGGGGCACTTTTATCGCCCGATAAGAAACGACAATAGTAACGCACCTTCCATTGCAAAGATGGAGTCCGGACACCGCGCGTCAGAGTAAGATCATGAACTTTGGACGATTATGGACCGAAATAATTTTTTTTGGGGCACTTCAACGCCCGAGTTGAAGACGGTAAGAGTACCTAAAAGTCCGGACACCGTCCACCCGTTGGAGTTTGGTCAGCGCTCGACGCGGTAAGCTTAGCAGAATAAAGCTCAATAATTACTATGTTCTAACTTAACGATTCCCTTATAAACTTCACGGCGAGTCAGATTTAACTAAAAATTTTTAGTATCGAAGCAAAATATAGCGACACTTAAATGTAGGAGGATAAATTATACGATGTCAATTAGAGTTTTGACATCATTGTGCCAACAATTAACTAAAAATTTTTAGAATCGTAGCAAAATATAGCTAAACTTAAATGTAGGAGGATAAATTATAAAATAAAAGATTAACTTTAGAGGAAAACTTATCCATGTAATTTTGCCTAATATTTCTTTTGAACTTAGAGACCCTTGTAATGTCTGATTTTACACAAAAGAGAAAAATAAGAACAAACAATAAGCTGTGTCAAAGCACATTTAGATCACTTGAATTAACCTCATAATGTGAATCTACAGCAACTGGTAAGTGATTTATCATCATCCATCACATGGTACAAACATACATCTCGGAGAAACTAATGCTTCTGCTGCGATGCCTGAAGCCTCTTGGAATGTACTCCAAAATTCTCGAGGTTCTCCATAGCGAAAAGTGATTTCTGCCTTACCTCAAAATAAAAATCCCCTTCAAATATGTTTCTCTTCTGACGAATCTGATTGATGTCCGATCGTCAGTCACTTAGGGCTACAGACATGCAAAGGATATTGTAGTCATGCGATGATCCACTATTGGGTTCTTCAGACTAACAGCAGATTTAATGTTATGGTCATCGACTGCACCTCACCTGCTCAGGAATTAGGCGTTGTACCAGTTCAGGGGAAGCAACTTCAAGCTCTGCGAACATTTGGATGAGTTATGGACAGCTTTCGCCAAGAACCCAATGAAAAGGAAGGCAGGGCACTACCTTGAGTTGTGAAGCTGAACAGAGGAGGAAGGGGGTTTCCATTCGGCATACGTGTGTGCTAGGGTCTCTCAGCTCATCAAAGAATGGATGAGCACAGGCCTCCAGCTGCAGCATCGATAAAAAAAAAGAAAAGCAAAATGACGACTAAATAAATGCAACATCATTCATCATTGATTAAAATGTGAACAATATAGAAAAAGTTGCAAGCACTAGACAGATTCAAACTCTAGACTTAGTGTAAAACACTAATTACTTTGTTCAAGAGTTCTTACAGATGTAAAATGCAAATTAGGTGAGTATCGAAGCAGCCTCGATACAAGATCAACTGCTCCAGGAGGTATCCACTTGTGGAAAAGCTGCAACGGCATTATGATTTAATCATTTGGAACTATTAAATGACTTCTAATAATATATGCTACCTTGACTAACCTTGTGCCAAGGATGAGCTTTGATCTGAGGGAATTTGAATTCTGTGTAATATGGATTCACACACTTGATTTCTTCTGGCGTTGGGGTGCGTAAAATCTGCACAGCAACAACAATCATATAGAATTAAGATTGAGTGGATAAGAAGTTACTGGAGCAAGATGCACATATGTCATCTATGGACACAGGACCTTAATGATTTCACCAGCTGATCAACACCACTTTCCCCTGGAAATAAAGGCTGCACGAACAACGATGATACATTTTCAGTAAGAAGGTATCTATGTAAAAGGTACAAAACCAAGAAACTATAGAAGAAGCATAAGATGAACTAGAAGGTATTATATCATGGATGATGAAATAATGGAAAAAATGTCAAAAAGGTTTTACCAAATTACAAAAAAAAAACTTAATTAACTACTACCATGATATATTTAACCGTTTAGGGGATATGGCTAAAAAAGGGCAGCATTTTGCTCAAGGCTCTCACCAATATACATAGCCTTACCTTCAGAATCCAAGAAGCTATTTCTCATTGCCTTAGTTATGCCTTTAAGATGAAGATTGCTCCATACATCTGATCTTGTCATTTCCATTTTACCATGAATTACAAATGCACCCTTAGGGTTTTTTCTTTCTTGTAGTTCCTTAATCTAAATTATAACACAACTAACAATCATTGATGATGCCAATAATATAAGATAGAAAAGTCCTATCTTTTTATTTGGCAGGATATACCTGATGTCAATTGTTTCAACAAGACACACAACTTAACAGCATGTTTACAGTCAAACAACATGTTATCAGATCTACATCCACACCATTCATCCATTAAATCCCCATGCTGCTCAAGATCTTGCTCTGTACTCCACTATGGGTGACTTTTTAGTCCAAAAATAGTTGTGTTTCAGTGAATCAGGATCACATAAATGATCAAATTGAGACATAGCTTGACCAAATATAGCCAGTTATACTCCATATGTCAAGGATCCAAGAAAGAGAAGTTCACTTGGTCTACTCTTGCTCAACAGTAGAAATAATCTCCGCTAGGTCATTTTCACTCAACTCAAAATTCAACCTCAAGACGATATAACCTGGTTGTTGCAAGAAATGAGCCTTACCCCACAAACAGAGCCTTTTCCACACAAGGCTTCTGACCAACGGAAAGGAGCCTTGTCCCCACTGATGACAAGGTAATAGAGAAGCAACACAGCATGTTCCGACAAAAAAAGAATTTCACTCCAAATGTTTGGCAACTTAGCAAGTCCAAACCAATAAGAAGTCAAATGAGCTTCTGGTCTTGATTATCTAGCTCAGATTGTGAATAAGAGGGAAAGATCTGTGACTAACTGGTAAAAATAGAAGAGCAAGCATGTTTCATAATGATCGAAAATGGCTTGGTTTGGTCGCAGGTCTGTTAAAGGCTTCACTAACCCCAACTCAAAGGCATTTTGTTTTTTGGCCTGACTAGGTTAATTAGATGACCTCAACATTTAGTGAGAGCAAATCCATTGCAACAGGAAAATGTCACACAAAGTGCCAGAAGTTAAAAATATATAGTGCTTGTAAAAGCTTGTGATCAGATTACATTGTAGTGCCTATAATGAATGATCATTGAGATGCTACATTATGGCAAATAGCAACTTTAATGACGTGAACTTCACCAATCTGGACATTCGTCGCAATTGGTTGGTGATCCCTAATTATTTTGTCTAACAGCAAATCACTAGCAACATTCTGGGCGTCTATAAACAACAAAAAAGCTTTAAACTACACCAAAACAAACAGAGCTAAAGATTTCCAGAAAACACCAGCAACATCGATGAATCTGATAGTAGTTAGGATTTCCCCAACTGCACAAGAAAATCTCGCTGCTCGTTGAGGGAACTCCTCCCTCCTTTCCTGTATAAATAGTGAACATTGTATCATTAAATCTATCAATCTTTATCTTCTATTTATCTTCATTTCTCATTCTATCATGGTATCAAAGCCGTTCTCTCTTTAAGAGAGACTTTATTTCTTTCTTTGCTGTCAAGCGACAACCATCTCTCGCCAACAATGTTTTAATGGACGTGAGGACGGTGCCACTGCTCGGCCCTCCACCGCTTCTCCTGCACCTCCTTTTCCTTCGGCTGCTGATCCCTCTCCCTCTCTCCTAGCCATTGCGTCTGACGACCTCCTCCAGCCCTTGGGCCAAATAGGCGTTGGCCCCCTCCGATCTGGGAGACTGCCTACGAGATCTTCGTTGCTGCTTGCCATACCACCGACCTGTGCCTCTTCCTTGTAGCTCTCCCTCGAGCTCCGCCACTTTTTCGATCGTCCTCTACTTCCTCGGTGGTGGTCCTCTGCTGTCGCCAAACTCGGAATCATCAACTTGTACTGTAGGACATTGGCGCCGCATCAGTTCCTTCTCAAGAAGGTTGTCAGAAGCATCTCTGCGGCAGCTTCACCCCATTTTCTTCAGTTGCTCCTTCAACGGCCACCAGAACACCCTCTACGCGCACTCCCTGCTCCAGTTCTATCGCAAGTACAACGTCGCCGACACTATCGACTTCGGAAACGCTGTCGTCGTGTTCCAGGACTGCAAGATCAAGGCACCATTTCGTCTCTTCTCTCGTCCCGTCAAAGGCGCATTGATCTCTTTGGGCGTTCAGATCCCAGATCTCGAACTCGAAATCGATTCCATCCGACGGATCTGATATCTTCGGCGGGATCCCGACGAAATCGCGACTTGATTCAAAAGATCTGGCTCCAATTGCAAAACCTCCTCTTCTTGCCATCGAGGTCCCCTCGTCGCCATCGCTCAAAACAGTTCCTAGTGTACTATTTCGATTGTCAGGATATAGCTGCGAAAATACTTGCAAGAAGCTCACAACAAGGCTTTGCAAAGCTATGAAATGAGGTTGCTTTTGTTGCTAAGCTTCAACATAGAAATCTTGTGTGGCTCATCGGTTTTTTTTTGCTCGAAAGACGAGAAGCTATTCATCTACGAGGTCCTCCCAATTGGTCTACTTGCAGGCCCTGGCACTCCGCCCTCTCACTCTCAGCTGCTGAACTCGGCCGAAGCATATCGCACATGTCGCCAGCCCGGTCGACCCCACCCCGTTCTTGCTGTGTCGGCTCTTCCTCCTCTTCCTGCTGTTGGTCTTGCAACGCCAGCCTCGGCTCATCCCCAGCTTGCCTCGGCCACATATCCAACTTCCGTGCGAGCTCCAGATCAGATCTGGCCTCCCGCCCGACACTGAACTCAACCGACAGTACTCAGCCAGCAGCTTCCCTCATCTGGTGCTTGTCTTTATTAGACTTCTTCTTGCTTCTCAACTACAGCTGCCCAACGATAGCAATTCTCACTGGCTCACCTCGCGCCTGCCATTGCATCCTACAAGTAACCTGACTCGACAGATAGACCTCAGTCAGTGCTGCAGCCCGTCATCTCTCTCACTTGCCTCTTCGGGGAGGAATTCAGCCCCTCTAGTGCATTTTTCCTCACTATGAAAAGGAAGCAACAGCAAGCGACAACCGCTTTTCTAACTGTGGACCTGCAACATCTTCCAACGATTGTTTTTCTCTCACACATGGCTGCCCCCTTCCCTTTCTTGACTGAGCTTTCTTGTGCAAGGGAGAACCGCGTCCTGCGATATCTTTCCAGCGATGAATCTATCTTCTTTTCTCTACGGCTTCCACGGACGCTGTGCAGCCCATCTTGAGACAAGTTGCTGCTCCTCGACAGTTCCTCGGTGCCTCTGGTCTGGCTGCTACTTTCTCTGGACCCGAGCTCGACCACAAGCTGTGATCTGCACCGATCCTACTTCCCCGGTTATAGCACCTTCAACCAGCAGGTGTATCTTGCTGACAAAGTACCAGGACGAAGCAAGGCCCGTCGCACTGAGTTGCAGTCGACCTCCCACCCCTTCTACAATTGACGACTCCCTCAGATCGGTACATCACAATGTCTTCATCGTCTACCTCTGATGTTCCTATTACTGTCCTTGTAGGACACATAGCACTTATGCTACTACAGGCCTTATCTCCATCCATGCGGCAACTCTCATCCCTTTCAAGTTATCCAAAGGTGACAACTACACAACCTGGCGTGCCCAATTCTCCAATCTTCTATTTGGGTATGATCTACTGGGCTACATCGACGACTCTCTCCATTGTACATCGACGATGATCAACCTTCCAGGTGCACCCAATCTGGTACCAAATTCGGATTATAAACTGTGGTTACGCCAGGATTGTCTCATCCTCCAAGCCATATAGGCCTTAGTTGCTGGATCCCTCGATCCACTCATTTCTTCATGTGATACTGCTGCCGAAGCATGGAGTAAGTTACAAACCACATTTGCAAGTCTTTCGCATACATGTATGCTCAGTCTGCTATCCAATCTCATGAACACAAAACAAGAGGGAAACCCTGTTGCCAACTATCTACAAAATATAAAAATAATCATCGATGATTTAGCTTTGATAGGTCATTCCCTCAGTGATGAAGAAGTCATTGTTCACACCCTTAATGGTCTCGAGGATAAGTACAAAGAATTGACAGTAATAATACGGGCACACGACTCGCCGCTGTCATTTGAAGAACTCTACGACAAGTTGACTGACTATGAGATATATTTGAAGTGTGAGGATAAGGTATCAGGACCACTGCCCTCTGAATCTATGGGTACCAAACACAACTCTCCTTATCCGCCTCATTCCCATTTCAATCCCAACTATCAAGATGGCTACTTCAATTACCATCAGCTCTGGCATCCTAACCACACAAATCAACAAAGAATCATCTGTCAGCTATGTGATAAAGTTGGTCACTCTGCAAAGGTTTGTCGATCTCGCCCTCGACTTCCTACTTCCTCAAATTGGCCTCAAGTGCATCTCACGACTACTCTGACTACTAGTCAACATAATTGGATTATGGACTCTGGCGTCTCTCATCACATCACATCTGATCTCCAGAACTTATACATCCACAACAACTATGGCGGTAATAATGACATCATCATCGGTGATGGTAAGCGAATCCTTATTACTCATACTAGTTCCACAATGCTTAATTCGCACAATACTAGTTTTACACTGGATGGATGTGCTGTGTGCTCCTCATATTAAACGAAATCTCATTTCTGTTTCTCAATTCTGCAAATAAAACAATACTTCAATTGAATCTTTTCCTAACTCTTTTCTTGTTAAGTATCTGAGCCTGGGGGCATCCTTGGTTCAAGGCCAGAGTAAGGACAACATTTTACGAGTGGCCATCAGTCACCCACCCCACTGTTTACTCTTTTGTTGTTGCTCCAACCGATGTATGGCATTGTCGTCTTGGTCATCCCTCTTCCTCAATTTAATAGAAACTATTTTCTCGTTATTCTCTTCCTACTCTTAAAGCTAATTGCATTTTAAATCATTGTGATGCTTGTCTTAGTAATAAAAGGTCATAGACTCCCCTTTGGAGTATCCTCCATCTCTTGCTCAAAACCGTTTGAAATCATTTATACTGATGTTTGGGGTCCTGCTCCAATCACTTCTTTTGACAAATATAGATTTTATGTAATCTTCGTAGACTATTTCACTAAGTATGCATGATTCTATCCTCTCTATCATAAGTTTGAAGTTTCAACAATCTTTACTAACTTCATAAAGTTGGTCGAGAACTTTTTTCAGTCTAAAATTAAAATGGTTAATTTTGATGATACGATGAATATCAAGCACTCACATCCTGTCTATTAGCTTATGGTATTCAACACCTCAAATAACCTCTGCACACTCCTTAACTAGTTGGCTCTATCGAACGCAAACATCGGCATATCGTTGAAACTAGTCTCACACTTCTACATCAAGTCTCCATACCATCTACATTTTGGTCCGCAACCTTTCACACTACAATCTACCTCATTAACCACATGCTCACTCCAATCCCCTAATATCAATCGCCATTTGAAAAACTATTTCGTAAATCCCCAACTCTTTAAAAACTTAGAGTCTTTGGTTGTATATGTTATCCATGACTACGTCTTTATGCATCACATAAAATAACCCCAAGGTCTAAGTCGTGCATTTTCATTGATACCGTCTTGAACATAATGCTTACCAATGCTACGATCCCCAGACTTACAGTCTTTGTATACCGTCAT